>JAZKJV010003046.1:0-730906 GCA_037367405.1 Ottelia alismoides | reverse complement strand
TGGATATGTTTCATACCAGCGCCTAATGTTTTTGTAGATTTTTATTTATGTCCTAGGTGCTCAAAATCAGAGGGAGATAGCGGAAAAGCCGTGCAAGTGGTTCCATGATGGAAATCTCACCATTGAACCGAATGATGCATGCTGAGTTAGAAGACTTACAGTGCATCCCAGCTCTCTCCATGTGGTATGCAAAACAGAATTTTTAAACCTATCTACATGCCGGTATGCAAGGCGCAAAATCGTCCTAAACATAAGTTGCTATTAACGTGAAGAACCATAAGTCGCTCATTCATCTCTAGCCCAAAGGGTCCGGTCTTGGCTCACCCCTCCTCTGTACTCAACACACTTGAGCTTAGGAGAAAGCGCTTTACAAGGCTCGCTGCGGCACAAGGGCTAAGAGACAAATAAGCGGCTTGTTTAAATTTGACTAGATCCAAGCGAAGTAGACTATAGGAACATGCATTCTTATTAATGTTTGGACCTAGCTACCGAGTCAAGCAACCTATATCTAGGGGCTCCAAGCACACAAAACAAAGTAAAAGAAAGGCGGAAAGCTCAAAACTTCGGAAAATAAAATAAAAGAAGGCGATGAAAACTCGAAAAAAAACCGCGATGAGGCCCCCAGGTGAACAATCACCCGGGCACTGGTCCTCATTGTGAAGAGTAGAGTCCTGTTTTATTACATGCCAAAAATTGTCTCTCTCTCACCATAAATTACAAAATAAATAATCCTAAGTGTCTAACTCTAACTAATGCCCATCTCTTTGCTTCCTTGGTGCTCTCTCCAGATGGTCATGAGAAGAAGACCATCCTCCTCCAAGCTTGGCTGCATTGGCCTCCTAAGAAGCCATCCTCGCGTGGCGGGCCCTCGCATCAAAGTCACAAAAAGAATGCATTAATAAAGCTCAATCAATAAAATAGAGCAGATAAAATAATCACAAGACATAAATCAATTAAGCATGGTGATCAATAGCAATAAAAATAGCTGCTCACAAAAATGAATGACAAATGAAGAATCTTTTTATACAAAAATGACAAAATAAATTAGGCCATGCTCATTGCTCCCCGACAACGGCGCCATCTGATAACACGCATAAACCACGAGGGTCACCATGAATAAATAATACAAAGGTGTCGTTGAGGCGACCGCTCGCAAATACGGGTTGATCAGCAATTAACCCACAATCCAAAGAATACAACAATCAAGCTCAAAAATAAATGTGAATTAATCTTTATTTACTCTACCATAAAATGTACAGCGACAAGCATGTAGAGGTCGAACCACAGAGAGCAATCCAAAATGCAATAGGCTACATATATCTCAGAGTCATCCTTGTGTGGGTTTTTAATTATATTTTTTTATTTTTTTTATTTTATTTATTATATTTTTTAATACAATAATTAAGTAATACATATATAAATATATATAATATAAATAAATATATTAATTATGTATACCCATAGAGGGTTAGTAGATAGCTTATAATACATACAATATACATATAGGTGTATATAAATATAATAAAATATATATATTCTTTTTCTTTTTTTTAGATTAGGGTTAATAAATAGATATAAGAAGACATATCAATAATTAGATATATTTTCCTTTTTCTTTATTTTTCTTTTTAGGACATACACATATATATAAGGGTACTATAATATTTATAGAAATACTCAAAAAATGGTCAAAAATTCAGGAATAAAGTTGTTTTGGGATTTTCATGATTTTTTACTGTTTTTGTGATTTTTCGGCATTTTTGCAAATATTTTTAGTATTTTTTAAAAAACTGAATAATAGCAAACAATGGACTAGGTACTGGCTGTCAAAAAAATCGACATTAAAAATAGCTAACAACCTCAAAAATTTTCCACACTATTTTTCTAATAAAGATAATAACATGTAGCATAAATAGGGCCTGAGTTTATATTTTTCTGATTTTCCTTGATTTTTAATACTTTTTTGAAGTGTTGGGTATTTTTGAATTTTTAAGGTTTTCCTTTTGTGATTTTTAGGGATTTTTGGATTGACACTAAAATAGCTCAAATTACACCATAGGGAATTTTTTTGGAATTTTTCAAGGCATTTTGATATTTTTTTGGGGGATTTTATAATCTAGACAGTAAATAAAAGGCATGTTTTTTATTTTTAATAAATGCAAAAATGCAACAGAATGGAAAACTAAAAATATGTGTGCAAGGGTACACTAACAGGAGCTTAAGTCTATTTTTACAAAATTTTTCGATTTAATATGGAGCACAAAATAAATAGACAAAGCATTCAAAAATTAAATGGCCTGGCAGGGATATTTTGCAAATAAAATAGTTCACAGGGGCATACATGCAAAAATTACAATAAAAATACACTTTAACTTTTATTTTCAGGACCATTTAATAATTACAGGGACCCAGCGGGGCTTAAATGCAAAATTTCACGCGCCTCGCGTGGTTGTTGCACGTGAGGCGCGGAAGGACTAAAGTGCAAATCTTAAAACATCGGGGGTCCTTCTGCAAAATATACATTTTATTTACAACTGAGACTTTTATTTTTGGCATTAAATAATAAATACAAAAGGTGGAGGGGTTGGATGTGAAATTTACCCCTAAACAAGGCGTGGCATCCAACGGCGCAGCTCTCTTCACTTGCCACGCGTCGCCACCTCCTCGCCCGATGACGCTTTGCCGATGGGAGGCTGAGATTAGATCAGCCAGGCCGATCTGACGGTTGATGCGATGCTCCATCTGACGGTGCTGGTGCGATCTGGGCTGGGACCGCGATCGGACGATGAAGACGAAAGCACGAAGAACAGGGAAGAACTCCCTCTTCCCCAACCTTCGATCTGGTGTTGCTCGCTCGTCCGACGCTCCCTCGGGCATCTGATGGTCCAAATAGCTTCCTGGCAGGGCTCTCTAGCTGCTGGAGGTGTCTGATCGAACGGAGGGGCCCTGGAGCGGCGCCACGAGCTCGATGAAGAAGCGGAGCTCCAGGTACCTCCACTCGCTTGGGATTCGTCTCCTGGCGTGCTTTAGTACGCCTAACCTGCACAGAAAGGAAGAGGGGCTCGAGGCGATGCTCCTCGACCCGGGGTTTGGAAGCTGCAACGCAAAAATGAAGGTGGGCGGAGGGGCTCCGGCGAACAGCGGAGGAGGAGCCCCGATTCGCCAGGACCTAGGGTCCTGGGTTGAACAAATGAGTGCAATAGATGGAGAATGCGCTGAGGTTCGAGATGGGGTGAACGAGGCGGTCGGAGACAGTCGGAACAATCAGTGGAGAAGTCGCCGGAGCTGAGCTCCGGCGAACTTCGAATTTCGATTTTTAAGCTACAGGCATTAATTAAAACCTACTCTAATGACTGGAATGAAAAACTAACATCGAAGACTAACTAAAAATGCATAAAAGGTCAGCTCTTATACCTGGGGGCCTCCAGGGAGCAGGGCGGACGCCGGAGCTCCGCCACGACAAAAATCTCCTTCCTCCGGCCAAATCAAGGTGCTGGAGCACTCCCCCTGTCACGAGGAACAGTCCAGGAGCAAGATCTAGGCTTTAGGTTGGAATAAAAGTGTCCAAAATGAGGAAGGAGGCGGAGCTTGTTATTTATAAACATTGGCAAGAGGCCTTATTACCCGGCAATTATTGACTGATCCAATGAACATCTCGTTGATCTATGATTTTGGCGGGCATCATGGAAGATTAGGGAACAATTCTTGTGAAGGAAGCATTATCGATTGATAGATGGTGTGCCCGGGAAAAATGCATGAAATCGGGGGAATGGATAGTTCAGAGGTGCCAGGCGAGGGATGGGACAATTGACCAGGGAGTCAACGAAGGCCGGCGCCTCATTGGGCCACGTCAGCCGCTACGAGACAAAATAGAAGACCTGATTAAAGATTGATTTATTTGACACCCTAAATGATTTTATTTATTTTTTCTTATAAAATAAAAAATGTGTATTATTTCGTCTAGTATTTATTTATGATTTTTATTGAATTTTTCGAGGTGTTTTATTATAGTTTTATTTGGATAATGTGTATATGTATGTATTTACATGCATTTTTATGTATTTTATTTTTAATTTGTTTATTTTCTTTTATTATTTTATTGGCTTATTTTATACATTTATAATTTAATTTTGTGAGTATAAAGGTATTTTTGTTTGATTTTTATGAGTTTATTTATATTTTTAAATAAATAGATATAGGTGTATGTAGGTATACTTATAGGTGTTTTATCTATGTATTTTATACACTTAATTTATTTATTGTATTTTCTTGATTTTTATTTTATATTTACATTTTTAATAAGTTATGTATAATGTATACATTATTATAAAAATATAGAAGAATAAAAGAATCAAGGAATAAAATCCTTTTTATTTATGTATAGGTATATAGCATAGCTATTTTGTCTATGAATTTGTAGACTTATTTTTTTTTACAAATTATTTTTTGTTTTCTTTAACTTCTAATATGTGTATGCATTATATACATTATTTACAAAATTCTAAAAATATGAATTTATATAAATAATGAATATTGAATAAAATACATATTTTAATCAGTCCTATATACAAGGAGGGCCAAAAACCTAACTTCTGCATATGGACTCCAAAAATTATGAAACCAATTTTATAAAATAGTTTATGGAATGCTATATACAATTAAAGGTGAGTTTGGGTGATTTGGAGTTTTTATTTGTAAGATATGGGTCTGTTAAGTTGAGATTTTGGCTTTTTATTTTGTGTATAGAATGTGCACTGGGTCTTATTTTTGCACAAACTCAATTTTGTATTTTTATTTACATTATTATCTACAACTTTCATGCACAAAGTTTCTTTATTTGATGAAGAAATAATTATGTACAAAATAGGTGCCAAAAATGCACAAATGAATGAATTAATAAATGAGGTATTTATTATACTCTGGCCCTGATCTCCCCCTACTTTATTCCTTGTCGACCAATACCATGCTGACCTTGGTCTCAGGGTTTGGGTCATAAAATATTTACAATATTTTATTCCTTTTTCTTTTCTCTTCTTTATTCTATAATTTTAGTATTAAAACCTTATTTAATGTGGAATTAATACAATGAATCATGAATGCTATTATATACAATTTGATGCTATTTACATGCATTTGCTGGGGTTTTTGAGGCCAAAATGATAGAATAAAGGTGATGAAATGGAGATTCATCAACTCCTGGAATTTATTTTTATGCTAAAGTAGAAATAATTATCTACACATAGAGACTTAAATCAGAATTTTTAGATTTTGCCTTAATTTACTACAATTTTTAAGATTTTTAGTTTTTAGAAATTTTTTGGAGTTTTATAAATTATTAATGCACGAAAATTAGATATAAATCAAAAGACAGTAAAATACACATACAATAATTTTTTTGAGATTTTTAGACAAATTTTCAAATTTTTATGATTTTCTAAAGTTCAGGCAGATAAAGATACAATGTTTTTTAATTTAAAAAAAATCAAATGATAATAAAATATAATGAAAATTTTATACAATGTTTACGCACAAAGCAGGAGCATACACAATTGTTTTGAGAATTTATAGAGCACAAAATAGCATTTATTTCATCAAGAAAATCATGCAAAATTTGTGTCTGTAATACATGGACTACAATGCGATTATTCAAAGTTTCTAGAGTAAAATATAATAATAAATAAACTACAGATGAAAAATCGTAAATTACTCATGGGAGCGCGTGCTGCACGTGACTTGAATTCGGTAGGGACCTTTTCGCAAATATAGAAACTTTCAGGGATACCTTCGTAATTCTTCCAATTTTTTATTTAAAAAATCCTTTCTAGGGTTTCCTTCTCTTAAATACCATCGTTTCAACACAAGGGATAGCGGGGGGGGGGGGGGTGTGCTGCTGTCTAAATGGGGGAGAGGCAGATCGGGCGGTGGTGGTCATGAAGCGTCGCGCTTGTAGCAGAGGGTGGAGTCAGCGTAGGAGCATGACCGGAGGGGGCTCCACGGTGGAGGCAGCGTATGAGCACCACCTGCTGGCGCAGCTGCAATCGCCACCAGGAGCTTCGGTTGGAGGAGTCATATGGGCTTGCGGCAGTAGATCGTCACGGTGGCACGCCGCCTGCGGCAGGGATGACAGGAGGGGGCAGCAGCCCACGTATGGCGGAGGCATGATGGAAGATGCGCGGAGGCACGGGAAGTGCTGATGGTGGGGAAACGCCCCTCGCCGGAGATCTGGTGGCGGCACGGAACGACGAAGGGCCGGAGGGGGCTCCGCGACGGAGGCGGCGAGAGCGTCGCGTCTGGATATTTTTTTTATGTTTATAAATTGTAAGAAAAAACTGTAAATGAAAAATTATATATATATATTTGAGCATGAACTGAAACAGAGAAAAGATTTTTTTTATTTTTTTATACATTTTTTTAATTCTCATGCAAAACAAATGTTAGGAATAAACAACTATTTTTTTATTTTTTATCAACAAAATAGGATGCATGAATGAGGATACGGTGAAAATATGAGGAATGGATTTGAGTCTCTAGCCACCGTGCGTGGCCGGAGGTGCGTGGTTGCGCGGCATAGAATGGAAATGAAGAGGTCGAGAGGTGAGGTGAAAAAAACAAGTTCGGAGGTAGATCAAAGTGTGATGGATATTTTTGGGATTTTTAAGGATCTAAGAGCTTGATGAAAATAAAAACTATGCTACGATTAAACTAAAGAAATGATATACAAATTGGATCTCACCTCGGGATCGAATACGCCGTGATGGCCTCGACGAGGGCCGACGCGCTGTCATCGGACGGCTCGGAGGCTGGGCACCCTTCTTCAACAAGATGGCTCCCGGAGATTGGGCTCCTCTCCTCCAAAGATTGATCAAAGACAAATGAGGGAGGAGAAGCCCCATAAAAAAGAAGAAAAATAAAAAAGGAAAGGATGTACAAAAGAGGAAGGTGTTTAATGGTGGAATTAATAAAATAATTAAATAAGTAAATTAATTAACTATTCAAAATGAATTTTAGAATTAATTAGAATAAATAAATTAATTAATTTATAAAAATTAATTAGCCACCTTAATGGTGGTTATTTAAAGCATAAAATCAAATCTTTATATAAAAGGTAAGTTTTCAAATCAAATCAATGAATAAATTAAATAAATAAATCTAAATATCGTAATTAAATTAATTTAATTAATTAATATTAGATATTTTTTTGGTGATTTTTATTTAAGAAAATTAGTTGTATACAAATATTATGTACATATAATACAATATACACATGTACAAATAAGGAAATTATTTTTAAATGATTTTTTTAATTTTATTATTTTTATAATTTTTATTTTTAATAAAGAAGATAATATTTACAATTATGTACATTATGTATAAATATATATACAATAAATGATAAAACTACACAAAACACTCCAGAAAACGGACTTTTCAATCGTAACTCCAAAAATTATGAAATCACAATCATTTGAAAGATAATTTATTTTAGAGTATAATAGAAGTGAGTTTGATTCAATTTGAGTTCGTATGGAGCCGGAATTGATCGTTCAATTCTTTACAGCTTTTTCTGAGTGTGATTATTTGCAATCTGTAAATTATTTTATTTTGTAAATATTTTTATTATTTACAATGCATTTTTATTTACAACTATTGTTTACAAAAATATTTAATTTGAGGTCAATTTATGTACAAATAAAATAGTGTAAGTTTTGTACAAATATACATGGAAGAAATATTTACAAATTTTTTTGGGATTAAAGACCCTATCTCCCCTACTTTATTCCTCGTCGATCAGGTCAAGTCTTGACCTTCTCTCGGGGTTCAGATCAGTTTGCATTTATTTCATAAACACATCTTTTATTTTTCTTTTATTTTTCTTTTCTTCTTTATTCTTTTATTTGAGTACAAAAGGTGTTAAAATGTATATTTAACAAATGCATGCAAAATGGTAATTTCATGAAATTAGTGGGTATTTAAAGGTGTTTGACTAAGGAAATGAAGCTAAAATAAAAGAATAAAAGCGATTAATCGTGGATTCATCATTCCCCTATACTTTACCTTCGGTAGTCCCTTAGAAAATACTTATTTGAAAAATGAGTGAAAATAAAAATAAAGAAAAGAAAAAGGAAAGAAGCTAGGACAATGTTGACTTTTAAACTTATCTTTATAAAATTGTAGTATGGAGTTCTGACGGACCTTTAAATTATTAATATGTCGGAACCTTTTTGGGAAATGGATTTAAAACCTAACAGCCTCTAAGTTCCACAAGACTCATCTTCAAGTCTCCTCAACAATCAGATCAGAACAAGTCTGCATACACAAATTCTTATGACTATGAATTCTTACTTGTACGGTGTAAGTGAAATATAGCTCCTCATCTCAAAAGTAGCGAAGAAACAACTTCTCTCAACAAGGTAACTCTAATCCCCCTGTTTAGCAACTCTTTCCTCGAGGAGCGAGGATATTCCCTTCTAAGTTCAAGTACAACCAGCTCAAGAAGAGGGGATGGAGATGAAAACAGACGGTTACCAGTGTAGTTATCTATACTTGGATGCATGACCGATGTAGCCAAGTCATCCGCTGCAAGCTTACAAACATTTGACTTTGAAGTTCTTATTCTTTTTTTCACTTGTATATACACTCTGGCAGGCATTTTACTTTTCAATCAGGCATGTCCACTTTTGGAGATTCTGTAATTTTTTTCTCTTTTTTGTTGAAAATATATACAAGGTGCATCATGTACATAAGGATTTTTTTTCTCTTGAGCCAGTAGACTATCCCTCTTTTGAAGCATTATTGCAACCCCACAACATCATGTCTTTAGACCTCAACATCGCCAAACCAGGTTGAGACGCACTTCCCTCCCTATAGGAGGACGAGAGGTTCCGCATAGATGTACTACCATCGTATGCTACCCCAAGCCAAAAGATTCTTCCCCCTCACTACCTCCTCCATGAAGAGCTACGTGTAGAGTGTTTGTCCAAGGTAAGCCACGGTCCGAAAGAATCATGTGTGTGCTGTTAGATATTCTACTTAGACATATCAAGATGACATGAGAACATAGTCTTATGGACTCAAAGAATTAAGTCACTAGGACCTGAAAAGTCTTAACTCCATTTCTTATAAGGTTCCTCTGAAATTAAGTGGATTAAGGTCCAACTAAGCTCTATTCTTCAAATTTATTCCAGACTTAGTTTAAATGTCAATACTATCCTGAAAAAATGCACATGCTAATGTAAAGAAGAAAAGAAAAAAATCCTTTTTGATGCAGTTTTCTAATTTTAAACTTTTTATGGATTTTTGAAAAATGATGCACATGCAAATAGAGTTTTATTTTTTATGCAATTTTTTATAGACTTTTGGGTTTTATAATTTTTTTTTAAACAAAAGGTTAGTAATATATGCAAGTATATACAAATATACTTTATTTTTTTTAGTAAGGGTTAGGGATGAGATACACATATTTACACAGGAGTTAGTCAACTATTTACAAGAATCAGGTGAAAGGATTTACAACTTGAATCATTTATACATGTATATATATAGTTGGATTTTCCTTTTTTTGTGATGCATATATTCCTCAAAATTATTTGAAAACAATTTTACAAATAATTTTGAAAACTATAGTCCAAAATAATTTTACAAATAATTTTATAAACATTTACAAATATTTGAAAACAATTTTGCAAATATTTTTCAAATAGTATATATATATGTTTTCAAAATAATTTTTCAACCATTTTCAAAATATTTACAAACAGTTTTACAATAAAATTTTATTTCACACAAAGAATAGAAAAATTTTACCAGCTAAAATATTTTTATAAAGGTTGAAAATATTTTTCAAACATTTTTCAAATAGCTTTCAAAAGATTTTTTAAATAGGTTTTCAAACTACTTTCAAGATAATTTTCAACATATTTTAACTGACTTATTAATCTGTATATATAAAAAGAATTTTAGGAAATATCTGCATCTTTTTATTAGTTTTTTTACAAGTATTTATACAGTATTTTAACCATATTAAACATATGAAAGTACAAGTTATGGCTAAAGTATATATACAATATATACAACACCCCCTTATACTTAGCTCGAACTATGTCCTTATAGTGATCAGAGAGCGATGAAGAAAGACATAACTCGTGCTAAGTATAGAAAAGTGAAAAGAATGCTATATTATAAAAGCGAATGAAAGAATAAAATCAATAGGATTCGGTGATCCCTCTATACTTAGGATCAAGTAATCCTAAGTATAGAAGACTTTACACACGGGGAATACCGAGTGATAGGATGTACAGAGTCCACCTCCCCTATACTTAGGGTAAAATATCCCTAAGTATAGGCATCAAAACAGAGGTAAAAAGAATCAAAAGAATAATCAAAAGTCCGACACCCCCTATACTTAGGGTAAAGTACACCCTAAGTATAGCATAATCACAAGATGCATATGGGGTGTTAGACAAAAGAATGAATGATATTGACGGAATGGATCTAGACAAGTAAATAATGTTGAGGTGCCCCTCAATAAGCGCTAGAGTTTACGCCCCTAGTTGGGCGCAAAGGCTAAGACAACGTTGTATCAAGGTTCAGGATGGCATCTGGGAGGCGAATATCGTACTGTCGCCGCAGTCCTCGGTGGGAGAACAACGATGAGGTCAACAGTGTAAACTAAGACACCCAAATAAGCAATTAGGCGGGTGTCTGCTACCGACTAAAGATATGGAAAGATGAAATCAGGCTCTGCTAGCACAAAAGAAATCATCAGCTCAAAGTCTGAATGGAGTGAATGGATGGAGCCGAAGAAGTCGAACGTGGAGAAGGAAGGATCTATCAGTGAATCCTCCAAGTTAATCACCATCTCGAATAGATAAGGAAGATCAAGATCAGGAGACTCACTAAAAAGGCTGGTACCCGATGCATATAATGTAGACAAATCAATGAAATCATCGAATACCTCAAAGATCGGATCATCCTCACGAGGGTCGTCGAGGAGAGAAACCTCAAACTCATGATCAGAAATATAGAGTACATAGAGTCCGTGGCATCCACCCGTAGATAACCCTCGGGGAGTAACTGATGACCGGGGATCTGCCAAGGTCGTATCTTTCCACAAGGCGGAAAGACAGTCGTGAGTTGACCTCAGACAGACTCCCAAATCGATCAACAATTAACCCACAATCAATGTATGCAATAAATATTCAAAAATGTGGAGTTAAAATTTATTATAACTCTACATGCAAATGTGTATAGGTGTAAGTACAGGTAGAGGTCGAACACTGGGAGGCGAATGGTTGTATCTGTTGTGTAATTATTCAATCCATTGTTCATGTCCAATTATTGTTTTTGTGGGTTTTAGATTTTATATATTTTTTTATATATTTTTGTTTTTATAATTTTTATTTTGTTTTTATATTTTATATTTTTTTTCTTCTTTTTATATTTTTAGTAATATATATATAAGATATATATATAAAGAGATATATATATATATAAGAAGAGAGAGAGAGAGGAATAATATAGTATATATATAGATATAAATGCTTAAAATATATATAGATATAATTTTTTTGCTTTTTAATATTTTTCTAATTTTTTGTTGTTTTTTTGAAATACTTCTAATTTTTATGTATTTTTTAATTTCAAAAATGTCCACAATATAGGACTAAATAGATAGCCGAATATAATTTGGGTTTTAAAAATATAAAATAAACTCCAAAAATTCCCAAATTAATTTTAATAAATTAATAATAATATATAGATAATTATAAAAGAGAAAAATATATTTTTGGGGTTTTTTGAGGATTTTTCTATTTTTTGTAAGATTTTGGAGCTTTCTGATTTTTATATTTTTTTCATATTTTTAGGATTTTTCAATTTCTGGACTCAATATAGATATAATCATACCATATATAATTTTTTTAGAATATTTCAAAAACATTTTATAATTTTTTGTATTTTTTAATCTAAACAGTACAAAAAGGGCTTCTTTTTCATTTTTAATAATTAGGAAAAATGTGAAAAAATGCAAAATAAAATATGGGCATGAAAATACAGGGCATGAAGCATTTAACCTAATTTTTGTGGAATTTTAGAAGCATCCTAGGTATTTTTAATAAATAGATAAAAGACACAAAAATAAACAGCCTGGCAGGGGCATTTTTGCAAATAAAATACATTCCAGGGGAATCAGTGCAAAAATTCTACAGAAATAAACATTTATTTATATTTTTGAGACTAATTTTACGATATACAAAAACCGCCAGGGTATTCATGCAAATTTCACGCGCCTCACGTGGGACTGCACGTGAGGCGTGGAAGGACCTAATTGTAATTCTCAGAAACTCAGGGGCCCTTTAGCAAATATTACATTTTATTTACAACGTGCTATTTATTTTACAGTATTAAAAATTAAATACAAAAAGTGTGGGGGTTGTATATGCAATTTACCCCCAAAGGCGCTTCATCCGACGGCTGGTCTTCATTCACTCATCCACGTGGTGCCTCCACGTGGGCCGATGACGGTTCGCAATCCACGGCTGAGATTAGATCACTCGCGTGATCTGACGGTCGAAGCGCTGGAGGATCTGACGGTCGAGACTCAACCTGGGCCTGCGTCTTCATCCAACGGCGGGGAGCACACGTGGAAGAACAGGGAAGAAAGCTCGTCGGGGCGAGCTTTTTCCTCCTCGATCTCGCTCTCCGACCGCTCATCGTTGCACCTGAGGATCCCAGAAGCTTCCTAGAGGGCTGCTCTATCTGTTGGAGGGTTTAGATTGGCCGGAGGCACCCTGGAGCGACGCCACGAGCTCGAAGAAGAATCGGGGCTCCAGGTACATCTGTCCGCTTGTGAATCGACTCCCGGTGCTCCTTAACGCACCTGACCTGCACAGGAATGAAGCACGGCTCGAGGGCTTCACCCTCGACCTAAAATTGAAGCTGTTAGCGCAAGAAATGGGCGAGGTGGCGAAGCCTCCGGCGAGCGGCGGAGCTGAGGCTTCGATTCGCAGATCTGGAACAGATCTGGTTGGACAAAGGTGGCTGGGAGGTGTAGAATACGGAGGGGAACGAGATGACGGTGGAAGGGCGGTCGAAAAACAACGAGGATACTGTGGAGAAGTCGCCGGAGCAGAGCTCCGGCGAACTTCGAATTACCTTAACTAAGTTAATCTAAGAATCTAAATGCAAAATAAACTACGAAAATGAAATGCAGAAATGAAAACCTACTAAAAATATAAGTGCGCAGCTCTTATACCTGAAGGAACTCCAGGGAGCAGGGCGGCTGCCGGAGCGCTGCCGTGGGTGCAACCACCTCCATCTCCAGCCGATTCAAGGTGCCGGTGGCATCATCCTGTAACGAGGAGCACACCTGGGACTGAATGCGAGGAAGAAAATGGGTTGGGGCTGACCAAATTTTTGCGGAGGAGGAGATGGTTCTTTATTTATAGACAAAGCAGCACCCTTATTTGACTGGGCTGAGGTCGGCGAAACAAGCTATGTACAAGGGATCCCAGATCTCGGCGAGAATCAAGGATGATCAGAGAATATTTTGTCAGAAGGATTCGAAGGCGAATGATGGACGAGGCGAGCGGGAAAAAAGGATGAAAATCGGGGAAAAGATGGGCCTGACTGGAGTCAGAGGCGCAGGGGGAGTTGACCGGAGGTCAACTTTCCCTGGCCCCTGATTGGTCCACGTCATGCTGATCTTGACCCATTTATTACACATATTAAATGAATTAATTAGAATTTACTTATGAAATAAAAATTGTTTATAAATTAATGTAGTATTTATTTCTGATTTTTATTTATTTTTTGGAGTATTTTATTACGGTTTTATTAAAATAATGTATTTATAAGTATATTTATTTATATTTCTTTTTATTTTGTTTATTTTATTTTATTATTTTATTTTCTTATTTTATAAATTTATAACTTATTTTTGTGAGTGTAAATATATTTTTATTTAGTTTTTATGAATTTATTTACATTTTTAAATAAATAAGTATATGTATATGTATGTATACTTATAGGTATTTTACCTATATATTATATACATTTTATTTATTTAATGGATTTTATTTGTTTTTATTTTGGATTTGTATTTTTAATAAGTTATACATAATATATACATTATTATAAAAATATAGATGAATAAATAATAAAAGAATAGAATCCCTTTTTACTTATATACATGTAGGTAGCATAGGTATTTTGTCTATGTAGCTCATAGACTTATTTTATTTTGCAATTTCTTTTTGGTTTTCTTTTAATTTAAATATGTACATGTATTATATACATTATTTACAAGATACTGAAAATATAAATTTATAAAGATAATGAATATTGAATAAAATGAATATTTTAATCAGGCCTATATACAAGGTGGGCCAAAAACCTAACTTCCACAGATGAACTCCAAAAATTATGAAACCAATTTTATAAAATAGTTCTTGGAATGCTATATACAATTAAAGGTGAGTTTGGGTGATTTGGAGTTTTTATTTGCAAGATATGGGTCTGTGAAGTTGAGATTTTGGCTTTTTTTCTGGGTATAAAATGTGCACTGAGTATTATTTTTGCACCAACTCAATTTTGTAATTTTATTTACATTATTGTCTACAACTTTCATGAACAAGGTTTCTTTATTTTATGAATAAATAATTATGTACAAAATAGGTGTCAAAAATGCATAAATAAATGCATGAAAAAATGAGGTATTTATTGTATAATTGGCCCTTATTTTCCCCTTCTTTATTCCTTGTCAACCAATTCCATGCTGGCCTTGGTCTCGGGGTTAGGGTCATAAAATATTTGCAATATTTTATTCCTTTTTCTTTTCTTCTCTTTATTCTATAATTTTGGTATTAAAAACCTTATTTTATGTACAATAAATACAATAACTAATGGGTGCTATTATGTACAAATTGATGCTATTTACATGCATTTGCTGGGGTTTTTAAGGCCAAAATGATAGAATAAAGGTGATGAAATGGAGATTCATCACCCCCCTATACTTGCCTTTGCTAGTCCCTAGCAAATACTTATGCAATAAGTACAAAAAGAACAAAGAATAAGAAGAAAAGAAAAAGCAAAAATAAAGAATTTAAAGAATAAATTGAACATGATTATAAAACATATCTGTACAAAATCAAAGTTTGGAGCTCAGGTTAGACCTTGGGGTGAGAAATGTGCGTGGAACCTGGTCGGGAACCAAATTTAAAACACAACAGTCTTCAAGAGTCACAGAACTTGGTTCAAATCACCTCAATAGCCATGTCAGAACTAGCCTACGTCATACGCAAACCCTTATGACTATGAAGCTGACTTGTACGGTGTAAGTGATGGTGGCTCTCCCCAACTGAAATGACAAAGAGACTGACTTCTCCAGAAGGACAACCCAATGATTCCCTAATCCAACAGCTCTTTCCTCGAGGAGCAGGGTATTCCCTTCTAAGTTCAAGTGGCATCCAACTCAAGAGGAGGAGGTAGAGAAAAGAATGGACGGTAGCCAGTGTAGCTACCTATCCTGGGATGAGAGACCAGTGTAGTCAAGTCATCCAGCTGCAGGCTCTCATGGTATAACTTTGATGCTCAAGCTTGCTTATTTTCTATATACATACTTTGCAGGCATTTTATTTTTGGGATTTTATCACTTGTGCCCCTCCGAGATCGTGCAATATCAGTTATGCCCCTATCTTTTTGGCAATATCAGTTGTGCCCTCAACTTCTTTCCGTTTTTTCAGTTGTGCCCCTTGGGTTAATTGCCGTCCATCCCGTCGTAAACGGACGTTAACTTTGAGGAAACAGAAGGAATTAAGTTTAAAAAATTGGATTAAAAAGTCCATCACCTTCTCCTTCATCCTCCCCCACATGCTCTTCTTCTTCCTCCCCCTTCTCTTCTTCCTCCCAGCCTCAACTTCCTCCTCCAACACCTCACCCTCCGCCCCAGCACACCCCCCTCCGCCCCGAGCTCCTCCCCCAACCCCCGCACCTCTCCCTTCTCCCCCAACTGCTCCCATGAAGCCGCACCTCCCCCTCCGCCTCGAGCTACTTCCCCCTCTGCCATGAATTACTTCCACTGCCCCCACATCTCCCCTTCTGCCCGCTAGATCCTCCCCCACGCCCTAGTACCTCCCATCTGCCCCGAGCTCCTGCCCCCCACCCCCACCCGCCCCCCACCCCCACCCGCCCACGCATCTCCTCCTCCGCCACCCAGCTCCTCCCCCACCATCGTACTTCCCCCTCATCTACCCATTGCACTGGCGGTAACCTTGTACGCGAGCCGCGGAAGGCGCACGATGGTGTGCGCATCGAGCAGCGTGAGGAGGGTGTTGAGGGCAGCGCGGACGGAGGCGGCGTAGCCGCGAGGAAGTCATCCCTAGGGAGATGGGACTCCCAGGGCTTGAGGAAGTGGAAGCTGTGGGAGAGGGCCTCGTCGTGCCTGACTGGAGGGCCGAGGAGGAGGACCAGAGGATGGGGATCGTCGTCCTCTGCTGCTACTAGAAGGGGAGGCTGATGGCTCTCCATTGGTACGGCTGAAGGTCCAGGTGTATGTTGATGGCACGTTCTACAAGACAAATGGATTTGTCCGTGCTCATGATATTACGATATTTGGTTGGGTCCTTCCAAAAAGTGATTTTTACAAGTAATTATGATGTGGTGGAGGAAAATGGGCGGACAATTATACCCCTCTTCACAGTACCATGGTTTGAAGAAATCATGGTTAAGTTCAACCCAGTGACGGTTAAAGTTACGGAGGGGCACAATTGAAAAAATGGAAAGAAGTTGAGGTCACAATTGATATTACCAAAAAGATAGGGGTATAACTGATATTGCACGATCTCGGAGGGGCACAACTGATAAAATCCCTTTATTTTTTTACAGGCCTGTCCATTTTTTTTCAAACATACTATTTACAGCAGCATTTACATAAGGACTTTTTCCTCTTGAGCCAGAAGACTATCCCTCTTTTGAAGCATTATTGCAACCCACAATCTCCTGTCTTTAGACCTCATGGCTATTGGACCAGGTTGGGGTGCACTTCCCTCCCTAGACGAGGACGAATGTTTCCACCCGTGTGCGTCTCAGACTGGCAAATCCAACTCCCTCACCACTCCAACTGAGTTGAGCCAAGTGAAAGGTGCAAGTATCCAAGTTAGGTCACGGCCGACAAGAGTCATACGTGTGTTTCGAAAAGTTCTAGTTAGTCCACTGAGGTGACTTGAACCTAGCCCTGATTTCTCAAAGAATTAAGTCTGAATAGACCTAAAGTACCTTAAACCTAGTTCCCATAAGGTTCTAGTGCAATTAGGTGAAGTAAGGTCCAACCAAGCTCCAATCTTCGACTTTATTGGACTAGTTCAATTATCAAGCTCAATCAAAGAAGATGAATGCAATGCAAATGCTATTTACAAATATGCAAAGAATAATGCAATTTTCAAAGAATTTAAAAACAAAGAGAAGGATTTTTGCACAAAGAATTTTTGCAAATAAAATAATTTTGGCACTCGAAGTATAAAATATGTACAACTATTTACACGGGCTTGCCGCTTTATTTTACAAGGATTAAGAATTTTCAATTTAGTTTTTTATGTATAGGTATATATGTACACCTTTTAAAGAATTGTGTTTATTTTTATTTTTATAATATATATATTATCTTAGTTATTTATTATATGTGACTATTCCTCAAACTTATTTGTGACATATTTTTCAAACAATTTTTGAAAACTATAGTCCAAAATAATTTTTACAAACATTTTTACAAACATGTACACACATTTGAAAATCATTTTGCAAAGGTTTTTCAAAACAGTATATATATATATTTTCAAAATATTTTTGCAACCATTTTTCAAACCATTTGCAAATCATTTTTCAAACATTTTATTTCACATAAAGAAAATAAATTTTTACAAACCACACATTTTTACACAGGTTGAAAACATGTAACAAAATATTTTCAAAATAGTTTTCAATAATTGTTCATGAAGATTTTCAAACTATTTTTCAAACATTTTGCAAAAAACATTTTCACCTGATTTATTAATCAGTATATACAAAAAGAATTCGAGGAATAATCACATCTCTTTTTATTAAGGGTTTTTAATGAATTTAAAGAATTATTAGCCATATTATTAAGAGAATACGAAAGTACGAGTTATGGCTAAAGTACATACATAGTATATACGACCCCCCTATACTTAGCTTGAGCTATTTCCTCATAGATCGGAAAGAAAAGAGAAGACATAACTCGTACTGAGTATAGACAAGTCTAAAGAATATATGCATAAGAGATGAAGGAAATAGAAGTTGACCGCTCCCCCCTATACTTAGGATCAAGTAATCCTAAGTATAGCAGACTGTACACAAATCAAGGAGGGTCAAGGGTGGGAATAGACAGATGAACAAATCAGGGGTGCACCCCCCCTATACTTAGGACAAAGTACGTCCTAAGTACAGAAAACTGACACAAAGGGGCGACACCTTTTATTTAGATAAAGAAATATGAAAACGAAAAGAAGAAAAGAAGAAAAGCGAGATATATACAGATTGATGAAAAGATCGTGGAGAATATACACATCACTCCCCCTATACTTAGGGTGCCATATCCCTAAGTATAGGCAAGAACAGGAGTGACGAAAATGTGCAAGGAAAGAACAACTCGGTGTGTGCCCCCCTATACTTAGGACAAGGTACGTCCTTAGTGTAGACACAAAGATATGACGATAGATCTTTGGGCACACAAAAACATGCGGGAGAAAGAATGAAAAAGGCACACATATATACAAGCGGTGAATAAACTAGTGAAGTACAGGACGGTGTCTGGCAAGCGACTACCGTGCTCTCGTCGTCGTCTCCCTGTGAGAACGAGGACGCAGTTAGAAGGTGAAAGACACCCGGATATACAGTCAAGTGGGTGTCAGCTACCGGGGACAATCGGATTGGAAAGTAAAGCAGGGACCGGTAGCGTAAAGCTGATGATCGGCTCATCAGGACTGAATGAGTGAGTGGAGCCGATACCGTAAGATCGGGAGGAAGAAAGAGCAGTACAGACTCCTCCGGTCAATCAGAGTCCCAGATAGATCGGAAGTAAAGCATATGAGACTGTGTGATGCACGGTGGTGATATAGTCTGAAAGTCACAAGAATATACCGAACAACACAGTATATGGCTCACTCCTGCGAGGGTCTTCAAGGTGAGCAAAATCAGAGAATAATCAGAGTACTCGGCTCCGTGCTCCAACAGACAGGAGACACAACCAGGGAGGACCAAGTAAACAAGTCAGAAGACCCGGCTTCGTGCTCCACTAGATAGGAGACACCAGGAATGAAGCCTGAGTACCTAGAAAGTGATGTACTCTCACGCAGATAACCCTCGAGGAGTAGTACATGCTAGTCTATGAATAATCCGAACATAAGCTCACCCTTGCAAGGGTCGTCAAGGAGAGCTGGCTCAAAGGAGCCTGATCCATCAGACGGATCATAGAGACGGTCTCGGTAGGCGACAGATCGGCCACCAGCAGAAGAGACCGTCAAATCAAGAAAGTGTGGCAGCGTCCCGCAGATAACCCTCGGGGAATGCGCTGCCAGCTAGGCATGAAAATAGCAGATATCAGAAGCTCAACCTTGCGAGGACCGTCAAGGCGAGCAGACTCAAAGGAGTCTAATCAGATGGGTCCCATGATCCGCAGATCGGATAGGCAGCTCAAGATGGAACCAACAGTCATGTATATCAGATGACTCGGTTCCGTGCTCCGCAAATGGGAGACACAGTCAACAGTGGGAACCGAGCGTAAAGAGAGTGTCGCATGCTCTTGCAGATAGTCCTCGGAGAGTACTGCGAACTAGGCAAGGATTAGTCAGAAAGTGCCTCTACCTTGCGAGGGTCGTCAAGGAGAGACGAGGGCTCAAAGGAGCCGGATCCATCAGACGGATCCACAGAAATTGTGGCCTCGGTAGACGACAGATCATCTATCAGCAGAAGAGACCACGAGAGCTACACTGTGTCATAGCCTCTCGCAGATAACCCTCGGAGAGCTATGAACTAGGCATGGAATAATCAGAACAGTGGAGCTCTGCCTTGCGAGGGCCGTCAAGGAGAGCGGACTCAGATGAGTCCAGTACATTGGCCTCGTGTACTGACAGGTCAGGTACACAATCACAGGGGGAGGCCAATGAAGCATATCATCTGACTCGGTTCCAGGTCCCATCACAATGGCGACCGAAGCAGAGAATGAAACCGCAGTCGTAAAAATTGTCGCATTCTCCCGTAGATAGTCCTCGGAGAGTAATGCGAGCTAGATCAATGTAGGTCATGGGAATGCTGGCAAGTCGTCTCAGGTCCTCAAAAGCAATAAATCATTCACTCATCCGGAGGGCATAAGATCATGCAAGGGAGCAAATAATCATGTCATTCACCAAACATCCCTTGGGTCAATCCAGTCAGCTGAGATGGCACGAAAAATAGTCAGGAATCCCCGGCAACGGCGCCATTTGATGACCGGGGATCTGCCAAGGTCGTATCTTTCCACAAGGCGGAAAGACAGTCGCTGAATTGACCTCAGACAGACTCCCAAATCAATAAACAATTAACCCACAATCAATGTATGCAATAAATATTCAAAAATGTGGAGTTAAAATTTATTATAACTCTACATGCAAATGTGTATAGGTGTAAGTACAGGAAGAGGTCGAACACTGGGAGGTGAATGGTTGTATGTGTTGTGTAATTATTCAATCCATTGTTCATGTCCAATTATTGTTTTTGTGGGTTTTGGATTCTATATTTTTTTATATTTTTGTTTTTATAATTTTTATTTTGTTTTTATATTTTATATTTTTTTGCTTCTTCTTATATTTTTAGTAATATAAATATATATATAAGATATATATATAAAGAGATATATATATAAGAAGAGAGAGAGGAATAATATAGTATATATATAGATATAAATGCTTAATATATATATATATAATTTTTTTGCTTTTTAATATTTTTCTAATTTTTTGTTGTTTTTCTGAAATACTTCTAATTTTTATGTATTTTTAATTTCAAAAATGTCCACAATATAGGACTAAATAGATAGCCGAATATAATTTGGGTTTTAAAAATATAAAATAAACTCCAAAAATTCCCAAATTAATTTTAATATATTAATAATAATATATAGATAATTATAAAAGAGAAAAATAAATTTTTGGGGTTTTTTGAGGATTTTCTTTTTTTTTTGTTTGATTTTGGAGCTTTTTTATTTTTATATTTTTCTTTTTCATATTTTTAGGATTTTTGAATTTCTGGACTCAATATAGATATAATCATACCATATATAATTTTTTTAGAATTTTTCAAAAACATTTTATAATTTTTTTGTATTTTTTAATCTAAACAATACAAAAGGGCTTATTTTTCATTTTTAATAATTAAGAAAAATGCGAAAAAATGCAAAATAAAATATGGGTGTGAAAATACAGGGCATGAAGCATTTAACCTAATTTTTGTGGAATTTTAGAAGCATCCTAGGTATTTTTAATAAATAGATAAAAGACACAAAAATAAACAGCCTAGCAGGGGCATTTTTGCAAATAAAATACATTCTAGGGGCATCAGTGCGAAAATTCTACAGAATTAAGCATTTATTTATATTTTTGAGACTAATTTTACAATATACAAAAACCGCCAGGGTATTCATGCAAATTTCACGCGCCTCACGTGGGACTGCACGTGAGGCGTGTAAGGACCTAATTGTAATTCTCAGAAACTCAGGGGCCCTTTAGCAAATATTACATTTTATTTACAACGTGCTACTTATTTTACAGTATTAAAAATTAAATACAAAAAGTGCGGGGGTTGTATATGCAATTTACCCCCAAAGGCGCCTTATCCGACGGCTGGTCTTCATTCACTCATCCACGTGGCGCCTCCACGTGGGCCGATGACGGTTCGCGATCCACGGCTGAGATTAGATCACTCGCGTGATCTGACGGTCGAAGCGCTGGAGGATCTGACGGCTGAGACTCAACCTGGGCCTTCGTCTTCATCCAATGGCGGGGAGCACACGTGGAAGAACAGGGAAGAAAGCTCGCCGGGGAGAGCTTCTTCCTCCTCGATCTCGCTCTCCGGTCGCTCATCGTTGCACCTGAGGGTCCCAGAAGCTTCCTGGAGGGTTGCTCTATCTGCCGGAGGGTTTAGATTGGCCGAAGGCACCCTGGAGCGCCGCCACGAGCTCGAAGAAGAGTCGAGGCTCCAGGTACCTCCGCCCGCTTGTGAATCGACTCCTGGTGCTCCTTAACGCACCTGACCTGCACAGGAATGAAGCACGGCTCGAGGGCTTCACCCTCGACCTAAAATTGAAGCTGTTGGTGCAAGAAATGGGCGAGGTGGCGAAGCCCTCGGCGAGCGGCGGAGCTGAGGCTTCGATTCGTAGATCTGAAACAGATCTGGTTGGACAGAGGTGGCTGGGAGGTGTAGAATACGGAGGGGAACGAGATGACGGTGGAAGGGCGGTCGGAAAACAATGAGGGTACTGTGGAGAAGTCGCTGGAGCTGAGCTCCGGCGAACTTCGAATTACCTTAACTAAGCTAATCTAAGAATCTAAATGCGAAATAAACTACGAAAATGAAATGCAGAAATGAAAACCTACCTAAAAATATAAGTGTGCAGCTCTTAAACCTGAAGGAACTCTAGGGAGCAGGGTGGCTGCCGGAGCGCCGCCGTGGGTGCAACCACCTCCATCTCCAGCCGATTCAAGGTGCCGGCGGCATCCTCCTGTCACGAGGAGCACACCTGGGACTGAATGCGAGGAAGAAAATGGGTTGGGGCTGACCAAATTTTTGCGGAGGAGGAGATGGTTCTTTATTTATAGACAAAGCAGCACCCTTATTTGACTGGGTCGAGGTCGGCGATACAAGCTATGTACAAGGGATCCCAGATCTCGGCGAGAATCAAGGATGATCAGAGAATATTTTGTTGGAGGATTCGAGGGCGAATGATGGACGAGGCGAGCGGGAAAAAAGGATGAAAATCGGGGAAAAGACGGGCATGACTGGAGTCAGAGGCGCAGGGGGGAGTTGACCGGAGGTCAACTTTCCCTGGCCCCTGATTGGTCCACGTCAGGCTGATCTTGACCCATTTATTACACGTATTAAATGAATTAATTAGAATTTACTTATAAAATAAAAAATATTTATAAATTAATGTAGTATTTATTTCTGATTTTTATTTATTTTTTGGAGTATTTTATTACGGTTTTATTAAAATGATGTATTTATAAGTATATTTATTTATATTTATTTTTATTCTGTTTATTTTATTTTCTTATTTTATAAATTTATAACTTATTTTTGTGAGTGTAAATATATTTTTATTTAGTTTTTATGAATTTATTTACATTTTTAAATAAATAAGTATATGTATATGTATGTATACTTATAGGTATTTTACCTATATATTATATACATTTTATTTATTTAATGGATTTTATTTGTTTTTATTTTGGATTTGTATTTTTAATAAGTTATACATAATATATACATTATTATAAAAATATAGATGAATAAAGAATAAAAGAATAGAATCCCTTTTTATTTATATACATGTAGGTAGCATAGGTATTTTGTCTATGTAGCTCATATACTTATTTTATTTTGCAATTTCTTTTTGGTTTTCTTTTAATTTCAATATGTACATGTATTATATACATTATTTACAAGATATTGAAAATATAAATTTATAAAGATAATGAATATTGAATAAAATGAATATTTTAATCAGTCCTATATACAAGGTGGGCCAAAAACCTAACTTCCACAGATGAACTCCAAAAATTATGAAACTAATTTTATAAAATAGTTCTTGGAATTCTATATACAATTAAAGATGAGTTTGGGTGATTTGGAGTTTTTATTTGCAAGATATGGGTTTGTGAAGTTGAGATTTTGGCTTTTTTTTCTGGGTATAAAATGTGCACTGAGTATTATTTTTGCACCAACTCAATTTTATAATTTTATTTACATTATTGTCTACAACTTTCATGAACAAGGTTTCTTTATTTGATGAATAAATAATTATGTACAAAATAGGTGTCAAAAATGCATAAATAAATGCATGAATAAATGAGGTATTTATTGTATAATTGGCCCTTATCTACCCTACTTTATTCCTTGTCGACCAATTCCATGCTGGCCTTGGTCTCGGGGTTAGGGTCATAAAATATTTGCAATATTTTATTCCTTTTTCTTTTCTTCTCTTTATTCTATAATTTTGGCATTAAAAACCTTATTTTATGTACAATAAATACAATAACTAATGGGTGCTATTATGTACAAATTGATGCTATTTACATGCATTTGCTGGGGTTTTTAAGGCCAAAATGATAGAATAAAGGTGATGAAATGGAGATTCATCAGTAACGCAAAATCATCAAACTGTGGATCTATGCTGCCAAATATCAAGTCCTCCAAAAATATATCGACCTCATCAAATGGGAGGACACATGGCTCAAAGACAGGACTATCTATATCAGTCAAATCAAAATGGCGTCCATCATCAAGCTCTCTATGGTGAGATGGATCGAAATGTGTATCTAAATCAGAGAAGATCTTCTGAAGAATGGATACTGAATCAGCTGGGCATGGACACTGAAATGACTCAAAGGATGGCTGAAATGTGGGATCATCCTCTATTTCTTGGGATACTAGCAGATCTAGAATCCAAGAATCATCAACGTGAAAGTACGGGACTGGCTCAAAATCTAACTGTAAAAGAAATGGGAACTCGACCAATTTCCGGCTCGGGGAACTCACAGTGATAGTCAACACATCCATCATATGAAAAGTAGTAGCATCCATATCCTCTGAATGGTGTGTGATGTCTAAATCATCATGAAGTGTCACACACTCAACTGGTTTCATATCTCCCTCATGTGTTGTCCCGAATAAATCATCTTGTGAATATGAAATCTCTGAAAATTTACCCAAGATGGTCTCAAATAAATCCAGGTCGGGACTGTGGTGTGAACCACCACACGAGGTTATGACTAATGCAATATGTTCGGCGGTCATCCCCCTCATGGCGATCTGGACAAGGTCAGTCATCGAAAATCAATGATCCGAAAATCACCTCAAAAGATCAAGTAACCTCAACCATGAATCTCTCAATGTATCATGGGGGTTATTAGAGAATACCATATATTATTGTTCCTTTATTTACCTCTATTTCCTTATGTATCACTGTTTCCTTATCAACTGTTTCCCGATGTAACCCCATAGGGGTATTTATGTAAGTTCTCCTCTGAGCACCCTAGGGTTTAGTCCTATATAAGGACCCCTAGACCTCACAGAATAAACATCGTCTTACATTCCTTAACATGGTATCAGAGCATGTTCGATCCCTACCCCTACCCCACCTACCAGCCTCGCCAATGATCGTAACCTAGGGCATCCGCCGCCCTAGGCCATCGCGCCTCCCGCCTCCAGACCTCCACGCTCGCCGCCCGCCTCCCCGCCCCTCCGTCAGGCGCACCTCCAGGCGCACCCCGCCCTCCCGCCCCTCGCCCCTTCGCCAGGCGCACCTCCAGGCGCCCTTCGCCCCTCGTCCCTCCAGGCGCCCCCCGCCCCTCACCCATTCGCCAGGCGCACCTCCAGGCGCCCTTCGCCAGGCGCACCTCCAGGCGCCCCTCACCCCTCGCCTCCCCGCCCCTCGCCCCTCCGCGCACGGCACCTCGCCAGGCGCCCCTCGCCCCTCGCCAGGCGCCCCTCGCCCCTCCCCGCCAGGCACCCCTCGCCTCTCGCCAGGCGCACCTCGCCTCCCCGCCCAACGGGGCCTGCCTCGCCCAACGGCCCCTCGCCCCACGGCCCCAAGGCCCCTCGCCCCACGGCCCCAAGGCCCCTCACCCCACGGCACCTCGCCCTCCAGGCTCCTGCCTGTGCTTCACGCCTGCTGCAGGCCATCGGCCATCGGCATCCAGCCCCTGCCCCTCGTCCCCACGACCCCTGCCCAACGGTCCCAGGCTACTCCTGCTACACGGCCCCACGGCCCCAGCGACCTCTTCGGCATCCTCCTCGCAAAGCCTTTGGCTCTATGCGCTCCAGACCCCCAACCGTAGATTGATGGTCTTGCACGGATACATCGGAATGGTTTGCTAGTTGCGTATGATCTCTATTTCCTCTGCATACTAGGTCATTGTCTTTTTTGATCACTGCGGTCACCATGACATCTGCTCCTGCGTCTTCGGACTCCAAGCCCCTGTACCCTACTTCATCTATGATGGTACAGGGCACCTCTATCAAACTAAAGGGCTCGGAGAACTACGTACTATGGTCTCGATCCTTTAAAATATTCATTGGTGGCCAACGCAAGATTTCTATTCTAACTACCATTCCGCCTGCCGAGACATACGCCAACTACGACACCTGGTACGTCGACAATTGTCAGGTCATCACTTGGATGACAAATAGTGTTGATCATAATATTGCATCAAATTTGCTCTACAAAACAACTGCAAAAGAAATGTGGGAGAGTCTTGAGAATACATACTCCCAGAAAACAACTAAATCCAGGCTTTCTGACATTTACACAAGGATTTGGTCTGCAAGTCAAGGAGAAACCTCCTTGATAGAATATTACCGGCTCCTAACAGGATTGTTTGAAGAATTGCTTATTTTTCAACCTGCATGTTGTGATAAGCAAATAGGTGAAAGAGCAGAATGGCAGGTGTACCGTTTTCTCTCAGGCTTACACCCTCGATACAAATCTGTTAAAGATCAATTCTTGACAGCGGCTGCCCTACCGTCTCTTGAAACTATTTTTGGCAGATTACAGGAGCTGGAGTCACCCAACCAATCACCTCCTACAGACACTGCTGCTCACTTTGCTGGAGGACGCCCACCTTTCCAAGGAGGACGAGGCCGTACGTTTGGTCACGGTCGAGGACGAGAACAGGGATGGGGACGTGACTCGGGACGCGGCCGTGGTCGTGATTTTTCTAATGCTCGTTATCCAGCATGTACTCATTGTGGCCGCTGGAACCATCCATCTGACAAATGTTGGGCTACCTTTGGCATGCCCAAAGCTAATAACGCATATGAGGCACCATCTTATGACACGAATTATGATACTATGGAAACTTCCCAAGATCAGTCTATCACAGAGGCTTCAGGATCTTTTACTGCTGCAGAATGCGCTCGTCTTCGCCAGCTCCTTCAGAACCCAGTTGCTGACACTACGCATTCAGGCCCTACTGCGACTCTAGCAGCCACCACAGGTACAATTGCAAGTTCTGCCTCCACCTCTACTTCTACCTGGATCATCGACTCGGGTGCCTCAACCCACCTCACAGGAGAATGTAGTCTCCTCACCTCTCCCAGGGAGCCCTCTACGGTGAAGTACGTTCGTGTGGCCAATGGAGCCTACTCACCTATCACTGGTGTGGGGACCATGGAATTTAGCCCTAAACTTAGGCTAACGGATGTTTACTATGCTCCTGCTTTTCCTCTCAGTCTGCTGTCTGTTCACAAATTATGTACAGAACTCAACTGCCGTGTGATTTTTGATGATTTATGCTGTTATTTTCAGGACATCCGGACGAGACAGATCTTTGGTGGGGGACATGAGAAGAACGGCTTATATTACCTTGATATCCCTTCCAACTCTGGTTTCGCTGGCGCAACCTCCATCTCTGCTGATCCTCTTCTGTGGCATCTTCGTTTGGGTCACCCCTCTGCTAAAGCTCTTTCCTTAATGTTCCCTGAACTGTCCATACTTAAACCCTTCGAGTGTGAGGCATGTCAGTTCGGAAAACATCACCGTGCATCTTTTCCTGCTAGGACTGAACCCCGTCGTACTATATCTTTCTCTTTAATTCATTGTGATGTTTGGGGACCTTGTCCTGTCCGAACCATTGGTGGACACCGCTACTTTATTGTCTTTGTGGATGATTACAGTAGATCATCCTGGGTCTATCTCCTTAAAGAACGCTCAGAAATCAATAAAATTGTCAAAAACTTTTTTGCTTATGTTAAAAATCATTTCTCATCGAATATTCAGGTCTTCCGCTCAGAAAATGCCTTGGAATTTACTCAACGAGATCTTTCTGATTTCTTTGCTTCCCATGGGACAGTACATCAAACATCTTGTCCTTATACCTCTCAGCAGAATGGGGTGGCAGAACGCAAACTTCGTCATCTTTTAAACATTGCCCGCTCACTTCTCACCCAGATGAAAGTTCCCAAAACATACTGGGGTGATGCTGTTCTCACTGCAGTCCATCTTATCAACAGGATTTCCTCTCTTACTCTCAAAGGCTCTACACCATTTTCTTTGCTTCACCCTAATGATCTACTCTTTCCTCTACCTCTACGAATATTTGGGTGTGTCTCCTTCGTACACAACTTCCACACCAAAGACAAAATATCCCCTCGTGCGATCAAATGCATTTTCCTTGGTTACTCCTACACTCAAAAAGGTTACAGATGTTATGATCATGTTGACAGACGATACTACATCTCTGCAGACGTAACCTTCTTTGAGCAAACCAGCTTCTTCACACAACCTGTCACCAATGTCCCTTTACATCTTCCTCCATCACCAAGCATCCATACCCATCGATCTCAGACCTCATCACCAGATGTCCCTCTACCCATACCTCTGCCTCAGGATGATATGCCAGCTTCAACTGTCCCCTCCACTACTGTCTCGGATGATCCAGACGACCTGCCGATTGCATTACGGAGGCAAAAGAGAAAGTGTACCACTTATCCTATGTCTAAATTTACTACTACTGCTGGACTTTCATGCACTGACAAACAATATGCTGATGCACTAATGACTATCTCCATTCCTAAAGATCATCACAGTGCTTTCCAAGATGCAGGTGGGAGACAGGCCATGAATGAAGAAATAGATGCACTCATATCCAGAGGCACATGGGATCTTGTGCCATGTCCTACAGGTATTAAGCATGTTGCTTGCAGATGGGTTTTCACGACCAAACAATCTCCAGATGGTTCTATTGACAGACTTAAAGCCAGACTTATGGCAAAAGGATTCACCCAGACATATGGAGTCGATTACTTTGAGACCTTCTCTCCTGTGGCTAGGATGGGGTCCATTCGCACAATTCTCTCTGTTGCCGCTAACAAGAATTGGCCAATTTATCAGCTGGATGTAAAGAATGCCTTCCTATACGGTGATCTCGAAGAAGAGGTCTATATGATGCAGCTGCCGGGTTACTCCGTCGAGGGGGAGTATGTATGCCGACTTCGTAAGGCCATCTATGGCCTAAAACAGAGTCCTCGAGCCTGGTTTGACAGACTTACCAGTGAAATCAGCTCTCTTGGTTTTCATAAGACAACATCTGATTACTCTGTGTTTATTAAACGACGATCCACTGGTACTGTGATACTTGCTGTCTATGTTGATGATATGGTGGTCACTGGGGACGACGACAATGGAATTCTCGAGACCAAGGCCTTCCTTCAGAAGGTGTTTGTCACCAAGGACCTTGGACAACTCCGGTACTTTCTTGGTATCGAGGTGATACGTACTGCAGAAGGGTTACATCTATCACAACGAAAATACTGCTTGGATATTCTTACAGAAGTCGGTTTACAAGGATGCAAACCATCTGGCATCCCTGCAGAAGTACGAAAACACGATACATACACTGATCCTGAGTTTGAAGACACTATACGATACAGAAGTCTTGTGGGTAAACTGATCTACCTCACCGTTACCAGGCCCGATATATCTTATGCTGTAAGCCGAGCCAGCCGCCATATGGAGAGACCTCTTTACAGTGATTGGCAGGATGTCCTTCTGATCCTTCGATACTTGAAGGAATCACCAGGGCAAGGACTCATCTATAAGGTCAACGGTCATACTGATATTACTGCTTATGCAGATGCTGACTACGCCAGTTCTCCTGAGGATAGAGGATCCATTATAGGCTATGCTATGTTTGTTGGTGGTAACCTTGTTTCATGGCGAAGCAAGAAGCAAACCATGGTCTCCAGATCAAGTGCAGAGGCAGAATATAGGGCAATGGCCCATGCTGTTTGTGAGATTACGTGGCTTGTATCTTTTCTACGAGACCTTGGGTTCCCTGCTACTACTCCTATACCGCTATACTGTGATAACAAGTCTGCTACCTATATTGCCACCAATCCTGTATTTCATGAACGAACGAAGCACATCGAAGTTGACTGTCACTTCATCCGAGATGCAATACGAGGAGGACAGATCGTCACACCACATATCTCTACAGATCTTCAACTTGCAGACGTATTTACTAAAGCATTACCAAAGAAGCGTCTTTTATGGATATCTTCCAAGTTGGGCATGATTGATGGATATGCTCCAACTTGAGGGGGAGTGTTAGAGAATACCATATATTATTGTTCCTTTATTTACCTCTATTTCCTTATGTATCACTGTTTCCTTATCAACTGTTTCCCGATGTAACCCCATAGGGGTATTTATGTAAGTTCTCCTCTGAGCACCCTAGGGTTTAGTCCTATATAAGGACCCCTAGACCTTACAGAATAAACATCGTCTTACATTCCTTAACAGGGGTCAACTGAAAAATCTCGAATGCAAGACCGCATCAACTCAGCTCTACGATGGGGGTAAAATCTTTGCATGAATAATGATCGTAAATCTCCCCCACATAGCAATCTTCCTCCCTAACTCTCTATGCCATCTCAAAGCTCTAGTCTGAAGTGAGAAAGGGAAGTTCATCAGCATCAATTCCTCAGAAGCTATATCAAGATATGCTCGTGATCCACAAAAATCCTCAAACTCAGAATATGAATATAAGGCTCCTCATGCACTCCCCCTGAAAATTTTGGCAGTAGATTAATGAACTCTAAATCCAGAATGAAGGGACTCAATATAGACCTTGACTGAGCTCCTAAGTGTGGTTGTTCATCTCCTAAATAATGTCCAATCATCCTAGAATCGTGATCGTCTAAAACGCACCATTGCTTTCTCTTATCATTCATGGAGTGCACTGTCATCTCAGCAAGGTGATCACCCGTTTCTTGTATCTGGTAAATCTGAACTCTTCAGGCGTCACTCACAGGATGTCCCGATAAAGAATGTGGGTAGGGAGAGGATGGGATGTCGGTCAGAGTTCCGACCTCCCAAGAGAGTGGGCGAATATGATGAGTATGAAATGAAGAAGCCATAAAATCCGGTTGGAATAGAGTATGGCCCATCATGAAGAGAGGAAAGAAGGATGATGAAGGGAGGGAGGGTGGGATAGAAGAGAGTGAAAGAGACAGAAGGTGACTGCTAATGATCTATAGAAGATGAACATAACTAACTCACACCAAAGACATCCAAACACAAAGCAAACCCTCAGTTCACCAACTAAAAATCTGACCATAAAATTCTGTCTTTTCTTTTCAATTTTTAGAGTTAGGTGATCAAACAATCTATCAGAGCGATTAGAGAGATCTATTGGGAACCCGATGCTCTCAAAAAACTGGCTCGATCCCAAAGCTAGATCTTTCCCAGCTAGTACGAGTTGCGGACCATTTACCGGCTACCCGATCAACTCGATCTGTTAAGGATGTCACGGTCCGCTTTACCGATTACCGGAGAGATCCTCACTGGAGAATGACTAACTCTGAAACCAGCAATCTAACGAGAGTTCAGGTATGACTCTAGCCTAGTGTACGGGTCATTCTCTCACTTAAGCAAACCAAACAATGAGGGGTTGCTCTCCCCAAAGCAATGGTGGATTAGTTACGTTTAATTTTATGGTCGAGTTTGATTAGCCGTCCCAATTTTTTATTTTTGCTTTTTTGGATATTTTCAATGAAACGTCTAACGAGATTTCTGATTTCCTTTATTCTTATATCCACAAAACAGAGGGAGAAAAAGGAAAAGACAATGCACGAGAAAATATGGATGCAAATGCTAGAGATAGAGATGTGTACCTGACTCCAGCACTCTACATGCAATATGATCCGCGCAGAAAAATTAAACTAATCTAAATGAATGCAATGCAAAAATCGTCCTGAACAAAAACTTATAATATCATGAAGCACAGATTTATTTGACTAAGTCCAAACGAGTTCTATAGGAACAGATATTCTATTAGGGGCTTTGGACCTAATGCTACCTGGCTCAATCAAATAGAAACATATATCTAGGGGCTCAAGCACAAAAAATCCGCGTGAAATGAATAAAAAATAAAAGCAAGAAAACAAAACACGGAAAATAGCAGTGAGGTCCCCCAAGTGCACCGGCACTTGGTGAAACAGACCCTGAAATGTCCAAGTCCAACTATAGTTCACAATTTAATTATTACAACAATAACCCAAAATGTTCCCTAAAATACAACAACTGCTTCATGCTCTTCTTCTGCTCCTCCTCCTTCTGTGCAAGTTCTCTAAAAAAATCCAAGGACACGGCAAGCGGTTCCTCTCACAAAAATCAAAGCAGACGATGGTCAGAAAACAGTTATAATATTATAGAGACAAATATAGCAAAATTGAAAACTGACTACAAAGCCGTGATCCTCAGTAATGGCGTCGTTCTGATGACACGCCTGACAACTCGGGTTAAGTATCAGATAATGAAGGGACGTTGTGACCCGAATCGCCAAGCGTGATCAACGAGAAAAATAATATTTTAAACCACTTAAGATAGAGATAAATTAAACAATGACAAGCAATAAAATGTAAGCAGTTTCGCTATTAAATTTACCCGGTATAGAAACCAGAATCGAATACAAGGAGCATGATTTAAAAACTATGTAGTCAAATTTTGAACTTAAATATTTTTAGTGGTTTTTTTGAATTTTTAAATTTTTTTCAAATTAGGAACAATATGCACAAAGGGATAAAAATACACACATACCATACTCTTTTTGTATTTTTTAGAATATCCAAAATAGTTGGAAAATTGCAGAATATATGTTTTTTTTACAGGTTCTGAAATATTTTTGGTTATTTTTTCAATTTTTTCCGAAGTTTTTGTAATTTTATAAAAATCAAATAGTGGAAATAAAGCTAAACCGTGCACAGTCAAGAGTATTTTGCAACTTAAAAATACTTTAAATGCCAAAAATTGCTGGAATTTATTTTTAACTAAGTATAGACAATTATCTACACATAAAGACTGAAATCACAATTTTGGGATTTTCTAGAATTTTCTACAATATTTTTAAGATATTTAGTTTTTCATAATTTTTTTGGTTTTTATAAATAATTAATGCACAAAATTTTGAAAGAAAATAAAAGACAAGTAAAATAAACCTATAGTGTTGTTTTTGAATTTTTAGATCAATTTTCGAATTTTTATGATTTTTCTAATTGCGGACAAACAAAAAGACATTATTTTTTATTTTTTTAAATAATATCAAATGGTGATGAAAATGCTATGAAAATTTATGCAATGAAAACACTACATCAGGAACATACAATTTTTTTTGAGAATTTTTAGAACTTGAAAGACATTTATTTCATTCAAACAGCATACAATTTTAATGTCTAGAATTTATAGGGACTGAACTGTAAATATTAATCAAAGTTTCTACATTAAAATATAATAACAAATAAGTATACGGGTAGAATATGCAAATTACCCAGTGAACATGTACGTCGCACGTGACTTGCTATGGAGCAGGGACATTTTGCAAATTTGACAACTTCTAGGGGCTTCTTTGTAATTTTTCCAAGAATTTTTGTTTTATTTCAAAACCCCACTAGGGTTTCCTGGTCTTCATTCTCAAATAGGGAGAGCGGATGGGGGATACCGCTGTCACCGTCGAAGATCGTGCGTGCGGGGGAGGGGGCGGATGGGCGGCGTGGTGCACGGTCATGGAGGGCTTCGTCGGTGATGGAGGAGATGGCGCGCGGCGTGGCACGAGACGCCACGGTACTGGAGCGCAGAGGTTGACAATCGGGCGATTTGGGGTGATGGCGCGGAGGTCGGCGTCAGGCGACGAGCTCGGCACGGGCTCCGTGCTAGACTGGAGGAGCGGTAAGGAAACTCTAGCGGAAGGGGGCGGCGTGGCGCAGCTGCAGCGGCGTGGGGTTGTGCTGCGCAATGTCGTACGTGGCTGGGAGTCGAAGGGCGGTGGAGAAGGTGGCGCGCGGCACGGCGCGGGCCGCCGCGGGACTGGAGTGCGGCACGGCGCGGGCCACCGCGGGACTGGAGCGTGGTCACACGGTGGTCCGGAGCTTGCTTGCTGCGATTTTTTTTTCATTTTTTATTTTTTTTATGTTTTTTATGTAAACAGAAATATATAAAGAGATATTTTATTTTTTATAAGAAACAGATCTGTAATTAGAAAATAATTTTTTATATTGCTTATTTTAATTTTTTTTAATTTTCCTGCAAAGCACATGTTAGAGAGAAACAACTATGGAATTTTTTTTTGTTTTTATTAATTTATAAACAAAATGGAATATGTGAATGGTTCGGATCTTACGATATGGAAGAGTGAACTGTGTCTCCGGCCACCGTGTGTGATCGGAGGTGATAGATTATATGAGGTAGAACGGGAACATGTAGAGATAGAGAAAATAGCGTGGATGATCGGTGTCAGATCGAAAAGTGTGTTATGGAATTTTTTATGATTTTAAGATCTAAAAATTAATCATGTCGAAGCAAAAATTAAAACTAAGATTTATCTAAGAAAAATGACAGGAAATAAAATGGATCTCACCTCGGGATCAGATACGCTGTAATGGCCTCGACGAGGGCTGACTTGCAGTCACCGGACGACTCGGAGGCTGGACAACCTTCTTCGACAAGATCGCTCTCTGAGATCAGGCTCCTCTCCACCAAAGATTGATCAAAAAATAACGAAGGAGGAGGATCCCATTAAAAAGAAGACGAAAATCAAAATGGAAAGTATCTACAAAAAAGGAAGATTTTTATTGGTTAATTAAATTAATTAATTAAATAAATAATTGAATTAATTAATTAATTACAAAGTTTAAAATTAAATAAATTAAATTAAATAATTAATTTATAGAAATTAATTAGCCACCTTAATGGTGGCTATTAATGGTAAGGAATAATATCTTATATACAAGGCATGTTTTTAAATCAAATAATGACTTAAATAATTAAATCTAAATACAAATTTTATAATTAAATTAAATTAATTAATTAATGTTAGATATTTAAATTTTTTGGTGATTTTTATATAAGGAAATTAGTTGTATACAAATATTATATAGATATAGTACATTATATACATGTACAAATAACGAAATTATTTTTTTAATTTTTTTTTAAAATTTTTATTTTTTTTATTTTTATTTTTAATAATGAAGAGAATATTTACATATGTATAAAAAATAAGTATAAATAAACATATACAATAAATAAATGGTAAAACTGCACAAACAACCCTAGAAAACCAACTTTTCAAACTCCAAAAATTATGAAACCATAACCATTTTAAAGATAATTTAATTTAGAGTACAATGAAAATGAGTTTGATTCAATTTGAGGTTGTATGGAGCCAGAATTGGTATTTCAATTATTATTTTGTGGCTTTTTCTGAGTGTGATTATTTGTAATCTGCACAGTATTTTATTTTGCAATTATTTTTATTATTTACTACATATTTTTATTTACAACTTTTGTTTACAAATATATTTGATTTGAGGTCAATTTATATACAAATAAAATAGTGTAAATTTTGTAGAAATATATATGGAAAAATATTTACAAATTACTTTTTTGATTTTTGGATTAAAGACCCTATCTCCCCCTACTTTATTCATGATCGATCAGGTCAAGTTTTGACCTTTTCCCGGGGTTCGGGTCAGTCTGCATTTATTTCATAAACACATCCTTTATTTTTCTTTTCTTTTTCTTTTATTCTTTATTCTTTTATTTGAGTACAAAAACTATTAAAATGCATATTTAACAAATGCATGCAAAATGGTAATTTCATGAAATTAGTGGGTATTTAAAGGTGTTTGACTAAGGAAATGAAGATAAAATAAAAGAATAAAGGCGATGAACCGTGGATTCATCAAGTAGTTAATTAAAACTTTGCCTTGTTAAAAGTTAGAATTAGGATTTTACAGTCAACAACCCTCAAGTCATATAAATCTTTACTTAGATTCACCTTAATAATCAACTCATATTAATTTCTTCATTTCTCATTATCTTATAGATGTGAAGAAAACTAATGTGTAATAGATGTTTGCTCTTCTTACTCAAAAAGGCGAATGTACAAACCAGTCAGCCTAGCACCCATGGGTTCCTTTGTGTAGCAACTCTTTCCTTAAGGAGTGGTGCATTTCCCTTTAAGTAGATCAAGTCTTCTAATGATAGAGATGGGTTATAAGAGTTACCCAATGTTTTACATTGCACATTTTCACACGTTTTAACACTTTTCTCCATTGGATTAAGGAAAGCAGCTTGAAAATTGTACCCCATGTGATGGTTGGAGAAAAAAGATGTATAAGTACTAGGTATACATTCTTTTTATGTCGGACTGTATGGCTGCATGTTGAAAGACTATCCCTCATCTGAAGCATTATTTTAATCAATGACTCCGTCCTTCATACATCCATGCATCTAGACAAACTTGGAGATATGTCGATATCTACAGTCCTCATGTCCTGACCATCTACATGTGTGACAAAGCTACATACTATGCTTAGATTAAGATGATTCTTCGCATACCTTATTTAGGTTAAGCTAAGTGTAAAGTGAAGAGTTCAGTTCGAAGCAAGATGTAAGAGTTTTACGAATGAAGTTATTTACTTAGACATGTAAGTCGATTTTCAGCATAGTAGAATAAGGCCATGACCAAACCCATGGATATTTCCCAAATAACCACATATATAGAAAATAGTTTTTACCTAGAGTGGTTTCTGAACATCAAAACCTTATATCGTGTATGAAGGTGCTAATGAAACCGAATACCTTTGAGTCAACCAAGATTCATATTCAAATTATTTTTGAATTTGAAATTGAATCCAACTTTAAACAAATTTACGAACGTAAATTTATTGAACTATTTTAAGTTTTGAATATACATATTCGCTCATATTTTTTAATTTGAAATGTTAAAAGTAAACTCTGGTGTCAATACATATTTTCTCCCACTAATCTACCTATTAACCCCAATTAGCATCCACGTTCACCCGAGTCCAACCCCACTCCTCCTCGTGCGACTAGCGGTGAAACTCCACTCCCTTGCCTATTGCCCGCTCGTCGATTATCACCTTTGTAAACTTCCTCGTTCCCATCAAACGTTGAGACCTATTCGTGCCACCTCTTGGAGGTCAACCGTCGTCAATCGAGGCGAAAAGCCCACTAGTAGGAGCTTCGAGGTCCACCCATCGCCTCCTCCATGTTCCCCGCTTCTCCCTTCTCCTTCTTCTTTCTGCTCCTGTTTCTTTCTCTCTCGGCTGCTTCCCCCCTTTGTCTCCTCTTCTCCTTTTCTGTTCTGCTTCGAACCCAACATCCATCTGAGATACATCTCCTCTTCTTCACATTCTCGTTGATGTTCTACCCCCATAACCTTTCTACGCCTCTGCACTGATCCTTTACTCGCACAGAGCACCCCACCTGCCATCTTCTTCATTAGTCGGGCCCATCACCAGAGTCCGTTTGAGCTTCCAGCATACACTGTGCATCTCGCCAGCAAGCCGATCAAGAACCCAGAGCAGAGAATCAGTTGAGACTTCCTCGAATCGTATGGGGCATCCTCAAAGGTCATCCGATCCCTAGTCCTCTGCCCTAGATGTAGCCTCATTGCCAAACGGACCTGCCAGCACTTCTCCTCCTGCCACATTGTGCTTTGAACCAAACTTATGCCCGAGGCTCGAATTCATTTCCTCGTGTGTTGGAAAAATAGCGGGTGAGCACTCTTATCTCCTAGAAATATATCTATCATCTGTAACATATACTGGTTTTCAACCCAGCTTTAGCCACGTGCCACTCTAACTCTGTCTCTCCCTCTTCCTACGCAAGTTACCCTGCGCTCATTGACACATAACCCGATGGTGTCGGGTTAGATGACAGGGGACTATCAGAACAAGCAAAGAATTAAACTATTAGATCGAAACGATATTGAACTTGAATTTAATGAAGTTGGAAGGAAAGTGAAGAAGTTTGGGACCAATCGAGGTCAATTGGACCTCGCGACGCTGGATGCATCAGATCGGCAATGGCTATCGCCTTCAATAATCTCACATCTTCTGCTTTCCCTTGACCCGCGCTCGACAACGAGGAACCGAAGCATGTCACCTCCCCGCTTTCTCTTTAGCTCGGAGCTTGGAGCGGGATGTTGATAGAAGTGGTGGTTCCTTCTACAGGGAATCCATGGATATCCTTAAATGGAAGAGAGAAAGATAATGTTGGGAGAAGAGGAGACAAGTTGGGGGGTGGTGACATGGCTAACAGTCTAACGTCTTGGCCTTTCAGGATGAGAACGAGGGAAGAGAAATTGTCAACATCGGCCACGAAGTGGGTGTGTAGCACACGAGGGGGGTGGGGGGAAGAAGAGAGGGGAAGGGTCTCTTCGTCTTTCCAAACTTCATCAGAGATTTAAAGCCATTGCCGAATCGAGAAGCTCCATCATTGGAGATTGAGTTTCTTTGATCTATTAACTATTTTAAAGTTGGATTTCTTCTCCATCTACTGCCACATGGTTTCCTAATATTTGAATTTTTTTCTCAAATGCTTTAGCTGTTAGTGGACTCTTCTCAGCTCTTCCAATTTTGTCTATCAGTTTATACTAAACAACTTCTATCTGCATGCCATGCGCTCTCATCTCTTGAAAAGTAGGCTTGGCAGATGCTGCATCAATAGCTTTGGAAAATGCCACGCATGAATAGACGGGTTTCTTTGTCGTCACGTCACAGAAGAGAGCATGGATTGCTTCTGACAACCAAAACATACATCATTGATTTCAGGGACTCAAGATGGATGCGAGTCGATACCCCTCCTCCCTCTCTTCTTCATGCAATACAAATCTCAGACATGCAAGGCGAGTTGCTCTGCTCATGCTGCGTAGAAAAGCCGACTCAAGATGGCTGTGAGTCGATCCCCCTCCCTCTCTTCTTCTTCGTGCAATATAAATCTCAGGCGTGCAAGGCAGGCTGCTCTGCTCATGTTGATAACGCATGGGTGCATCAGGTGGTTGCGAAAAGGAGACTTTTCTCTGGCGGGGCATGGGCCCTTCAGGAATGCTCGGTTAGGGCATGGTCGGACGCAATTTCCCTGTCATGGTATGGATCTACAAATGATTAGCTGATCGGTGAGCCATTCGCCGATCAAAGCCCCCTGATTTCCACGCATGTATACGATAAACAAGAATGATCACCATTAATGCCCAATCGACAAACTATTCACCGATCAGCGAATGGTTCACTGTTTCCCGTCTTTTCCAGTTTACTACATCTTTCGTACTCCTTATATCAAAGATTTATAAAAATATAAAATTAAATAAAGCAAAAAATAACCAAAAGCACAAAGTAAATTTTGCACTAAATTTCTAAGTTAGAAAAAATATGAAAATAAGATAATATATAAATGTTTGGAAAAAATGCTCCATAATTATAATATTGTAGTTTTATAGTGATACATAATCATAAATATAATTAAGAAAGAAATACTTAATAAATAAATAATTTTACTGAAAATTTTTATCAAAGTCAGTATAATTTTAATATTTTTTAAATTTAATGCACCAAATATTTATAAGCAAACAAAATATGAACACATAATAATATATAAATTTTTTATTAATAAAACACTTCAAAAGTACAATTTTGAGAAATTAGCAGTACATATCTATTGCGTAGGCATTTGAGAAAGCCTCGTATTCTCCATATGTAACCATTTACCAATACAACATCTTGGATATGTAACCATTTACCAATATTGTATTTGTCAAACTAACAATAAAATTATGTTATGCTTTATTATGAAATTAGGTATATATTGGTAATTGCTAATTTAAAGTTGTCATCCATTACAAACAATAAAGTTACATCCACGATGTTTAATATATGTTAATAGATTCTGGGTCTCCAGTTTTTTTTCGAACACATGCTTAAAAATGGAGTACGCATTTCACAATCCAATTTGATAATTCAACATTACATCTACGAAGTAAAATGACCACTTCTACCAATACATTAGATAATCAAGACAACATTACATCCCAACTCATTTGGAGCATCATTCAAGTACACATTTAATTGAGTCAAATAACAATTCGAAAGTCCACCTCGCTGCCATTCTCCATGCATCTGAGGAACCTCATATAAAACTTTGCTTTGTTGACCCTGCTTTGCTTCTCGTCCTATCTAGACAATAAACTAATGGGTCTTGTGCTTTCGGGTGGAAATCAAATAAGGGGCTTGTACTTAGGGTTCAAGCGTGCTTCGGTCCTTTTCATCTATGGACATATGTGAAGCTTAACATACATTTGCCTTTGCCCTATAACACTCGATTTTTCTTGACTATATGTTCTACCCCATATATATTAACGTCAGGGGTTATCAAAAAAGTGTGAACTTACCTAATTAAAAAATCCTCAAAGTCGACTACGGTTAATTCAAAAGAGAAATTATAGGTAAACTTTACCGCTTGGGTGAATGAGACATGATGCAATCTACATCAACTCCAGTGACTGGGAAAAAAAGGACCGATTACTAAAAGCATGAGAATATTATAATAACCCATCCGTGCTACCTTACACTTCCTTCTTTTCACTACCCCAAACTTAATTGCTTTTGCACTTAACATGACAGAGTTCTAGTTTCAAATCAAATTAAGTAGTTGTTCCTGTCTCGAAAACAAAGTAACTTATGTCCTGAATATTCTCTTTAATACAAGTATATGTTTTTTTTTAGAGTATTTAATACAAGTATATGTTAAAAAGAAAATTATAATAATGTCAAATGTGCCTATGAACATAATGCAATTTTACTGTTCTTTTCTATGATAAGGATGCTTTAGACTGTCCGTGTTATAAATTATAGATATTTTTACATCCATGACCTTGAATAGTTTCATATTACTTCACAACCTTCGATAATAATGAATTACACCCAAAATCTGGAATAGTCACTATGTCTTACACCCGTAACACCCCCCTTTGTTATGTTAGTCCATTAACTCAACCACTCGTGTGTTAATCTAACCATACCATATCCTAGGGTTGCTACTTACTTTTTTAATTTTTTTATTTTTAGGAGACTTTTGCATCTTGAACCCTAAAAACTTTGTAAGTTACCTTCTCGACATTGTATACTTCGTAATTATCACCTAAATCCTGCAAACTTACTTCATTTAATACCATAAACCATGTCGTTAATTTGGTTCTTCTTGATTCAACATGCTTGGATTAAAGTTCTAGTGAACTTTTCCATTTCTCTCCTTCCTTCTCTCCTCTTCTTATTCTTTCTCCTCCTCTCCATTCCTGTAAACCCAATAGAGGTGGAAGCATGTCAAGCTCCGTCACTCGCATCTCGACTATGGAGATGGGCACGTTGTGCAGATTGAGGCGTCAAGGGGGCTGGGGGGAAGGAAGAAGAGAGGGGAAGGATCTCTTCATCTTTCCAAACTTCACCAGAAATTTAAAACCATTGCCGAATCAAGAAGCTCCATCATTGGAGATTGAGTTCCTTTGGTCTATTAACTAGTTTAAAGCTGGATTTCTTCTCCATCTACTGCCACATGGTTTCCTAATATTTGAAATTTTTTTCTCAAATGCTTAAGCTGTTAGTGGACCCATCTCAACACTTCCAATTTCGTCGATCAGTTTATCCTGAACACCTTCTATCTGCATGCCATGTGCTCTCATCTCATGAGAAGTAGGATTGGCACACGCTACATCAATAGCTTTGGAAAATGCCACGCATGAATGGACGGGTTTCTTTGTCATCACGTCATAGAAGAGAGCATGGATTGCTTCTGACAACCAAAACAAACATCATTGATTGCAGGGACTCAAGATGGATGCGAGTCGATACCTCTCCTCCGTCTCTTCTTCTTCTTGCAATACAAATCTCAGACATGCAAGGCGGGTTGCTCTGCTCATGCTGCATAGAAAAGCCGACTCAAGATGGTTGTGAGTCGATCCCCCTCCCTATCTTCTTCTTCGTGTAATATAAATCTCAGGTGTGCAATGCAGGTTGCTCTGCTCATGCTGATAACGCAAGGGTGCATTAGGTAGTTGCGAATAGGAGACTTTTCCGAGGCAGGGCATGGGCCTGCCAGGAATGCCCGGTAAGGGCATGGCCGGGCGAAATTTTCCTATCAGAACATGGATCGACAAATGGTTCACCGATCGTCGAAGCGTTCGCCGATCAAAGCCCCCTGATTTCCGCGCCCATATACGATAAGCGTGAATGATTGCCATTAATGCCAAATCAGCAAATCATTCGTCGATCGGTGAATGGTTCGTCATTTCCCGCCTTTTCCAGTTTACTACATCTTTCGTACTCCTTATATCAAAAATTTATAAAAATATAAAATTAAATAAAGCAAAAAACAACCATAAGCATAGAGTAAATTTTGCACTATTTTTCAAAGTTAGAAAAATATAAAAACAAAATAATATATAAAAATTTGGAAATAAAATACCCCATAATTATAATGGTGTAGTTTATAGTGATACATAATCATTAATACAATTAAGACATAAATACTTGATAAACAAATAATTTTATTGACAAAATTTGTCAAAGTCAGTATAATTTTAATATTTTTAAATTTAATACACCAAATATTTGTAATTAGATAAAATATAAATACATAATAATATATAATTTTTTTATTAATAGAACACTCCAGAAGTACAATTTTGAGATATCGGCAATACATATCTATTACGTAGGCATTTGAGAAAACCTTGTATTCTCCATATGTAATACCAATATTGTATTTATCAAATTAACAATAAAATTACGTTATGATTTATTATGAAATTAGGTATATATTGGTAATTGCTAATTTAAAGTTGTCATCCATTACAAACAATAAAGTTACATATGTGATGCTTAACATAAGTTAATAGTTTCTGGGTCTCCATTTTTTTCCTGAACACATGTTTAAAAAAGGAGTACGCACTTCACACTCTAATTTGATATTTCAATGTTACATTTGTGAAGTAAAAGGACCACTTCTACCATTACATTAGATAAATTTGACTTTAATAAAATTATTGTACATTGATGGCCTTACTCGTGTCCTCAATTGGAGTTGTTGTCCTTGTAATACGCTCAGATGCGCGTACTTTAGTGCTATGTGTAATGCAAATCAGCTAAGTCGGCATACAGATCTTCATCATCGTCGTATACTTCCGTGAGCGGGGAGGTCTCGCTTTGGAAACTCTCAAGCATAGGTGGATGCATTGATTGGGGTGAGTAGTCTGCGAATGGGGAGTCAATCAATTGAATCGGTTGAGTCAACGATCGATCCTCTGATGGATACTCTGTAGGAGCATCTGATAGCCTATAAGGGTCAGCTCCCATCTCTGAGTTCTGAGAGAGCACCCTCTCGGGACGATAGTGGTCATAGTGAAACAAGTGGAGCATAACGTGATGCATTCGAACTAGACGGTGTACGAACCACTAGGAATCGATTCGCCAGAAGATGCACCAGCTTACGAGCTGTAAAACGAGTTTTCATCATAACCTACGATAATACAATAGCATTAGAAATGTAATAATATAAAGTTATCTTATGTTCGTTAAGAATTGCAACCAATATCTGTGATAACCTACAAATTAACATTGGAATGTAATAATATGAAGATTTCTTTAGTTCATTCAAAATTGCAATCCCAAACACCAACTTACGGGTTAATTTTCGTCATGCCTACAAATTAACTTTGATTTAATATGGAATTACAACCATTTCAATAATCACATGCTAATACAATTTCCATGAATGTGGAGCATAATATTTCTCTGCATTTGTAGATGACATTGCATCAAAATCAATGTAAATGATAATACTGTCATTATTTTACTAAACAGAATGATATTGTTGGTACAACTTTTCATGAATCAAGATTCTCTGTGCTCGACGGAAGAGTGATGAAATATTAGCCTTATGACATCGACTACCACCACTGATGCCACCTTCACTCTCTTCACTTGGCTCTCGAGGTGGCTCTCGTGGTGTGTCCCTAACTGATGCTGCCCTATCAATATGTGGAGGTCGTTGATGATGATGTGATGGTGGTCTCTCTGGCTGAGGTGCATGTTGTTTCCCGTGTATCTGCATCATATCTGGTGGAGGTGTGCGCGAGAGATCCTGGAGTGGAGGCACACACATGGAATTTGCATAATAGGAGAATCCTGTGTTCATTTGATAGGGAATAAAATCGTTGGTTAAGAATTGTATGAATGACTGCGTTTGTGGGGGTGGGTCGGGTTTAAACCCCCAAAATCACCAACTTGCGAAGGTTGCGTAAAGTATGCCTGAGATGGTTCCGTCTTGGCATCATTTCTATCAGCAGCATAATGTTGTTGCACGTGAAAAGCATATGTTTGTGCAGCAGCCTCATGTTGTCATTGGGGATCAGGGTCATGGAAAGGGACCACGGAAGGCTCAGTGGAGTAAGAGTACCTCGGATGATACTGGCTCATTTGATCCTCCAATCCAAAGTTCTGTAATGCAGAGTCGAGTAAGACAATTACATTTCGTAATTCTGAGCATGTTCGTAGTCCTCAAGAATCTCACGAGCTTCATATACACTCTGCACCGATAAGTAATTCGTACAAGACATAGTGTTTTTTAATCGTACGCATTATAGAATTTCTTAGTAAAAAGTTAAACACTCATCCCTTATCTAAATCTGGGGGCATAAGGCTCATATGTAAATCGTGGTGCTGGGATTGAAGTATGTATCCAACATCGTGTAATCTTCCAATACCACTGCATGTATGTTTGCAGTCGCTGCTCGCCAGATTCTGCCGAAGCTCTTTCTATCACAAGTGCTTGTCGACTTTAATTACACCGACTGATCTGTTCTCGGAGTCGATCGGCCCAATCAATTAGATCGTTATCCCGTTGATGAGTCCGACACTACGGGAAAATTATTCGAGGCATCTGATCTGGGATATGGTGTTGTACATCACCGCTACATTAAAGCAAATCAGCATCATCTGGAACCTCCATACTGCATATCCTTCTCGACAGATAGCAGGTAGGATATTTACAATCTCTGTATCATATGGAGATCACCTCATCTGTTAAAAAGTCTAAAGTTAATACTTTCATACCAATCCAATAAAATGGTATATGTACGAATCGTACATGATGCTCGTCCTGTGTATCTAACTCGTTGCGATAGAATGGCAGGATCGTAGTTTGGACATTTTGTTTGAACGACCTTCGCCCTAACGTCCATTTGCTTTAATTACTTGTTAATATTATATCAAATAATCAAATTTTAGAGTACTTGTATCCCATGCCTGCAAGCGTATGAACCACAATTCAAAACATCTGGATCCATTAGATATGGTCGGGGCACCTTGATGTGTATGTGCTCCTAGGACCAAATCTATTGTAAGGATAGAAAACCATAGCATCTCCTAGATTTCCTCAATGAGCAATCGTCCAATTATTGATATAATTGTGCAAAAACTGTTGCCCCTCAAGCCATCTGTCCACATTGTTGGAAGTTCTCGAGCAACTGGAGGTGCCGTAATGATACCTTATCACCAATGGAGTCCGAGAAAAAGGACTCTCCGATCTGGTATAAAATGAAAGCCCGAACAATTCCCTCCAACATATCCCCATCTTCCGCCCAGAGATTCGCATCCGAGAGAATAGTGTCGAGAATCCAAGTGAGCTTCAACCGTCCCCTTGACAAATTTTATCCTCCAGTGCTAGGATTGGCACCGAGCCATTTCACGCAATATGCTCCCTAGTTATATCATGGAAGGTGCTCGTAGCCTGTCACAGGAACCCCACCAACACGAAGACCTGTAATGGAGACATCCTTCAATGCCACGGTAGCTTCACCGTATCATAGATGGAAGGTATGTGTCTTCGGTCTCCATTGTTCCAAGAGGGCCATAAGAAGTGACTGATCGAGATTTGCCCTTCTCATGTTGGTGACACAATGCATGCCGGCCACCTCGAGCAACTGGTCGAATGCAACACTCTGAGGTTTCAGGAGTATCTTATTGAGTACGCGACCATGCTCAACGAATCTATAATTCTGGAAAATCATACAACACGATGTAATATTTAACTTTATTAGTAGATATGCAGTGTTCTTTAAGAAATACATAATACTTTAAGGTTGTTACCATGTCATCCTCATTAAGTGTAATGCATATACGTGTTTGTTCTATTGTACGAGAACCAAAGCATCAACAGGTCCCGAAGTCGAATCCATTCATATTTCATGATAAATTAACATAAAAGATGAAAATTTCATACATATTATGATATATATTGCATCAAAAAATTCACAGTTAACATTATAAATCAATGTTACATTCATCGCCCAGGGCAAGTCACGCGGGTATGACCAAACTGCTTACATATACAACACCTAACATTGACACGACCCATTTCATCCATACTGTTTTGTATCCTCCACAATCGTGGTTGACTGGGTCCTACTTCCACGTTTGAAGACATCAAGATGGCCCGAGGTACATTTGTCAGCCAATATTGACGATCAGGAGTTGGTGAGAATTCAGCTGCATATGTTTGGTGAAATGCTGCAGAAGTAAAATAGCATGAACAATTTTTAACATGCTCGATGCCAACATTAAAATGACCACAAATCGCTATGACATTTGAGCATGTGCGGTGAAAGCATTACATGAAGCCACATGTGCATTCAGACTCGACCCCGTTGAGTGTTACTCAATAATTTCCTTCGCAACATTTCACCTTGAATACTATACGATAAAATTGCTCGATGTCGTAAGTGCGCGCTAGCTCAACATTTTCATCGATCACCTTGTTGTATCTCAGCATCAGCTCAATGGTGGTAGTTGCACATTGCTTGCGACAGGAGACAAAATGTGTATTCAGACGATAGAAGATTGCCAAAATCATGGTCAGGATAGGAAGGCCACACATGCCTTTTAAGACATTATTGAAGCTTTCCAAGTATTTGACATAGTATTCCTGTAACGACGGTCTCGTTCATAAGACAATGCCTAATAATTTCTGATCACCATCTTCTTGACGGATAATCCAGTCATAGGCCTCTGGATCATTACAACGGATTTGCCTCATGATCCGATCATGGGAGTGCTTGTTGGTGACAACACTTCCACTGTAAAATTTTTCTTGCGTCCATCTGTCATGACCCGCCCTATGCGTGTTCGCTTGTATGTGTCTCAGACATAACCAATGACAATACCCACAATCAGCTGGAAAATACTTGGGCAACAAAGTCTTCAAGCCACTGAAACGATCGCCTAAAAAACAAATACCCTCCCGTCGGATTAAATATGATAACTTATGTAAAAAAACTCCCATGCAGTTAAAGTTTTTTTCCAACATTGAGAAGACTACCAGGAATAGGTGTCCATTTCCGTCAACAGATGTAGCTACGAGCATGCGACCTTTTAATTTTCCATGCAGGTGAGTTACATCTATACTCAGAACTGGCCAACAGAACGCAAAGCCTTTCATTGATAGACCAAATGCCCATAATAGCCGAAAGAAAGTAATTTTCTCGGGTACTTCTTGGTGTGTGTGTCCGGATTAATATAAGGTTTTATTTCAAATTCATATCAACATCTGAGATTGGCTTCTTTCATCGTCCACATAAATCTTCGAATATCAGCATAGGACAACTCCATATCACTGTTGGACATGCGAGCCCACGGCGAGCCATTATGCAATAAATGTTATTGCGAATATCATTCCCTAATCTGAAATGAAAAGCACATAATTTGCATAATAGGTCCCTTAGTATAATTAAGGTTACGTATCATGGCCATCTTGATAATCATACAGCTGTTGATTCAAATATTGAATCATAGAGGATGGTGCTTGGATGAACATCTAAAGAGTTAGATTGAGGACTCATCAAGCACCATCAAATGATTGTTAAGAGATGATCTCCAGTCGGAGTAGGAGATGGCAATCCTTTCTCAATTAGGCTGATATCTGACTGACCTCTTGATGCAGCTCCTGTGCATAGGAATAGAGATTCGGAGATGTCAGATTAGTTAGGTCCAAGAGTTGACTTAACGAGATCGAGAGAAAAAGTCCTATATCGTATGTTGTCATGATATAGGCACGCATCCTCTGACCGGAGACAGATGTGTTATTATATGTCTGAGTATGTACATTTGGTAGACCAATAGGTTGATGACCTAATCAAGGTCTATACACCGGCGCGCTAGTGTGCATGCAAGGGCATATGAGTAATACGATCTCTCAAAGGGATCATACAGGTTCAGTTATCGAACCGGAAGACATGAGCTCACTCATGAGATATTGGGAAGAATCAAATTCCGTGCACGGTCGTCTTACTTTGGAAGCTTAACTGAATTTGTAGGTTTGATATATACTTTTGAAAAGTATATGATCAAGACCTAGGTATGATATATATGCCTTTGGAAAGTATATGATCAATACCGACTCCCAATGATCGAATGAGAAACTTAATGATAAAACTCCGAAGTAGACAATGTAAAATTAATCTTATACTTCAGGTTTATTCTGAGTCTTCCAGTATGCAGGATGTACAGGTATTGGGAATACCTGAGGGTGATGTGATCATAAACGATTGTATAACCAAGACGCTTCCATTCCTAGGGAGTGATGAAACGGATCTGGATTTTAGTGACTCCTCTAAGTAGAGAAGTAATCTAATCATAGTCCAAATGTTGGACATTGATCTGAATGTGATTCAGATGCAATGAGAAGAATAGATTTGCGATCTTGATTTAATCAAGCATCTATGGGAGGCCCGAGATCTGGATTTGAGATGTGATCTCAATATCCAAGTCACTATACATGGAACAATACAATCACCATGTCCTTATCTCCAAGTATTCACGGAGAAAGCGCATTATCCTTTAAAGGGTTCAGGATAATTTCATTGTTGATAATATGTATCCGAGTATTGAGAAAATAGATAATTAAATGTAATTTAATTATCATGAATAATATGAATTTGATTCATATTATAAGGAGAGTTATCTTAGATAATTAAATATGATTTAATTATTAAAGATGTAAATAATGTGAATGTGATTCATATTATTTGAGAACATGAGAATACAGATCTAAGATGATTTTATGCGATTTAATTATCATGGATATGAATAATATGGATAGTACTATCCATATTAATCATATATATTATAAATGCGATTTATAATATATAAGAGAGAGCTATTTGTAATTTACATTTGTTAATTAAATGTTGATGTGAATTGGATTCACATTGAACATTAAATTGAAAATATAATTTACATTTTATTTTGGGTTGTGAATGTGATTCACAAATTTCCAATGGCATGATTGCAATGTTCACAAAATAAATTGGATTTATTTTTGTGAAATAATTTGCAACAAAAGTTGTTGCAAATATTGAAGACAATCATGAGATAATGCAATCTCATGTAATATGGAAAGGAGGCTCCCTTCCTAATAAGGAGAGGGGACAGCTACTATGTCCTTATAGGACTCATAGCCGTCCTCCCCCTTTTTGGAAGGAAACTTGCTTCCTTCCTATTTCTCCAATGGAGATTGATTTGATATAAATCAAATTATATTTAATATATATTTGATTTTTATTAAATTAATTGTTGTTGATTTTTTACCAACAAAAATCCTAGCCATTGAAAGAAAAACAAATCAATGAGAGCCATTGGATTTGTGCTGCCCATGGATTGAGATCCATGGATCCCAAAATATTATAAATAGAAGGGCACCCCTTTTCTCTTCTTAACACACACAAAGAGAACATAAGTCTCTCTTTCTCTTCCTCTCTCTACACGCCTACTCTCTCTCTCCCTCTCATATGATCGTCCACCATGGATGCCCTAGAAGAGGTTTTCCATCGCCGCAGCATCGTCGTTATGTTGCCTGATCATTTGCTCGTGGATCTCCATCTCCTTCGGTGTGCCTCGCTCGTGAAGAAGATGTTGGATCTCGTGTGTCGAGATCAGGAGATTCGTTGCTCATGGATTGCGAGAAGTACGTGTTTCATCAACACGCTCACAAGTGTCTCCTTCGTCGGATCGGACTTGAGACAGGAGGTCTCTTCGTTTAGAGACTCGATCGCAACCACGCTTCAAGATGTAATCCTATTATTTGTTTTTAGTTTAGATGAAACGATCCGAGAAGTGTTCTTGGATTATGTGGTTTCGTCACATAAAAATTTTTAATTTCCGCAGCATAGAACAACTAATCCGACTAGTCGTTCCTTGTCGTATTCGATACGATGCTCACGCTTTCGTGATGTGCTTGAGGATTATCCCATATCCTTCAAGTGGTATCAGAGCCTTAGGTCGAAGGTTTTGGATACGATCCATAAAACCGAAGGCGACTTGGGTTCGTTAGGGTTGCGAAAGTTTTTATCGCATTTTATTTTCGCATCTCTGTTTAGTGATTATTTTCAGCCCTGTTTAAAATGTTTAAACAGAAAATAAAACTTGAATTTTGTTCCCCATTAAATAAGGAAATCATAGGATCTGAGTTTACGTAATTTGGATTATGTTTGCTCGAGATATGGTTGTTTTAATGAATATGTATTCACTGTTGCGGGAACTGCGAATCTTAATATGATTAATAAGTTAATTACTGTTTTGATCCACGTCAAAATGCGTGAAATATCACTCAGGCTCTGTCCTAAATCAAATTTGCAATCTTTGAAAATTGATTTTGTCTAATTTGGATTTAAATTGATTGAGATATGTTAATTTTAGTAAGTAGGGGTCACTGCTGAAATTACATTCCTAATCAAGAACCATGTGATTGTTAATTAGTGAAATTAATTGTTAATTTCATGAAATAATTATGGAAAATATTTGAGAAATATTAAACGATGATTATTTCCTTAATTGACTTGTCCTCAACCAATAACTTGATTAGATTTGATCTAGATCATAATTGGAAACAAAATCATCAAACTCCTTGCTTAAATAGGATTGGGAATTTGTCTAGCAAATTTATCAAAAATGTTTTGATTATTACTATATGGCATAATTTCGGTTGAAGAACCGATGATCATCTCAAGTACAAAGTGATTGACTTGGCATTATTTTTTCCCGAGGCGGATATGGTGTCTAGTCGGGGATCGCTGGGGTAGCGGGTCGCACCGGTTGCGGTCCGTCCCACTCCCGCCGGTAATGACCATGACAGTGGGTAGGGAATAAATGATGTCTGAGAGATCATGATGTATTTTCTAATTATTAAAATTTGAATTAATACGTACTTTGAGATAATACCATATATTCAAGTAAAATCAAGTTTGTGGATTGAATTGGATTGATAATTAATTTAATGTGATTAAGTTAATTATATACAATTAAAAACACTCTATTATAATAGATGTGTTATTTCCCTTGGAAGAATTAATTATGTGAATATGATTCATGATAATTAATTAGAATTTGAATATGATATGGAGGATCACATAAGTGACATCCATGATCTCCCGTCAAGGCGAAGGGTTCCGTCGCCAAGGATTGTATGTAGGAGACGTTTGTCCGAAGTGAAAGCTCCTATATGCAAGTGCATCTGGATCGGGCTCTTTGCTTCTCGAAAGAGTAAGGTCGTATGCGTAATGACCCCAATATCGGATCCTCATATTATTGGAGCGATATTGGATTGCGCATAGCGAGTACTATTCCTGTTGACGGTTGGTTCAATTAATGACGGGTCAACATCACCTTAGGGGTGATGGGCCCGAGTGGTAAAGACCGAATTGGGAATGCAAGTTGGACTTGCAAGGCGAAATGTATTCCCGCTTCTTTTTATCTGAGTTACATATTCTCATATTATTGGGATGTAACAAAGATAAGGAAGGAGATCCCAGATCTTGTTGAGATATAATGGTAAGTATATCTCTTACATTGAAAGTGATTAAGGGAATGAACTTTCAATATTGACAAGGCAAGACAACTTTGATATGAAAATTCCTAAATAAAAGTAAAATATATATTTATATTTGTGCAAAACTTCTTATTTCAGAGTAATCCTTCTTTAATCCCACTTAATGTTATACTCAATAATAACCAGTAGAATATCATGGATTGGACCCATGATCAAGATATTGTACTTGTAATTAGACACATAATGTATGTGGTTGCAATGTGTAAGTTTCCTCATGATAATGAGGAATGATAATTAAATAGACAATAGGACTAAAACCCTAGGGTTTGTATGTCTCTATAAGTCTTGATCTCATCGAATGTACTTTTGAAGTGACATGTCAATAATGATCGTAATTATCAAATAATCATTATAAAATCTAAGAAGATGTCATGGCATACATATGTGCTCTCGACATATAATCATGAATGACATTGGCTCTATAGGAGATGATGTATTCAAATTATTTGAGTACCTACCTGAACCTAAGTTTTAAGAGTTTAAATGGATGTCATGTTTTGGACATTTTCAGTACCTACCCTCCTACGATGATGTCATCATTCGACTATCTATACTCTAGTCATTCATGAAGCTTCATAAAATTCATATTGTATGAATTGAATGAAGCATGATCCTTTGTTTTGAGCAATGGTTGCTTATAGATAAAGGGAGCGCAGTAGAAGCATGGGTTGGACCCAAGTAAGAAGCATAGTCAAAGAGTTGACTGTACTTCTGTGACTTCCAAATGACATCCAAAGAGTTGTACGAATGCCAATACTACAATAAGTTGATGTGTTGATAGTATGACTATCAAATCTATCTAGAATCCTTAGAGAAGGAATCGGATAGTACATCAGAATAATCTACATATAATCATTGAAATTGATTTACTTATTTGATAAGATAAAGTCTAATAATTGTATCTCAATCTTCTAATGACACTTGCAATTGGTTGCATATGTATTGGAATATTAGAAATTTGATCTTAAAGTTTAACGGTCATCCATGTTGGAAGTGATGCAATTGTTGCAACAATTTTCATTGGATCAATAGACTTCATATTTTCAGTGGGAGCCCTTAGTCTTAAAGAATGTCTCTGAGACCTGGATATTAGAATACAGTCATAGTTTATTTCTAAATGCTGGAAATAAACATGAATTCTGGAATAAACCTATCATAGAGAGTTATGATGGATATATTTCAGATAGTAATCTAACATCTAGTGGACTCCGCTAAATTAGAAAATTAATGAATGGTTCATTAAGATTTCTAATACTGAAAATTAAACCTTTAAAGATCAATAGGAGGGTAAAGATCATTTGACAATGATCTGGCATCATGTTTTGGACATATGTCTGTTGATGAGATCAATGGACAAGTAAGAGATGAAACTTTAGAATGTCTAAAATTTCAAAACTTGCATACTTATGAATATTGTATTCAAAGTAAAATGTCCAATACACTCTTCCTTGGAATGATGAAAGATGACGAGGTATTCAAGATCTCATACATATTGATGTATGTGAATCATCTATATCATAATAAACATTATGGATATGTGATATCTATTGATGATTATTTGTGATATGAGATTTCTTCTCTTCACTAAGAAACCTTTGACATGTTCAAAGATTTCACAATTTTGGTTTAGAACCAAAGTTTGATGAAAGATGAAATGAATTTGATCTAACCAAGGTAGCTTGTACCTATTAGATGAATTCGTAGAATACCTTATGGAGATATGTCTTATCTCACTCCTCCTGATAAACCTAAACTCAAGAGAGTTGTAGGGAGATACAATTGATCATGTATGACATGATTTGATCAATGATGTATTTTAGCATAATTACCTTTTAGTTTCCAGGTATATATGTAATAGAGACTGCAATATATATCCTTAATATGGTTCCATGCATGTAAGCTGGAATCTAGCACCAGAGAGTGCTACTTCATTAGGAAAATAAAGGATGGTATTGGATACCTACTTTATGACCTTGAGATTCTTAAAAAGATCTCATCTCTGAGAATGTGATTCTTAGATGATGAGACTCTCAAGAATCAAGATGAAAATGAAGTAAAGGAACTCATTTAATCTTGAGAAGATAACGAGGCTCCTGAAAATCGGAAATTAAAAGAATAATTGAAGATGAAACACTAATACTTCTTCAAATAAGTTTGAGGATGTATTCCATGTGTCAGCTAAGTCTGAAAATGATCGGACTTCATGTGATGAAGCTCCTGAGGATCATGACATGGAAAGATGGATGTTAGCAATAAAAGTCTAATGTAGACTTCATATACAAGTGTTGTATATGGACCCTCGAGGATCCACCTATATGGGTAAGACCCATTAAGAAGTAAATGGATCTTCAAGAGAAAGAGGGAACCTGATGAGAAGGTAGAGACCTTCAAAGCATGGTTCATAGCCATGAGCTGCACACCGAAGAGAAGATATCACTTGCGATGAGACTTGCTCTCCAGTGTCCTTGCTTTAACCCATCCGAATATTGTCAACCATAGCTGCACAACTTGACTATGACATCTTCATGATGTGAGTCAGGATTGCAATTCTCTATGAATACCTCTCTGAGGATATTCACATGAAGTAGCCCCAGGGCTTCATGGTTGAGGAAAGCAAGGTGTGCTAGCTAAAGAGCTCCATCTTTGGACTCCAATAAGTTTCTTGTAGTTGGAACATAAGATTTGATGAAATTATAAATGTTATGATTTAAGATAAAACCTTGATGAACCATGTGAAGCTTAGTGGGAGTGCCATTGTGTTCATCATGCTAAATGTAGATAATATTCTAATAATTTAGAATGATATAAGGATGATAATAATAAGTGTTTTATAATCTGGTTGTTCAATACCTCGAGATATGATCTCAAGGACACCTCTTAGATCTTAGTTCTGAAGTTGTTTAGAAGCAAAGAGAAGAGGGTATTGGAGCAGTCACACTAATAGTGCACCTTGGACATTTCCATTTTCTGGAAAATTCCAAGAAAGGCTTTTTTCCCTCAAAGATATGGTGCTGACCTATCTAAAGGAATAGCACCTCAAAGAGTTGAGGATGCGAATGCAAACTGTTTGCCCTTGTGCATCAGTTCCAAGAAGCCGGGTATATGCTATATGTGTACAAAAGCCAAATGTCTACCATGCAGTGGGAGTAGTAAACTGTTACTAATCCTACTATGGTAATAAAACACTTGATTGCAGTAATAACTGTATCTTCATAGAAGGCAAAACTTTTGAGATAGTGATCTCAAAGTCTTATCTTCAAGAAATTAAGACTTTATAGATAGTGATCTAAAAGGTCTTAACTACGGATACCTTAGGAGATAGAGGTCTCCAGGAATAAGGGTATTCTGATAAGGATTATGGTAATACTGGTTATAATAATTGTTGAGCAGTAGTATCAAGGACGCTATAACTGCTTTGACTGTATTGAGTATTTAATATATATTTGATTTTTATTAAATTAATTGTTGTTGATTTTTTACCAAAAAAAATCCTAGCCATTGAAAGAAACACAAATCAATGAGAGCCATTAAATTTATGTTGCCCATGGATTGAGATCCATGGATCCCAAAATATTATAAATAGAAGGGCACCCCTTTGCTCTTCTTAACACACACAAAGAGAACATAAGTCTCTCTTTCTCTTCCTCTCTCTACATGCCTACTCTCTCTCTCTCATATGGTTGTCCACCATGGATGCCCTAGAAGAGGTTCTCCATCGCCGCAGCATCGTCGTTATGCTGCCCGATCGTTTGCTCGTGGATCTTCGTCTCCTTCGGTATGTCTCGCTCGTGAAGAAGATGTCAGATCTCGTGTGTCGAGATCAGGAGATTTGTTGCTTGGATCATCAACATGGATTGCGAGAAGCACATGTTTCATCAACACGCTCGCAAGCGTCTCCTCCGTCGGATCGGACTTGAGACAGGAGGTCTCTTCGTTTAGAGACTCAATCGCAACCACGCTTCAAGAGGTAATCCTATTACTTGTTTGTGGTTTAGACGAAACGATCCGAGAAGTGTTCTTGAATCATGTGGTTTCGTCACATAAAAATTTTTAATTTCTGCTGCATAGAACAATTAGTCCAACTAGTCGTTCCTCGTCGTATTCGATACGATGCTCACGCTTCCGTGATGCGCTTGAGGATTATCCCATATCCTTCAATCACCAAATAGTTTTGGCAATGCATGCTTTCTTCCAAGCCATGCTTTCTTGTAAGATATCGTGAGTATTTGGAGCATGCGTCACTTATGTAATATGTGGGTAAATGGATCCCTCCAGGATCCATTTACCCCACCACTGAGTTTAGTCCCACATCTACCAGTGGTGCGACTTGGAGGCTCTGAGGAGGCTATATAAGGAGCCCTAGACCTCCTGTAACCATTGAGAAAAAGCAATGCATAACATGCCCTTTTGTGGGCTTCTCCTGTGGTTTTATCCTGCTCCTCACGGAGTAGGGTTCCACGTAAAATCTTGTTGTTCTTCGTTATTCTTTATCTTTTTCCATGTTCCGCTTCCGCTTCCGATTTTCTAACATGGTATCAGAGCGGGTTCGAATCTCGTGGGATTATTGTTGAAGATTTATGTTTATATTTTTCTTTCTAGATTCAATTATTGTGTTCAGATTAGCTCTAGTTCAATATCATGTTCTAGGGTTCTCTTTGAAACCCTAATTCAAGATTGGAGTCGCAGATCATCGGAATCGATCGTGCAGGCTTCACGATCTCCTTCTTGGCCGCATCTAGCAGCATCCCCTTCCTGGTCGAATCTAGCAGCAGCCTTAAGCCACTCCCATCCAGCAACAGGCGATATGCATCACAGGCGGTGCAAACCCATCTCCTGTAGGCAGTACACCTCCATCAAGCGAATCCAGGCAAAGATAGGGCTTCTCGCTAGCCACGCAACAGCCCCTTTCATCCTTGTGCATCATCCTGCGTACCACGAGCCCCTTTCATCCTTCCAGGAGGGTGATGAACCTCGGATCTACCCTTTTAGTGTTGTCTAATTGATTGTTTCGTTGCAGTCGGATAAATCCGGATTGATCAAAAATTAACCGCACAAATCGATTAATCGTCTAATGAAATTAAGCGCGGTTTTATGTTTATTTAGCCTGGGCAAGCCCCAGGGTCAACTTAAGGAGGCAAAGGAACAACTCGGGATCAAGTTAGAGGTATTAGATTGTGATTTTCCTAGTGGGGTTTTTTTGGTATTTTTTAATGCAATAAAAATGACAAATGCAGAATATGAATTGGATTAAGTTAATACGAAAAGAACCGACTTAGCCAAATTTAATTTTAATGTGAAATAAATTCAAATTAGCCAAGTGATATTTTTCCTAAGAACCTAATCCAACAATGAATAAAAATGCATTTTTTTTGAATTGTTGGGTTTAAAATGCACAAATGAAAAATGCAAATTTTTTTAGGATTTTTATGCAATTTTTCATACAAATGATATGCAAAAATTATGAAAAAATCATTGGAAGTTAAACTAGATGAAATTAAGCTAGGCTAATTTTTTTAGAATTTTCTGACACTTTATCATTTTTATGATTTTTTTACTGAAAACAGAGCGACCGTGAGTCTTTAATTCCTAATAAATCCACGAAGTCAAATCATCGAGAGATTGAATTATCTCAAATAGGTATTTTAATAAGGAATCTAGGAGACTTTAAATTTTTCAAAAATAATTTTCGTGGATTTAATTAAAAATCAATTACCTAAATCACTCTAGAATTTATTTTATGCACAAGACAGTTCTAAATTAGACAAAATTTGGAATGTAATTAAAGCACACTTAGAGGCATCATTCGCAATTTTTTCACAATTTTTGGAGTAATTAATAGATCTGTGCGAATTTCAGAGCTTACTGGGTAAAATATCACTGATTTTTAATCTCTAATTTTTAATAAATAATATAATACTCACAAAAATGCAAATGAATAGCCACGAGATATAGAATTGGTTACTTTACAAAATTCTATTTTTGATTGAATAAAATGATGCTATATTGAGGTCCAAATTAACGCTCAAAGTCAGGGGTCTTTTTGCAATACAGAAATTGAAATAAACAAATTAAAATGTGCACAAGGGCACTTCCGGAAATAACGAAATATGAAGTTCTAATAATGCAATTGTTCCAAAAAAATAATAAAATAAAAAATTTCAACTGAACCTTATTATTTCCCCTAGCCCTAGGGATGGAGGTTGGGGAGCGGCTATGGCATGGGCCTTGGAGGGCGGCAGTGGTGCAGCGGGAGTCGGAGGCCACGCATCGTGCGGACAGGAGCGGTGGCAGCGACGCTTGCGTGGAGGGACAAAGCTTGGCGGCGCGCGCTGCGCGCGGAGGTAGCTGGCCAAAGGCTGAGCGGGGGCGCGCGCCGCAACCGTGCGGAGGCCACGGGATATGGCGGTGGCCTACTCTGCGGAGGGCTATCGCCAGGGGCTGTCGCTAGCGGGGATGCGCATGGCGATGGCGGGCAGACGGCGAGCAAGTGGGGCAGAGCTCGGGAGCGTCTGCTGGCGGTGGCACGTGGCGTCTTCTGGCGGGCCACGGGGGCGCGGCGGCAGCAGGCCGTGCAGGTGGACGGCTGCCGGCCACCAGGGGCTGACAGTGTGGAGAGCTCCTGGAGGCGGACTGGAGCGGGCAGCGCGCGACGGGCCGGCGGCGCTGCGTGGGCGGAGCGGCGGCCTCGCCCAAGGGGGCGGCAGAAGCTCTTGTTTTATTTTTTGTATTTTCTTTTGCAACTTTTTTTGTATTTTCTTTGTAAACAGGAATAAAATGTGAAATGAATAGGTGGATTGTGATGGTGGTGGTGATAATGAAATAAAATGAGGATGAGGAATGATGGTGATTTTTGTGTGATGATTTGTGGATGAAACAACAAGGGAAAAAATCATTAGATAAAAAAATGACAAGATGAAGATAGAGTACTTACCTGTGGTTCACTGGATTTTGGAGCCACAGTGTGCGGCTCCAGTTGTGGCCTCGATCTGATTTGGCGATCAAAATTAGAGAATCTCTTATGAGCTTGGCTGGCAGCTCACTACGCGGGGATTAACTGCGGATCTCGCCTTGAGGTTGTCGTCGTTCGACTCGTCTCCTACAGCTGTCACATGAAGGTTAAAGGGGCTCGACCTCACTTCTCTCGAAAACGGCAGATGAACAATGGAGGAGGAGATGAGAATATAAAGAGGATGAGGAAGTTGGAAAAGAGATGGAGAGAGTGGAGTAGTGGGGAGTTATTGGCTTGGAGTGGAAGACAAGTAAGGGGAGAAGAGGTAAAAGGGAGATAAAATAAACAAATAATAAAATAAAATAGTAGGCTACTAAAAATAATTAAAATAGTAATAATAAAATAATAATAATAATAAATTCAAAAATAATAAAATAAATCTGAAAATAATAAAATAAAGGGGTGACATGTGGCGGTTCTAGGAGCTGTCACATGTCGCTCCGAGAAAATTCAAAAATTAAATGTAAACAAAAATAAAAAAGAAATAATAAAAGGGATTAAATCAAAAAGAGATCAATATGAAAGTTGCTCGTCTCGACGAGATCTACAACTTTTGTGAAAGGCCTAAAATCAAATGAAATCATCTGTACAAAATGTATTTTTGGGTGGTACCTTATAGATACAAAATACCGCATTTTATCTTTTGTAATTTTTTGTCATTTTTAATTAAGAGAAAAATCAAAATAAAGTTAGAAAAAATATAAAAAAATATTTAAAACTTAATCTAATTTTTTTGGATTTCTAATAGTTAAGAAAATAAAAGGACAAAATGCGAGGGCATTTTGGTCAATATGTACAATATACAAAAGGGGCCCAAAACCCAAGTTTTGCATACGAGCTCCGATTTTAATGAAATTGGTCTTGTTTCGAAGGTCTTTGAATATATATTACTTAAAAAGTGAGTAGACCTAATTCGGAGTTTGTATGAGAGAGATATGTGCATTCTAACGTCTAAGGTCTCCAACTGGGTTTGGGGTTTTATTGGGTAATTTTACAAGTTAGTATTTTTTGATATTTTTCTTTAATTAGTGTTAGTAATATATACACTATGGAGTTGGTTTTATTAAATTCAGAGTTAGTATAGAATATATACATAAAGGGTATTTTAGCTAATATACAGGTGAATATTTACAAGTAAATTTCGCTTCTTATTTTATGCAAATATGAATGCTAAAATGCAGATATTATGCTTGCATGCATGAATGCTAATTATGCAAGATGAAGGGAAATATGATGCTATTTACTCGGGAACAAAGCTCTATTTTCAACTTTTAGAGTGATGAATCACATATTCATCAACCCTCTATACTTAAATCTTACTCGTCCCCGAGCAACTAAAATGAAATGCAAGAGTGAAATGATTTTGGGTTCCATACCAAGGTCATGAACAAAAGTTGAAAATGGAGCTTGACTCGACCTTTGGATTAATTGTGTGGCGGAACCTTATTGGGACCTGAACTTAAGACCTAACAGACTTCAAGTTCCACAAGTCTTCTATTTAAGACTCCTCAATAGTCAGGTCAGAACAAATCCTCAGACGCAAATTTCTGATGACTATGATTCTTACTTGTACTGTGTAAGTGAAATGTAACTCTCCACATCAGAAATGGCTCAGAAACAACCTCCTCCAACAAGGTAACTCTAGTTACCCGGTCCAGTAACTCTTTCCTCGAGGAGCGGGGTATTCCCTTCTAAGTTCAAGTGCGACTAACTCAAGAGGAGGGGGTGGAGAAAAGAATGGACGGTAGCCAGTGTAGCTACCTATCCTGGGATGCCTGACCAGTGTAGCCAAGTCATCCAGCTGCAGACTTCTTGCTAATACACTTTTTTTTCTTTTTCTTCTTTTTTTTGAACTATATACATGGTACAACATATACATCAGGAGTTTTTCCTCTTAATCCAGTAGATTATCCCTCTTTTGAAGCATTATTGCAACCCACAGCATCCCGTCTTTAGACGTCAACACTATCAGACTAGGTTGAGATGCACTACCCTCCATAGAGGAGGACGGATGTTTCCATCCGTGTGCTACTCCAAGCTAAAGGATTCTACCTCCTCACCGCCTCATCAATGAAGAGTTATGTGCATAGTGCTTGTCCAAGTTAGGTCATTATCTAAAAGAATTATGCGTGTGCACGAGATATTCTACTTAGACTGATTAAGATGACACGTGAACATAGACTTGCGGACTCAAAGAATTAAGTCAATTGACCTGAGAAATCTTAACTCCAGTTCCTGTAAGGTTCCTCTGAAATTAGGTGCATTAAGGTCAAATCAGGTACATCCTCAATATCTACTCATAACTTGGTTCAGAACCCACTAGCTTTTCACCTTGCATATGCAAGATATGCGGATGAGATGCAGATGACATGCTATGAATGAAATGCAAGACTCTTTTTTTTATGCAAGGATGATATGCAAGAGTAAATAAGAAGTCTATTTTTTGTTTTTTTCAAAACTTTGGTAAACCTCATATGTTACAATAATTTTTCAAGAGTTTTATAAGTATTATACAAATTATACAAGTGTTATACAATATACACGTTACATTTTTCCAATTTTTACAAAAGTTACAAGTATTATACAACAAGTATAAAAAAATTTCAATTTTTACCCACCCGTAATTATTGCAAAATATATACAGAAATACACGAAAATACACGAAAGTACGAGTTATGGGTAAAGTATATATGTAATATATACATGCCCCCCTATACTTAGTGTGTGCTATGTCCTCAGAGCACGAAAAGCAAGGAAAAAGGCGTAGCTCGTGCTAAGCGTAGGAGAGCTAAAATAACAAAAATGTATAGAAGTCTTCCGCCCCCCTATACTTAGGCTCTGGCAGCCTAAGTATAGAAGAAGGTCAAAAATGGGGCGGGCGAGGTTAAGAGGGGAAATGGAGGAATATATGCACGGCGGGCATCGACCTCCCTATACTTAGGCTCTAGTCAGCCTAAGTGTAGGACATGAGTGAGTGTGAGAACCGATGAGATCTAGAGAATATACAGCGAACAGTGAAGAGACTCGGGTCACTCTCCCCCCTATACTTAGGATCTGATCATCCTAAGTATAGCCACAAAATGAAATGATATGGAACCGGGGCAAGTGATTTGAATCAAAGGGGAGGGAGGGGAAATATATACATGGAGGATTGAGAATATACATGCATCAAGAAGGTTTGTGACGAACCTTCTTGCGGGATCGAGGAGGTGGGTAATATACAAGTGTGTCGCTATCGTAATCGTCCTCAGATGAATAGTAGTGAGGTGAAGGGATCATCCAACGCGGGTCGACACACGACTGCTTGCTTAGATACGGCTTGAGAACAGCCGAACTGAGCTCACTCATATAAATTACCTTATCCGGACCCGATGAGGATTCCTCTGATAATTCCTTCTCTGGAATGTTGAAGGAAATTTTCTTGATCGGTTTTCTAGAACCTGAATCATTGAGAGGGAGATGAGAGCGACGCGCCTTGAGAGGTTCAGAGGAACACCTCGAGGAATCAATTCTCGACTTCCTCTCACTAGATAGCCGACTAGAAGAGGGAGCAATCATGTTTTTATGTGGAGTCAATTTAGTCTTGGTTATTTCCTTTGAAGGTCCAGGATGTGGTGCGGTGCTGACCATGGGTTCCTCATCAGACGAGTCACCATATAGATTAGAATATTCCTGAAGGGTCAGCACGCGTCTCGAGAAAGTGTAGTGATCTCAGTTAGCTTGACATTATTGGGCTCTTGTGTCGGATCATCAAAATGATCAAGGCAATCCACAAAGCTCATGTCTGACTCAATGGTAGCTTCTGGTCGTGAGTCCTCCTTAGAAGCTGTCACGGTGGTGGTGCAAGCAGTTAATTAAGTGGGGGTGTGGGAAGTTTCTGAACCAACGGTCGTCCGGACAGTCGGTCTCTCAAGTGTAGCAGAGAGGTGGGACTCATCTTCCTCTCGATGGTTACAACTGTCATCGGAGGTGCGAGTTACCTTGGAGTAAAGTGTATCAAAGAATGGGTGAGGTCGAAGCGCTCCCAATGTTGTAAAATCGATTTCCCGAGTCTCGCAATCTATAGTCGCCTTAGCCAAGCTAAGAACGGCTTCCCGAGAATAATCAGAGACTGGAAAACTCTCCTCGGTGCTCAATGTCAATGATCGTGAAGTCCACCTGAAGTAGAGCACCTTGGAAAGTAACGATGACTGAAATATTTCCTCTCGACCGTTTGATAGATCGATCAACCAGCTTAACGATCTCTCTCGACTTCCTAAGTGGCATGAGTTTGAGCTTGTCAAACACAGAGGTCGGGAGGATATTTATCGGTGAGTCATCATCGATTCTTGCATGGATAAAGATGGTGTCTTTGATTTCACATTCAACTCGGGGCAACCGCTTCACTCTGCAGCTTTTGGTCTTTCTCCCCATCACCAAGGAGGTGGACATAGACACTATGTGTCTTTCAATCCTTGTCCTCTTATTGCCCGACCTCTTGGGAATCAATTTACTTCTCACAAATCGTTTAAGGTTGGGAAAGTGATCTATGACCTTTATTAAGGGAAGATTAAAAATTAGTTCTTCATCGAGTGCTTCCCTTAGGGCAGGATCCAATTTTTTTAGGTCTTTTTCATTTTCAATTTTTATGTGATTTTGTGGTTTTTCAATTTTTTTGGAGTTTTGGATAGATGAATGATTAGACTCAGGATTGGAATGCAAGGGGCTAGTAGAAGAGGGAGATAGAATGGACTCCAGTTGTACAGACGGTGTGGGTTCCCTAATGCTTGCTTGGTTTTTAACATCAGATCTACTTACTTCCTTCTCCACTTTCATACCCAGGCTGGCAGAAACTGAGTGCAATATTTCCATGGCATCTCTCAACTCGTTACCAAATGATTCATTTTTCTTAATAAGTCTAGAGATGTCATCCTCCACAAAATTCCCATGACAGATCATGGGAGAGTTCTGCTCAAGTGAAGGATACTGCTGAGATATTGGGGTCTCATACTCAACATACCTAGACTCTGGCATGTAATGCTAGTATGGACCATCTAGATGGGAAGTATTGGCCGGAGCCTCATATGATGAAACGGGGACTGATAAGTCTATCTCATGAGTCCAATCTTGTGAATGTATATGCTCTCCGAATGAAGGCCAGTTAATGGAAGCTTGATCACTAAAGTCAATCAAGTCTGAAAAATCATGATGTGCAGGCCTCTCAATTCGAGTTGTTCGATCGACCATATTATGCCCTAAGGTCAAGTCGGGATCTATATATGTAAATTGTCGTCTGGTCCTTACTTGAGGTGAGAATGAAGTATGTGGGGGCATGTAGTTTTGCCAATCATCTATCTCAGCAGTAGCTTTTTCTTCATTCGATTCTTTGATTCCTGCAAGCTCTCTAGAATACGGACAGTCAGCCCAAGATGGAAGTGGATTCGGAATGTTGGAATATGGAGTAGGTGAGAGATGCGAAGAAGTGGAGAAATCAGTCGAAGTTCTGACTTCATAATCGGGTTGAGGTGGAGCCGACCACGGGTAAGGATCTCCTGTGGATGGCGGAGGATACATGGAAGAATGAGAAGGTGAAGATGATCGATAATGACCAGAGGTCTCAGGGTATGGGGACCAATATCCCGACATCTTGAAGATGAAAGGATGAATGTAAGAAGATTGAGGTAGAAAATGTGCAATTACATAGGATAACACACACGGACAAACACAAAGATAAACGCAAGAGCAAACCCCAAGTTCACACTCAACACGATGAAGGACCCAAGACCGAGTCCGATTAGTCTGGTTGATTTTAAGTGTGAATTTTCAGACAAGTATCAAGAAGTTACGCGGCCTATAGGAGAGTCGGCTAAAAGCCGGATGCGTCTCCCTTGTTTAACCTGTCGCCTAAGATACTGCTGGTCCTTCCTTTCTTCGCTCCTATCCCAAGTTGATGGGTTCAAAGACCTGCCCCTATCTACCTGCAAGCAGGCGGAGGCTGACAAGGCTGGAACTTCACCCTGTGGGGTTTACTGGGAACTTGTCGCGAAGTACCGCAATTTCGCCCCTATCTACCTAAGACAAGCGGAGGCTACTTGGTACTAGTCAGTGAACCTTAATAATTCAACTTGTGATATTTGCTAGGATCAGTCGGAACGTGATATGGAAGGCAGGGATTTGAGCTCTGCCTTAAGGTGTTCACACACACTCAAGTACCCTCACTCAGTCTGAAAATAAGGTCAGGGTTAATCTCCCGCAAACAAGAGTTAATTTTAGTCAAATTTTTTGGTTCAATTCAATTAGCAATCTCAATTATAGAGATTAGTTGTCACTGATAATAATCCACACAAGCAAACACGTCTACCGTCTAGTCCCAATTCCTTTTATCCTAGGTTAGAAAACCGAGAGAGAGAATCGAAAAAGCCGATGCAATCGAAAAAACGATGATGAATGCTTGAGTAAGAATACTTACAGTGCCTCCAGCTCTCTACAATGCGGGATGCAATACTGAATTGAAATTTTAAACTAAATGATTTCAAACGAGAAAAGCCGCTCCTAGACAGGCAGTTCTATTAGCGAGTGAAGATGAATTTAATTTGGCTAAGTCCTGCAGTCTAAGTGTGTCTTTTAAGTGGGAAGCGCGGTCCTAGAATATTACGAGCACAAACCATTCCTAAAATATCTCTAAGAGCCGCAAGTGCAGGTCCTAGTCTACGTAAAGCAACCACACAGCACACGGGGACACGTTGTATTATGACTTACACGCGCGAGAACCCAAACGGGAACCGCTAGAAATGCAACTTTTTTACAAGTTAATAAAAAATAAAAATCCTTCCGGCGTCTCAACAGCCGACTTGATCCACGAATCGTCGGCCTCCGATGCACTTTGAGATGTGTCGACTTCAAGAAAGCCGCTCCAAGTTCACTGGGCCCTCGCACAAAAAGATACAAAATGTCAGAGAGAGAAAAAAATAAATAGAAAAATAATTGAAAACTGGAGTAATTACAAGGTGGTTCGGGGATCAGACTACCCGAGTGACTGAAAAACATAAATCTAATTTTCTAAAATGATCCTAAGTTGTTTGCCTCCCTGGCAACGACACCATTTGACGAACCGCGGATCACCCGCGTGACAGGCGGGTATACTCACCACTATTTGGCTTGGACCCCTCGCAGGCGGCTTCTCCAGATCTTCGTGCGGCGCAGGCGTACAAGCAACCAATCGCTCCAGCTCGTGGGCTCTAGGGCAGTGATGCATGCCCTTCCTCGCACCAGATGCCACTCAGAAACCTCCCACAAACGGCGGCCCAGGCGGCGCCTCCAGGCTGACCCCCCCCCCCCCTCGATTTTCGACTCCATGGCGGAGCTTGCCTTGTATAGAAAAAAATTCAAAAAAAGGGAAGAAAAAAAAGAGTCGCGTACAATAAAAAGTCGTATGCAAATGTTTTGCTTAAAAAATAAAAAAATGAATAGGCGTGTACATTTACAAAAAAAAGGTGTATGCAATTTTAAAAAAAATGAGTTGCAAAAGTTGAAAAAAATGATGGAACGGTTGATGTTCAAAAAAATGACGGCTATTTAAAAAAATTAAAAAAATCCGTGAGAAATTCTTTTGAGAATATTCATGTTTTCCCCGTACTTACGTATTATCTTATCTTCTCCCAACGTGATCAACAATGTCATTCCGACCAGTATGGAAGAAAGGGGGAGTATATGTAGAGTCACAGGTCTTTGTTCTAAGATTCAGATGTCATATTTTCCAGACTGGTCAAATGTTCAGACTCTACAATCTTCAGATCCAGACTCAATGACGATGCATGCCAATCATTTGTCATTCTTATTGGTCGGCTAGAGCTTTCATGTGAGCCATAGGGACTCCAGAGCAGAGAACCATTCCCTATGCCATTGAGGGCAAGGGTTTTCATGTGGTATCATAGGGACTCCATAGTAGAGTACCATTCTCTGAGCCAGATAGATCCAATTTCATACTCCAGCCCGTTCGTCCTCCTCACATGGACGCCATGAGAAGCAACGTCCTCGACTGCAGCAGTTGTGCGCGTTGGGTTGATATTGTCTGTAGTGTCATGTATTGTGAGTTGAGTTTCTTTCTGTTTGTCCAAGCTGAGCATTGCATGCTCCAGCTTGAGGGAGAGTGTTAAAGTATTTGGAGCATGCGTCACTTATGTAATAGGTGGGTAAATGGATCCCTCCAGGATCCATTTACCCCACCACTGAGTTTAATCCCACATCTATCAGTGGTTGGACTTGGAGGCTCTGAGGAGGCTATATAAGGAGCCTCATACCTCCTGTAACCATTGAGAAAAAGCAATGTATAACATGCGCCTTTGAGGGCCTCTCCCGTGGTTTCATCTCGCTCCTCACGGAGTAGGGTTCCACGTAAATCCAGTTGTTCTTCGTTGTTCTTTATCTTTTTCCATGTTTTCGCTTCCGCTTCCGATTTTCTATTAGTAAGTATCTGCAACCAGACTCCTGATCATATTTGACGTCAGCGTAAGGTTAGATCTTAGAGTCTTTAATATGAATCGACTAATAAATCAGGCATTACACTGTCCGTTATTAGTTAGCAGCACTGGGTTACAACACATATGCTCTTCTCGACACGTTCGAACCTTCCAAATTTCCACCTTCTTACTGCAAGTCGCATGTAACCTCCAATTGCAGTTTGGTAAAGCGCATCCTATTGTATATATATCTTTCTTCGACACAAGCACTTTGTATTGTGGCCATACTCCATGTCCTTATAACATCAATTAAATCATTTTTTGAGGTAAATATTTACTTTTCTAATACTCAAGTCCACTCCTATCGGGGAATGCGATGTATTGGAGCTCTCTCAAGAATTGTGCCTCCTCTACATAAGTATTTGTTATCCACTCGTCATCTGTGAAAATATCAGGAAGCTCCGGCATATGATCCAAAGTGATGCCATAATCAACTGGAGGATCAAAAATCGGCTCACTACTGATGGAACCGATGAGTGATCCTTGACCATGAATATCATCACAATCAGCATTCAGATCGGGAATATCATCATCCTCCTTGTCAGCAATGTCTTCATCATCATTCTCCGCATTCATACGGGGAATGACGACAGAATCATTAGCATGGTCGGCATTCGGGAACACCCTCGTCGACATAGTCTACATTTAGATCTAGGATACCCTCCTTATCCTCTTGTCCCCTTCGAGAAGATTCAGCATTATTGCATCTATTAATCCCATGAGTTCCAACATCTGCTTCCACCATCAAGTGCATCATCCTAAGGGACCGAGCAATTTTTAACATTAAATCAATTGTTGGATGTCTGCAATCACTACTGGATAGAATGTGTTGATGTTTATAGGCCATCTACAAATCATTCGGTTGTTGTACCCTCCCTTCGTTGTATCCAGTAATGATACGAACGATTGATAGGAGCTCTTCAAATGTGCCAGAGATGGGGAACCTATCATCTTTCCGGTCGTCCCCCTTCTTAGCCTACATTCCTAATTTCAATAACAATTTTCCCATTCCAGGAGACAAATAATGGGGCCATGTTGGCCATTATCTATGAAACAATTACGTTAGAGTTGCTTTCTATAAATTTTAGTCAATCAATGGACTGAATAAAATTAATTACATAATTATTATTAATTACCTTTAAAAAAATTATTAATAATTACCTTTATTAAGAAATTATTGCTAATTACCTTAATTAAGAAATTATTAGTAACTATTACTTGGGAATTTTCCTAAAAAATTATTTAATTATCTCATTACTACTAATTACTTTAATTAAGAAATTATTAATAATTACCATAGTTAAGAATTATTACTAACTAACTTAATTAAGAAATTATTAGTAATTATTATTTGGGAATTTTCTTATTAGATTATTTAATTACCTGATTATTAGAAATTACCTAAATTAATAAATTCTTAATAATTATCGTAATTAAAAAATTATTATTGCCTTAATTAAGAAATTATTAGTAATTATTATTTGGTATTTTTTATTAATTTATTTAATTACCTTAATTAATAAATTATTAATAATCACCTTAATTAAGAAATTATTACTAATTAACTTAGTTAAGAAGTTATTAGTAATTATTTGGGATTTTTATTATTAAATTATTTAATTACCTGATTATTAGAAACTACCTTAATTAAGAAACTATTAGTAATTTCCTTAATTAAGAAATTAATACTAATTGCCTTAATTAAGAAAATATTAGTAATATAATTTAGGAATTTATTATTAAATTAATTAATTAACTCATTATTAGAAATTACTTAATTAAGAAATTATTAATAATGACATTAATTAAGAAATTATTACTAATTACCTTAATTATTATAAATTATTATTTATGAATTTTCTTATTAAATTACTTAATTATCGAATTATTAGTAATTAACTTATATAAGAAATTATGAGTAATTATTTTTTAGGAACTTTCTTAATATATTATTTAATTACATGATTATTAATAATTACATTAATTAAGTAATTATTAGTCATTACCTTTTATTAAGAAATTATTACTAATTACCTTAAATAACAAATTATTAGTAATTAGTATTTGGGAATTTTCTTATTAAATTATGTAATTACATGTTTAATAGTAATTGCCTTAATTAAGAAATTATTAGTAATGACCTTAAAACGGCCAATTATTATTAGTAATTACCTTAATTAATAAATTATTGTTAACATGATAACTCCATATTAATTAAATTATTTGGAGGATGATTAATGATAGAATTGATTCGTACTAATTAAATTATTATTCATTAAATGGTAATTCACGTACCACTTAATTTAATTACATTATTAGTAGTTATATAGGTATTTTTATATCTTGTGGGCATTAAAAATATATTGCAAACATCATCCTTTAATATGAACCTAGGCATGCAATAACGTTACAACAATCGTTACAACAAACTATGGTATATTAACAATAATTTTATCTCCATCGACAATAATTTTTATATGGAATTATAACGTTACAACAAACTAAGAATATAGATGTAATTTCTAAACTAATAATATATATGGATGGAGGGAACAATGAACTATGGTATATTAACAACAAATTATTATACTAGAAGGAATTTTTAAACTAAGAATATAGATGGAAAATATAAATAATAAAACATATCGTAGGTGAGAGAGATTGTTGAGAGAGGGAACATCACCAGAGAAAGGGCTAAGGGAGGAATTGAGCGAGCAAGAGAGATGGTTGAGAGAGGAGCGAGAGAGAGGGTTGAGAGATCAGGAGGAGGAATTGGGCCACTTAAATCGGCGTGGATGAGTGGTTTATTCGGTGAATCATTTGCCGATCGCCGAACGGTTCGTCGACTGAACGCTTCCGGGAATCTCGGGCACGGGCGTTGCGTCCTCAGAAATGAGTGCGGCCTTAAGAATGGATGCGCGGCCTTGGAAAAGGGCGTTGTTCTAGCATTTTACGAGTTGATCAGTGAACAGTTCGTCGATCGACGAACCCTTTGTCGATCCACGCCCTGACAGGGAAATTTCATCTTGCCATGCCTTGACAGGGCATTCCTGGCGGGTCATGCCCTCCAGGCAAATAGCCCTGTGAATAATGAGGTTGCACGCTACATCCGCTCATGCTTAGTGGTGATTCTCAAACTCCGACGAGGTACTCACATGTATGCTTGGGCTCTTGGATTGTGACCTAGATCGAAGGTAAGAGATAAGAGAATGTTAGTGGTTAGAAGCTTAGGGACTAGGATTCTTGGAGAAGGGGGTTGTGGTGCTGTGTGTATGGAGTTCAACCTATAGCAACTCCCACTGTCGTGTGCTTATGGTGCAACGTGCAAGTCATGGTGCAACAATAGGTGCATGCGTGCATGGGTTCCGTTGCATCTCCATGTATGAGATAGAGCTATAAGAGGGTACAAGCTGATGGGAGAGTGCAACAGTAACAAATGGTGTGGAGCTACTGCTAGCATGTAAGCGAGAGATGAAGCGAGAGTGTGGAGAGGCGTATGTTTTGTGCATCAGCTTGCTCCTGCATTTGGAGAGGATGTGTGCATGATGGGTAGAGAGTGGGCGTGAATGTCCGCAAGTACAGGGTAGCAAGTGTGAGTGTGTGTGGGTGTGAGTAGCAAGGTGGTGTTGTGTGGTGTGTTGCGTCAATGAATTGCAACAGCTATTATGTAAATGGTGTGCAAGATACAGCCGCAGCAAGGTAGCTGCTCCTGTGATTGTGTATGGTGTGGTAGATAGAAGGAAGGAGGTGGGTGTTTGTGGGTGATGGGATGGTTCTGACGATGGGTAGATGTGTATGGATAACCTCCTTCACAATGTGAGATGCAACACTCACAATGGAGGAACATAGAGGCACTTTGGGTCATTGGCACACATGCAAGGAAATAGATAAAACAGTAATATAATTTGGGTTAATAGATTATGTAAGAATTTGCATTTTATTAAATAATTAGAGATTATTTTTTTGTCATAAAATGAATGGTTGAACATGTAGCTTGGTTCAATTGCTTCAAACGGGTCAAGCAATCCAACCAAGTTTTGACTTGTTTATATTTTCTAGGTAAAAACTGATTGGTTCAACTGTTTTTTTCCTTCGGATCTTGATTTAACCAGTTAAACAGGTCGGTTCAGTTCAATTTTCAAATCCGTAGTTACACTACCTTCAAGCAGAGAGAACCTTGCAACTAACTAGCTAGTTAATTTCCATTCGACACTCTCACCTCGAATATATCCGGAATGCCTCGTCAGATGTAAACACACTAAATCGAAGGTATGGTTTTAGCAGAGAGTATATATCCGGAATGACTCGTCAGACGTAGACACACTAAATCGAAGATATGGTTTTGCAACCCCAGATTCTCAATTGTTGTGAACTTTTGATGTAGTAAATATTCTTCAACTCTTTACCAACCCACAAAACCGACATCCAAAATGGCATTATCCAACTACTATTGATATGGCTACTTGAGAACTATAGCACAATTACACTTTGACATCATCTCAGGGCTTAGACTGTCTGGCTATATATATTGACATGACCTGCATGCACAAAATGAAAAAAAATACATTGCTTATGAGGGTGATAAATTAGACGTAAATATTTATTTTACCACTGGATCTGACTTGGTAAATAATGCTAATGAGCTCACTGGGATGCACTTCCCTGAGCACGCCGACTCTGATACGCAAGTGATACATGTCATACCACGGTCAATTGATCAGCCATGCTTGTATTATCAGCGACTTGTTCAACGTCAAGTGCAGCAACTCTCTTACGTATAACTGCTAATTCTTCCCCAGCATCGCAAATGTAAGCTGCAGTTTGTCTGCCAGAAAGGGTTGCTCCCTCCATACTGTCAATGTAATCCTGCAAGATTAAACGAGGTTCTGACTTTAAACTGCTACCATAGAAGACCTCCTTGTCAATCGTCTTCGGGATCTTATTCCAATTTATAAAACGGTAGAATCTGACATTTAAATGAAAGATCCTGCAGTAGAAAAGCGATTTTTTGGCTCATTGGATTTAATATTGAGTTTGTTGTTGCATGCAGTGCATCTATATGGTACAATCTTCTCAAATTATGTAATTTCTCCAATAACTAAGAAGCAAGTGGGTTAATACAAGATATTTCAAAACTAGACGCAAACTGCAGCATGGGCTAATACAAATTTTTTAAAAACTCAAGGCAAATTGAGGTGGCTTCCCATTGTTGAGTTGGGTTTTAATTACATTGTTGAATTTTTCAAGCAGAGGAGAATTGTTACAGCACAAAATTAAAATATAGGGCTTGATATTTTTATCCGTTAATGTTATTTACGTTTATTCGATTGTCGCGTTTTTATTTAAATAAAGAGATCATGTGTGATCTCAATTTAGTTAGTTAGAGTCAATTAGAGAATTGAATTTATTTCAAATCAATTAGTTAGTCGGTTAGAGTCTAATTAGGATAAGTAGTTTTGAGTTTGAATTTGAATTTCTATTTTTGTAATCCCATCCCTCCTATATAAAGGGATGATAGGCTATTGTTTTTAGACAGTTCAAGTTCTATGAAAATTGAGTTATCTCTTTGGTTTCTCTCTCCCTCCCTTAGCGCAATCTTGCGGTTCCTTTCCAACATCCCACGCAGCCGGTGTGATCTTCTCTTCTCTCATCCTCTAATTTCTTCTCCGTCTATATTTCTTCTACCGAAAATTATTTTCGCCGTTACTAATTTCCATTTGCATCATTTGGTATCAAAGCATGGCAACCGAATCGTTCTTACGATTCAACGATCCGACCACCTACTGGCGTTTCCAATTCGATTTGAGTCGTCTATCTCATGATCCGCATTCACGTTCGCGTTCGAGGAAGTTCAAGCATCGACTCCTATCAAGTTTCAAAGTCCAAGGATGGTTGGACACGCTAACCGGTGAAGATTCGTTTGTCGACAATAAAAGTCAGATCGCTATAGCTGCTGTCCAACCCGATTTTCGTTCGGAAAACGAAGGTATTTTCAGTTCCGAAGAATATTTTATTGACGCAACTCCTGTGCAACAAAACTATGAAGATATAGGGCCGATTTTTTATGAAAGTTCGGGTGAAGAATGTGAATTTTTCGATTTCTGTGAGGTCGAAGTTGCTGTCTAGGAGCAAAAAATGAAAAAAATAAAGTTCTGGGGCCAATATTTGATGAAGAACCAGTGGAAGAGGGATATGAAACCCTAGATCTCTTCGGTGACGACGTTACTGTTCTTCGAGACAAAGATCTGCTTGCTGTCCATACAGATTAAGGTTGGCAACCATCACCAACAACGACTAATCGGAGCCCCAGTAACCACCCGTATCATCTCCAATGCAAACCTCGAAGTTGTTGTAGCCACACCTTGGCACGAAGACCCCAAGGCCAACGATGGAAGGCCCGTCATCGTCTCCTGCACCATCAATCCAGGTGCCGCTGCCGCTTGTGGCTCTCTGATGCAGGCCGCAACAGCAGCTATCGGCTACCCGAACCAGCCCGACGCCCCCACCAACCCGAGCGCAGAGGCCCCAAGCCAATCGGGGGAAGCTCCACCATCGTCGCCTTTGCGCGAGTCCGCGACATAGGCACAACTGGAACCCAAGAGTTAGGGCTTGGCGTTGTCGGCGATGTGAGGGAGAAAGAATCTCCGGCTGGGCTCCTGATGAGAGGCAGTCGCACCTCCATTCCCTCTGCTATCGCCGCCTAAGGCTTCTCAACTTAAGCCGTTGCCGCCATTACATCTATGCCCGGTGCCACCGTTGGAGAAAACGAAACCCATACCCTAGGGTTCGGTGCCACCGAAGACATTGGAAGAAGGGAGTCAAGAGGGTAGTGGCTCTTGATTCTTCTCCCACGTGCAATCAATCCCATGAAATCAGGGATTGGAAATTTATTTGGGTTAATTTCAATGAAACCCCTACTGCAGAAAGATTTTATTCAAAGGTTAAAATCGGTTGGAATTGGAGAAGCATTCCTTTAAATGGAGGGGTAGAAGATTTGCAGCGACGCCCCTCAGTGAAAAGAAATTACAAACGTAACATGGAAAGGATCAAATTGGGGAGTTTGGAACTATGGTTTCGGATCGAATTCTCCGACGACAAATCGAAAAGCAAGCAATTCGTCAGGAGACGAATTTTTCAAGCGGAGGAGAATTGATGCAGCACAAAATTAAAATATAGGGCTTGATATTTTTATCCGTTAATGTTATTTACGTTTATTCGATTGTCGCATTTTTATTTAAATAAAGAGATCATGTGTGATCTCAATTTAGTTAGTTAGAGTCAATTAGAGAATTGAATTTATTTCAAATCGATTTGTTAGTCGGTTAGAGTCAAATTAGGATAAGTAGTTTTGAGTTTGAATTTGAATTTCTATTTTTGTAATCTCATCCCTCCTATATAAAGGGATGATAGGCTATTGTTTTTAGACAGATCAAGTTCTATAAAAATTGAGTTATCTCTTTGGTTTCTCTCTCCCTCCCTTAGCGCAATCTTGCGGTTCCTTTCCAATATCCCACGCAGCCGACGTGATCTTCTCTTCTCTCATCCTCTAATTTCTTCTCCGTCTATATTTCTTCTACCGAAAATTATTTTCGCCGTTACGAATTTCCGTTTGCATCAGCATGCAACCCCCCCCCCCCACACACACACACATGCACGCACACGCGCGCGTCCACAGAGAGGCCACTAGCGATGAGCCCTTAGTCCATTAGTCAACTACAAACACATTTTCACATTTACAAAATAAGCAATATACTTGTACCGAAAGAGAAGATTTTAAATAGATATTTTGTAATTTTGCACTTATTTGTTACAAATCTTTATTTTACATTTGCCTCTCCATGCTCATTTACTACATATAAGGGCAACCAAGTTAACTATATAACCAAAAATTACAATTATATTTAATTTTTACTACTTAAAATCTATATTTTACAGCTATTGTTATTTACTACTGAATAAATCAAAATTACTGATATTATTTTACTATTTACTAATGTATTGTTACTGATTTTGTGTCATTATTATGGAGGTAAATTACTGATTTTGCGTTATCATTTACTACTGGACAAATAAAAAATATTGACGCTATGCTACTATTTACTATTGTATCATTATTTTCTTCATAACACTTGAAAAGCATGGAAGTTACAGATGCTTTGTTATTATTTACTACTAATTTAATCAACATTACACCTCTCTTCTTTCAATATTACAACTTTTCTGCATAAATTACATTTGTTAATCAGATACCCCTTCTGTTCAACCCAACATCTTTCTACCGACCTCCATCAGCACATCTAACCCCACCTCCCCTCCCGTTACGAACCCTCGTGGAAGTCCCTCCCGCTCCGTCATTGCTTGTGTCCCTCCTCCATCTTCATAGTACCTCATCAGGAATGGTGGCTCGTACTTCCAATTATGGCATTGTGCATGTGCCTCCTTCGCCTCCATCTTCATGGTTGTATACCGTCACAGCAGAGATGGAGATCGTGAGATGTGTTTTTAGGGAAATAGGACCAGTATCTTACTATGATGGTGGAAGAATAATGGGAAATGAATGATCCACACTAATCACTTTCCTAATTCAATAGATTCCAAAAAAAACTAATGTTGTCAAAAGTGATTTTAATCTATATCATTGGATGGATATCATGTGGTCATCAAGTTCGTAATGGGCCCAGAGCTCATGTGAAAAATCCTCTCTCTCTCTCTCTTGTAATCATCATGTTTCTCTCTATAATATTGTAGTGAAAAGGGTCCTAATATCTAGAGAAGGAGATTTTGGTTTTATTCCATCTCTATAGGGTTTTCCACATAAATCAGTGGCCCCTTGGTTATGTTATTTATCTGATGTTTCAAAATGATATCAGAGACATGATCTTTATTTAAGGTTTATTCCGCTGCAAATGATCTTCTCAAGCCTCTCTCATGGTTGTGGTTGTTGCTATTGTTGGAGGACTTCTATCGCTTGAAGCCAGAACTGATGGTTACGCCTGGAAGTATTGCCTCCTCTAGGGCTTCCTTCTTTCTAGAGAATGGGTATTGCTGCTAGTGGATGGAGACTTTAGAGGGGCCTCTCTCTGATGGTTGCGGGTGCTAGGGCTTCCTCCCCTCATGTGCACCTCGCGTGCAGCAGCGTTATTGTAGATCTTGATGGGGTAGTTTCTTCCTCATGTTACCAACCCTGGTTATACAGGCCTAATGTTGCATCTCGAGGGTGATCCTCATCTCTTCCTCATGTCATCGCCTGTGAATCCATATATAATCCGTTGCCACTCATTTTTTTATTTTGGCATTCCTATCCATATCCATTTTAAAATGGATGTGGATCACTTTAATATCTACAAAATATCGGTATTCCTATATCTATTAACATTAAAAATATATAATTGTAGATTTATTTAGGGACTTTTACACGGATGCAATGCATATTTTCACAATCTCATTATGACATTGCACCTAGACCCTTGTATAGCCAATCCATCTTATAACCTAAAGTATGTTTTTACTTGACTCCACTAACCTAATTACCTCTTGAGTTAATTTAACCAGACAAGATCCAATGGTTTATAACTTCAAACTTTTTCAAACTTTTGTATAACCCCCCCCCCCCCCCCCCCCCCACACACACACACACAACACCTCCTCTAACCCTTACCGCCGTAACCACCTCCTCTCTTCCCCAACAACTCCCCCTCCCAATCGCCCCTCATCTTTGGTGAGTCAATCTACCTTCATTAATGATTAGAGATTGTTACCTTCAACTCAAGAACAAATGTCAAAATGGAGCATAGCCTCAAATTTCAACAAAATTCCACCGAATTTCTTCGAAATTTCCATTTCTCTAGATCACCGAAATTGAAATGCTACCTTATTTTTTCAGGATTTTAACGAATTTCAGCGAAATGTCAATGAAATTTCATTAAAAATTTATGTTGTTTTAGTGAAATAACAAAAATAAGAGAATCTACGATTCGCTTTCATCAAAATTTCAAATATTAATGAATTTTCACTTATCTATTCGTCGATGTGTTGAGTTGTTACTTTTCTTTTCCGTGTTTGAAGAAGTGTTTTAGTCAGTTTCTAGATTTTAGATATAAATCCAAACCAAATCAATTAGACGGAATATTTAAGAGCTAAATTCAAGTTTTAATTGAAGAGCTTTATTTTTTTATTCTTTCTTTATTTCGATATTATATATGTTTTGATTAGTAGTTAATATATGTGTCACTTCATTCTTATTGAAGAGGTGATTGTTAAGGCTTTTGCTTCCAGTTTAGCATACAGTTCTCTACATAACAACATGTGAAGATTATGACGATAATACTACTTCGAAACACATATTTACACATCTATTTTATAAATAAGTGTGCACTTCTACTTTATTTATTGACGTAGGAATATTAAAAACCTTAATTTTTGAAAAAAAAAATCAAGTTTAAAGTATATTCCAAGGATTTCGACAATTTCAACGAAATTGCACTAAAATTCTCCGAAATTCATCTTTTCGGACTTAGTGAAACGAAATCGAAATCTGAAATTTAAGGCCTTTAAGTGGAGAAAGTTACATTCCCTAAGGCACTGAGTTGTTAGAGGATGTTGACAAAGCGATTGTAGAATGTTAGGGACCAACACCACCTTACCTTTCTCTGCCCCTTTGTTATTGTTGCCAATCGACCACGTTGTTAGGTTAGGTTGTGATATGTCAATGAAAGGCGGACGATGAACTTAACCTACAAAGATTTGATGTGTATTAGACAAAAGGGGGAGCTACGAGACCATTGGAGCCACCACCTCTACCAAAGGGGTTGCCTCTTTCCAATTGTCAATCAACGTCTACTGCCGATATTTTACACCTCGTCAAGCGCCTCTTGGACCACCCTCGATGTTACTAGAGTCGTCTCTCAAAAACTACACAAAGCTCATCTAGTTCTTATCGCCATAAACAATGTCATCCTCAAGATTACTTCTCCAACATCACCCTCGAGAGGTGACAGAGTTCTTTCAACAACAACAAAGATGGCAAAAGGCACAACTGGTGAGGAGATGTGACAGCTTGTAGCAACCACGAGATATGGCAATGATGCCCACATCAAGAATGGCTTGAGAAGGAGAGGAGATGTTGTGTTGGGTCCATGAATGTGGACAACAATAAAGGAGTTGTGTGGTGGCATTGTTGCCACAGCGAAGGGGAGCAGCAAGTCGAAGATGTGGTGACCGTGGATCTGTGGTGCGATGGGGATTGGGAGATGTGGTGATTCTAAGAGAGAGGGTATGTCACAAGGACGACAACAACTGACACACAACTGCCTCTTAAACACGCTCAAGTGCATTTGTAGTGCCACAATCTTGTGAGCCGAACGAGCCATTGCCGACTCAACACAGTCTATGGATATTTAAAGCTCTGCAATAATGTCTACGTATGGCCATAATTTCTCGAACCTAAATATAGTTCAAGGAGCAACATTCTCTCTTGGAACCCACATGATGGGCATATAGTCGGATCTCGATCTCGGATGCGAGAAAATAGAAGCAAGAGGGGAAGACCTCCAAAAGCTCCACCGACCCCGAGAAGCGGTCTAACCTAAGCCGATGATCCTGGGTTCCTCCAAGTAAAGTGAACATTAGCTGCATCTAGAACTTCCATCTACATATCACCCGCTAACTCTGCAAAGTCCACTAAGCCATGATTTCGACTGCCTCTGAATTTTGGTCAATCCGAAGACAAAAGGGTAACATTGAAGTTACCACCCGTAATCTACGCCTCCGAAGGGTGTACCTATCTCTTACCGAACGAAGCTTCTTCCAGAGAATTGTTTCTAGGCTAGCCTTTGTAGGCACATACACACGATACAAGAAGTAGAGAGTAAATTTATGCCACCTGAACGACAACTAACAAAATGAATCTGCCCATAATCGCCTAGAAAAAAGATAAGCTCTATCATCGCTCCACGATATCAGGAAACCACCTGCACTGCCAACCACATTTACTGATCCAAAGTTGGTAGCTTTAGCACACAAATCGATTGCCATTAGAATTCAAACTACTCACATATCTTCATTTCATGTAATATAACCACATCGCCATTCCAACCATTCAACAAAGATCCCACTGTATTTCTCCTCTCTTGATCCCCCATGCCCCTCACATTCCATAAAACAACTCTCATTTGGGACCAAAATTAAAGCCAGTAGATCTCGCCACCCATGATACCCAAGCAACAACCCCTTGTTATTCGGCAATCATTTCCTCATCATAGGTGATGGCATCTAGTCTATGACGCAAATCTCATCTTCCCTAATAGACCTTGAAGTCGGGTCAGATCCTTGAATAAGTGCTACAGCCTTTCCAGATCCCAACTGGGACCGAACACTAACAAACTGAAGTTCAAACACCCACCGCAAGGTTGAGAGAAACGCTAACTTCAATTCAAAAAGGCTTGAGCAGCTCCTTTTCGCCCAACTAAAGCAGATATAAATGCGCAATTAATGCTCCCATTGACCACGCACATCTCTGTCACCCTTCGAGCAACGTCCATCGTCGTGGGTCACCAGAGCACTAATCGTTGCCTCAAAGCTTCTTCTTTCTTATTGGAGCACCAACGATCTTCATCGCTTTCATTAGAGGCCTCAATCTTCGCAACCACCTTTTGAGAATCAATCAACAGAGAGAGCAAATTGGGGAGACTCCATCCGACAACACATTCCCCTTTGAGGTCGCGTGAGCCGGTGAAGGGGGACGACCACCTTAACTCATATCTTGCTAAAAGCTCGACCCACCTTCAACTAGCGCTTAAAACTATGGTTTATGATGCATCTCCTAACCATCATCATCAAAACAGAGTTCACATCGAACATCAGGTCCCTTTACCGTCAAAGAGGATCGCCTCGATAACTCCCACGTCAGCAAGAGTGGGACGGTAAAGGGATTTCCAACAACCGTCAAACCCCTAGAGAAACCACTGCCTAACCTCCTCACAACGTCATATGTAGCAGTAGAAAGATCGACTCCCCACATTTGAAGGATCTTATTAGGAGCACATTACAGTCGACACACCCCTTACTTGGACTGAAGGTAACTCCTCTGATGACATCCACAAACGATCGACCCATGACTGCCCTCAAATTCTTCACCAAAGGCTTTGCAGGCCTCTCCATCCCCATCCATTTAGGCGAAGTTTGGTAGTCCTCTTGTGGCCTCCATTCTCGATGAAAGTGACATTCCCTATGATGGTGCTCTTTTACCCCGCATTTAAAATATTGCACCCTCAAAGGCTTCATAGAACGTATATACAATTGGTGCCTCCACTTCACTGTGATCCAACCAACTTCATCTCCACTCTCATCACTCTGGTTTGTGGCCCTCTCTCAACCCTCAAGGTGCTCTTGGAAGGCTCGTCGTCTTTCATGACCAACACCAACCAGATCATGAAAGCAAGTTATAAATCCTAGGCCCCTTTCCTTCCCCCGCATTCTTTCTTGCAACACCCTCTCTCTACCCTTTCTCTCATTTTTACCTTATTTTCAATTCAATTTCCACCAATACAATATGTTTATACAAGGATTCATTGTTTTATGTGTTTATTTTCCTCTTTTGTTTTAACTTCTAGCATTCGTTTATATATATATATATATATATATATATATTAATCTAACTATTAAAATAAAACCTATAAAATATGAAATATAAAAAAGAATAAAAATGAGAAGCATTTTCTATTGGTCCAATTCATCAGTAAATACCACCTTTATTTTTTTAGCAGTCAACCTCAACTTTTAAAAATCCAAAAAATTGTATAATATATTTGCATTATTATATTGAAATATTTCATATATATAGTATAAATAATAACAAAATTAAAAATTAAAAATATTAAAAATTGGGTACTTTGGACCTATAACATACCTGCAAAAATATAACTTCCTGTAACAAGCCTTTTTTTGCTTTGAAGCCCTTCATGGAAATAGTTTGTGTTCCATGAAACACTATGGAACTCTCACTCCGAGCAAAGGAAAGTTGTAGGAGAACATTCTCATAGGTACGTATTTCAACCTCCTCTTGTCGGATCTGCACAATTTTTGCACTACGAGTTGTGGATAATATTTAGAACATGTAGGCAACACCGGTTTCGCATTTGGGTGGGTTTTATGCCAAAAGTTGGATTACATCACATCATACTTTCATGAATCTAGCTAGGGCTATTTTCCACTAAAAAGAATCTCCTGACCCAAGTCGTAGATCGGAGATTGTCTAAATCGTAATAAGGAAGTGCTAGATCTTATCGAGGTCTACAACTATAATGTTGAGACTTTTTTTCATTAAAGTCCTAATGTTATTTTATTTTTATTTTCATTTATTTTACATTTTGATTTGTCTTGTGTTGACATGTGGCAAGTCAACTGGGTCAATCACATCTGCATATCAGCCTTTCATTGGAGTATGGCCTCTCCAAGTCCATGTCATTTGTGTCCCCCTTGACCTCAATCAAGTAGGTCAGTCTTCGATCGAGGTGTCTATGTAGTGCTCTCCCATAGACCGACTCATGTTACTATGTATCCCCTACCTCATGTTCATTGACCCAAGGTCAGCAAAGCTCTAGCTCAACCTCCAGTACCCCTTCCACATCACCAACACCTCTTCCACATTCGTCCCACTATAGAGCTTGCCCCCTCACCATCAAAACAGTGTTCCGCATATAAAGCATCGCGCAAAATCTTCGTAACATCATCCACCATTTGTGAAGCTCTAACCTCCAGATTTGGCCATCCAAGCAAAAGTGACAGCTTCATATGTTGCCCGTCGAGCGACGACAAGGATAGTATCTTCTCTTCAACATGGTTTGTGATGCTCATCCTTCACATGGCAGTTCCGTTGAGCCCCGCAGCTTTGTGATCTGCTAGACACTCGAGGGAACCATCGTGTGTCGTGATACACCTAAGCACAGGCGAGCACCTCTTTTATTTCTCAGTTATACCTCGATCCCCCTTTTACTTCTTTATTATCCTTTGCTTCTTCTCCATTGAACTCCAATGTTCTTCATTGGTGTCTCTATTCTTCGTATCTCATGCCCTTCTCATCCCTCGATTCCACCATTTCATCGCTTTCCAGTGCTCCTCCTTTCTCCTCACAACTTTTATCTAAGGTCAAAACTGCTGACTTAAGCCCTAATCCTCCTTCCTTACACGCTACGGAGGATACCCACTCCAGCTCATTGAATCCTTTGATATGAGTTGCGTGAAGAGATGTGTAATCTCACCTTAACATTTCGCCCGATTTGAGGAGAATCGAGGAGAATCAAAATCAATCAACAATATAGATCCCCTTTCATCGGGAGATAATGATATTTGAACCCTCAAGGAATCTTACAAGATTTTGCTTCAATGAATTATCTAGTGTGTGGTGATAAGTGGCAGAAAAGATGGGTTCCCTAGTGGGGATGAAACCAATCTACAATGTAGATCCCCTTTCATCAGAAGATATTGATAAACCCTCTATGAATCTTACAAGATTTTGCTTCAATGAATTATCTAGTGTGCGGTGATAAGTGGCAGAAAAGATGGGTTCCCTAGTGGGGACCATAAGGGTCTGTTTGGCTACTGGGATAGGGTGGGTTGGGTTAACCTCCTGTGAATAGTAAATGTTTGGATGGTTATGGCAGTTGGAGAGGGTTGAACTAAGGAATGTGATGTGATTTCACGTTGATTTGTGATGGAATTCCAACCTAGGAATGGAGAGGGGTAAACCGGGTTACCCCGAGGTAACCCGGTAACCAAAAAGACCCTAAAGTACATGGCCTTAAATGTCAATATCGGTGTCGTTTCGCCCACCCGAAAAGGGGGCATGTCGCCGACATGTCCTCAATATCACCACAAATCATAGAAATTGCTGAAAAAATGACTTTTCCCATAAAGCTGAGGTTGTTAATTTCTTTGATCATAAATAAGATAGAAATTCAACTTATTTGCTAAAAATACATGTCTAAATATAAGTTGTGCAGTGGTATCAACATTGCAATGGTCGCACCAGACAGATATGCATTACATATGTAAGACATGCAATTCCTCTTAAAAGAATGTAACACAGGCAATTAAAAGTTTAGTCGTGAAGAATGCATAGAGAAGTTGAAGTAATAAATAAAATAAGAATTCATAACGAATGAAAATGCAATACTTGCACATAATTATATATTCGACAATCGTTAGAACCAAGAGTATCGAATCCAATCCATCTAACATGTCTATTGTCCTACTCTATATCTTCTTCTGATTAGGTCTTGCATATTCCATATCATATTCACATTTCATATAGTATTACATGGCTTCGTAATCCATCGAATGTTGCTTATATTCGTGGTCAGCTATATGTACAAGGAAGCCAATCTAAGAATAATCGGCCTCAATATTGATGACATTGATGACCTCGAATACCAACTACTACTCTCGAACAATCGATATCAATATCGCCTATATTGGTGGCCTTCGAAATGCCAACTATGTGAAATGAGACAAAATGGAGGAAACATGTGACTAATATCACCCATACTTCGGCGATATATTTGTGATATACTGATATCTATGATATATCGTCAACTTGTTGTCGATACTATAGAAAAAGATATAACCCCTTTATCAATATTGTTGACATGTCAATATTTAAGGTAATACCTAAGTATTGAACGATCATAAGAGAAGGCAGTGATGATATGTTATAGGATCTTGGATGAATGAGTGAAACCTGGGATAAGATGCATAATCTTCAATGGCAATTGAAGGAGCACATGGAAGCACAAGAAGATTATGGTGGGCTATGATTGCATAACCTAGGGCTTGGAGTAAGATCGTCGGCATGAGGTTGGAGATATGTCCTAGATCAAGCATGGAGGTGACATTACCTGCTATATCAATGGGTTCTTAAATCCTAAGGAATGTAGATTAAGGAGGGGGTGTATGCTTCATGTAGATTAAGAAGGGGACAGTTAAACCAATGGACCTACACAAAAAAAGGAGGATGATCAAAAAGGTTGAAGTCATTGATGGGCCTTAAGCTTAGTTTCCTTTTGCTCTTTATTTGATCAATCAAGATTTACATGGCAACAAATCTAATCACAACAACAACAAAGCCTTTTCCCACATTAAATAGGGTCGGTTACATGGATTCTTTGGTCAAGTATACAACTTCTTCACACTCGTTTTTTAGAACATCTTTATATAATGGCGAATAGCTCTGAAATCTCTTTTTGGATGAAAAAAGATATATAAAACAGACCTCCATTCAGATCTATCTTGGGGCATTCTCGGGCTTAGATCTAAAAAACTACAATCCCTTCGGATAGTCTCATTCCAACACTTCTTGGACCTTTCTCGCCCTCTCTTAGCTGGCATAACATCCCAAAACTCGCATCTCTTAACTGGTGCGTCAACTGACCCTCTTTGCGAATGGCCAAAGCACCCTAGCATTTTTCTCGCATCTTATCCTCGATCAGAACTACACCAACTTTCCTTCTGATTGCATCATTCAGAATCCGATCTTTACATGTATGCCCACACATCCACCTTAGCATTTTCATTTCTGCTACTGTCATTCTATGCATATGTCTATGGTTCGTTGGCCAACAACATTCATATCCATAGAGCATAGCAGGTCTCACGGTTGCTTTGTAAAGCTTTCCTTGATTCTCAAAGGAATTTTCTTATCACATAGAATAGGTAGAGGCTCATCTCCACTTTAGCTAACCTACATTTAATCTATGAGTAATGTTGGAGTATTTGGTTGTGCGCCTATTGAGTTGTAGATGGATAAATGGATACCTACAGGATCCATTTACCCCATCCATATGTTTAGTCTCACATCTACCAGTTTGGGACTTGGAGGCTCTGTGGAGGCTATATAAGAAGCCCCAGATCCCCTGTATCCATTGAGAAAAAGGAATGCAATATCCGCCCCTTTGAGGGTTTCTCCCGTGGTTTCATCCCGCTCCTTAGGGAGTAGGGTTCCATGTTAAAATCTTTTGTTCCATGTTTCATATTTATGTTCTTGTGCTCTGTTTATCATTCCGCTTCCGCTTCCTATTTTCTAACATGGTATCAAAGCGGGTTTGATTCTTGGAGATTTGTTCTTGAATTATTTTTTTATTTTTCGAGAGTCACATTTTGAGGAAGATTTACATGTGAGTTTGTTCAAGATCTACTGCACGAAATCATCTGGCAACCATGGAAGGCCGTATCGATATCGATATCGTTTCGATACGATATTTCGACGATATATCGACGAAATATCGCCCATATCGACGAGCCTTTGTGAAGAAAATGTCTGGAAATCGGGATATATCGCCATATCGATGCCCATATAGGTCCCATGTCGATATCGATATATCGGTGATATATCGCCGATATATCGCGATATTTCCTTCCATGTTGGCAACATACTATTATTGCAAGGTTTTCGTTTTTGAAACCCTAGATGTGCTGTCAAGAAATCCTTTGTATCAAGGCGTCGGTTCATGTCATGAAGCTCCATCGTTGCTAGACAGAGCCCAGGCGGAGCCTTCGTGAACCGATGATGTCGAAGCCCCTTCGAGGGTCGCAGACGGGATCTTCAAGCCCAGGCTCAGGCGGCGCTCTCGACCCCCCCCCCTCGCGCGAGCTTTAGCGCCTCTCGACCCATCAGGGGCGGCGCATACTCGGGTGCTGCTCCAGTAGGCACCTTCTTCCCACGTACTCCTTCCCCCGCGCAGATGGCGCCTCTCTTCTCCAGTCACAGCGCATCCAGGCAGCACTCCAGCCCTAGCGGCGCCTTCTCCTTAGGCGCACCCTCCAGTCCCGCTGCCATCTCGTCGTGATGCCCCCAAGTGCTGGCGAGATGCCGCATCAGGCGGAACCGCATTATGTGGCACCCCACCGGCGAGCTGCAGATGTCAGCACCCTTCCAGACCGGCGTCGCCCTCCCCCCCCCCTGTTTGCGACCTCCCCGACGCCGCCAAGGCGACAACGGCGCTCCTTCCTTCGCTTCTCGCGTCACACGATGGAGCCCTCCAAATGGCGTCGCCATATCGAGAAGGCCCTCATTGGGGCGGGTGGTCTTTGAGAAAGGGTTCCAACGGGAATCCTAAATAAGGAGCCGGCTTATTATTTTAAAAAAATAGGGCCCGATTGCAGTTCAGCCCAATTTGGGCGAGTGTTCACGAAGAAAAAAATGAAAGGGAAAGTTTGGGCCGAAAAAATATGGGGCCAGCATTAAAATAAGTGTGAATTTTTTTAGGAGAGTCGCGTAAACAAAATATACGCAAAAAAGAGAAAAAAAAGAGAGGAGGTTTGTGTTAAAAAGAAAAAGAAAAAGACGCGTACATAAGAATAGTCGTACGCATAAAAAAAAGAGATGCTTCAAAAAATTGAAAAGAAAAGCCGAAACATAAAAATATATATATTGGCATTTGAGATGTTTTAGTTTCTCCTCGTATTTATGTATTATCCTGTCTTCTCCCAACTTTGTCGATGTCGATTTTCCAACAAGTATGGGAGAAAGGGGGAGTATATGTAGAGTCACAGGTCTTCTCCATATGTCAGATCTCCATATTCCAGGCTAGTTCAGATTTTCCAGACCTGCAGCAGATTTCAGACTCAACGATCAGATGTTTTCCGAGTCTTCAGTTCAGACACGCATATGGATGTGGTCTTTTCAAATGTGCACATGTTTGCCATCTTTTGTCGTGGTCCTCATCATTCTTCTTGTTTTGTCAGCCAGAGTTTTCATGTGAGCCATAAGGACTCCAGAGCAGAGGACCATTCAATGTGCAATGTGGGCAAGGGTTTTCATGTGGTATCATAGGTACTCCAGAGTAGAGTATCATTCTCTGAGCCAGATGGGAGAGACCAGTTCTCCGACGAGGAGACTCCAGGCACAATTTCAGATTCGATGGTCGGATTCCGAGTCCTCAATTGACTCACGCTCCAGCCCGTTCGTCCTCCTCACATGCACGGCATCAGAAGCAATGTCCTCGACAGCCGTCGACAGTTGTGCGCGTTGAGTTGATATTGTCCGTAGTATCCTGTAGCGTGAGTTGAGTTTCTTTCTGTTTGTCCAAGGTGAGCATTGCATGCTCCAGCTTGAGGGGGAGTGTTGGAGTATTTGGTTGTGTGCCTATTGAGTTGTAGAAGGGTAAATGGATACCTGCAGGATCCATTTATCCCATCAATATGTTTAGTCCCACATCTACCAGTAGTGGGACTTAGAGGCTCTGTGGAGGCTACATAAGAAGCCCCATACCTCATGTATCCATTGAGAAAAAGGAATGCAATATCCACCCCTTTGAGGGCTTCTCTCATGGTTTCATCCCGCTCCTTAGGGAGTAGGGTTCCACGTTAAAATCTTTTGTTCCACGTTTCATATTTCTGTTCTTGTGCTCTGCTTATCATTCCGCTTCCGCTTTCTATTTTCTAGCAAGTAGCATCTCCATCAATTTCTCCATTATGTTGCAAAATAGATCCCAAGTATCTAAAAGAATCTTTCTTCTTAATGCTATCGTCACCAATATTTGCCTTGATTCCTTCACCATTGCTTCCATCAAAAGTGCACTCCATATATTCAGTCTTAGTCATACTTATATAAAATCCTTTAGACTTTAATGCATGTCTCCATACCTCAAGCTTCTCATTTACTCAATCTCTAGTCTCATCAATCAAGACAATATCATCAGCGAATAACATACACCAAGGTATATCATCCTGAATGTGACTAGTCAACTCGTTCATAATCAAAGTAAAAAGGAATGGACTGAAAGCTGAACCTTAACGCAGACCAATGTTGATGTCAAAATAGTCATTCTTCCCAGACTGGATCCTTACACAAGATAAACCCTATCATACATATCCTTTATGAGGTTAATGTATAGCACAGGTACTTGTTTCTTCTACAAAACTCTCCACAATATCCCCATGTGAGACAAAATAATAAGCCTTCTCCGAATTAATAAAAATAATACGGAGGTTCTTCCTTTTAGCTCTATAAGCCTCCATTGTTCTGCTCAGCAAGTGGATGCCTTCAATAGTTAAGCGACCTGGCATGAATCCGAATTGATTCTCTTTTACTTTGGAAACTTACCTCAACCTTCTTTCTATCACACGTTCCTAAATTTCCATAATATGACACATATCCTGTGTTCTTATAAGGAGGCACCACGATGCTTCTCCTCTACTCTTCAGGCATTTTCTTGCTTCACCAAATAACATTGAATAAATTTGTAAGCTAAGTCAAACCACACTCACCTCGAACTCTCCATACTTCTATAGGAATGTCATCTAGTCCTACACCTTTCTCGAGTTTCACAACACCTTCAAAGCCTCCTCTATTTCCTTCCTTTGTATTCGTATATAGCTTGCACGATTCAAGTAACTTTCACTACTAGCTAGATCTCCCAAAGTGATCTCTCTATTTCCTTCTCCAATGAAAAGCTTAAGGAAGTACTGCTTCCATCTAGTCTTTATACCCTTCTGAGCAATAATTGTGTGTCCTTCCTCGTCATTAATACATCTCACTTGAAAAAGATTCTTGGTCTTTCTTTCTCTTGCTTTGGTCAGTCTGAATATATCCTTCTGACCGTCCTTAGAGTCGAAATTTTTGTACAAAACTTCATAAGATTTTGACTTAGCTTCAGTTACAGCCTTCTTTGCTTCCTTCTTCTCTATTTTGTAGTTTGTGTCAGTTTCCTCAGTTATATCCTTAGACACAACTTTAAAGCATGCTCTTTTAATTTTAAGCTTCTCTTGTACCCATCCAGCCCACCACAGAGCCTCCTTCTGTCCAGGAACCCCTCCCTTTGACTCGCCTAACATCTCTTTGGCTACCCTTCGGATACAACATGTTACTGCTTCCCACATCTCGTTTGCACTTCCATTACAATCCCAAGATAAGCTTCTAAAACCTTCTTCCTAAAGCTTTGTTGCTCCAATTGAAGATTTCACTCCCTAGTTATAGTGATCATGGAACCCCTCTTCTTTACCAGCCCTTTTATTTGCACATCCATGAGAACAAGCAATGTTGGTTTGTCACTCTCTCCTAAGAATACTTTGCAGTCTTTACTACACAACCGATCTCTTCTTCTCAATACAAAGTAATTTATCTGCATTCTAGTTGGGTCACTCTTATAAGTAACTAAATGCTCCTCCCTCTTCTTGAGAAGAGTGTTTTCTAAGAAAAGTGTTGAGATTCTTATATCTCTTGGTCTTTATTTATATTTGTTTGTTTCTCCAGTCTATCTAATGTAATTTTCCCACAGAGCTTTTCTCATTTATAAGAGAGCTCTAGGGCTATGAAGAATATAACTTTATTTTCTCCTTCCACATGGTATCAGAGCGATGGTCCTAGACCGGAGCCTATGCCCTAGAGCCCTACCTCCACAAAAATCCTAGCCTGCGCCCGTCCACTTGTCGATGCGTGCTCGTGCACGCCGCTGCCCGTGTGTGTCTGTGTCGCCCACACGTCACCGCGTGCCCGTGTGCGGCCTGCACGTGTGTGTCGTCTCCCGTAAGGGTTGTGGTCCCTGCCTCCTGCACCACCATTATCTAAAACACCCTAGTTACCCAAAAAAGTCTTCAAAAGAATGGAAGATGTTGTGGTATGAGTCTACACCCACAACCATCTTCCTGTATGTGAGTGTAGGCGCAGATCTTTCTTATTGCTGACCCAACTAACGTTCCATCCCTGGGTGCATTCAAAGGTCCAGCACTATGTTGGACATGCGAGCCTGCGGCGAGCTATTATGCAATAAATGTTATTGCGAATATGATACCCTGATCTGAAATGAAGAATAATCAATTTGCATAATAGGTCCCTTAGTACAATTAGCGTTATGTACCATGGCCATCTTGATGATCATACAGTTGTTGATTCAATTATTGAATCATAGAGGTTGGTGCTATGATAAATATCTAAAGAGTTAGATTGAGGACTCATCACGCACCGTCAAATGATTATTAAGAGATGATCTCCAGCCTGAGAAGGAGATGGCAATCCTTTCTCTAAAGGTTGATATCTAACCGACCTCTTGATGCAGGTCCTCTGCATAGAAATTGAGATTCGGAGATGTTAGATAAGTTAGGTCAAAAGAGCTGACTAAACGAGATCGAGATAACCAAAGTCCTATATCGTATGTTGTCATGATATAGGCACGCATCCTCTGACCGGAGACAGATGTGTTACTATATGTCTGAGTATGTACATTTGGCAGACCAATAGGTTGATGACCAAATCAAGGTCTATACACCGGCGTGCTGGTGTGCATACAAGGATATATGAGTAATACGATCTCTCAAAGGGATCATACAGGTTCAGTTACTAAACCGGAAGACATGAGCTCACTCATGAGATATTGGGGGAATCAAATTCCGTGCACGGTCGTCTCGCTTTGGAAGCTTGATTGAATTTGTAGGTTTGATATATACTTTTGGAAAGTATATGATCAACACCTGGGTATGATATATGCTTTTGGGAAATATGTGATCGATACCAACTCCCAATAGTCAATTGAGAAACTTAATGATAAAACCATGAAGTAGGCAGTATAAAATTGATCTAATACTTCGGGTTAGATCTGGGTCTTCCAGTATGGAGGATGTACAGGTATTAGGAATACCTGAGGGCGATGTGATCATAAACAGTTGTATAACCATGACGCTTCCATTCCTAGGGAGTGATGAAACGGGTCTGGATTTTAGTGACTCCTCGCAGTAGAGAAGTGATCTGATCTTGGTCCAAATGTTGGACATTGATATGAATGTGATTCAGATGCAATGAGAAGATTATATGCGGTCTTGATTTAATCAAGCATCTATAGGAGGTCCACAAAATCTTTATTTGAGAGATGTTCTTAATATCCAAGTCACTATACGTGGAACAATACAATCGTCATGTTCTTATCTCCAAGTATTCGCGGAGAAAGCGCATTATCCTTGAAAGAGTTCATGGATAATTTCATTGTTGATACATGTATCCGAGCATTGAGAAAATGGATAATTAAATGTGATTTAATTATCATGAATAATGTGAATTTGATTCATATTATACGGAGAGTTATCTAAGATAATTAAATGTGATTTGATTATTGTAGAGGTTTATATTATGTTATGATGTACTGTTCTGTATTTCCTATTTATATAACGTACGTCTATGTAATTTACCCAAGGGTTTTCTCTTTATATAAGAGACCCGAGGGCTCTATGGAATAACACATCAGAGTATTGTTTTACTCTAACATGGTATCAGAGCCAAAACCCTAACCTAGGGTTTTCTCCACCCGCTGCACCCCCCCCCACCCCTCGCGCGCCGCCCGCCGCCGCCAACAGCCTCCAGCCGGCCCCTCCAGGCCTCTCGCCGCCCCCAGCCAGCCCCTCCCGCCGCCAGGGCTCTCCAGCCCCGCCGCCAGACCCCTACGGTCCCGCCACCAGGCCCCTCCAGCACCTCCGTCGGGCCCCTCCAGCCCCTTCCAGGCCCCAGCCAGCCGCCGGGCTCCTCCAGCTCCGTCGCCTCTCTTCCGCCGAGGCATCCCCAGCCTCGCCGCCGTCAGCCTCTCCCTCGGTCGGGCTCGGGTCGACGACGGATTCAAGTGCATAACGTCTACATATGCACTTGAATCCTCAAATGTCTTGGTAGACACCAGTTCCTTTGTCTATCATCCCTAGTTGTTCTTCTCCGGCAGTATGTCAGAACAAAAGGTCGATATGCCCGCCATAGGTGCCTTCAAAGGTTCGGCACCAATCGTCAAAATGGGCGGGACGAACTACGAACTGTGGGCTATGCAGTTCCTCAGTCTTATGAAGTCGTGTGGTAAGAAGCATATTCTTACCGAAGATGAACCGCCGGAGAAGACGGGAATATATGCCTCATGGGAGGCTGATGACGCGTATGCCAAAGTTTGGTTGTCAGGAATGTTAGGGTAAAAGAATACTCAGATGATTCTATTCCATAGAGCCCTCGGGTCTCTTATATAGGGAGAGAACCCTTGGGTAAATTACAGTGACATACAATAAATAAAAAGAAATGATGAAACAGTACAGTACACCGCAACATAAATAAGTCTCTACACTCCCCCTCAAGATGGAGCATAGATATCTATCATGCTCAGCTTGGAAGAACATCTCTGGAACGGTCCTCTGAGCAATGGCTTAGTGAATATGTCAGCAGTTTGGTCCTCTGAATTGACATGAGACGTGGAAATGAAGCCCTTCTGAATCATGTCCCTGGTATAATGACAGTCCACGTCGATGTGCTTTGTTCTCTCATGGAAGGCTGGATTGTTGGCAATAAATAATGCTGCCTGATTATCACATTGAAGGTTCATAGGCAAGGGGACATCAACATTCAGATCTTCTAAGACTGCTTTAACCCACATCATTTCTGTGCTGGCCTGTGCCATGGCTCTGTACTCGGATTCGGCACTGGATCTCGCCACAACAGTCTGCTTCTTGCTTTTCCAAGAGACTAACGAGCTTCCTATGAAGATAGCAAATCCAGAAGTAGACTTACGATCCCTTGGACATCCTGCATAATCTGCATCTGCACAGACTGAAATAGACAGATCTGTATCTTTCTTGAATAGCAACCCTGTGCCTGGGGAATACTTCAGATTTCTTAATATCATATACACAGCATCCATATGAACTTGCCTCGGCTGCTCCATGAATTGACTCACTCGGTTTACTGCAAAGGCAATATCCGGTCGAGTTATAGTAATGTATAAGAGCTTACCCACCATTTCTCTGTACCTTCTCTTGTCCACCTCCTCGGTATCATCATCGTACAGCTTCATGCTCGGGTCCATAGGTGTACTTGAAGGTCTGCATCCAGTCATTCCTGTTTCAACTAGCAAATCTGTGACATATTTTCTTTGAGTCATCACCATTCCTTGTGCATTTCTTGCAAACTCTATCCCCAGAAAATATCGTATTGTGCCTAGATCCTTTGTAACGAACTGGCTTCCCAACATGGACTTGGTTATCTCAATCCCCTGAGTATCATCTCCTGTAACCAATATGTCATCAACATATATCATAACAACAATAGTACCTCTAGGGGTCTTCCGGACGAACAGTGAGTGGTCCGCATTTGATCTTCTGAACCCCTGTCGTTCAATAAGCTGGGAAAGCTTCTGGAACCATGCTCGAGGACTCTGTTTAAGGCCATAGATAGCCTTATGAAGTCTGCACACCATCTGAGTCTCCCCCTCAGCAGCAAACCCGGGTGGCTGCTGCATGTAGACTTCCTCCTGTAGCTCACCATACAAGAAAGCATTCTTGACATCAAGCTGAAAAATTGTCCAGTTACGTACCACGGCAACAGATATGAGGATGCGAAGAGTGGAGTGTCTCGCCACCGGTGAAAAAGTATCCAAATAATCTACCCCATATGTCTGGGTAAACCCCCGTGCTACGAGCCTGGCCTTGTATCTGTCTAGACGGCCATCCGCATGATATTTCACCGTAAATACCCACTTGCAACTTACCACTGAGGCACCTGGAGGAATGGGGACAAGAGACCAAGTTCCCCTAGATTGCAAGGCACGCATTTCCTCTTCCATTGCGAGACGCCAGCAGTCAATCTTCATGGCATCCTGATATGTCCGTGGAATCTCAACTGACGATACAGCAGCTGCAAACTTCTGGAAATCCCCAGTGAGTCGATGAAAAGAAACTTGAGAGGCAAGGGGATATGAGGCACACTGTCTTCGCTGCTTCCTATGAGCAATGGGCCGGTCCAAATCATCCAGGACTGTGCTGACCGGTTGATCCTCCTCCTGTAATAAAGGTTCCTGCACAGGTGCATTATCTAAGCCATCGTTAGTGTTAACTTCAGAACAAACCTGAGGCGTGTTGGATGGTTGACATGTAGCTTGAGCAGGGCCTGTTCGCCTCGTATAGAACTTAGTGAAAGGGACAACTGGAGGTGGTGGTGGTGGCGGTGGTGGTGGTGTTGGTGGAGTAGAGGATTGACCCAGGCTTGGAGGTGGTGGAACAAAGACATTGGAATCTGGTGAGGTGGAGGAGACCAATCTGTCACCTGCAGGGGAGAAATACATGACAGGTTCGAAAAAAGTAACATCTGCACTCACATAGTACTTGTCATGGACAGGATCATAGCAACGGTATCCTTTCTGTGTCCTGTAGTAACCCACAAAAACACACTTGATAGCCCTAGGAGAAAGCTTATCAAGTCTTGGAGATAGGCGGTGGACAAACGCAACAGTGCCAAAGACCCGAGGTGTAAGTGTAAACAAGTCTCTGTCTGGGAAAAGAACAGAGATTGGGGATTTTTCCCCAAGAACAGTTGTAGGCATTCGGTTGACTAGATAGCATGCTGTAAGTATAGCATCCCCCCAAAAAGATAATGGAGCACAACTTTGAATAAGTAATGTGCGAGCAATATCAAGAAAATGTCGATGCTTTCGTTCTGCAACCCCATTTTGTTAAGAGGTGTAAGCACATGTGGTTTGATGAACAATGCCTTTAGAAGAAAGAAAGGTAGCAAGAGAACGAGTGCAGAACTCCAATGCATTGTCAGTACGCACATACTTAACAGTAGAAGAAAAAACATTCTGGACTTCATTAATAAGATTTTGAATAACATTTCCTGCTTCAGATTTATTTTTAAGAAGAAACGTCCAGGACACTCTAGAGAAATCATCAACCACTACTAAATAGAACCTGTGCCGCTGATGATCTGGGACACGACTTGGACCCCAAATGTCTACATGAAGTAATTCAAACGGGGAGCGATTGCTCCGACTCTGACGACCTGGGAAGCTAGATCGATGGTGCTTTCCTAACTGACATGCTTCACAACGAAAGGAGGAACTCGGAGAGATCTGAGGCAGGAGGTGACGCATCTTCTGTAGGGGCAGATGACCGAACCGAAGATGCCAGGTGTACGGAGATACGGCGCCTTGGGAATGCAGTGAGACGCCAGCGTAAGAGTTACGAACTAGACGATAGAGGCCATTGTGCTCAGAACCACAGCCAATCACCCTGCCCGTCAGTATGTCCTGAAAAATAACAGACGATGGATCAAAAATAGCACGACAGTGCAAATCACGTGTAATCTGACTAATAGATAAGAGGTTCATATAGAATTCTGGAGCATGTAGGACATTCTGTAAGTGCATAGAGGGTAGCAAGGCCGTCTCCCCCTGGCCGATGATAGGAGAATGAGTGCCATCAGCTATGAGTACAGAGCGACCAGGCTGTACAGCTCTGTAGGACTGCAGAATATCTTTCTCACGGCATAGATGATGGGTAGCTCCAAAGTCGACAATCCATCCTGTGAGATCATGACTATGAAGTGAGACTGAAGGACTACCTGAGGCACTGGCAGAGGCGGATGTACTAGCTGACGCCGAAGCCGCAACATCAGAAACTTCAGCACCCTCTGCCGACGATTGTGGCATGATATCACGAAGTCGTGCCACCAACTCTTCGAACCTGTGATCTGTAGCAGGAGCTGAAGGACCCTGAACATGATCCGCGACACGTGCAGAAGGAGGGAAGCCATGCTTGGAATAGCAAGTATCCTCCGAATGACCAGTACGGCGGCAGAATGAGCACGTGGAACGTATGCGACCTCCGCGTCCACGTCCACCACTTCCTCTGCCACGAAACGAGGACGAACCACCACGTCCCCTGGAAACTGCCATTGCAGACGGAGGTGCAGTCGCTGTAGTGGATGGAACAGGAACACGACTGAGCCTCCTGTATACCTCTTCCATCGGCGGGATAGTGGCATCTGCTAGAATCTGAGAGCGTGCTGCCTCGTACTCCGGGTCTAGGGCAGCGAGTAATACGCCAACCATAGTGGCGTTGCGGAACGTCTTCTGCTGTTCCGGCGTGGCTGTGAGCGGAATGGTGCTATAGAGCTTCTCGAACATACCACGAAGCGACGTGTACAGCGAATGAAGAGGCCTCCCATTCTGCTTCGTGGTAAATATATCATGCTGCAACTGGAGCATCTTCGTCTCGTTGCGGACCTGAGAGTACGTCATGGCCAAAATATCCCACATCGCCTTGGCGGTGGGCTGGTGAAGAACATCATTCGCTTTCTCTGTCGTGAGCGTACCTGAGAGCCAAACCTTGGCGTACGCATCATCAGCCTCCCATGAGGCATAGACTCCTGTCTTCTCCGACGGTTCATCCTCGGTAAGAATATGCTTCTTACCACACGACTTCATGAGACTGAGGAACTGCATCGCCCACAGTTCGTAGTTTGTCCCGTCCATTTTGACGATCGGTGTTGAATCTTTGAAAGCACCTATGGCGGGCATATCGAGGTTTTGTTCGGACATAATGCCGGAGAAGAACAACTATTGATAGACCAAGAAAATGTTGTCTACCAAGACTTGAAGGATTCAAGTACACATGTAGACATTATGCACTTGAATCCATTATCTATTCGAGACCGAGTGAAGGAGCGGCACCCGGCGACGAGTAGAGGCTCCAGAAGCCTCTACCAAGGAAGACGGCGGCTGGGCGGGGGCTGGGCGGTGTAAACAGACCCCCGGCGGCGGCTGGAGGGAGCCCGGGCGGCAGGTGGGGGCTCTGGCGGCAGGCGTGCGGGATGGGGAGAGGGCCCCGGGGCTGTGCGGTGCGGCCGGTACGGGGAGAGGGCTCCGGCGGCGGATCCCTGGGGGCGGCGGTGGGAGAGATTCGGCGGGGGGGGGGGGGGGGCGGTGGAGAGAAACCCTAGGTTAGGGTTAGGGCTCTGATACCATGTTAGGGTAAAAGAATACTCAGATGATTCTATTCCATAGAGCCCTCGGGTCTCTTATATAGGGAGAGAACACTTGGGTAAATTACAGTGACATACAATAGATAAAAAGAAATGATGAAACAGTACAGTACACCGCAACATAAATAAGTCTCTACAAGGAACGCTCACGACGGAGATAGCAAATGATGTCCTCCATCAACCCACCGCCAAGGCGATGTGGGATATTCTGACCACGACATACTCTCAGGTGCGGAACGAGACAAAGATGCTGCAGTTGCAGTATGATATTTTTACCACGAAGCAAAATGGGAGGCCTCTTCATTCTCTGTACACGTCTCTTCGTGGAATGTTCGAGAAACTCTATAGCACTCGGAACAGCAGAAGACGTTCCGCAACGCCACTATGGTTGGTGTATTACTTGCTGCCCTTGCCCTGAGTACGAGGCAGCACGCTCTCAGATCCTTGCCGATGCCACCATTCCACCGATGGAAGAAGTATACAGGAGGCTCAGTCGTGTACCAGTTCCATCGAATACAGCGACACCACCTCCCTCGGCAATGGCAGTCTCCAGAGGACGAGGTAGCTCGTCGTCATTTCGTGGCAGAGGAAGTGGTGGACGTGGTCGCGGAGGTCGTGTACGCTCTACGTGCTCATTCTGTCGTTGTACTGGTCATTCGGAGGATACATGCTATTCCAAGCATGGCTTCCCTCCTTCTGCACGTGTCGCTGATCATGTTCAGGGTCCACCAGCATCTACTCCAGATCACAGGTTCGAGGAGCTAGTGGCACGGCTTCATGATATCATGCCACAGTCATCGTCAGAGGGTGCTGACACTTCTGATGTTGCGGCTTCGGCATCAGCCAGTACATCTGCTTCAGCCAGTGCCTCAGGTAGTCCTTCAGTCTCATATCATAACCATGATCTCACAGGATGGATTGTTGATTCTGGAGCCACCCATCATCTCTGTCGTGAGAGGGATATTCTGCAATCTTATCGAGTTGTTCAGCCTGGTCGCTCTGTACTCATTGCTGATGGCACTCATTCCCCTATCATCGGTCAGGGGGAGACAGCTTTGCTGCCCTCTATGCACTTACAGAATGTTCTATATGCACCAGAATTCTCTATGAATCTATTATCCATTAGTCAGATTACACGAGATTTGCACGGTCGTGCTATTTTTGGCCCATCGTCTGTCATTTTTTCAAGACATACTAACGGGCAGGGTGATTGGCTGTGGTTCTGAGCACAATGGCCTCTATCGTCTCGTACGGAACTCTTATGCCGGCGTCTCACTGCATTCCCAGGGCTCCGTATCTCCATATACCTGGCATCTTCGGTTTGGTCACCTGCCGCTACAGAAAATATGGCACCTCCTGCCTCAGATCTCTCCGAGTTCGTCATTTCATTGTGAAGCATGTCAGTTAGGGAAGCACCATCGGTCCAGCTTCCCCAGTCGTCAGAGTCGGAGCAGTCGCTCCCCATTTGAGTTATTTCACATAGATATTTGGGGTCTCAGTCGTGTCCCAGATCATCAGGGGCACAGGTTCTATTTAGTTGTGGTTGATGATTTTTCTCGAGTGTCCTGGACTTTTCTTCTTAAAAATAAATCCGAAGCAGGAAGTGTTATTCAAAATCTTATCAACGAAGTTCAAAATGTTTTTTCATCTACCGTTAAGTATGTGCGTACTGACAATGCTTTGGAATTCTGCACTCGTTCCCTTGCTCACTTTCTTTCTTCTAAAGGGATTGTCCACCAAACCACATGCGCATACACATCTCAACAAAATGGTGTTGCCGAACGGAAGCATCGACACTTTCTTGATATTGCTCGCACATTACTTATTCAGAGCTGTGCCCCATTAGCCTTTTGGGGAGATGCTATACTTACAGCATGCTATCTGGTTAACCGCATGCCTGCTACTATTCTTGGGGAAAAGTCTCCTATCTCTGTTCTCTTTCCTGACAAAGACCTGTTTACACTTACACCTCGGGTCTTTGGCACTGTTGCATTTGTCCACAGGTTATCTCCAGGACTTGATAAGCTCTCTCCTAGGGCTATAAAGTGTGTTTTTGTGGGCTACTCCAGGACACAGAAAGGATATCGTTGCTATGACCCCGTTCATGACAAGTACTATGTGAGTGCTGATGTTACCTTTTTCGAACCAGTCATGTACTTCCCTGCAGGTGACAGATTGGTCTCCTCTACACCCACGGATTCTAATGTCTATATCCCTCCACCTCCAAGCCTGGGTCAATCCACTACAACACCACCACCACCACCTACAATTGTACCATTTCCTAAGTTCTATACAAGGCGGACAGGCCCTGCTCAATCTACATGCCAACCATATGTTCTGATGTTATTACTAATGATGGGTTAGATGATGCAACGGTGCAGGAGCCTTTACTACAGGAGGAGGATCCGCCAGTCACCACAGTGATAGATGATCTTGATCGGTCTATTGCTCAAAGAAAGCAGAGAAGAAAATGTGCCTCATATCATCTTGCCTCCCAGGTCTCATTTCATCGTCTCAATGGAGATTTCCAGAAATTTGCAGCTGCTGTCTCATCCGTTGAGATTCCACGGACCTATCAAGAAACCATGAAGATTGATTGCTGGCGACTAGCTATGGAAGAGGAGATGCGTGCCTTACAGTCTCGAGGGACTTGATCTCTAGTCCCCATTCCTCCAGGTGCATCCGTGGTGAGCTGCAAGTGGGTGTTTACGGTGAAATATCATGCAGATGGTCGTCTCGACAGATACAAGGCCAGACTTGTTGCACGTGGATTTACCCAAACTTATGGGGTAGATTATTTGGATACTTTTTCACCGGTGGCTCGACACTCTACTCTTCGTATCCTGCTATATGTTGCTGTGGTACGTAACTGGACCATTTTCCAGCTTGATGTCAAGAATGCTTTCTTGTATGGTGATCTACAGGAGGAAGTCTACATGCAGCAGCCACCAGGGTTTGCTGCTGAGGGGGAGACTCATATGGTGTGCAGACTTCATAAGGCTATCTATGGCCTTAAACAGAGTCCTCGAGCATGGTTCCAGAAGCTTTCCCAGCGGGTTCAGAAGATCAAATGTGGACCATTCACTGTTCATCCAGAAGACCCCTAGAGGTACAGTTGTTGTCATGATATATGTTGATGACATCTTGGTTACAGGAGATGATGCTCAGGGAATTGAGATAACCAAATCCCTGTTGGGAAGCCAGTTTATTACGAAGGATCTGGGCACGATACGATATTTTCTGGGGATAGAGTTTGCAAGAAATGCACAAGGGATGGTAATGACTCAAAGAAAATATGTCACAGACTTGCTAGTTGAAACAGGAATGACTGGATGCAGACCGTCAAGCACACCTATGGACCCAAGCATGAAGTTGTACGATGATGATACCGAAGAGGTGGACAAAAGAAGGTACAGAGAGATGGTGGGTAAGCTCTTATACATTACTATAACTCGACCGGATATTGCATTTGCAGTAAACCGGGCGAGTCAATTTATGGAGCAGCCTAGGCAAGTTCATATGGATGCCTTGTATATGATATTGAGATATCTGAAGTCCTCCCCAGGCACAGGGTTGTTGTTCAGGAAAGATACAGATCTGTCTATTTCAGCTTGTGCAGATGCAGACTATGCAGGATGTCCAAGAGATCGTAAATCTATTTCTGGATTTGCTATCTTCATAGGAAGCTCTTTAGTTTCTTGGAAAAGCAAGAAACAGACTGTTGTGGCGAGATCCAGTGCTGAATCCGAGTACAGAGCCATGGCACAAGCAAGCGCAGAGATGATGTGGGTTAGAGCAGTCTTAGAAGATTTGAATGTAGATGTCTCCTTGCCTATGAATCTCCAATGTGACAATCAGGCAGCATTGTTTATTGCCAATAATCCAGCCTTTCATGAGAGGACAAAACACATCGAGGTGGATTGTCATTATACTAGAGACATGATTCAGAAGGGCTTCATTTCTACTTCTCATGTCAGTTCAGAGGACCAGACTGCTGATATTTTCACCAAACCATTGCTCAGAGGACCTTTCCAGAGATGTTCTTCCAAGCTGAGCATGATAGATATCTATGCTCCATCTTGAGGGGGAGTGTAGAGGTTTATATTATGTTATGATGTACTGTTCTGTATTTCCTATTTATATAACGTACGTCTATGTAATTTACCCAAGAGTTTTCTCTCTATATAAGAGACCCGAGGGCTCTATGGAATAACACATCAGAGTATTGTTTTACTCTAACAATTATCAAAGATATAAATAATGTGAATGTGATTCATATTATTTGGGCACATGAGAATAGAGATCCAAGATGATTAAATGTGATTTAATTATCAAGATATTGAATAATATGGATAGCATCATCCATATTAATCATATATATTATAAATGTAATTTATAATATATAAGAGAAAGCTATTTGTAACTTGCATTTATTAATTAAATGTTGATGTGAATTGGATTCACATTGGACAATTAATTGAAAATGTAATTTACATTTTAGTTTGGGTTGTGAATGTGATTCACAATTTTCCAATGGCAAGATTGCAATATTCACAAAGTAATTATGAATTATTTTTGTAGAATAATTTACAACAAGTGTTGTAAATCTTGGAGATTTCCATGGAATAATGTAATCTCATGAGATCTCATGAAATTACATGAGATTGCCACAAATCCCGTATTATGGAAGGAGGCAATCTTCATTCTATAATCTACATGCTTGATTGATTTAATTTGGGATTAAATCATATTGATTTATCAATATATATTTAATCTAATTAAATTAATTGTTGCTGGTTTTTACTAACAAAATCTTGGCCATTAAAAGAAACACAAATCAATGTGAGCCATAGGATTTGTGTTGTCCATGGATTGAGATCCATGGATCCCAAAATATTATAAAAGGAGAGGCACCCCTTGCTCTTCTTGGTTACAACAACACAACACACAAGTTGTAAATAACTTCTCTCTCTCTCTCATTCTCTACACGCCATCTCTCTCTCATATTGCCGCCCACCATGGATGCTCTAGAGAGAGTCTCCATCGCCGCAGCGTCGTCGTTATGCTGCCGGATCATTTGCTCGTGGTTCTCCGTCTCCTTCGGTGCGCCTCGCTCGTGAAGAAGACGTTGTATCTCGTGTGACGAGATCTGAAGATTCGTTGCTTGGATCATCAACATGGATTACGAGAAGTACGTGTCTCATTCATGCGCTTGAAGCGTCTCCTCCGTCGAATCGGACTTGAGACAAGAGGTCTCTTCGTTTAGAGACTCGATAGCAACCACGCTTCAAAAGGTAACCCTTATACTTGTTTGTGGTTTAGATGAAACGATCCGAGAAGTGTTCGTGGATCATGTGTTTTCATCGCATAAAAAAAAATTAAATTCCGCTGCATCGAACCACTAGTGCGACTAGTCGCTCTTGATCGCATACGATGCGATCCTCATGCTTCCGTGATGCGCTAAAGGATCTCACCATATCCTTCACACCCATCGTCAAAATGGATGGAACAAACTATGAACTGTGGGCCATGCAGTTCATGAGTTAAAGGCAATGCAATGGCAAGAAGCATATCCTCACGACGGAGGAGCCACATGACAAGACTGGGACAAATGCCTCATGGGAGGAAGATGCATATGCACGTGTGTGGCTATCAGGGACTGTGTCCACAGAAATAGCTAACGATATTTTTAGCCAGCCTACTGCAAAGGCTATGTGGGATATTCTCGTACCTACATACTCTCCGGCGAAGAATGAGTCGAAGATACTGCAGCTTCAGCACGATATCTTCACATAGAAACAGAATGGTCGTCCCCTTCATACCCTTTATACTTCTTTGAGGGGTATGTTTGAGAAGCTACATGGTACATTCCCTTGACTGCTATGCCAGAGCAGCTCAAGGTATACAGAGACTCTGTGATGATTGGGATCTTTCTAGCAGTCCTTGATCCTGAGTACGATACTGCTCGAGTTGGAGGAGGCATATCACAGATTGAGTAGACTATCTATATCCTCTGGTACCACTTTACAGTCTCAGACATCTTCAGCTATGGATGCGTCTCGAGGTAGGGGAAACCCTACACCATATCGTGTTAGGGGCATCCCTATTCGTGGTAGAAGAGGGGGTAGTCGACCCCGTCAGCCGTGCACCTACTACCACAAATCAGGCCACTCTGAGGAAACCTACTATTCTAAGCATGGGTTTCCTGCTTCAGCTCGGGTTGCAGAGCAGACAATACAGGTCAGGAGTCCATCACATGTTTCTGATCAGAGATTTGATGAACTTGTGGCGCGACTCAGGGAGATTATGCCTATTCCTGGGTCAACTAGCTCTCCCTCAGGATCCTCAGAGGTAGTTGTCTCAGCATCAGCATCTACATCAGGTATAGTATATGCCTTTACTAGTTGTTACAAAACCGACTTGTCAGAATGGATCATGGATTCAGGAGCATCCCATCATTTCTGTGGTGACAGAGGCCAATTTAATGATTTCTGTCAGACTCAGCCTGGACGATCTGTTGTGATAGCAGATGGGACACTCTCCCATTACAGGTCAGGGGGAGGTGCAGTTGACCCCCGCAATGAAGCTTCAGAATGTCCTTTACGCTCCTCAATTTTCTATGAATTAAACTTTCAGTCAAATCACCAAGGATTTACACTGTCGTGCCATATTTGATCTATCTGCTCTTGTGTTTCAGGATATACTCACGGGAAGGATGATTGGATCTTGTTGTGAGCAAGGAGGTCTCTACAGACTGGTGCAATCTCCTTATGCTGGTGCATCTTCTCTTCGCATTGGATCTGTTTCTCCCTATATATGGCATCTTCGATTTGGTCATCTTCCTCTGCAAAAGTTATGTCATGTTCTTCCATAGATCTCTCCTCGCTCTACCTTTCAGTGCGAGGCCTACCAGCTTGGGAAGCATCATCGGTCCACTTTCAGAGTCGTCAGGGCCGGAGTAGTCATAGTCTGTTTGAGATAGTTCATTTTGATATTTGGGGTCCCATTCGTGTCCCAGATCATCAGGGACATAGGTATTATCTTGTTGCGGTTGATGAGTTTTCAAGATTGTCTTGGGTCTTTCTTCTTAAGAACAAGTCCGATGTCGGTCTTGTTATTCAGTCCTTTATTAATGAAAATAGGAACATTTTTTCAGCAAAAGTCAAGTTTATACGTTCAGATAATGCACTAGAATTTGCAGTACTCAGCTTTCCCAATTCCTTAGATCTCACGGTATTGTGCATCAGACATCTTGTGTGTATACTTCCCAACAGAATGGGGTGGTTGAACGAAAACACCGTCATTTATTGGATGTTACCAGAACTCTTTTGGTTCAGAGTCGTGCCACTCATTCATAATGGGGGGATGTGGTTCTAACTGCTTGCTACCTGGTAAATCGTATGTCCTCTTCGATTTTGGGGGAGAAGATCTTGTTCTTGATTGTGTTTCCCGAGACGGATCTTTTCTCACTTACACCTCGTGTTTTCGGTTCGGTGGCTTTTGTTCATCAGATGTCTCATGGTCTTGACAAGCTATCTCCCAGAGCTGTCGAATGTGTATTTGTTGGGTATTCCAAGACCTAAAAGGGATATCGCTGCTTCGACCATGTTCGACGAAGGTTCTACGTCAATGCAGATGTCACCTTGAGTCCATTATGTATTTTTCTCTCATAGGTGACAAGCTTATTCCTTCAGAAGATGGAGAAGAGTTCTATATGCCTCTACCTCTGATCTCCATTACACTGTCTTCATTACTTCCTACTGCATCGCCACCTCCTCCACCACCACCTCCACCACCATCTCCACCGTCACCTACTTTCTATCCGCAGGTTTACCAGCGACGGCCCGGTGCTCATGTGCCTCCTCCATCATCTAGCACGCCCGAGGTATGTTCTGAACATTTGAGTTCTTCTAATGGCACTGGTGATTTGCATGTACAGACTGAGGTACAGGAGGTCTTGGATGATATATCTTCTGTGAGTAATGAGGATCTAGACAAACCTATTGCTCTATAGAGACAGAGGCAGGCATGCACTATGCATCCCCTTGCTTTACATGTTTCCTTGGAGCGATTATCCAAGGATTTCAGAGGTTTGTTGTGGGACTGTCTGTTGTGGAAATACCACGGACCAACCAGAAGGCGTTGTAGAGTAGCCAGTGACGTCTGGCCATGGAGGAGGCATAGAAGGTCATATCGCGATATATCGTCGATATATCGGTATCAAGAAGAAGGGGATATCGATATCAGGGTGTATATCCATTTACCGAGATATCAGTGATATATGATTGATATATCGGCGATATATCATCATATCAGCCCATATCGGTCAAAAATGAGTGGTTCGGTATAAAAAATCCTGGATATCGACCGATATCGTCGAATTTCGTCGATATCTATATATTGATGAATAGTACCCTTGTAAACTTGATTTCACTACTTATTTTACAGCGAGACCCCGTCTGGTGGGTATGGTGCAATAAGGGGTGCATACAATGGTTCTTCAACTTGAGAGTGTCCAATCGATTTTTATTCATCTTCTTCCCCCTTTGAAAATATTGTTATAAATTATGTCTCTTTTAGAAAAATGCTATTATGCTCTTTATTTGTTTGGTTCCAAAAATAGCTTAAACATATTGTTTATACATATTATGTGACGTGATATAAGTCTTAGATGAACTCCATTTCTAATATATATATAAGTAAACAATCAACATTAACAAATGATATGCTCAATATGACAGATATGTGTAATATAAGTGTCATAGATGATCAATACGTGTGATATAAGTATATATTTGTAAGTTTTTTAGTGTTACAAGAACTTGGATGGACTACATTTCCAATATCCACAAGTTAGCAATAAACAGTATCAACGATATGACTGATATATGCGATATAAGGGTCAAGATGATCGATATGTGTGATCTAAGAGTATATTTGTTAGTTATTTAGCGTTCTAAGAACTTGGACAAACTCTATTTCCAATATCTATAGATCAACAATTAATAATACCAGCGATATGATCGATATGATCGATATGTGCGATACAAGGGTCATAGATGATCGATATGTGTGATCTAAGAGTATATTTGTATTATTTAGTGTTCTTAAGAACTTGGATGAACTCCATTTCCAATATCTATAGGTCAACAATTAATCATACCAGTGATATGTTCGATATGACCGATATGTATGATATAAGGGTCATAGATGATCGATATGTGTGATCTAAGAGTATATTAGTAAGTTATTTAGTGTTGTAAGAACTTGGACGAACTCCATTTCCAATATAAATAAATCGGGAATCAACATTAACATCGATATGTACGAAATGATCGGCATGTGCGATATATGGTCTATAAATGATCGATATGTGCGATATAAGTGTGTATTTGTAGGTTATTTATTGTTTTAATATCTTGGTATCTTAATTTCTGAAAAAATGGCAAAAAAAAGCTTTTTTGAGCTATTATCGACATTTCCATCGATATCGTCAATATATCGTTGATATATCCCAATATATCCTTTTCCGGACGGACCGAAATTATATCGATATCGATACGACCTTCCTTGGGAGGAGGAGATGGCAGCTTTACAGTTCCGCGATACTTGAGGCTTTGTACAGGCTCCACCAGGTGCGTTTGTTGTTGGCAGCAAGTGGGTGTTTACTGTGAAACATCGAGTTAATGGCATTGTGGATAAATATAAGGCTAGGTTGCTTGCACGTGGGTTCACCCAAACCTATGGGGTGGATTACCAGGACATCTTTTCTCCTGTTGCACGTCACTCTACGTTGAGGATTCTTATTGTTGTTGATATGGTACGTGACTAGCTGCTTTTCCAATTAGATGTGAAGAATGCATTCTTGTATGGCGATATGTAGGAGGAAGTTTACATGCAGCAGCCACCAGGATTTGTTGCTGAGGGGGAGTCCAGTATGGTGTGTCGGCTTCACAAGGTCATATACTGCCTTAAGCAGAGTCCGGGGACTTGGTTTCAGAAGCTCTCAGAGTTGATTGAACAGAAGGGGTTTGTCAGATCTACTACAGATCATTCTCTTTTTGTTAAGAGAACTCAGAACGGTACCGTTGCCGTTCTGGTTTATGTTGATGATATCATTGTTACTGGCAGCGATGAACAGGGCATTCAGGCATCTAAGTATTTAGTTGGACAACAGTTTGTGACCAAGGACCTTGGCACACTACGTTACTTCCTTGGCTTAGAGTTTGCACGAAATCAGAAGGGTATGGTTATGACGTAAAGGAAGTATATTACCGACCTTCTATCTGAGACAGGCATGACAGGATGCAGACCTGCCACTACACCAATGGATCCTAACGCTAGGCTATATGATGATGACTCTGAAGAGGTGGATAAAAGAAAATACAGAGAGCTGGTAGGGAAGTTGTTATATGTTACTATTACCATGTCTAATATATCATTTGCTCTGAGCAGAGTCGGCCATTTACGGAGCAGCCCAGACATGTTTACATGGATGCGGTTTGCATGATTTTGAGATATCTGAAATCTTCTCCAGGTGCAGGTCTTCTTTTCAGAAGAGATACGTCTCTCACTGTTTCTGGATGTGCAGATGCGGATTATGCTGGATGTCCCAAGGATAGGAAGCCCACCTCATGCTTCACTGTATTTGTTGGTAGCTCACTGGTTTCATAGAAAAGTAAGAAACAAACAGTTGTTCCATCCAGCGTTGAATCCGAATATAGAATTATGGTCCAAGGGAGTACAGAAATGATGTGGGTCAAGTTTGTCCTGACTGACCTAACTGTTGAGATGCATCTTTCTATGCACCTCAAATGTGATAATCAGGCAGCACTGCTCATAGCTAACAATCCAGCCTTTCATGAGAGAACAAAACACATTGAAGGCCACTACACTCGTGATTTGATCCAAAAGGGGTTGATTTCCACTTCTCATGTTGCTTCAGGCGATCGGATTGCAGACATGTTTACCAAAGCTCTTGCGAGGGGTCCTTTTCACCGTTGTCGTTCCAAGCTGAGCATGATAGGCATATATGCTCCAGAGGGGGAGTGTTGAGATTCTTATATCTCTTGATCTTTATTTATATTTGTTTATTTCTCCAATCTATCTTATATAATTTTCCCACAGCTTTTCTCCTATATAAGAGAGCTCTAAGGCTTTGAAGAATATAACTTTACATTCTCCTTCCACAAAAAGATCATAAGCCATTACAAATTCAGAATGGCTTTTCCCTCTTCATTTCTATCCCTGAAGCCATTGTCTCCATGAACACTAGCACACCTTGAAGCACCATTTCCTACATGTCCATTAAGATCTCCACCTAGGCAGATCATCTCTCTTTGTGGATTCCTTGCATAATCTTAGATAAATCCTCCCAAAAAGCTTGTTTAATCCTATCATCTAAATCAATTTGTGGTGCATAAACTGAGATGATATTCAGAATTCTTCTTCAAACACTAATTTAGCAAAATAATCCGATCCCTGAATCTTTGCATCTAATCTAATAAAAAGGATAAAAAAGATGGATGAAGAAAAAAGGGGCAAAAAATAAACAAAAAAGGATTGCTAGAGGTAAAAAAGGTGAGCAAACTATATAGAAAAAATTGAAGGGCTGAGAAAGAAATAGTATTAAAAAAGTAATTGAAACTAAAAAAAGAGAGGGGGAAGATTGAGAAGGGGGAGAGAGAGAAATTGGAGGAAGGATTTATCTCCCAAATGGATAATGGGGATAAGTAGGGTGTTCGTGAGCACCTCCATAATTTGTATAAGGCATACATATATGATCATTTGTATAAGGCATTCACGATGCGACTGAGCGACGGAAATATCAATTCTGTGAAAAAGGAGATCCCGAGGGTACATTCTCGGAGGTAACGATGAATACCTCCCTCTTGTTGTTGGTTTCACACGATTTTCCATCCCCACCTCGTAGTCGTTTTCATGAGATTTTTTTGGTCTTATTCACTTGAACATCCATCGATCCTTATGATTCTTTTGATATAGTATATAGGATTGAGTTCTCATGTATCCATAAACTTTTAATCAAGAGTAATATGTACCAAATGGATACTTTGCGCATCGAGTATAGATATAGAGAAGTGTTAGTGTGTGTAATGGTGATCGATGCCAATATTGTCTTCTTTTCTATGTACAACAACAAAGTCTTTTCCCACAATTAAGTAGAGTCGGCTACATGGATTCTTCGCCTCCATTCAGATCGATGCTAATATTGTCTTGTTTTCAATGTATGTAAATAAATTTGGAATCATGCCAGTTGTGCGGAGTTTATACCCTGGTACAGAAAGATCGTGCATCCATAAGGATATAAAACCGAAATGATTGTCATGTTGTGAATCCGATTCGTTATCATATTATGTGTTCGTCAAAACAAATCTATAAATATGGATTTCATATATATATGAAATTAAGAACTATTTTCTCGTAGGGTCATTTCAGTGACTCAAAGCATATGATCTCATGTGTTATTCTCCCTTCGGGTTATAAGTTTGGAGTTAAAAGCTAGACATTTACTGGTAACTGGGGGCATTTACAGGGTTTATAATGTGACCTTCCTTTCTTGGACAATACTTGAACGAACTTGTTCATGTACGCTGCTTTTTGAAAGAGATTAGACATGTGGTTGTTGGGCAAGATAAAGACACGTTATCTTTAGGAAGATTAATTGAGAAGGCAATAAAGGAGCTCTTTTTAATAAAAACGAGGAGATAAATGTAAAAATAATAACAATAATAACACCTTCTTATTGGTGCGTTTTCACGTAAAAATTAGATAACTTATGTTATGCTGAACAAAATCGTTCCATGCATTACTAAGTTATCAATTAATTGTGAGTCGATTCGTTAACTAAACAATAAGTACTGTTAAAATTGAAAGGATAAAAGGAAGAGTTTATTTTTTTGAAGACCAAAAGAGGGGGTAGCATGCTATGGTGCCCTCCCCGATATATTAATTAAAGAAAAAGAGAAAGAAAAGTACAAGAAAGGGAATCACAGAAGTGACCAGGCTTCCACAGAAGCCTTGGATTGGTACAACACATTCTCAGTATAAAACCTCTAACCCGAGAAAACCAAGGCATTTCTAGCCAGCCAAATACTCCAAAGTAAAGAGGCCGGACCCAAAAACTCAATTCGCGGTCGGTGACGGATGGAGCGGAAAGAATCCCAGAAGGCCTCGAAGGACGACGTGTTGACCCAACCAGGGCCCAGGACACCCCAAGAACCGACCGTGCAAGTACAAGTGAAGAAGAGATGGTCCACCGACTCAGTGCACACCCCGCACAGGTAGCAGGACTAGGAAGAAGACCCGAAGAACCTCGTGCACCGGTCCCTCGTCATTAAGCCCTTGCGCCTGAAGAGCCACAGGAAGAAACCAATCCGCTCAGGGAGGCGAAGCCCCCAGATCATAGAACAATCCTTGACGAGAACCTCGGATGGAGCGGGCGGAGTCCTGCGAATGACCGTGTATGCCTTCTTGACCGAGAACGATGAGTCCCTCCAGACCCAGTGGTCCCTCCCCCCCTAGGGCCCTCGCAGTTAGCTAAAGAATCGCACGACCGAAGGAAATCCTCAAGCCGTTGGTCCGAAAAATTTGCGCAGAAGTGAGGCATCCAGTTCCCGTCGCACCACACATCAGCGACCTTGGCCTCCCGATCCGCCGCCAATGCGAAGAGCCGAGGGTACCGGATGGCGAGAGCCCCATCGCCGGTCCAATCATCGGTCCAGAAAGCAAAAGTGAGGTTGTTGCCTAAGATAGGCCGGAAGAGCTCGTGGAAACGAGGGAGCACCGACAAAATCCCCCTCCAGAACGGGGACAGGCACACCCCAGCAAGAGGCCCAGTAGCGATCGGGCTAGAGCAGTCGTAAATACGGCGGATCAAAGTGCAGCAAAGGTCTTCATCGCACCCCCAAATTTTCGAGACCCACTTCCAAATTAAAGCTTCGTTCATAGCATCCAACCTCTGAACGCCCAATCCGCCATCCGCTTTCGGTAATGTAACAGTATCCCAGTCGATAAGGTGCGTGCCCCTGGCCGTCTACCCGCACCCACGCCATAAGAATCTCCTCATCATCCCTTCGATACGCGAGTGAATTCCTTTCGGTAGGACACGAGAGGACATGAAGAATACAAGAATTGCCACCGTGACCGCCTTCAGGAGGACCAGCCTCCCCCTGGAAAGGATGGAGGATCGCCACCCCGCCAACCTGCCCTCCAACTTCTCGACCATCGGTAACCAGTCCGCCAGCCTCGACCGCCCGCAGGTAAGAAGCATGCCAAGGTAGCGAATTGGCAAGCTGCCACATTCCACCCCTAAATCGGTGGAGCAACACCGCGCCTCCTCCTCGGAGAGAGAAAAAGGCACCAACAAGGACTTCTCCCGATTTTGGACGAGACCCGAAAGCTCCCCGAAGAGCTCCAGCACAGCAGCGACGGTGCCGATCTCCTCCCCGCCACCCTCGACAAAGAAAAGAGTGTCGTCCGCGTATTGGATAAGAGGGACAAAAAGATCGCCCCTGGAGAAGCCCGAAAAGAGGCCACCACATTGCACCTGTGTTAGCATGCACGCCAAAGAATCCGCCGCAATGACAAAGAGAAGAGGGGCCAGAGGGCACCCCTGCCTGACCCCCCGCTGAGGTTAAAAAAACTGCCCTCTGGGCGGCCATTAACAAGTACCTCCATAGACGCCGTGGTAACACAACATTTCATCCAGGAGATCCAGCTGCTCGGGAAACCCCGCCTATGCATCACTTCCCACAGGAAGCGCCAATCAAGCGTATCATAAGCCTTTGCAAAATCGACCTTCCAGAGCATAGCTTTCTTACCAAACCACTTCCAATCCGCCACCATCTCAGAACCCAAGACCAAGCAATCCCCCAGTTGTCTGCCCGGGATGAAAGCCGATTGGAAAGGGGAAATAAGGTGGCCAAGCACCCTATTAAGATGGATGGCAAACACCTTGGCCGCAATAAGGTAGATCCCGTTGGAGAGAGCAATCGGCCGGAAGTCCTCAATGCGCTCCGCCGCACCATGCTTAGGGAGGAGAACGATCAATGCCCGATTAATTTTGTCAAACCCTGCGTTGCAAAGACACATCTCCTGAACCACCTCGTGGACGTCCATAGCGAGCAAATCCCAGAAGTCCCGATAAAAGGACACAGGGAAACTGTCCGACCCGGGAGCCCCATCCGCGTTAAGGGACCAGACGGCGGCTTTTACCTCCTCCAAGGTCACGGGAATGACCAGGCTCGCGACATGCTCCGGCGAGAGCCGCTCCGCCCCCCAACCCAGCCACCTCCATCTGCGCGTAAGGGCCCGTGAAGAGAAGTCCCGGAAATGCTTGGCAATCAGACGACCCATCTCCGTGTCTACTGCAACCCGCACACCATCCACAACGACCGAACGAAGAGCATTAGAGCGACGCCTATCGCTGGCAACCCGATGAAAAAAGGCAGTGTTGGCGTCCCCCTCCACGAGCCACTTGTGTCTAGATCTCTGGCGCCATTCCGGAACTCTCTTCGCGTCCTCGAGGGCCACCTGTCGGAGAGCATGGCCTCAAATTTCAGTGAAATTCGGTCGAATTTCTGTCGAATATCGATATCCAGTCGAAATCGAAATTCGAACGAAATGCCCGAAATATGGGGGTCCTAGTGCAAAAGATGACCGACGTGATCGAAATTTCGATCGAAATTTGACCGAAATTCCATCGAAATTCTATTTTGGTTGTCACCGAAATGGTGACCGAAACCGACATTTAAGGCCTTGCCCGCGAGCACAGTCCCTCCGCTCGAGGTCCGCAGAGGAAAGAGGGCAGGTGTCCTCGAGTTGGTCGAGGCCGGCAAGAATCACCTCCGCGAGGCCCTGGCCGCCAAGAGTTTATATGGGTTACCTTTAGAGAATGGCATTTACTTCCAAAGGGATAGTAATGCATGAATATCATTGTATTCGATGTTGTTATTGTTTGATTACCTTAACTTACTACAATATATGTTATTATCATGTCACGATCCCCATATAAATAAGTAATACCTTTCTGTTAATTGATTATATGTATGTATGCTAATTGTTTACACAAAATTATTTATGAAGAAAATACATTCGATTATACTAAATTCTGGCTTATGGGTGTGATTCAGATAAGAATCGACAAAATAGATAAATTTGATTAGCACTAGTTTTATTGTGATTAAGTTGTGAGTTATGATAAATATACGACAATTGTTAACCCGAGCAACTAAAATATTTTTTTATATATTTCTAGCAATTGCCTTTTGTTGAGCGTTATAATATTAATCTTTTTCAGTAAAATTGGCCAACAAAATTTCGATGGATTTATACACGTAAGGATTAAAGTTGTGATTTGCATATTAAGTTCATAATAGGTCTATCACTCGACCTACATGCCTTCTATTACCATCTCGTTGGAGTAATTTCAATAGTGATTGAGTGGATGGAGTTAGGTGCCTATATGGATTGGGCATGCACCCTTGGACCCGGGTAGATGCCATGAAGGTCGCGACCCCAACGGACAAGTTGGGTGACGCGTTGCACCTAGCAACCAGGTAGTATCCTGAGTCGCTTGACGAAGTAGGCAGTTGACGCGGTTGGCATTTTTGGTTTCTCACTTGTACACAGTTTTAAGACTCGATTTAAAATTAGATGTGGCCGCATCTAATTTTACTTCGAGTATTACTATTGTGAGAGGTGTTCCGAGATGTGGTTTTGAAGTTGAAGAAATCGTGATTATGATCTTTTTCCTTTTCTATTTGAACAAAGGTCCCTGAATATTTACTCAAACAAGTTCCCCACGTAGTAGAGGCATGTAAGTCGCGTGCTTGCGTGTGCTATAATAATACGAGAAATGACCCATGATCGAATATTAATAATTGCAATGTACACTGTTGTGAACTCTAGTCAATGGGAAGAAATATCAAGATCATTGTGGTAGTACTCAATGGTGATTAAATTAATAAATAAAATTTAGTGATCATGTAAATCCTTATAAATTAGAATAATTTGGTATATTCTAGTTTCTACTATGCAAATGTCACTAGATAGAATCAAGTTCGCATGCATTGCTTACCCATGTATTAGTTATTATAGTGTATGCTCGTTACTAGGTTATTGCTCATACCGTTACCCCTGTGTGAACCCAACGGGTGTAGCTAAGCAACAGCCGCAGTAGTAGCGGTTTTGAGGATATCGAACTTTCCACGTCGTACTTGCACCAGACCGGGTGCGTTCTACTTAGAGTAACTTATTTATTTCCGCATTTATTATGTTCTATTTGAGAGACGATGTAATGAGATATTTAGAGAGATTCTTCTGTAAATTTTATAATTATATATTGCATCTCATTTTGTGGACATAGACTTGATGATTATTATCAATTGGAATGGATTTGCATTTTACTTTCCATTTTATATTATTCTCCTGCATTTATATATATTTCAAATGTTGATCTAATATGCATCAGATAGTTTGTTGAGTATCAGCGATCATGGGCGTATTTGGACCGTAGGTCCGACGCTCCCATCCCATCGGTTTCGGTAGTCAGAGGGGTGGGGGCATCACACCGTAGCTCTGTATTCAAATCCAGCATTAGATCTAGCGGCAATTGCCTGCTTCTTTCTCCTCTAGACGCTAAAGAGCCACAACAAATACAACAAAGCCTGAAGTAGACTCCATGTCCTTAGGACATCCTGCATAGTCTACATCTACATAAGATGTGATAGCAAGGGATGTCCCTTTTCTGAAAAATAATCTTGTACCTGGAGATGACTTCGAGTACCTCAAAATAACATGGACTGCATCCATATGCACATGTCTAGGTTGCTTCATGAATTGAGTGACCTGACTAACAGCGAATCAAATGTCGGTTCTGGTGATGGAAACATAAAGTAGCTTCCCTACAAGTTCTTTGTATCTTCTCTTGTTCACTTCCTCTGTATCATCATCGTATAGCTTCATGCTAGGATCCATAGGAGTAGTATCAAGTATACCCCTAATCATGCATGTCTCTGCTAGAAGATCTGTAACATATTTTCTTTGGGTCATCAAAAGACCATATTGATTTCTGACAAACTCTGATCCCATAAAGTACATTAGGATGCCAAGGTCCTTGATGATAAACTGTTGATCAAGAAACCATTTGCCTCTAATCCCCTACACATCATCTCATGTAACGATGATATCATCAACATAAATCATAATAACAATTGTACCTCTGTGGGTCCTCTGAATAAACAAAGAATGATCCACATTTGACCTCAAGAATCCATGTTGCCTAATCAAGTCTGAGAGCTTCTAGAACCATGTTCTTGGACTCTGCTGGAGACTATAGATGACCTTGCGAAGTCTACAAACCTGCTAACACCCCTTCAGCAGCAAACCCAGGTGGTCGTTACATGTAGACTTCCTCTTGGAGATCACCATATAGGAAAGTGTTCTTGCCATCAAGCTGAAACAGAGGCTAATCGTGTACCACAACAATAGAAGCCCCAAGAAGTTAATACGGTACCCCCCCCCCCAAATAATGATAGATATGTCAAAAGCAGGTCCGATTACACCATTCCTAATCCGAAATAGAATGTCACGACCGACGTAGGGATCCATATGTAAACATAGTATCTATTTACATGCGTTCGAATGACTCCTTCTCATAATGAGAATGTACATAACCCTATTTCGGCCTGGTCCAGTATGGAATGAACTTATAATCTGATGATCGAATCAATTCCATGATTATAAGTTCATAACCCCATCCCACTCCCATTTTAGGCAGAATAGATCTACTAATTGTATTATTCCAGTTAGTAAGAGGGATCTTGAACTAAGAAATAGACCCTAGAAGCTAAAAAAGGTTATTCTGAGCAATAGCAAGAATTGGGTTCATTGATATTCCTGGTATAGTAGATGCTATCACAGATACAGTCATACTCAATTTGGTGGAATTGTTTAATCTTAAAGTGGATCTTCTATAATTTCGTACGTGAGGGGTTATTTCTTGATTTCGTCCAGTCATTAATAACTTGATTATTTTTAGAAAATAGTAGATAGAAACAACGCTCGTAAGGATTCCTATTAAAACCAAGAAATATAGGCTCGTCTGCCATCCACGCCAGAATAGATAGATTTTTCCCAAAAAAACTGCTAGTGGAGGAAGACCCCCTAGGGATAAGAGAGATAGGGCTGAAGAGAGAGCCAAAAAAGGATCTTTCGTGTATAATCCTGCATAATCTCGAATGTTATCAGTTCCAGTATGTAGACCAAATAATACAATGCAAACAAAAGTTCCTAGAGTCATGGAGATATAGAACAACATATAAATCATTTTTGCATATCCATCATTTGAGTCTCCAACAATTATTCCAATCATTATATATCCGATTTGACCGATGGACGAATATGCAAGCATATGTTTCATGCTTGTTTAAGTAATAGCAATGAGATTCCCCAGAATAGTAAGAAGAAACCGAAGAGTGGAGCGGTGAGCTACTGAAGAGAATGTGTCCAAATAGTCCATCACATTTGTCGGGGTGAACCTGCATGCAACCAGTCTGACCTTGTAGCGATCGACACTACCATTTGCACGGTGTTTCACAGTGAACACCCACTTCCAACTGATAACAGAGGCTCCCGAAGGAGCTGGGACTAAACTCCAAGTGCCACGTGACTACAACATGACATCTCCTCTTCCATGGCAAGATACTACCGACTATCTCGCAAAGCCTCCTAATAAATCCGTGGAATCTCCACTGCTGAAAGTCCAACTGCAAACTTCCTGAAATGCGTAGTCAAACGGTCAAAAGAAATATGGGAAGCAAGAGGACATGATGCACATGTTCGCCTCTTTTTCCTAACGGTAATAGGCACATCCAGACCATTGGGAATCTTCTCAATCTGTATACCAACCTCATGCAAAGCACCTGCCTAGACGGTACAGTAGTCTGCTGCGAAGACGAATCTCGAGGACCGTCAATAGAACAATATGCTCAGAACATACCTGTGGCAATGTTCAGGAAGGCGGTATGCGGTATTCAGTCGGAGGGGTCACTGAATAGAGAGTGTGCGGTATGCGGGAGAGTATGCGGGGAGTATGCGGTTTTATGCGGTTTGGTATTTTTTATTATTAAAAGTATAAATAAGTATTTAATATTATGTTAATATCCTCTAAATATTATATCTCTTGAGTATAATAATAAGGAATTGAATGTACTAGGAACAAAACTATTGTGATAAAAAGTAATTTAGAGCAAATGAGCAAAAGCATCAACTGAAAGCACATATGACAACATGTCTTCCTCCAAGTGTTTTCAACAAATACAAATATGTTCTCAAAATAAGGGCATTCAAAATGATGTCAAAAAATAAAGCATCCAAAAATACAAATTGTAACACGATCTGACCTGATTGTGCATAAAATTTGGTAGACGCAGTTTATAAGAACATCTATGTATAATCATTTTGTTTTAGTTTGCACATCTATCAATGAGGGTCTCCGCAAAGGGTCTCTGCAAAGGGTCATTTGTACCAGAGGTGGTTCACTACTCGAGTCCTCCATCATCAGTTAACAACAAAATCACTTGTACAACCACTTGTAAACAATTTCATTTATTGTTTATAAAACTCCAATAACTTGCAAGTATAAACAACAAATCTTAAATCACCTGGCACCTGCACGAATCTCTTGGCGGCGGTGAGGATTGCGGGGCCAAGCTCTTGGCGGCGGTGCTCGACCGCAGCGGAAACGGTCGGCGGCGAAGTTTGCGGTTGGAGGTGCTCGGCTGCAGTGGAAAGGATAGGCGGCGACCGGCGAGGATGGGGGTTGGAGGTGCTCGGTTGGAGGTCTTGGCGTAGGCGGGGCCAAGGTCTTGGCGGAGGAGAAGTTCTAGGGCTCGTCGTCGGGGGTATACGAGGGACCGAGGTTTCGATATGTTAGGGTATGCGGGGGGTACGGGTTCTATTAACTTCCAGCAGTATTAGTGTCCAGGGTTTTAGGTTATTTTTTTTTAAACTTTCTATTAGAAAATCGGGCGCATACCCGGCCGCCTATACGGCATACTCGGCCGAGTATGCGGCCAGGCCCGCTTAAAGCCCGAACTACTCCCACTCGGTGCGCCAGAGCTTCCGCGGCCGAGTATGCGGCCGAGTATGCGGTATACTCGGCCGATTTCCTGAACACTGACCTGTGGCGTGCTGAATAACTGGGGAGGCCCATGAGCAGAGGATGGCCTACAAATATAAAATCATGGCAAGAACTGAGATAGGGTACTGGGTGGTGGTGGCGGTGGTATAGGAGGAGGTGGAGGTAGAGGTCGTAAGACAACTGGTGGAGCTAGTGTTGTGATTATGGTTGTAGGAGGCGATGGCAAGTAGATCTCCTCTCCAGAATCAGATGGAGTTAATATGTCACATGTAGAAGAAAAATACATCACAGACTCAAAAAAGGTGGCATCAACGCTAACGTAGTACTTCATACGAAGATGATCATAACATCTTTATCCCTTATGTGTCTTGGAATACCCCACAAAATGCATTTGACAGCTCTAGGAGAGGGCTTGTTAAGACTAAGTGACAATTGATACACAAAGACGACTGATTCAAACGTACAAGTGAGGGAAAATAAATCTTTCTCCGGAAGAGAAAAGGAGAATGGAATTTTCTCGCTCAACACAAAAGAAAGCATGTGATTCACTAAATAGCAAGCAGTAAGAACCACATCACCCCACAACGAATGTGGAGCACGACTTTGAATGAGAACAATCCGAGTCGCATCAAGCAAGTGACAGTTCTTACGTTCAGCAACACCATTTGGATGAGACGTATAAGCACATGAATGTTAATAGACGATGCCAAATAATGAGAAGAACTGCGAAATCTCAAGAGTATAGAATTCTAAGATGTTGTTAGTTCCCAAAAATTTAACTGTGGAGGAAAAAATATTCTTTACTTCATTTATAAAAGTTTTTATCATAGCCACAGCCTCAGACTTATTCTTTAACAAGAAAACCCACGACAATCTAGAAAACTCATATACAGCCACAAGATAAACCATGTGTTCTCGGTGATCAGGAACATGACTCGAACCCCAAATGTCTACATGAATCAACTCAAAAAGAGAGATACTACTCCGACCCTAACGACTCAGAAAAGCGGAGCGATGATGCTTCCCTAGCTAAGAAGCCTCGCACTAGAAAGAGGAGCGAGGAGAAATCTGAGGAAGTACATGACACATCTTCTGGAGAGGAAGGTAACCAAAGCGTAGATGTCATATAAACGAGGAAATTGATCGTGTAAGACTAGACTAGACACCATCATACGAAGTGCGGACCAGTCGATAGAGGCCACCCAGCTCGCAACCACATCCAATCACCCTGCCTGTAAGAACGTCCTGAAACAAAGTGAAGACAGGTCAAAAATATCCCAGCAATGCAGATCCTTAATAATCTGACTAATAAACAATAAGTTCAGAAGCATGAAACACATTTTGTAGATGCATAAATAGCGTCAAACTGATTTCCCCATGCCCTCTAACTGGAAAGTGAGTCCCATCAGTTATGATAACCAATTTACCATGGGTAACTGTTTGTACATTGCAAACTGACTTCTGTCTCCACACATGATGGGACACCCCGGAGTCTATAATCCACTCTGCCACGTCAGTTCTATGACAACTGCTAAGAGTATAGGTATTACCTAAGGTATTGGCAGACGCAGATGTTGAAACATCTAAATGGCTTCCCTAAGCAATCGAGGATGCATGAGAACCAGCATGAGGCATAATCTTCCTCAAGAGAGCAAAGTCCTGAAATCTCTTGTCGGGCATAGAAGCTACTCAGCCAGCTTAGTTGCATGATCATAAGCTGGAAACCATTCTTGGAGTAGCATGTATCCTCCGAGTGATCCAGACGATGGCAATAGGTGCATAGATGGCGAATGCGGCCTCCTTACTACGAGGACCACTGCTGTGAAACTGAGAAGTACCTCCCCTATCGCGAGATGCAACCATCGCAGAGAAGGTCTACATAAAGACAGACAATGGAACGGTGATCTTGCTAAGCCTGCAGTATGCCTCCTCCATGGGAGGGATGGTGGCATCCGCAAGTATTTGTGAGCGAGCCGCATCATACTCCGGGTTAAGTGCTACTAAAAACATGCCAATCATGGTGGCGTTCATATATGCCTTCTGCTGCTCAGGGGTGGCTGCAAAAGGCATAAAGCAGTAAAGCATCTCGAAAATGCCGTGAAAAGACGTATGCAGAGAAAGCAAGGGACAAACATTATACTTAACTGTGAATATGTCATGTTGTAGCTGCAGGATCTTTGTCTCATTTCTCACCTAAGAATGTGTAGCAGCAAAATGTCCCACATCCCCTTAGAGATGGGTCGGTATAGAACATCATCAACGATCTCTACTGTCAATGTGCCAGATAACCACACGTGTACATAAGCATCGTCAGCCTCCCATGAAGCGTTCACCCCATTCTTGTCAGTCGGCTCCTCTTCGATAAGAATATGTTTCTACGTAGACTGCATTAGGCTCATGAACTGCATGGTCCAGAGTTCATAATTTGTCTTGTCCATCTTCACTATTGGCGTTGGACCTCAAAAAAAGCACATGTGGCGAGGATATCGACTTTGCTTTCTGGCATATTGTCGGATCCAAAGGCTGAGGCTTGTAGACCAAAGAAGTTTGTCTATATAGACATGTAGGGAAGTGGTTGCATGTGTAAACTCAAAGAGCAACTATTTCCATCATCTTATAATGTGCCTCGCACCAACGGGTGATATACTGATCTGAAATCATCCACGAGACGCCAAAATCAAACCGACATGATCACGTGATCACGTTCTTAGAGCCCTATGAGAGGGCAAACGGGCCACAGATGGTGGCAGGTGGTAGTCCAAGCGACAGGCAGTGACCTAGGAGGCAGTTGCAACCGTTGGAGGCATCGTTGGCAGCGTAGGAGGTGCCGTATGGAGGCGGCGGCAACCGCATGGAGGCGGCAACAGCCGTTGGAACCGTGCCTGGCAACAAGCGGTAGATCGGAGGGGCGGCAACAGTCGGGGAGAAGCGACGAGCGGTGAGGGCAACAGCAAAGGGGAGAGAGGAGTGAGCGGCGGGTGGGTAGGGTTTTTCGGGTACAAGAGCTCCGGTGTAGGATCGTCACTCCGATACCATGGTGGAAGAAACGATTAATCTATCTAGTCAAGGGAACCTAAGGCTCTCTTATATAGGAGAGAGACCCATAGGACAAATTACATAATATAGAAGAAATAAATAGAAAATAAAAAAAAAGGTACGGTAATATAAGAATATCTCTACATAGAAGTGTAGTAGGACTTGGTAGACTATGCATAGAGACCCACACTCCATGTACACATTAAGAAAAACACAGTAGAAAACCTGACACTTGGGGTTTCTCCCGTGGTTTCATCCCGCTTCTTAAGGAATAAAGTTCCACGGAAATCCAAGTGTTATAATTTATTCTTTGATTATTTGTTGTTGCTTTTGTACGTTGTTTTTCCATGTTAGTAATTAGAGATATACTCATGCTAACAAGGTGAATAGATTTGATAGTTATCAAGGTAGTAGTATAAAGAGGGCTAGTATTCCCAATGAGATAATTCGAAACCCTGGAGTCAGTCACCAACTTTTCTTTCAGAGATAGTCATAGATGCCAAATTGGCAAAACTACCTAAAGTCGACAAGTTCAACATTTTGTTTTGTCTCCATACATAAAGCAGTAAGATGTAACATGCCCGTCAAGAAGGCAAAACTATCCGAAATAAGTTGATGGGCATGTACAGAAGCGAAGACTGATATAGACCTTGATTGAGTTGTAGTAAGAGTAGTCATAAGAGCAAGATTGGTTAACCTATGCAAGCTTTCAAAACTTTTCCTAGCACCTGTCAGAAGAGCGACGTATGTGTTTGCAATGCATACAAGGCTAAAAAGGGCAGCCATGACCATGGTAATTATAATGAGTCACCATGACCACAAGTAAAAAAGGTGTCCTCCATGATAGGCAAAATTACCACCACAACCATAGAAAACACGAGATATAATGTCATTATGAACAATAGGGGATGAGCAACTTGAAAGTAGCAACATCCATCTTATGAAGATGACTATACACAATCTCTAGATTAGGAATAGATTTGAAAGCAAGTAACCGACCCTTAATAGCATGGTGCCAAGAGTTGAGCCCATCCAATAAACTCTCCACATGCTAATTAACTCTCTAAGCAGTTTGCTTGAAACAAAAAGCAAGCCTGCTCGAAGATTGCAATTCCTTATAAAGAGCATCCACCATACTGGTCAACCGTGAATATGCCATTCTAGTTAGTACCAATCATGCAATAAATGCTAGCCACACGAACATTACTGAATCTATTGAAGTATCTCTAGAGGCAAGCTCAGATATTCTTAATATTTTCTTATAGTGTATATCTGAAGCATTTTTTTACTCAATATTATTCATGAGATGTAGGCTCTAGTACATTGCCTGTTAGGACAAAAAGATTTCCCACCCCTGCTAATATACGGAAATCCTATGACCATATAATATAATTGGAGGCATCATTTAGTTTTATTATGGTTTCCTAATAAATCATCTGAGAAGAAGCAAAGATCCATGGCTTGGTCTAGTTTTGTTGGATCTCACCGACGTAACGAGACTAAAAAACACTAAAAAAGATGCAACTGAGAACTACCCACATAGATCAGAGTCGGACTAAATAACTCCGAAGGTGCATAAAACTAGGAATGACACATAATAGTATGCACAAGTCACTTGAAGGCTTAGAACAGCATATGTATAACGCATACTGTACACAGACTGTACATGGATTGAGCCTGAACTGAACTCGTTATAGTGGCTTCATATAATGGCAGTTAGGCTCATGCCACAACCTGGCAGTGAACCACTAAGCTCATGATTGTGTTGGCAACGGTGAAGCTGATCGGCTCGAGGATGTGGAGTCCTTGGACTTGCGACAATGCAACCAATGTGCAGTTGTGTTGGATGGTAGTAGAGCTGCTAGGGGCAGTCAGTTACAAGTCAATGAGATTTTTGGTAGAAGGCAAAAAAAGATGTTGAGTAGGTATAAAAAACTCACCTAGGAGTAGGGATGAAAACGAATGTGAATATATTCGTATCCGATCCGCTATCGTATTCGTTTTATACATATTTTGACATTCGTATTCGTATTCGTTTTAAAATGGATGCGGATATGATCACTTTGACATTCGCAAATATTCGCATTCGTATTCGTATATTCGTTTTCGTACATAAGTATAGTAATAGATTTATTTATAACTGTGCGTAACAACATTTTATGATTGCATTCACCATTGTTGATATAATTATTATGAAATTATTTATATCTGGTATATCCATTTTACGTGTAAACCATCCTAAACATGTATATTTTAGCTAATCTATTAAAAATTTACATTATTATTCGTATCCGATTCGTATTCGTTTTACATTCGTATTCGTTTTTAAGGAGATGGTAACAAATTTTTTACATCCGTCAATATTCGTATCCGCATTCGTATTCGCATTTTAAAATGGATAAGGATATGGTTATACTTATATTTGTATCCGTATCCGACCGTTTTCATCCCTACCTAGGAGGCTAGGATTTTCGTTCGCATACAATATCAAAGACGACATTTGTTGTTTGATAATGAATGGCCTTAATTTAAAGAAGAAGAGTGATGGGTAAAAATCAAGCGATGTCCAAGCAAAAGAAACAAAATATGAAAAGTACTATACTAATGTGAAACAAATAAAAAAGCATACCTAAACTAAGGTCAAGCACTCAAGATTTCCATAGCGAGCATAGGATTTAGGTGTTTAGTGTTAGTGATGCATTTGATGGCTTCTTCTTAAATAACATTTTGAGCATTTGTTGTATATTATTTACCTTGTGTGTCTTACATGTCACTGAGCTAATTAACTCACTGCCTATTTTGTGACCTACTTTAAGCAGGCACATGACACGCGAGGATGTGCTTGCAACATAGGTGAAGCATTAAGTTGTGGAGCAAGAGAAGAGGAATAGAACGAAACCTCCTTGCAGGTATATTTTATTTTCCGGAATATTTATTTTCATGTTTTTTAAGAATCATGGCTGCACGCCCAAATTATCTACACTATAACTCATATAATTATAAAATACAAGTACATAAGGATTATATTAACCAGACTTCGTAATGCGCTCCCGCATACTCAGTTACATTTTCAACAAAATCTTTTGTGCTAGAAGAATAGCCCATTTCTTGCCATCCAGATCCCCCAAATCAAGGTAATATCATGTATTAAGGCATCTAGTTAATCTCATATATTACATATTGATAGTTCATTTTCAGGTTATGTATTATTCCAATTAAATTGTGTATATTTCAACATCTTGTTAATCCCATGCGTTGAGATATTTTGATTAGCTGCGGCACAATTACTCAATTAAATGGGGTTGGCGATTGTTTAGCATGTTCATGATTTCTCTCGTAGAAATGATGCCAGGCCATGGATGTGGACTGGCTCGGGGCAGGACAACTATCTGACCAACATGTGAGTCATCTAGATCAAAGTTTTACAATGGAGGAGGTTATAGCCTTTGTCTGGAATCTGAATGTTGATGCTGAGCCTGGATCTAATGGTTTCCTCGTCTTCATCATTCGGGAATTTGTATCTTTGGTCGAGAGAGAGGTTATGGATGTTGTAGAAGAGTTTGCATGATGAAATGTTGGTTTTAACAGTATCAGCAAAGCACTCATTTTCTCCTCCCAAAGGAGACTTTTGAGAGGGTGGAGGACTTTTTTCCACTTTCAAATGCTATTTACTTGGTGATAGCAAAGGTCATGGCAAATAGATTAAATAGGGTGACGGAGGCCATTATTTCACCTCTCCAATAGGCATTTATACCAGGAAGGCAGATTAGTGACAACATGACTATGGCCACTGCGATCATAGCAAACTATAAGAGACAACGCACGAAGGGTATTTTATGGAAGGTGGACTTCTCAAAGGCATATGATTCTTTTTTTTTTTTGAAATCCAGAAACAAGGGGGATACACTCGATAGTGCACTCCCCAAAAATCTTATTCAAAAAAAGTAGCGAACAGAGAAGACAACAAAAAGTGAAACACCAACAACCACACTACAAGAGCTTTACAACGCCCAATCCCTCACCAGAATTTTCGCAAAAGCTACCACATTCTCCTTGTAAAACCATTGGCCCGAGAACAAGAGATCATTTCTCCCCCGCCACACCACCCATAGCACGGCAATCAGATACAACACCTCCAGCCTTGACCTCCCTTTATTAGCCCGGAGCGAAGACCAAAACGCGTGAAGGTCAGCAGTGCTACATCAAGCCAAGTCAACCCCCTGCCAAATCTCAACCACCGAGGGGCATAAGAAGAACAAGTGCTCCACAGACTCGACAGCCGCATCGCAGAGAAGACATCTGTTGGGAGAAAACTGAGAGTTATGATTCAAAGAAACCCTAGGCTCTCTTATATAGGGAGAGACCTTAAGGGTAAAGTACAAAGTAGTCCAGAGAAAACAAAGAAATAACAAACATGTACATAACATAATCATATCTATCTCTACACTCCCCCTCAAGGTGGAGCATAGATGTCTATCATGCTCAGCTTGGATGAACATCTCTGAAAAGGTCCTCTGAGCAACGGCTTGGTAAATACATTTGCAGTCTGATCCCCTGAGCTCACGTGAGTTGCAGATATCAATCCTCTCTGGATCAAGTCTCTAGTGTAATGACAGTCAACTTCTATATGCTTGGTTCTTTCATGAAAAGCTGGATTGTTGGCAATGAACAAGGCTGCCTGATTGTCACGCTGAAGCTGCATGGGTAGAGGTACAGCTACATGTAGATCCTCTAGTACAGACCGAACCCACATCATCTCCGTGCTTGCTTGCGCCATAGCCCTCTATTCGGATTCGGCACTGGACCTTGCCACAACAGTTTGTTTCTTGCTTTTCCAAGAAACCAGAGAGCTTCCAACAAACACTGTGAATCTTGAGGTTGATTTTCGATCCTTAGGGCATCCTGCATAATCGGCATCTGCACATGCTGAGATAGACAAATATGTGCCCTTCCGAAACAGCAACCCTGAACCTGGAGAAGACTTCAGATACCTCAGTATCATGTGTATAGCATCCATATGAACTTGTCTTGGCTGCTCCATAAATTGACTTACCCTGCTTACTGCAAAGGCAATATCAGGTCGAGTTATGGTAATATAAAGGAGCTTACCCACCATTTCTCTATATCTTCTTTTATCCACTTCAGCAGTATCACCATCAATACAACTTCATGCTTAGATCCATGGGAATACTTGATGGTTTGCATCCAGCCATGCCTGTTTCAATCAAGAAATCTGTAATGTACTTCCGTTGGGTCATCACCAAACCCTGTGCATTCCTGGCAAATTCCAACCCCAGAAAATATCTTAGGGTTCCAAGATCCTTTGTAATGAACTGACGGCCTAGGAACGTCTTCGCCCTTTCTATGTCATGAATATCATCTCTTGTAACCAGAATATCATCAACATAGACCATGATAACAACCGTACCTGCCGATGACTTCTGAACAAACAATGAGTGGTCTGCATTTGACCTCTTGAATCCCTGTTGCTCAATCAGATTGGAAAGCTTCTGGAACCACGCTCTTGGACTCTGTTTGAGGCCATAAATTGCCTTGTGAAGTCTACACACCATATGCTTCTCCCCCTCAGCAGTAAACCCTGGTGGCTGCTGCATGTAAACTTCCTCTTGCAGATCCCCATACAAGAAGGCATTCTTGACATCTAGCTGAGATATACTCCAGTCACGGACTACGGCCATAGATAAGAGAATGCGAAGGGTAGAATGTCGAGCCATTGGAGAGAAAGTGTCCATATAATCCACGCCATAGGTTTGTGTAAAACCACGCACGACCAAACGTGCTTTGTACCGATCCAGGATGCCATCTACATGATATTTAACAGTGAAGACCCACTTACAGCTCACAATAGATGCATCAGGAGGAGCAAGAACCAAAGACCATGTGCCACGAGACTGTAATGCACGCATCTCATCTTCCATAGCCAATCTCCAGCAATCAATCTTCATAGCCTCCTGGTAGGTCCGTGGTATATCCACGGAAGACAAGCTGCAGCAAATCTCTGAAAGTCGCCAGTGAGACGGTGAAACGACACCTGTGAAGCAAAGGGATAAGAGGCACACATCCGCTTCTGCTTCAGGATAGCAATAGGAATATCAAGATCATCTTGTGCTGTACTGGATGGTCTAGTGTCCTCCTGCAATGAAGAATCTTGCACATGTACCATATCTGACCCGTCAGTAGTAATGTCATCTGTACATACCTGAGGCGTGATGGGTGGTTGACGTGTAGCCTGAGCAGGACCTGACCGACGCGTATAGAATTTTGGTAGAGGTGGTATGGGAGGTCGTGGAAGAGGTGGTGGTGGTGGAATTGATGTAGGGACAGGAACAGATGGAGACTCAGATAAACTCCAAGTAGGTGGTGGAGGAACATAGACATCATCATTGGTAGTGGATGGTACCAGTATGTCACCTGCAAGAGAAAAATACATAACAGACTCAAAAAATGTGACATCGGCACTAACGAAGTATTTCTTACTTATAGGATCATAACACCGATAGCCCTTCTGAGATCGAGAATAACCAACAAAGACACACTTGACTGCTCTAGGAGAGAGTTTGTCAAGTCCAAGAGACAGAAGATGAACAAATGCCACAGTACCAAAGACACGTGGAGTCAGTGAGAATAATTCCTTGTGAGGAAAAATGACAGAGAGAGGTATTTTCTCACCAAGGACTGAGGATGGCATACGATTGACCAGATAACACGCGGTAAGAACAGCATCCCCCCAGAAAGAAATAGGAGCACAACTCTGAATCAATAGGGTTCGAGTAATGTCAAGGAGATGGCAATGCTTTCTTTCCGCCACTCCATTCTGCTGAGATGTGTGCGCACAAGTGGTTTGGTGAATAATGCCCTTTGATGGAAGAAATTGAGAAAGGGACCGTGTGCAAAATTCTAGGGCATTATCTGTACGAACATATTTGACAGTAGATGAGAAAACATTCTGCACTTCCTTAATTAAATTCTTGATCACATCTCCTGCTTCAGATTTAATCTTTAACAAAAAGACTCAAGATACAAGGGAGAAATCATCCACTACCACTAGATAAAATCTGTGCCTCTGATGATCGGGTACACGACTCGGACCCCATATATCTATATGAAACAACTCGAATGGGGAGCTATTGCTCCGACTCTGACGACTAGGAAAGCTCGACCGATGATGCTTTCCCAACTGACATGCTTCACAGCGAAAGGACGAACTGGGAGAGATCTGAGGTAGAAGATGGCGCATTTTCTGGAGCGGGAGGTGACCAAAACGTAGATGCCAAATGTACGGAGAAACTGGTTCGGCAGAATGAGAGGAGACGCCAGCATGGGAATTCCGAACCAGTCGATAGAGACCATTTTGCTCAGAGCCACAGCCAATCACCCTGTCCGTTAGTATGTCCTGAAAAATAAGAGAAGACGGGTCAAATATAGCACGACAATGCAAATCCTTCGTAATCTGACTAATAGATAACAGATTCATCGAGAACTCAGGAGCATGTAGGACATTCTGTAGATGCATAGTAGAGGATAAAAAGACCTCCCCCTGTCCAACAAGGGGGGAATGAGTACCATCTGCGATCTGCACTGAGCGGTCGTGAGGAATGTCCCTATAGGACTCAAGTCTATCTCGATCTCGGCAGAGATGATGTGTGGCACCCGAATCTATAATCCAATCTGAGATATCATGAGACGGTGTAAATGCAGTAGATCTACCTGAGGTACTAGCAGCAGCAGATGAACTGGCGGAGGCTGTAGCAGCAACATCTGAAGGTCCACCAGACGAATCACCAGATGATTGTGGCATAATGTCGCGGAGACATGCCACAAGTTCCTCAAAACGGTTATCTGCAGTAGAAGCCAACTGGGTCTGAGAGTGCTCTGCAACATGTGCCGATGCTGGGAACCCATGCTTAGAATAGCATGTCTCCTCTGAGTGTCCTGTGCGGTGACAATAGGAACATGGCTGACTAAAGCGACCACCCATTCCCTGGGGTCCACGTCTACGTCCACGTCCACGACCTGAAGACGGGCCACCTCTCCCACGCGAAACTGCCATCGCCGATGGGGGTGGAGTAGTAGAACTGGAAGAAACTGTAATGCGACTGAGTCTCCTGTAAACCTCCTCCACTGGAGGAATAACTGCATCGGCCAAGATCTGAGAACGGGCAGCGTCATATTCAGGGCCCAGGGCCGCAAGTAGAACGTCTACCATGGTGGCATTCCGAAATGTCTTCTGTTGTTCAGGAGTCGTAGTGAGTGGGATAGTACTGTATAACTTCTCAAACATCCCCCTCAGGGATGTGTATAATGAGTGAAGAGGTCTGCCGCTCTGCTTCATCATGAATATGTCATGCTGAAGCTGTAACATCTTGGTCTCATTTCGCACCTGCGAATATGTCGTAGCTAGGATATCCCACGTCACCTTGGCAGTGGGCTGATGGAGGACATAGTTGGCAATCTCCATCGTCAATGTACCAGACAACCAGACCTTTGCATAGGCGTCATCAGCCTCCAACGAGGCATAGATCCCTGTCTTCTCTGCTGGCTCATCCTCGGTAAGAATATGCTTCTTACCATTCGACTTTATGAGGCTCATGAACTGCATCGCCCAGAGCTCAAAATTCGACCCGTCCATCTTGACTATTGGCGCAGGACCTTTGAATGCGCCTATGGAGGGCATATCAACCTTTAACTCTGACATGTTGCCGCTGGAGAAGAACTAGGGTTTGTAGACAAAGTGATAGATGTCTACACAAACTGCATAGGATTCGAGTGCGTATGTAGACGTTACGCACTCAAATCCATGTATCTGGAGGAAGAGACGAGTACGGGTTGGACGGTGATCGCCGAGGATCGGCTAGGTCACGCCGGAAGGTCGGCTACGGCCACCGGTTGGTGATGGCGGCAAAACTAGGGAGCCGCCCGGGGTTGGCGGCGGGGCAAGGAAGCCGCCGGAGGACTGGCGGCGATAGTAGGGGACTGCCTGGGGGCGGTGGAGGGCCGCCGGAGGGCTGGCGGAGGGCTGGCGGCGAGAGGAGGAGACCGCCTGGGGGTTTGGCGGCGGCCGGGGGTTGGCGGTGAGTGTAGGAGCCGTCGGGGAGGGGCTGGAAGTCGTCGACGGCGGCGAGATGAGAGGGTGGAGAGAGGGCGGCGGGTGGGGAGAGGGAGAGAGCCCTAGGGCTTGGGCTCTGATACCATGTTGGGAGAAAACTGAGAGTTATGATTCAAAGAAACCCTAGGCTATCTTATATAGGGAGAGACCTTAAGGGTAAAGTACAAAGTAGTCCAGAGAAAACAAAGAAATAACAAACAGGTACATAACATAATCATATCTATCTCTACAACATCTATCAGAAATCACGCCTAAGAGTCGAGCACAACGGTCTCTTGTCATCAACCTCTTCCTCCTCATCAGCCATAGAAAAAAACCAACCCGCTCCGGAAGCTTCAAAGCCCAAAGAAAAGCACAATCAAGAGAGATACTCTCCGATAGGGACGGAGGCGGCCTAGCGATAGCACCAACATCCTATTCATTTGACTGGTGGTTTCTGTGGGCGACCTTGGAAAGGTGGGCTTCCCAGATGTTTGGATCTCTTGGATGAAAAGTTATGTCACTACAACATCCTATTCGATGCTTGTCAACGGCCATCCTGAGGAGGGGTTTTCCAACCGCAACAAGGTATAATAGGCATAATATATTCAACCGAGACATCTAGTTAATTGTGGAACTTCCACCTCGAAGCTCATCTTCTAGTTTATCAGGACACACATACATGAAATTCCTTTGAGAGATCATACATCTCAAGTACATTTACATGCAGTCCATCTCGCCATAATATAGTTCTTGATTAGACCATCAAGATAATGGTCTGTCAAATGTGCATCTTCAAATATAGACATATAACTGGTTGAAGGACGAACACCCACTTCGTGGCATTAACAAGATGGGTCTTAGCATATCTCGACCTCATCGAACTAACTCTTTAACTTGATAAATTTGGCAACTTCGGATCTCTATTCCTATACTAGGGGATCTGCATCAAGATCTTTCATTGAATAAGTGTGCAAAAAAGATCATGGTCTCTTCGCAGAGTGGACATCATGCATAAAGTTTTGAAGACTGAGATCCCAAACTTAAAGTTCAGAACTTAATTCTCAGGTAAGGAATTCGGAAGCAAATCCATTGCAAAGGAACTGGGTATATTCAATACTCAAAATCTTCCTCACAATTTGAACTAATTTCATCAGCAAAAACCCGACTTGAACATCTCATGCATGACTAGTTGTATCATTTCAAATTGAATACCTTGACAACTACTACTTTAATTTTCTAGAAATTCTGTTGACATTGTACTTTTCCTGACCAAAATCCTAAATAAGAGCATTTGATATGTTACAAAATCACCAGTTATTTAAACAAAAAAATGGAAAGTGTCATTCATGAATGAAATACAAGTTCTATAAGATACCTGTTTGGTGTAAGATCCGGCAAGAAAGAAATTTTTCACAGGTGTCTTCTGATCAGGTCTGAAAGGATCAATTCCAGGAGCCTCACGGTACAAGGACTGCGCTATTTTTACCACGGAAGACCACTGAACATCTAAACCTCGAGAGGATGGAAACAAATCATAGACCTGGAGATGAGAAGAATAACCACATTAAAAGATCAACATTAGTGATGCAACATCCATGGTAGTAGTTCAAGCATACTGTCCAAAGCTGGTTTTGCTAAATCACTAAAAAATTAGAGGCAAATATCAACTATAGGATCCGTTGTCATAACTAAAAACACGCAAGTACAAAGATGGCGCGGTCCTCAAGAAAATCACATAAAATTTCACGATGAATAAATGATCAAATTGTTTTTAGGAAATAAATAGGGATTGTATAATTCCTATACTAACAAGCTTCCACATCTATAACCTATATATTAAGCATTTTATCAGCTCTATGCATATAGGTTCTAATTATGCCCTTAACTCAAAAAAATGCAAATAGGTATAGATATCTTTCTGAATTTTGTAAATGGAACTAGACAGGAAAGGCAAATTGGACCACAATCCTTCCCATAAGACATTACGTAAATAATGATATATGCCCCAAAATACAATCTAAGACAAGGTATGTTTCTATTCCACGAAATGATTTCATATATGACTAACCTGCTTTTGCACTCTGTTTATTATCTCCTCATTGGGCAAGGGCATGTAAGGATCACCAGGCGTAAGAACAGCTCTGCAAAAAAGACAGGGAACTTGTTGTAAATGATAGATTTAGTTGTTTTAAAATTTAAATGGGTCTGTAAAGAAAATAAAAATGTACTCTGATGCAATTACTATGCAGTTGATTTAAATTTACGTTGAATAGGACTGCAATTATGTCACTAAAGATTATTGTCACAGATCAATAAAAAACAATGACCTATGAACTCGAAACATGTTAGAATAGTTATACTTCACGGGCACTTCTCAATGGGAGTTGTTTTAGGAGTTAATGGATCACTGTTTTAGCATAGTCTTATAACTATAAGGTAATGCACTAGTTCTTTAGGAATGCACTTATGCTTGAAGGTATGGCCAAGCATGGGAGCCCTATGACATGACAACTCATTGCACATCCTTCTTGCTTTAACGGGCTAAATGGGCATTGGTTATTGTAGAGATATTTCTATGTTCTTATGTACCTTTTTGTTATTTTATTTCTTTATGTTCATCTTATGTAATTTATCCATATGTCTCTTCTTATATAAGAGAGCCTAGGGTTCTCAGGAATAAATATCTCTTCGATTTTTCCCAACAAGGTATCAGAGCCGCGGTCCTAGACCGAAGCTCCGTACCCTAACACTAATTCACCCCCCCCCCCCAATCTCTCTCTCTCCCACTGCAACCGGTGTCGTCGTCAACAGCCGAGCAGCGTCGCCACCTTCCAGCCGCAATCCGGGCTTCCGCCCTTCTGCCAACCGTCACCAGGCGGCTACTTCCAGCCATTGTCGGCCCTGCCCTGGTTGTCGCCGAACCGGCCGATCCACTGCCATCGTCAGTCCGACACCCCTCTTCTCTATTGCCGGCACCTATAGCCGCCTATATCGGCCGCCACTCAGACCGGTCCCCATCTCTCATCATCGACCTCGTGCTTGTATCGAGGTCCGTTTGGGTGGATGGATTTGAGTGCATAAGTCTACATATGCATCCAAATCCTCTCATGTATATGTAGACATTCATCCTTGAGTCTACAAAACCCTAGTGATCTTCATCCGGCGACATGTCAGAAAACAAGGTCGGCGTACTCGTCACAGGCGCATTCAGAGGTCCAGCACCTATTGTCAAGATGGACGGGACGAACTATGAGCTTTGGGCTATGCAGTTCATGAGCCTTATGAAGTCTAAAGGTAAGAAACATATTCTTACCGAGGAGGAGTCGGTGGAGAAAATTAGGGTTAATGCCTCGTGGGAGGCGGATGATACATACGCCAAAGTTTGGCTTTCAAGTACATAGATGACAGAGATCGCCAATGATGTGTTACATCAGCCTACTGCTAAGGCGATGTGGGATATCCTCGCAGCAACTTATTCTCAAGCGAGGAATGAGACCAAAATCCTCCAACTCCGGCATGATACATTTACTATCAAGCAGAACAGACGGCCTCTTCATTCGTTGTATACATCCTTGCGTGGGATGTCTGAGAAGCTCTATAGCTTCATACCTCTCACGGCAACTCCATAGCAGCAGAAGACATAAAGGAATGCTGGTGTATTCCTAGCAGCCCTTGAGCTTGAATATGATGCTACTCGCTCCTAGATTCTAGTGGATGCCACTATTCCTCCCATGGAGGAAACTTTCCACAGGCTCGGCAGGATTACTGTTCAGTCAACAGCTACTAGCCAGACTTCTTCGGCAATGGCAGCCTCCTGAGGCAGAGTAGGCTCTTCTTCATTCGGTGGACGCGGACCTCATGGCAGAGGAGGTCACATTCGTCAGCCATGCACGTAATGTCACCGTCCAAGTCATACAAAGGATACATGCTACTCCAAGCATCGTCTTTCGACATCAGCCTGCATCGCGGAGCAAGTTGAGTCTCCAACTGCTCCTACTTCAGATCAAAGGTTTGATGACCTCGTAGCCAGACCGTGGGATATCATGCCACCTGCTTCTTTCCCATCTCCAGGAGGCCACCCAGATGTAGCAGCCTCCGCATCTGCCAGTACTTCTGCTACGGCTAGTACCTCAGGTAGTACTTATGCTTTTACATCTTGTCATGGATCTGAGATTGTTGAGTGGATTATGGACTCTAGGGCGATGCATCATTCATGTGGGGACAAAGATCAACTTATAACAAAGAGACGGGTTCCACCCGGGAGAACAATTGTGATAGATGATGGGACTCATTCCCCGATCACCGGACAGGAGGAGACTAGTTTGACGCCTTCGATGTATCTGCAGAATGTGCTACATTCTCTTGATTTCTCTATGAATTTATTATCTATTAGTCAGATTACGAAGAATTTGCATTGTAGAGCTATCTTTGACCCATCGTCTCTTGTTTTTCATGGCATTCTTACGGACAGAGTGATCGGTTGTGGTAATGAGCAGAGTGGTCTTTATTGCATGGTCTGAACTCCCTATGTTGGTGTATCCTCTCATTCAACAGGACCAATCTCTCCCTTCACCTGGCATCTACATCTTGGTCACCTCCCTCTCCAGAAGATGTGTCGTATTTTACCGCAGATTTCACCGGGTTCTTCATTCCAGTGCGAGGTGTGTCAGTTGGGAAAGCATCATAGGTCTGCTTTTTCTAGTCGTCAGAGTCAAAGCAGTAGCTCCCTTTTTGAGTTATTTCATGTTGATATTTGGGGTTCAAGTCGTGTTCCTGATCACCAGGGACACGTATTTTACCTTGTTGTGGTTGATGATTTTTCTCATCTATCATGGGCCTTTTTATTGAGAAATAAATCTAAGCAGGGGGATGTGATCAAAACCTTTATCAATGAAGTGCAGAATGTTTTCTCTTCCTTTGTGAAATTTGTGTGAACTGATAACGCTTTGGAATTCCGTACCCATGCTCTATCACATTTCTTTTCATCTCGTGGTATTATTCATCAAACATCATGTGCTTACACTTCTCAAAAGAATGGTGTTGCAGAGAGAAAGCATCGCCATTAACTTGGTGTCACTCAGACTCTTCTCATTCAGAGTCGTGCTTCACATTCGTTTTGGGGTAATGTAGTTCTTACGGCATGTTATCTGGTGAATCGCATGCCTTCATCTGTCTTGGGTGAGAAAAATCCTTTCTCCATAGCTTTCCTTGATAAGGAATTGTTATCACTTACTCCTCGTGTTTTTGGCTATGTTGCATTTGTTCACCAGTTGACTCCATGTCTTAACAAGCTCTCTCCTAGGGCTGTCAAATGTGTGTTTGTTGGGTATTCCAGGATCCAGAAGGGATACCGGTGTTATGATCCATTGCGCGGGAAATATTATATCAATGTTGATGTCACATTTTTTGAGTCTACGATGTATTTCTCCTCTACATGTGACAGATTGGCTTCATCAAACTCTAATGATGAGTTTTACACGCCACCTCCTTCTGCGAGCCCGTCATCTCCACTAGCTATGCATGTTGTACCGTCACCACCTACTCTACCTCCTTCTACATAGTCAAATGTGCCCATTGTTCCACTATTACCAAAATCCTACACCCGTCGGCATATATTTGCTCATGGTCATCGCCTGTTATCCAGCACGCCCCAGGTTTGTTTTGATAACAAGGTTTCTAACGATGGGTTTGGAGGTATAAATGTGCACGGATAATTACAGGTGACTAGCCTATGAGGAGGAGGTTCTCGATAACCAAGATATACCCATTACATTTCGGAAGCAGAAGCGTACATGTGTTTCATATCCCCTTGCCTCCCAGGTCTCCTTTCATCATCTGACAGGAGAAGTTCAGAGATTTGCAGTGGCTCTATCTGTCATGGACATTCGAAATTATTAGGAGGCCTTGAAGGATAATCGTTGGTGCTTAGCTATGGAAGAAGAGATGGATGATTTGCAATCACATGGTACCTGGAGTTTGGTGTTTGCTCCTCCTGGGGCATCTATTGTCAGTTGCAAATGGGTGTTTATTGTTAAACATCATGCAGATGGGAGCTTTGATCGTTACAAGGCAAGATTGATAACACGAGGATTTACTCAGACCTACGGCATGGATTATATGGACAAGTTCGCTCCAGTTGCTCGTCACTCAACTATACGTGTTCTTCTTTCAGTTGCAATGGTATGTGATTGGCCTTTGTTTCAGCTAGATGTTAAAAATGTATTTTTGTATGGAGATCTACAAGAGGAAATTTACATGCAGCAGCCTCCGGGGTTTGCTGCTGAGGGGGAGTGTCAGCAGGTTTGTAGACTTCATAAAGCAATATATGGCCTTAAGCAAAGTCCAAGGGCATGGTTTTAGAAGCTCTCAGATCTGATTGAAAGGCAGGGGTTCAAGAGGTCAAATGCAGATCCTTCACTATTTTTACAGAGAACACCTAGAGGTATTGTCGTCATCATGGTCTATGTTGATGATATACTTGTTATGGAAGATGATGTGTAGGGGATAAAGATGGTAAAAGAATTTTTGGATCATCAGATTGTTGCTAAGGATCTTAGTATCCTAAGGTATTTCTTAGGGTTAGAATTTGCTAGGAATGTGCATGGTCTTGTGACGACCCAAAGAAAGTATGTTACATACATGCTTGTTAAGACTAGCATAATTGGGTGTCGACCCTCTACTACTCCTATGGATCCTAGCATGAAGTTATACGACGATGATACAGATGAGGTTGACAGGAGGAGATATAGAGAGATGATGGGAAAGTTCCTCAATATTATATTACTAGACCTGATATCTCTTTTGCAGTGAGTCGGGTGAGTCAGTTCATGGAGCATCCCCGACAGGTACATATGAATGTTATATACATGATATTGAGATACCTAAAATCTTCTCCAGGTGCAGGATTACTATTCAGAAAAGGAGCAACTCTTTCTATTTCTGCATGTGCTGATGCAGACTATGCAGCATCAGGCTTCACGGTGTTTGTCAACAATTATCTTGTTTCTTGGAAAAGCAAGAAACAAACGGTTGTGGCTAGATCAAGTGTTGAATCTGAGTATAGGGCTATGGCACAAGCAAGCACAGAAATGATGTGGGTCCGAGCAGTGCTAGCAGATTTGCATATAAATGTACCTCTACCCATGCAGTTACAATGTGATAATCGGGTTGCCTTATTTATTGCAAATAATCCTGCATTCCATGAAAGAGCGAAGCATATTGAGGTAGACCGCCATTATACTAGAGAGATGATTCAGATGGGTTTGATTTCTACCTCCCATGTTAGTTCAGGAGAGCAAACGACAGATATAGTTACCAAGGCATTGCTCAGAGGGCCATTTCAGAAGTGTTCTTCCAAGTTGAGCACGATTGACATCTATTCCATCTTGAGGTGAAGTGTAGAGATATTTCTATGTTCCTATGTATCTTTTTATTATTTTATTTCTTTATGTTCATCTTATGTAATTTACCCATAGGTCTCACCTCTATATAACAGAGCCTAGGGTTCCCAGGAATAAACATCTCTTTGATTATTCCCAACAGTTATGGTTATAAGAAATAGTATTTATCATCTAAGGTTTCTTCTCTATATAATCACATAATAAACATGGCATTAATTTATATCTGCATGATATCAGAGTGGTGGTCCTAGACCGAAACCCTGATACCCTCGAAACTCAAACATTAGTTGTTGGTCATTTCTCCTATGCTAACGCATGCCATCACTCACCCCCATTCCTCCTAGCACACAACCACCCACCCTCTGTGTGCCACCGCAAAAGGCTCCTCATTAACAACCCATGCACAAGGGCCCTAGTCCCCATACAAGTCCCAAGGGGATCACTACCTTCCTTCTTCTCTCCCCCTTCTTCTTCTTCTTCCTCTTTCCTTCTCATGCAACCCACCTCTTCTCCAATCCAGAAGTGGCGGTCGAGCGACATGGGGAGGGGGGCAGACGTTCGGCGGCGCGTGGAGAGGGGCGCAGAGAGCAGCAGCAGCAGCAGGTTGACACCCCACGCGTGCACCACCTGCTTGGCGTTGATCCTCTAGTCAGCAAAGCAGGGCATGCATATCATGGTCACTCCTCCCACCAAGCTCTCTATCACCGAGATCCACCCGCAATGAGTCACGGTGACCCCACTGCCGCGTGTCGTAGCATCACCACTTGTGGGACTTACCTTACCACATTTCCCTTCCTCGTCATCCGCTCCAAGAATCCCTACAGGAGGCCCATCGGTGTCTTCTCCCGCAGAACTAGATGAAGGGGATGTTGCTCTCCACCAGGGCCTCAGCAAGCGCGACGAGCTCAGATGGTGGTGAGACAGAGAAGGTGTCGAAGGCTATATATGCGACAGAGGAAGATGGGCATTCGTGGAGCCCAAAGAAGTAGCCAGATCGTACGTAAGGAGAGATAGATCGGCAAGGAGGTTGAGGGGGTTGATGGGAAGGCACCACGGGAGCTTGGAGAAGAGGTCGGTGATTACAGAAGGGTTCGATGGCATGGAAGGTGTTGAGTACGACGGTGGCGACGCGGGGGAGATCAAGGCCCATGCGTTGTGTAAGAAGGTGGAAGGTAGATTGGAGGTTGCCAGAGACGATGCCTTTTGGGAGATCGCGGACCCTCACGGTAGGAAGGAATTCCACTACGTCATCGAGTATGCACGCAATTGTTGCATTCGTAACGACGCTCGGGGAGGTGGGGGAGGGGATCGGGATCGGAGCTCCGGGAGGCGTGCGGGAGGGGTGGAGATCAGGCGGTGGGGGTGTTAGGGATGGTTGAGGGAGGCAGAGGGGAAGAGGATGTAAGGAGGATGGTGAGGGGGGAAGAGGGGTAGCATCTTTTGTAAATTTGTTAAATAAATAGGGCAATATGCACCTCTTTTTAATGGAATACGGTAAAATTTAACGGGTAAATGGATAGGAATTAATCACAGTGTCTGTGGAGTAAGAGTTAACAAGTTTACGGGGTCGAGGGGATAATAACGATGTTTACAAGGTCGAGAAGGTAATTTACAATGACTCTAGGATTCATGAGGTAAAAAATCCTTTATCAAAATAAAATGCTTTTTAAGAGGAAAATAACATGTATTTTCAGTGAAACTTTTTTGATATTCTATGAAAATACTATAAACTGGCATAGGAAAAGCGAAATTTCAGCTTAATTCAACTAAATTCCATTAAAATTTGAGGTCACGTTGTTGGCCCTGTAGAACAAATGTCTATATAATTGTGGAGATGAAAGAATGAATTTTTGAATTGATGAGGCCCTAGGGTTCTCTTATATGGGAGAGAAATCTGTTGGGCAAATTACATAAAAAGACAAAGAGAATAAAAAATACATAAACAATAAGAAAGATAACTAATATCTCAACACTCCCCCTCACAAGATGGGGTGTAGATATCAATCAGACTCGGGTTGGAGCAGCATCTCTGGTAAGACCCTTTGGCTAAGGCCTTAGTAAGTATATCTGTTGTCTGATCTCCAGAGCTAACATGAGTAGTGGCGATGAGACCCTTTCTTATCATGTCACGAGTGTAGTGACAGTCCACCTCTATGTGCTTGGTCCTCTAATGGAATGTAGGATTGTTTGCAATGAAAAGGGCAGACTGGTTGTCACATTGGATGTGCATGGGAAGAGGCAACTCAATAGTCAGGTCAGCAAGAACAGATCCAACCCACATCATCCATGTACTTGCCTGCGTCATGGCTCCGTATTCTGACTCAGCACTAGATCCGACAACCATAGTTTGCTTCTTACTCTTCCATGACACCAGGGAAATTCATGTGAACACTGTGAAGTCTGAAGTAGATTTCCTATCCTTGGGACACCCAGCATAATATGCATCTACACATGTTGTAACTGCAAGAGATGTACCTCTACTGAATAGAAGTCCAGTGTCAGGTGAAGCCTTCAGATACCTCAGAATCATATGGACTGCATCCATATGTGTATGTCCGGGTTGCTCCATAAACTGACTCACTTTTCACATGGCAAAGGATATATATGGCATGGTGATGGTCACATACAGAAGCTTGCCAACAAGCTCCATATACATCCTCTTGTCGACCTCCTCAGTGTCATCATCGTAGAAATTCATAATCAGGTCCATGGGAGTAGTGGCAAGTCTGCAATCTGCCATGTTTGTCTCAGAAAGAAGATATATAGCATACTTCCTCTGAGTCATCACAAGACCTTGTTGGTTCCTGGCAAACTCCAATCCAAGTAGCGTAAACTACCAAGGTCCTTGGTCACAAATTGTTAACCTAGGAAATCCTTGGCCACATGAATACCCTGCTCGTCATCCCATATAACAATGATATCATCGACATAGACAAGAATGACAAATGTACCTCTCTGAGTCATGTGCACAAACAGAGAGTGATCAGTAGTCGACCGCACAAATCCCTCTTACTCTATCAAGTCCGAGAGTTTCTAGAACCATGCTCTTGGACTCTGCTTAAGGCCATAAATAGCCATGTGAAGCTTGCACACCTTCTGACCACTCCCCCTCAGCAGCGAATACAGGTGATTGTTGCATATAGACCTCCTCCTATAGATCACCATAAAGAAAAGCATTATTCACATCAAGCTGATAGAGGGGTCAATCATGTGTCACTACAACAGATAGAAGAATATGCATAATAGAATGCCTGACAACTGAAGAAAAAGTATCATGATAGTCCACCCATATGTCTGGGTGAACCCTCGTGCCATAAGTCGTGCCTTGTAGCAATCTACACTGCCATCTGTTTGGTGCTTCACTGTGAACCTCACTTGCACCCCACAACGGATGCATTGATTGAAGTTGAAACAAGGCTCTAAGTACCACGCGGCTATAGCGTGGTCATCTCCTCATCTATGGCTAGATATCACTGACTATCCTGAATAGCCTCCTGATGTGTCTGTGGTATCTCCACAACTAACAATGCCAAGGTAAATCTCCAGAAATCCTCTGAAAGTCTGTTCTAAGAAACATGAGCTGTAAGAAGATATGTAGCACATGTACGTCTCTGCTTTCGCAAAGTAATCAGCACATCCAGATCATCTGTCATGTCTTGAACCTATAAGTTTCCCTCTTGAGAGGGTACCCGCTCATCCTGTAGGGAATTCTGCTGCACAGACAACTCAGTAGCCACATCAGTAGAAACAATGTGCTCATTACATACAAGAGGCGTGTTGGATGATGGGGAAGACCTGTGAACATGGGGAACAGAGCAAGACCTGCGAGTAAACATTGTTGGGAAAAATATCAAGAGATGTTTATTCCATGAACTCTAGGATCTTATATAGAGGAGAGACCTATGGGTAAATTACATAAGATAGACCGGAGAAGTGGAATATTAGGAAAAACAATATAGAAACATAAATATAACTCTACACTCCCCCTCAAAATGGAGCATAGATGTCAATCATGCTCAACTTGGATGCATATTTTCTGAAAAGTGCCTCTGAGCAATGCCTTAGTGAAAATATCTGCAGTTTGATCCCCATAACTAACATGAGAGGTAGAGATAAAACCTTTCTGAATCATATCCCTTGTATAGTGACAATCTAATTCAATATGTTTGGTTCTCTCATGGAATGCAGGATTGTTTGCAATAAACATGGCTGCCAGGTTTTCACATTGTAGTTGCATAGGAATAGGTACATCTATATATAAATCTGCTAGAACTGCTCGGACCCACATCATTTCCGTACTAGCTTGTGCCATAGCCCTATATTCAGAATCGGCATTGGACAGGGCAACTAAAGTTTGCTTCTTACTCTTCCAGGAGAAAAGAGAGTTACCTACAAAGACCATAAAATATGAAGTGGACTTTCTATCCTTTGGACATCATGCATAGTTAGTATCAGCTCATGCAGAGACCGTTGTCCCTTTTCTATATAATAATCCTGCACCTGTAGAAGACTTTAAGTACCTCAAGATCATATATACAGCATCCATATACCTGTCGGGGATATTCCATAAATTAACTCAATCAGCTAACTGCAAATGAGATATCCAGCCTGGTTGTAATAACATAAAGAAGCTTCTCATCTATTTCTATGTATCTTCTCCTATCCACTTCCTCTGTATCATCAGCATATAGCCTCATACTAGGGTCCATAGAGGTGGTAGCAGGTTGACATCCAATCATTCATGTCTCCACCAGCATGTGTGTCACATACTTCTGTTGGGTCATTACAAGACCCTACTGATTTCTGGCAAACTTAAGCCCAAGAAATATTGTAAGGTACCAAGATCCTTGATAACAATGTTGGCCCAGAAATTCCTTAGCCATTTGTATCCCCTGCACATCATCACATGTAACAAGTATGTCATCAACATATACCAATAGCTACCGTGCCTCTAGGTGTTCGTTGTACAAATAATGAATGATCCGCATTTGACCTTTTAAACCCCTGCTTCTCAATTAAGTCCGAGAGCTTCTGAAACCCATGCCCTATGACTCTGTTTAAGGCCATATATTGCCTTATGAAGTCTACAAACCTGCGGATACTCCTCCTCAGCAGCAAACCCAGGAGGTTGCTGCATGTAGACTTCTTCCTGCAGGTCCCCATACAAAAAGGCATTTTTAACATCAAGCTGGAAGAGAGGCCAATCACGTACCACAGCAACAGAAAGAAGAATTCGTAGAGTAGAATGACGAGCCACTGGGGAGAGTGTGTCTAGGTAATCCACGCCATATGTTTGAGTAAATCCACGAGCAACCAGTCTGGCTTTGTACCGATCCAGACTCCCATCTACACGGTGTGTATCAGTAAACACCCACTTGCAACTGACGACAAAAGCTCCCTCAGAAGCTGCAACCAAGCTCCAGGTACCACGTGACTGTAAGGCAGTCATCTCTTCTTTCATAGCTAATCGCCCCGACTATCATTCAAAGACTCCTGATAATTCCGTGGAATGTCCACCGCAGACAATGCAACTTCAAATTTCTTGAAATCCCCAGTCAATCGATCATAGGAGACCATGGATGCTAACGGATATGATGCACAACTATGCTTTTTCTTCCGAAGCGCAATAGGTAAGTCCATATCATCAACCTCCACGTTCGTCCCCTGTAAAGGACACTGCTCAAGCAGACCATCAGATCCATCCTTAGAAACTATGTATTCCGAACATACCTCATGCGTGCTAGATGATGAGCGGTGACCACGAGCAGAAGCAGGTCGACAGGTATAGTGATGCGGCAACGGTGGGACAGGGACAATGGGGGGCTGAGGAAATAGGAGAAAGTTAAGGTGGTGTCGATGTGTTACCACGGCCTCTTTCTCCATCATGATTAATGGCCGCCCGGAGGGGGGCTTCTTCCAGCCAAGAAGGGGGGTCCAGCAGGCTGCCCCCTTGCTCCCCTTCTTTTTGTCGTTGTTGTGGATGTCCTTGCTCGCATGGCTGGTCGTGTTGTTGGGTGCGGGCTTTCGGCGGGTTACTCAAGGGGCGGGTTGAGCGTGCCATTGCTTCAGTTTGCTGACGACACCATCTTTTTTATTGAGGGGGGCCTTGCGGAGGTCTCGAGGATGTCTGCGACCCTAGACTTATTTAGCGAGCTCTTAGGTCTATACAAGAATGTCAACAAGTCGAAGGTGGTCCCTTTTGGCCTCCTGGCAGAGGAGGCGGATGCTTGCGGTCGTGTCTTGGGGTCTCATTCTGGATCCCTGCCTATTGATTACCTCGGGATGCCTCTGGTTGCGGGCAGAGCTAGGCTGAGGGATTGGCTCATGGTCGTCGAGAAGGTGGAGAAGAGGCTGGCCGGGTGGAAGTCGGCCATCCTTTCTAAGGGGGGACACCTTGTCCTCCTCAAGGCGGTGCTCTCTGCTATCCCGGTTTATTTCTTGTCTAATCGTCGGTTGCCGGTGGGGATTCGCAATCGCCTCGAAAAACTTATGCGAAGATTTTTGTGGGGCAAAGATGGAGAGGTGTCGGGAGGGATCCACTTGGTGGAGTGGGATGAAATAACCCAGCGCAAGAGTGAGGGAGGGTTAGGCATGCGGAGGCTGGAGCTTGTTAATGAGGTCTTCCTTCTTAAGTGGGCTAACAGAATTTGGGGCCCAGGTGAAGATTTTTATACCAAGATCCTGCGCGAGATGCACGCTGTTAGCGGGGCAACTCCTTCGCCGGCGGAGTCGGTGGGATCTCAGACGCCCTCTTGGAAGGGGGTGCTGGAGGTTTTTTCAAGAAATCTATCCGTTTGTCCCAGTGCTTGGTAATGGACTTTCTTTCAGGTTTTGGACGGATGATTGGACGGGGGGGCACTGAGCTTGCGGTTCCCTCGCCTATTCACGTTGGCTGCTGATAAGGGTGCATGCGTCGCCTCTTGCTGGTCGGATGGTAGTTGGTTCCCGCCCTTCCTTACCAACTTCTCCGATCAAAGGCTCGAGGATTTTCTCGGCCTTCTGGACGCCATTAGGGATGTCGGGCGTCCTTCTGACGGGAGGGACCATTGGGCCTGGCGGAGGGGTCCGTTCTCGTCGAGGAAGGCGTATGGTGCAATTTGTACGCCCTCGCCCTCACGTTCGGAGATCTTGGTACGTGATTGCGGCTTTTTGGGGGGTCTGAGGCTCCCCGAACGATTGGGCTTCTTCCTATGAATTTTTCGTAGGCAGAGGTTGATGACGAGAGATCGTTGCGTGAGGCTGCTTGGCAATATCTCGGATAGGTGCGTCTTGTGCGAAAATGCAGTGGAGTCCATTGAGCATCTCTTCTTCGCGTGCCCTAAGGTCATTGGGGTTTGGGAGGAAGCGGCTATGGGTTGGGCTTGCACTTCAGATTTGGCATCCTTCTGTGACTCGTTGGTGGCTAACAGAAATAGGGAGAATTGTGGCCCGTGGCAAGCTTGTGGGCAATCTGGTTGGGCAGGAACGCAGCTCTTTTCACGGGACAGCGATTTTACAAGGAAAACATCATGGTACACTGTGCTAGGTTGGTCGGTGATTGGGTGTTGGGGTAGCTTCCTATATGGCATCTTTTTCTTTACCGTTGTAAACCGCTTTCTATCTTTGTTGTTTTTTAATTAATTGGGGCGAACACCGCTGAGTGTCTCCTCCTCTTTTGGGCCTCAAAAAAACCAATGCAGAAAGGATCACAACTATAACAGATACTTGAAGAGATGCTATACTCCAACTTAAGGCGTGTTTAGACATGTTTTTCTTTTATATTTTCTCTTGTTTTCTATTAGAAAGATGACCGATGTACTTATTTAAGTAACCTACTTCACACAGAAAAGTCAATCGTGTTATATAGTTGGATAATAAATCATTTTTATTTCTAAATTTAAGTCAATATCTCACTAAATATGTGTTTATATCGAGCAAAAATTAAATTAAAAAAGATAGCAAATAGAAACTAGATTGTAAACAAAGAAAAAAGGACCACTGCGGGAAAAGCAAGTGTGCGTACTGGATAAGAGAGCCTTTTCCTTCAATGTAATAGTCTTCTGGAGAGCTAAGAGCAAGGTCAGAGAAGCAAGAAAAATCAGCATCTGGAGTGTAAAGAAGGTTATCCAACCCCACCGCCCGTCTCAGCTGCCTGGATATTAACTATTAAGGCAATCATAACATGATCTGTATATGGTATGTCTATATAAAAGAGCAGAAAAAAGCACACACAAAAAGCACATTGATGTTGTACTAAAGGGAAATCACCTAGACTTCTCTCTGTCATGTAGTTCTGTGACCCAGCCATTATATCTAAGCTGAACTGTGACAACTGGAACCCCCACTAGTTTATAAATATTATCAAATGAATCCCACTGCCTCCATTTTGATGGTAGTAGCTTTTTAATTCCAGGGACATCGCAAGCTGACAATATGAGATACATCACTAACTGCCGGAAATATCTCTTAAATTTAAATTTTAGAATACGTACTCAAAGTACTACCAACCTGCAACATATGCATCAGCTTTAACAACCTTCTTATTTGTAGCCTGAAGAAAAACAGAAAAACCTAGTTACGATAAAGCTAGCAAAACAACTGAAACAAAATCGCCCTTCAAACAGAATCCTTAATATGTAAAAATAGCAAAAAGTTGTATCTGGCACACTGCCAAGAATATTGGGGAAGGTCAAAGAAAAGCAAACCAAATCTTAAAGGAAATGAAAAGTAGGATTATCAAAGTCAGCTCAAGGATCCCTATGTATAATACAGGCAATTTGAAGGTCCTATTCATGATTAGGCAGAGAAGATTAAATATTGGCCCTCAAATTGGAGTATATCTATTAATCATGCCCAACTTGGTGAAAACAGTGAAATCCGTTTCTTGCAAGAGATTTGATGAAAATATATGCAAGTTGTAGCTTTGATAGAAATGTGAGAGGTGGTATTTTCTTCCTTTACTCCACTATCCCTAATAAAGTGGGACTACTTCAATGTGCTTGATGCATTCAAGAAAAATCAGATTATTTGTAACGCAATTAGCCGACTTGTTGTCACAGTAGAGGGAATTGAGTTTCCATGGACAATATAAGTTCCTATAAAAAGGTGACAAACCATTCCGCACTGGATCTCGAAACCATTGCCTACTTATTGTACCAAGTGACCAGATTTCCACCTATACATGTGGCAAAACATGTGGTGGATTTTCTGTGCTCATGAGAACTAGCGTTTTCCCTCAAGAGAACTAACGCACTCAATATCTATTGTTGGAGTATTTGGTTGTGCGCCTCTTATATTGTAGACGGGTAAATGAATCTCTCCAGGATCCTTTTATCTCTGAAGGATATTGTGAAATCCTTAATGGCATCACGGAAGCGTGAGGATCGCATCGTATGCGATCGGAAGCGACTAGTCGCACTAGTTGCTCGAGGCAGCGGAAATTAAAATTTTTCATGCGATGAAACCACATGATCCAAGAACACTTCTCGAATCGTTTCATCTAAACCACAAACAAGTATTAGGGTTACCTCTGGAAGCGTGGTTGCGATCGAGTCTCTAAACGAAGAGACCTCATGTCTCAAGTCCGATCCGACGGAGGAAACGCTTGCGAGCGCGTGGATGAGATGCTTGCTTCTCGCAATCCATGTTGATGATACAAGCGGCGAATCTCCTGATCTCGACACACGAGATCCGACGTCTTCTTCACGAGCGAGGCGCACCGAAGGAGACGGAGATCCATGAGTAAACGATCTGGCAGCATAACAATGACGCTGCGGCGATGGAGACTCTCTCTAGGGCATCCATGGTGGACGGCCATATGAGAGAGAGAGAGATGGCGTGTAGAGAATGAGAGAGAGAGAGAGAAGTTGTTCACAACTTGTGTGTTGTGTTGTTGTAACCAAGAAGAGCAAGGAAAGCCTCCCCTTTTATAATATTTTGGGATCCATGGATCTCAATCCATGGACAACACAAATCTAATGGCTCTCATTGATTTGTTTTTCTTTTAATGGCTAAGATTATGTTGGTAAAAACCAACAATAATTAATTTAATTTAGATTAAATATATATTGATAAATCAATATGATTTAATCTCAAATTAAATCAATCAAGCATGGAGATATGGAATGTAGATTGCCTCCTTCCATAATATGGGATTTGGTGGCAATCTCATGTAATCTCATGATATCTCTTAAGATTGCATTATTCCATGGAAATCTCCAAGATTTACAACAACACTTGTAGTAAATAATTCTACAAAAATAATTCATAATTATTTTGTGAATATTGCAATCTTGCCATTGAAAAATTGTGAATCACATTCACAACCCAAAATAAAATGTTAATTACATTTTCAATTAATTTGTCCAATGTGAATCCAATTCACATCAACATTTAATTAACAAATGTAAGTTACAAATAGCTCTCTCTTATATATCATAAATCGCATTTATAATGTATATGATTAATATGGATAGTGTTATCCACATAATTCATGTCCATGATAATTAAATCACATTTAATCATCTCGGATCTCTATTCTCATGTGCCCAAATAATATGAATCACATTCACATTATTCACTTGATAATCAAATCACATTTAATTATTCAAGATAATTCTCTTTATAATATGAATTAAATTCGTATTATTCATGATAATTAAATCACATTTAATTATCCAAGATAACTCTCCTTATAATATGAATCAAATTCATATTATTCATGACAATTAAATCACATTTAATTATCCATTTTCTCAATGATCGGATACATATATCAACAATGAAATTATCCTGAACTCTTTCAGGGGGTGCTTGGATAGTGGGTTTAGGTGGGTTAAACTGGTTGCAGGTAACCCATTTTTGGGTTTTGGTGTTTAGATAGAAGGTTAAACTGGGGGTGGTTTAGAAGTGGGTTTGGGATGATGTGATTGTATTGGAGTTTGAAAAAGTGAGAAGTTATTGTGATGTGATTGTATTGGAGTTTGAAAAAGTGAGTAGAAGTGGAGTAGTTTATAATTTTTATATGATATGATGGTATAGTATATTATTTTTTGATGGATTTGATGATGGAGAATTGATTTATTTATTTTTTTAAAAAAAGATAAAAAGTGGGACCCACATGGAGGGAGAAAATATGGGGTAGGGGAGTTAAACCACCCTTGGGGTGGTTTAACCCGATATAAGAACGCACCCTCAAGGATAATGCGCTTTCTCCACGGATACTTGGAGATAAGGACAAGGCGATTGTATTGTTCCACGTATAGCGACTTGGATACTGAGATCACATCTCAAATCCAAATCTTGCGGACCTCCCATAGATGCTTGATTAAATCAAGACCGCAGATCTAACCTTCTCATTGCATCTGAAACACATTCAAATCAATGTTTAACATTTGGACTAAGATCAGATCACTTCTCTACTGAGAGGAGTCACTAAAATCCAGACCTGTTTCATCACTCCCTAGGAATGGAAGCATCACGGTGATACAACCGTTTATGATCACATCACCCTCTGGTATTTCTAATACATGTACATCATGCATACTGGAAGACCCAGATCTAACCCGAAGTATAAGATCAATTTTACACTGTTTACTTCAGGTTTTATCATTAAGTTTCTCAATTGACTATTGGGAGTTGGTATCGATCATATACTTTCCAAAAGCATATATTATACCCAAGCGTTGATCATATACTTTCCAAAAATATATATCAAACCTACAAATTCAGTCAAGCTTCCAAAGCGAGATGACCGTGCATGGAATTTGATTCTCCCCAATATCTCATGAGTGAGCTCGTGTCTTCCGGTTCAGTAACTGAACATGTATGATCCCTTTGAGAGATCGTATTACTCATATGTCATTGTATGCTCACCAACGCACCGGTGTATAGACCTTAATTAGGTCATCAACCTATTGGTCTGCCAAATGTACAAACTCAGACATATAGTAACACATATGTCTCCGGTCAGAGGATGCGTGCCTATATTATGACAGCATACGATATAGGACTTTGGTTATCTCGATCTCGTTAAGTCAACTCTTTTGACCTAACTTATCTAACACCTTTGAATCCCAATTCCTATGCAGAGGACCTGCATCAAGATGTCGGTTAGATGTCAACCTTTAGAGAAAGGATTGACATCTCCTTCTCAGGCTGGAGATCATCTCTTAATAATCATCTGACGGTGCTTGATGAGTCCTCAATCTAACTCTTTAGATATTCATCATAGCACCAGCCTCTATGATTCAATAATTGAATCAGCAGCAGTACGATCATCAAGATGGTCATGAGACATAACCCTAATTGTACTAAGCGACCTATTATGCAAATTGGTTATTCTTCATTTTAGATCAGGGAATGATATTTACAATAGCATTTATTACATAATGGCTCGCCGTGGGCTCGCGTGTCCAACAATCTCCCACTAGCCCAAAGAGCCATTAATGGGCTATTCATTAAACCCGCACTCATGTGACAATCATAGGCTATTTAAGAAAATAGCTAGGTAAGTTGATCAGTCACTATGTTCACAAGAGACTATGCCAAGTCCTTTTTACGGCACTTGCATATCTCCGAGTACTAGTTCTCGCATTAAATGCGAAAGTTGCATTTTATGCAACCAATACTCAACATTGTTAGTTATAGTGTCGTTGATACTACAGCTTAATAATCATTTAACCAGTATGTAATTTCTATTATCCTTATTAGAATACCATTATTCCTGGAGATCTCTATCTCCTAAGGTATCCACAGTTAAGTCCTTTTAGATCACTATCTATAAAGTCTTAATTTCTTGAAGGTAAGACTTTGAGATCACTATCTCAAAAGTCTTGTCCTCTATGAAGATATTGTTATTACTGCAATCAAGTGTTTTATCACCATAGTAGGTTTAGTAACAGTTTACTACTCCCACAGCATGGCAGACATCGGGCTTTTGTACACATCTAGCATACACCCGGCTTCTCGGAACTGATGCACAAGGGCAAGCAGTTTTAGCATTTACATCCTCAACTCCTTGAGGTGCTATCCCTTTAGAAAGGTCAGTACCATATCTTGAGGGAAAGAAGCCTTTCTTGGAATTTTTCAGAAAATGAAATATGTCCTTGGTGTATGACTAATGTGACGCCCCCAATACCCTCTTCTCTTTGCTTCTGAATAACTTCAGAACTAAGATCCGAGAGGAATCTTTGAGATCATATCTCAAGATATGGAACAACCAGTCTATAAAACACTTATTATTATCCTTATATCATTCCGAATGATTAGGATATTATCTACATTTAACACGATGAACACAATGGCACTCCCACTAAGCTTCATATGGTTCATCAAGATTCTATATGAAATTATAACATTTATAATTTCTTCAAATCTGATGTTCCAACTACAAGAAGCTTATTTGAGTCCATAGATGGAGTTTCTTTAGCTTGCACATCTTGATTTCCTTAACCATGAAGCCCTGGGGTTACTTCATGTGAATATCCTTAGAGAGGTATTCACAGAGGAATGTCATCTTGACACACATCTTGAAGATGTCATAGTCAAGTTGTGTAGCTAAAGTTAGCAATAATTTGATGGGTTTAAGCAAGATCACTGAAGAGCAAGTCTCATTGCAAGCAATGTCTTCTCTTCGGTGTGTATCTTGAGGATACAAGTCGTGCTTTGAAGGTCTCTACCTTCTCATCAGGTTACCTCTTTCTCTTAAAGATCCATTTTCACCTAATAGGTTTTATCCTTATAGGTGGAACCTCAAAGGATCCACATACAACACTTGTATATGAAGTCTACTTTAGACTTTATTGCTAATATCCATCCTTTCATGACATGATCTTCAGAAGCTTCATCACATGAAGTCAGATCATTGTCAAACTTGACCGACACATGGAATCCATCCTCAAACTTATTTGAAGAGGTATTAGTGTTTCATCTTTAATTGTCCTTTTAATTTCCAATTTCAGAAGCCTCATTATCATCTCAAGATTAAATGAGTTCCTTTACCTCATTTTCATCTTGATTCTCAAGAGAGTCATCCTATAAGAATCACATCTTCAAAGATGAGATCTTTTAAGAATCTCAAGGTCATAAAGTAGGTATCCAATACCATCCTTTATTCTCCTAATGAAGTAGCACTCTCTAGTACTAGATTCCAGCTTATATGCATGGAACCTTATTAAGGATATATATTATCGTCTCTACTACATATATATACCTTGGAAACTAAGAGGTAATTATGCTAAGATTCTTCATTGATCAAATCATGTCACACATGATTAAAATTTGTATCTCCCTACAACTCTATTGAGTTTAGGTACATTAGGAGGATTGAGATAGGAATGATATTCATATCTCTATAAGGTATTCCATGAATTCATCTAATAGGTACTAACTACCTAGATTAGATCAAATTCATTTAATCTTCCTTCAAACTTTGGTTCTAAACCAAAATTCTGAAATCTTTGAACATTGTAAAGGTTTCTAAGTGAAGAGAAGAAATCTCATATCACAAATAATCATCAATAGATATCACATATCCATAATGTTTATTCTGATATAGATGTTAGAAAATAAGAAGCGGAAGCGGAAACGATAAACAGAGCATAAGAACAAGAAAATTTAAACATGGAATACCATGATTTTACGTGTAACCCTACTCCCTAAGGAGCGGGATGAAACCACAGGAGAAGCCCTCAAAGGGGCATATTATGCATTGCTTTTTCTCGATGGATACAGGAGGTCTGGGGCTCCTTATATAGCATCTTCAGAGCCTCCAAGTCTCACCGTTGGACAATGTGGGACTAAACACTGGTTGGGGTAAGTGGATCATCTCAAGGATCCATTTACCCTGCTACAACTCAATAGGCGCACATAACACATACTCCAACACACCCCCTCAAGCTGGAGAACACTACGGACAATATCAACCCAACGCGCACATTGCTGCAGTCGAGGACGTTGCTTCTCATGCTGTTGGAAAAGAAAAGAGCCCCCCATGTGTTTAGTACCACATGGGGGAGCGGTCACTATTGGGTCTGTCCGTGGGGCTATATAAGGAGCCCCACACCCCCTGTACTCATTGAGAACTTCAATAGAAGAAACGCCCAATTCAGGGGCTTCTCCCGTGGTTTCATCCTGCTCCTTCTCGGAGTAGGGTTCCACATAAAATCATGGTGTTCCCAAGTTTATCTTTCTTGTCTACTGCTCTGTTTTATCATTCCGCTTCCGCTTTATATTTTTCAATATGGTATCAGAGCGGGTTCGATTTTTGAGGTTTTTTTCATTATGTTTCATTTTTCCGAGATTTGATTATCAAGGTCATGTTCTGGGTTGAGATAAAATCCTAGAAATTATTCACTGCTGTAGAAGTTTTGTTATCCAGAGTTTCTCATTGAAACTCTAATCTTTCAAGATCAAGGGGATGAAGATCAGGCCCCTCCAGCCGGCCGCATATGATTCCAGGCAGCGATAGCCCTGTTCCTTCGTATATGATTCCAAGGGGCGATAGCCCCACTTCTGGGGCTCCTTTCAACCTGCGCCGCCACGGGCATCTGGATTCTGGCGCTCCAAACCGCAAGCACATCTCCCAACGCGAGCGGCGATCTCCTCGCGCGACCCTCCCAGGCAGAAGGCGGCGATGAATCCTGTCTAGGCCGCACCTCCCTTCGTCCCTTGAGGGCGTTAAATACAGAGCCCATGGCGATGCCCAGGCGGCTGGTCGCTGCAGCCCTTGCCGCACAGGCGGCTCTCCCTCTTCCGATCTCGCGCAGAAGGCGGCGCTCCCTTCGACTCCAAGCAGCACGTCCTTCGACTCCAATATCGCGCGCAAGTCCCCAGAGCCCAGGCGCTTCCTATCCAGGCGTGCGGCGAGCCCTAGCTGAAGCACGACGGCGCATGCCCTTGTGCTCCATCGCGCAACCTCGCGCGCATTCAGGCATCCCAGCCGCGATCCAGGCGGCAGTCCCATGCGCTCCCATCTCCAGCGGCGCAAGATGAAACCCCAAAACAGGGGGGCGGCGGTTTTGAAAGAAGAGGGCTCCCAAAGTAACGGGCATGCACGTTATAAAAAAAAATTAAATGCCCATGTGGGCTGACGGGCATAAAGGGGAGGCGGTGCATTATTTTCAGGGGGCAGCAAGGTTTTTTTAAAAAAGGAGGAAAGACCAACGGCCAAATGGACCTCTTGTTTAAAAAAAATAAGTTCCCGAACCCTAGATCTGCCGCATAAAAACAAGGGCCTCTGTGGGGGCCATTAAATGCCCTACTCTACTTTTTTTTCAAAAAAAGGGGACGTCGTTGGGCCCAAGGGGCCGAATATTGTTAAAAAAAAGAGAGATCAAGGCCCAAAGTTTTGGGTCGAGTAAAAAACGGGGGGGGGGCTGATTTGAGAAGAGAGAAGGAGCAAGGTTCGGAAGCCCTTAGTGGGCTGATTGGTTTTCTTTGAAAAAAAGAGAGAAAAAAAGAGAAAAGATGCGCGTACAAGAAAAAGCCGTACGCATATTCTAACAAAAAAAATCGAAAAAAAAAAGTCGCGTACAAGAAAAAGTCATACGCATAAAAAAATGTGATTCATGCTTATGTTTGTTTCTCCCAACTTGTCTATTATTTTCATTATTCTCACAAGTTTGGGAGAAAGGGGGAGTAAAAGCCATATGCATCCTACATCATTGACTGACAGACCAAACACTCCGGATTTCAAAGAATATCAAGCCATCTTCACTGTGCATCGATCTTCGTCGTGGTGTCTCTATCCTCGACATCGACTCCGCACTGGATTTGTTTTCTTCAAGGCACGACAGAGACAAAGTCCGGTGACCCGTAGGCACGACTGAGACAGAGATCCGGTGACCATGCAGGCACGACAGAGACGGTCCGGTGACCTTCCAGGCACGACAGAGATACGTTCCGGTGACCTGATATACCCATCAGCAAGCGGGTTTGTCTACCAGTTGCTGATACATACGTTTATTGTGGTGATTTCAAGTGAAGATGTAATGATGTATATTTTTCTTTATTGTTGCAAGTTGCAGCTGTCCCAGCTACCAACTTGAGGGGGAGTGTTGGAAAAGAAAAGAGCCCCCCATGTGTTTAGTACCACATGGGGGAGCGGTCACTATTGGGTCTGTCTGTGGGGCTATATAAGGAGCCCCACACCCCCTGTACTCATTGAGAACTTCAATAGAAGAAACGCCCAATTCAGGGGCTTCTCCCGTGGTTTCATCCCGCTCCTTCTCGGAGTAGGGTTCTACGTAAAATCATGGTGTTCCCATGTTTATCTTTCTTGTCTACTGCTCTGTTTTATCATTCCGCTTCCGCTTTATATTTTTCTACACATGCCGTGCAGGTGAGGAGGACGAACGGGCTGGAGTGTGAGTCTTCTGAATCTCCTCGCCGGAGAGCATGTGCTCTAAACTGCGCATGTCAGAGTTACTGCAATTGGAAATGAGTCTCCTCGTCGGAGTACTCTGGCCCGCCACAATAATGTGGACAACTGCTCCATCTCTGAAAAAGGCCGAACTAAAAAGGCTATGGATGTGCAATCCTCGTCGGAGTCCACGGTCGCTGGAGAATGGAGTCTGAAATAAGTCTCCTCGTCGGAGAACTGGGTCTCTCCCATCTGGCTCAGAGAATGGTGCACTGCTCTGGTGTACCTATGATACCACATGAAAACCCTTACCAACATGGCATAGGGAATGGTCCTCTACTCTGGAGTCCCTATGGCTCACATGAAAAATCTGGTCAACAAACAAGAATAATGATGGGGACCACGAACAAATGATGGCAACATGTGCTCATCTGAAAATGACCGCAAACATATGCGTGTTTGAAACTGGAGTCTCTTTCTGGAGAACTCGAAAATGGACCTCAACATGGAGTGCCTCGATCTTGGGCTCTGACCAATCTGTCGAGTCTGAACAACTGCGCATCACACCTGTGGACTCGGAATCTGAATGTCGAGTCTGAAATTGCGCATGAAAAATCTTCGTCTGAAAATTTGTAGAGTCTGGTCAACAACTGTCAGGCCTGGAGATTCTCTGAATCTGGATCATGGAACAGACCTGTGACTCTACATATATACTCCCCCTTTCTCCCATACTTGTCGGAAAATGACATCGACAAAGTTGGGAGAAGACAAGATAAATAAGGGTAAAACATGAACATTCAAAAATTTCTTGCGGCTTTTTCATTTTTTTTTATAAGCCGTCATTTTTTTTGTAATTTTTTAAAGTCGTTCAAACCTTTTTTTTCTACGGCTTTGCAAATCCCCCTTTTTCAACTTTTGCGTACGATTTTTTTTCGATGTACGCGCCTTTTTCTCCTTTTTTTAAATTTTTTTTGAATACTCGGCCTACTTGGGCCCAAAAACATGCAACAGCCCAACAGGGCTTTCTTTCTCTCTTCCCCTCCTTTTTAAAAAAAACATGCCCACATATGGACTCCAAAACAAGAAAAAATATTTTATAACACCCAACTAGGGTTCCCCCATTGGCATGGCCTCAAATTTCAGCGAAATTTGGTCGAATTTCTGTCGAATATCGATATCCAGTCGAAATTGAAATTCGACCGAAATGACCGAAATGACCGAAATATGGAGGTCCTAGTACAAAAAATGACCGAAAGGACCGAAATTTGGGTCGAAATTCCACCGAAATTCCATCGAAATTCCGTTTTGGTCGGTACCGAAATGGTGACCGAAACCGACATTTAAGGCCTTGCCCATTGGGAACCCTCCCAATGAAATGTCGCTGCCTCCTGGAGATGGGAGATGCGGCCTGGAGAGAAGGCTGGAGCCTCGCCGGAGTTGCGTTGTCCCGCGCTGATCGCGAGGGGCTGGGGGCGCCTGGGGCTCTCGCCTGGATCGCGCGCCGCCTGGGGGCGCCAGGGGATCTCGCCTGGATCGCGCTGGGTCGAATTGCTAAGGATCTGGGGGCCGCTATCTGCCAGGGGGAGATCGCGCTTGTCTGCCAAGGGGAGATCGCGCGCTAGGGTTCCTGCGCGTTGGTTGTTGCCGCCTCGCGTGGAAGAGAGGATCACGCATCATACCGTCTGGAGATGCTCCCCTCTGGAGTCTCGCCTGGAGTGGATAGGGGTGCGCCTGGGTCTCGCGCACGGGGAAGGAGCGGCGATGGGAGGCCGCGCGAAGGTGTCGCATGCCGCCAGGGCCTGGACTTGGAGGCTCCTTGAGCACGCAGATGTTGACTTGAGTTGTGTAGGGATGCTCCTCCCCTGCGCAATCGACGCTGCTGGAAGATTGACATCACGCCTGGAGTAGCGTATGACCGGAGATGCGCCGCTTTGGCGACCTTGCATTCTATGCGGCACAACTTGCACCGATCATAAAAGATAGAAAATGATCTTAACATAAATCTTCAAGAACAAAACTCCGACAACGAATCTCGAACAAAAAATAATGGATGGACATAGATTCCTCGAGAATCGACCCGCTCTGATACCATGTTAGAAAATAAGAAGCGGAAGCGAAAATGATAAACAGAGCATAAGAACAAGAAAACATAAACATGGAACACCATGATTTTACGTGGAACCCTACTCCCTAAGGAGCGGGATGAAACCACGGGAGAAGCCCTCAAAGGGGCATATTATGCATTGCTTTTTCTCTATGGATACAGGAGGTCCGGGGCTCCTTATATAGCCTCTCCAGAGCCTCCAAGTCTCACCGTTGGACAATGTGGGACTAAACACCGAATGGGGTAAATGGATCATCTCCAGGATCTATTTACCATGCTACAACTCAATAGGCGCACATAACACATACTCCAACAATAGATGATTCGCACACATCAATATGTGTGAGATCTTGAATACCTTGACATCTTACACCATTCCCAAGAAAGGGTGTATTGGGCATTTTTACTTTTGAATACAGTATTCACAAGTATGTAAGATTTGAACCTTTAGACAATCTAAAGTTTCATCTCTTACTAGTCTATTGATCACATCAACAGACAAATGTCCAAGGGCTTGATGCCAGATCATTGTCAAATGATCTTCATATTCCTATTGATCTTTTAAGGTTTAATTTCAGTATTAGAAATGTTAATTAACAACTCATTAATTTTCTAATTTAGTAGAGTCCACTAGATTTTAGATTACTATCTGAAATATCTCCATCATAACTCCTTATAATAGGTCTATTACAGAATTCATGTTTATTTCCAACATTTAGAAATAAACAATGAGTGTATTCTAATATCTAGGTCATAGAGACATTCTCTAAGACTCGGAGCTCTCCCACTGAAGATAACAAGTTCATCTATCCAATAGAGATTGTTGCAACAATTGCGTCAATATCCATGTGGATGACTATTAAACCTTAAAATCAAATTTTATAGTCTTCTAATACATATGCAATCAATTGCAAGTGTTATTAGAAGAATGAGATACAATTATTAGACTTTGATCTTATCAAATAAGAAAGTCAATTTAAATGATTATATGTAGATGTAGATTATTTCGATGCATCATCTACATCCTTCTGAACCAGATGGTAGTCTATATGAACCGGATGGTAGTCTATTGTAATGGCATATCATATTATGAATTAAATATGAGTTGCGGTTTTGGAGTGCTCCTCCACAATTATCCCCCTTTCCCTCAATTTTTAGGGTTTCTCCTCTCAACCACATTCCTCCCTCATCCCCTGAAGCGCATCGCGATCTTCTTCTCTCTCTCCTCTCCCATCCTCTTGATTCTCCGTCTACATCAACTTAACTTTTTTTTTAATACTAGAAGGTGGGTAGGGGGGATTCGAACCCTAGTTTTTTAACGTGGGAGCCACTGCTTCTACCACTAGACATCAACTTACCTTCTTTGATTGCTATTATATTGCACTTTATATTTTCTATGTATGCATCTATTAATAAACTTTTGTTCAATTATATGTATATATTGAAATGGTCTGGTGGTACTGCAGTGTTTCTACCACCCAAAAGATCAAGGTTCAAATACCCCCTTGCGGGGGTTGCGTTAGGTAGTCGACAACCAGCGTAAAAATAGTCGAATCTTTCAACATGGATTTGAACAAGAATACATGTAGCGATCCTACTTATAGTGGGAGAAGGCTTCGCCACATCATCTGGATCCTTCTCTAAGGATCCTAGATAGACAAGATAGTCACACTATCAATATATCGGCTTATTGCAGTATTGACATTTATCCAACTATTTGGATGTCATATGGAAGTCACAGAAGTACAGTCAACTCTTTGACTTTCCTTCTTACTTGGGTCCAACCCATGTTTCCACTGCGCTCCCTTTATCTATAAACAACCATTGCTTAAGACGAAGGATCTCTTATGTTGAATTCAAAAGATTTCAATATAAGAGCATTTATACATGCTTCATTCAATTCATACAATATGAATATTTTGAAGCTTCATGAATGACTAAAGTATAGATAGTATAATGATGACAATCATCATATCTACATACATCCTAACTCTTAAAGACTTAGGTTCAGGTAGGTATTCAAACATTTTGAATACATCATCTCTTATAGAGCCACCATTCTACATGATGCAGAGAACTATGTCATTCATGATAAAATATCAAGAGCACATATGCATACCAAAACATCTTCTCAGGTTTTATAAGGATTATTCGACAATTACGATCATCATCGACATGTCACTTCCAAAGTACTTCGATGAGAGATCAAGACTGTAGAGACATACAAACCCTAGGGTTGTAGTCCTATTGTCTATTTAATTGTCAGTCCTCATTATTATGAGGAAGACTTGCACATTGCAACCACATACATTATGTATCCAACTGCAAGTACAATATCTTGATCATGGATCCAATCCATGATAATTTACTGGTTATTATTGAGTATAGTGTTGAGTGGGTTTAATGAAGGATTATCTGAAATAAGAAATTTGCATAATAGTATATATATACTTTACTTTGATTTAGGAATTTTTATATCAAAGTTGTCATGTCTTATCAACAATGAAAGTTCATTCCCTTAATCACTTTCAATGTAAGAGATATACATACCATTATATCTCAAGTAAGATATGTGATGTCCTTCCTTATCTTTGTTACATCCCAATAATATGAGAACTTGTAACTCGGATAAAAAGAAGCAGGAACACATTCCGCCTTGCAAGGCCAACTTGCATCTACCAATTCCGTCTTTAACACACATGCCCACCACCCCTAAGGTGATGTTGACTTGTCGTTAATTGAACCAACTGTCAACAGGATTAGTACTCGCTATGCGCAATCCAATATCGCCTCAATAATATGAAGACTCGATATTAGGGTCACTACGCATAGGGCCTTACTCTTTCGAAAAGCAAAGAGCCCGATCCAGATGCGCTTGCATACAAGAGCTGTGACTTTGGACAGGCGTCTCCTACATACAATCTCTGGCGACGGAACCCTTCGCCTTGACGGGAGACCATAGATGTCACTTATGTGATCCTCCATATCGTATTCAAATTCTAATTAATAATTATGAATCATATTCATTACGATTAATTCTTCCAAGGGAAATAACAACTCTACTTATAATAGAGTGTTTTAATTTTATTATTGGATTCCAATTAATCTAATCATATTAAATTAATGATCCAATCAATATCTAACAAACATTATTTTATTGTTACTTGAAATATGGTATTATCTCAAATACGTATTATTTTGAATTTTAATAATTAGAAAAATAAATCGTGATCTCTCCTACATTACCGAGTCTCTACCCGTTGCCATGGCCAGTTCCGACGGGAGTGGGACAGACTGCACACGGTGCAACCTGCTACCCCAACGCTCCCTGACTAGACATCATATCCACCTTGGGAAAGGATAATGCCAAATTGATCATTTTGAGTACTTGAGATGATAATCGTTTCTTCAATCTAAGTTATACCATATATAATAATAATCAAAACAGTTTTTATTAACATTATAAGGAGATTTGCTAAACAAATCCCCAATCCTATTCAAGCAACTTTCTTTGTTGGAAAGTTCATGTAACCAATTGTGATCTAGATATATCTAATCTATTATTAGTTAAGGTAATGTCATTTAAGAAAATAATTATCATCAAATATTTCACAAATATTTATCCATAATTATTCCAGAAAATTAAACCATTTAATTTCACTAATTGATTAAATGACGATCACAAGGTTCTTGATTAGGAAAGTAATTTCCAATAGTGACCCTCACTAAAATTAGCATATCTCAATCAATTAAATCCAAATTAAGCAAAGTAAGTTTCCAAAGTTTGCTAATTTGATTTACAACCTAACCTAAGTGATTTGCATGCATTTCTAGGCGTTTCAAATCAGTAATTAACTCCTTCATTACGTCATGATTCCCAGCATTACGTCATGATTCGTAGTCCCTGCAACAGTAGATACATATTCACTAATTTGATCATAACTTGAGCAAACGGATTCAAAATCACGCAAACTCAGATCCTATGGTTTCCATATTTAATGGGATACAAAATCCAAGTTTTATTTTCGTGTTTAAACAATTTAAACATGGCTTAAAAATCACAAAACAGAGATGCGAAAATGAAATGGGATAAAAATTTCACAAACCCTAACGAACCCAAGTCTTCATAGGTTTATGGATCGCATCCAAAACCTCTGACCTACGGCTCTGATACCACTTGAAGGATATGGTGAGATCCAAAATGGCATCACGGAAGCGTGAGGATCGCATCGTATGCGATCGGAAGCGACTAGTCGCACTAGTTGCTCGAGGCGGTGGAAATTAAAATTTTTCATGCGATGAAACCACAAGATCCAAGAACACTTATCAGATCGTTTCATCTAAACCACAAACAAGTATTAGGGTTACCTCTGGAAGAGTGGTTGCGATCGAGTCTCTAAACAAAGAAACCTCCTGTCTCAAGTCCAATCCGACGGAGGAGACGCTTGAGAGCGTGGATGAGACGCTTGCTTCTCGCAATCTATGTTGATGATCCAAGTGGCAAATCTCCTGATCTCGACACACGAGATCCAAAGTCTTCTTCACGAGCGAGGTGCACCGAAGGAGACGGAGATCCATGAGCAAACGATCCGGCAGCATAACAACGACGCTGTGGCGATGGAGACTCTCTCTAGGGCATCCATGGTGGACGGCCATATGAGAGAGAGAGAGATGGTGTGTAGAGAATGAGATAGAGAGAAGTTGTTGTTCACATCTTGTGTGTTGTGTTTTTGTAACCAAGAAGAGCAAGGGGTGCCTCTTCTTATATAATATTTTGGGATCCATGGATCTCTATCCATGAACAACACAAATCTAATGGCTCTTATTGATTTGTGTTTCTTAGTGGCTAAGATTTTGTTGGTAAAAACCAACAACAATTAATTTAATTTAGATTAAATATATATTGATAAATTAATATGATTTAATCCCAAATTAAATCAATCAAGCATGGAGATTATGGAATGAAGATTGCCTCCTTCCATAATATGGGATTTGGTGGCAATCTCATGTAATCTCATGATATCTCATGAGATTACATTATTCCATGGAAATCTCCAAGATTTACAACAACACTTGTTGTAAATAATTCTACAAAAATAATTCATAATTATTTTGTGAATATTGTTATCTTGCCATTGGAAAATTGTGAATCACATTCACAACCCAAAATAAAATGTAAATTACATTTTCAATTAATTTGTCCAATGTGAATCCAATTCACATCAACATTTAATTAATAAATGTAAGTTACAAATAGTTCTCTCTTATATATCATAAATCACATTTACAATATATGTGATTAATTTGGATAGTGCTATCCACATTATTCATATCCATGATAATTAAATCACATTTAATCATCTTGGATCTATATTCTCATGTGCCCAAATAATATGAATCACATTCACATTATTCACATCTTTGATAATTAAATCGCATTTAATTATCTAAGATAACTCTCTTTATAATATGAATTAAATTCATATTATTCATGATAATTAAATCACATTTAATTATCCAAGATAACTCTCCTTATAATATGAATCAAATTCATATTATTCATGGCAATTGAATCACATTTAATTATCCATTTTCTCAATGCTCGGATATACATATATCAACAATGAAATTATCCTGAACTCTTTCAAGGATAATGCGCTTTCTCTGCGGATACTTGGAGATAAGGATAGGATGATTGTATTGTTCCACGTATAGTGACTTGGATATTGAGATCACATCTCAAATCCAGATCTTGCGGACCTCCCATAGATGCTTGATTAAATCAAGACCGCAGATCTAATCTTCTCATTGCATCTGAATCACATTCAGATCAATGTCCAACATTTGGACCAAGATCAGATCACTACTCTACTGAGAGGAGTCACTAAAATCCAGACCCGTTTCATCACTCCCTAGGAATGGAAGCGTCATGGTTATACAACCGTTTATGATCACATCACCCTCAGTTATTCCTAATACATGTACATCATGCATACTGGAAGACCCAGATCTAACCCGAAGTATAAGATCAATCTTACACTGTCTACTTCAGGGTTTTATCATTAAGTTTCTCGATTGACTATTGGGAGTAGGTATCGATCATATACTTTCCAAAAGCATATATCATACCCAGGCGTTGATCATATACTTTCCAAAAGTATATATCAAACCAACAAATTTAGTCAAGCTTCCAAAGCAAGACGAGCATGGTATTTGATTCCCCCCAATATCTCATGAGTGAGCTCATGTCTTCCGGTTCAGTAACTAAACCTGTATGATCCCTTTGAGAGATCGTATTACTCACATGCCCTTGTATGCACACCAGCACGCCGGTGTATAGACCTTGATTAAGTTATCGACCTATTGGTCTGCCAAATTTACATACTCAGACATATAATAACACATTTGTCTCCGGTCAGAGGATGCATGCCTATATCATGACAGCATACGATATAGGACTATGGTTATATCGATCTCATTAAGTCAACTCTTTTGACCTAACTTATCTAACACCTCCGAATCTCAATTCCTATGCAGAGGACCTGCATCAAGAGGTCGGTTAGATATCAACCCTTAGAGAAAGGATTGCCATCTCCTTCTCAGGCTAGAGATCATCTCTTAATAATCACTTGACGGTGCTTGATGAGTCCTCAATCTAACTCTTTAGATATTTATCATAGTACCAGCCTCTATGATTCAATAATTGAATCAACAGCCGTATGATCATAAAGATGACCACGGTACATAACCCTAATTGTACTCAGGGACCTATTATGCAAATTGGTTATTATTCATTTCAGATCAAGGAATGATATTCGCAATAACATAATGGCTCGCCGTGGGCTCGCATGTCCAACAATCTCACCCAGAGTTTAGTCCCGCATCTACCAGTTTGGAAATGTGGAGACTCAGAGGGGACTATATATAGACCCATACACCCCTTGTATTTAGATGAGAAAAGCAATAGATTATCAGGCCTCTGAGGCATTCTCTCGTGGTTTCACCCCGCTCCTTAGGGAGTAGGGTTCCACGTAAAATCTTAGTATTCCATATTTATCTTTCTAATTCATGCTTTTTTATCAATTTCACTACCGCATTCTTATTTTCTAACATTGTATCATAGCAGGTCGATTCTCGGGGATTTATGTTATTTTTATTTCGAGAGTCGGTACTTGATTATCATAGAAGATTTGTTTGAGAAGATTAGTTGTTCAAGATTCATCAAAGGTTCGAGAAGTTCTAGGGTTCTGCTTTTGAAACCCTAATTCAGTTCAAGGGTTCTTCGCGGCACGACTCCCCCTTAGCGACACAATCCAGGCTCCACGCGACGGCCAACTTCAACCCCTACAACTTCTCACCATCGCGCCCAGGCAGTGAGTCTTCAGGCAGGAGATTGTCAAGCATAACAGGCCCCTCCTTTAGCGGAGATCAGTATCCTCGCACGGAGCCCTAATCTTCAGATGATCCTCGTCGCATATAGCAGCACGGCCAGGTTGGGCACGAGCCCTGATCAGGCCGCTCCTCATACAGTCCAATTTGGTGGCGTGACCAAATCCATCTTTCTTGGTGGCGATTCCATCGTTGAACCCTCCACACAGGCGTCGCCCCCGTCTACGGCTTCCCCAGTGGCAGAATCGATCGAGGCTCGATCCAATCAGCAGCTCTGCCGCAATACTCTATCGCATAGCGCCTCTCCACCGAGCCCAGGCGACGTCACCATCCCTCCGAGCCCCTGTATCCAACGAGGGTTTTCCAGCAAGTCCAGGTGGCGACGATCACCAGGCGGAGCTTCCACTCAAAGGCGGCACGCTTTGTCGCCCACTTCTCCAAAACTCCGATCGGAGCCTCAAGTCAGCCCCACGTGCGCAGCAGCAGCCGTACCTCCCAAACACGCCCAGGCGTATCCAAACGATGACATCGCCATCTCTTTCTAGTGGCACGACTCCCCGAGACATTGAAGCCCCTATCTCAGTCGCTTCGCACCCAGACCCAGGCGATCTCGGTGGTAGTCCATTGTCCAACCCCCCTCTCATCCGTGCGCGACAGAGCCCATCGCAAAGCCGCTGCAGTCAGCCTCTCTTCCAGCTCCGAGTGGCGACTCCTATCGATCTCCAGGCGCAGATGGCGCCTCGCCTCTCCTCTATCGGCGGCAGCACAGGGACTCCTCCCATGAGGGGGAGGGGCCGTGTGATGGAAGGGTTCCCTCTAGAACCCTAAATAAAGCTCAATACTATTAAAAAAATGTGGAGGCAGTTATGTAAGCCAGATCGGTTGAGTGTTCAGAAAAAATGAGGGGCCCAAGTGGGCCGTGGCCTGTACAAAAATTAAAAGAAAAAGGAAAAGGAAAGGAAAAGGGTTGCGTACAAAAAAAGGGGTACGCGAAAAAAAGGAAACCGGAGAAAAAAATTGGTAAACGGCTTAAAAAATGATGTTTTAAAAAAATGTTGCCGACTATTTAAAAAAAGAGTGAATGAAATATCGAAAAAAATTAAATGATGATGATGATCAAGAAAGAGAAAAAAAGAGTGATCGACTTATTGATTGTTTGTTCTTCCCCATTTTATAGTCTTCCCCCGACTTGGTCGCCATCAATATTTTTCGACAAGTATGAGAGAAAGGGGGAGTATTGTGTAGAGTCACAGGTCTTCTTCATATTCATATTCTCCAGACCAGCCAGTTTCCAGACTCTACAGTTCAGATGTTCAGACTCGATGATTGGTTCCGAGTCTTCAGTTTCAGACACGCACATGTATGCGGTCTTTTTCAGATGTGCACATGTTTGCCATCTTTTGTGTGGTCCCTATCTTTTATGTTTCGGCCAGGGTTTTCATGTGAGCCATAGGGACTCCAGAGTAGAGGATCATTCCCTATGCCATATTAGCTAGGGTTTTCATGTGGTTTCGTAGGGACTCCAGAGAGAGTACCATCCTCTGTGCCAGATGGGAGAAACCCAGTTCTCCGACGAGGAGACTTTTCAGACTCCATTCTCCAGCGATCGTGAACTCAAGTACGAGATCCTTCCGAGGTTCCTATGAGAGAGAACCCACTTCGAGGTCCTTATGAGAGATACCCGTCTTCAGAGATCTGCGTATGGATAATTAGCGATGCTCTTTTCGGCCCTTTTCAGAGATGGAGCAGTTATCCACATTATTGTGGCGGGCGAGAGTACTCCGATGAGGACACTCATTTCAGTTGTAGTGACTCTGACAAGCTTAGTACAGAGTACATGCTCTCCGACGAGGAGATTCAGTTTACTCGCACTCCAGCTCGTTCGTCCTCCTCACTTGCACGGCATGAGAAGCAACGTCCTCGACAGCAGCCGACAGTTGTGCACGTTGAGTTGATATTGTATGTAGTGTCATGTATCGTAAGTTGAGTTTCTTTCTGTTTGTCCAAGCTGAGCATTGCATGCTCCAGCTTGAGGGGGAGTGTTGGAGTATTTGGTTGTGCGCCTCTTTTATTGTAGATGGGTAAATGGATCTCTCCAGAATCCATTTTCCTCATCCAGAGTTTAGTCCCACATCTAGCAGTTTGGAGATGCGGAGACTCGGTGGGGGATATATATAGACCCCCAAACTCCTTGTATTCAGATGAGAAAAGCAATAGACTATCATCACTCTGAGGTGTTCTCCCGTGGTTTCATCACGCTCCTTAGGGAGTAGGGTTCCACGTAAAATCTTGATATTCCATTTTATCTTTCTAATTCATGATATGCTTATTATTTTCGCTTCCGCATTCCTATTTTCTAGCATATACAAAGAATATGTAGGTGTGACCACTAAAAACATAAAAAAATCTCTTGTATATTGAATTCTTCAGATATCTGAGGATGAGAAGAACATCATACTTTAGAGAATACCTAGATGGGCCAATGACTATATCTTGGCTTCTCCACATAATTGTAAATTCTGCTCATATGAGATATCAGGTCTAGTGATTGTAATATATAAAAGTTTTCCCATTAAACTCGTATATCGTATAGTATCTTGAAAAAAAGATATGCTAGGCGGCATGACTCTGAGACTCAACTTAATCATTTTTCTTTCCATATGAGATACCATTTTTCTTTCCATAGGTTCTGAATCCAAGTTGATGCAAGCTAAATGAGGTCGTTAACTAAACGGCAATTTTAAAACTTGGAACTAATGGACTAACTGACGGAAACAAGAAAAATGACATGCAATGCAAAACCCTAGAGGTCGAAATGCGATGAATTAACGGGTGAAAAAAAGGCGCCTAAATTCAGCAACAAATGTCAACAATTACTCGAGTTCTAGCACGGATTTCACCACAAATCCGGGGCCAGCCGAATAGTTAAAAGTTCCTGAGAAAGTATAGCGATGTTGCAATAACTAGGAATCTTAATACGTCACCAAACCAAGCAGCAACATAACATTCCACAATACTAATGTTATGCGGTGGAGTAATAAACTAAAAGGGCTCTCATAACACAACCGGCAAGGGGAGTATGCACGCTTCAGACCTGGTCCTTGAAGGGAACAGCGGCTGGACGCCTTTGGCAGCACTTGAGAACCGGTGTCCAGGGAAAAAGGAGGGGCGGCGAGTTGGCGGCGACCGGCAGGCCGTTGGACAGCTGAAGGGCGGCGGCGGAGGTTGATGAGGGGTCGCAGGGGAGGTACGGATGATGTGGAGGGAGGTAGGTGGGCGAGGCGGCGAGGAGGGGTGTTTGCGGAAGGGGCGGCGGCGAGGGGAGGCAGTGTCGTGAAGCCTGACACGTGGGAGGGAGGGTCTGTGACGGGGCGAGGGTGAGGGAGGGTGGCGGAGGAGGGGGAGGCGGCGGCGCAATGAGTGGTGTGAAGGAGGGAGGCGGGTCTGTGAAGGAAGAGACGGTGAGGGGAGTAGAGCAGGGGGGGTGCGCTGGCGGGTGGAAGATGGGGGGGAGAGAGGGGATGCGGCGATACAGGGAAGGGGTTAGGGTTGGGAACGGCGCGGGGAGAACAGAATAGGGGGGAGGCGGAAACGAGAGGGGGAGAGAGAGAGAGAGAGAGAGATTAAGTGAGGAAAATTAATTTCATTCAAAACTAACTCCAACCCTAGCTAATGGGGTGCCTTTATAGAGGCCAAATCCCCCCAAACAAGCAACAATCTTACTAAAAATAGAAAAAAAAACAGAAAAGATGATAAGACCTTGTATAATGAGCCTTTTACATAAGTAAATAAAATTAAATATAACAAATGTTCGACTAAAGAAATTGATCACGTGGTATCATGCTGCATCACAAGCCCAAATCTAAATCAAAATGAAAGGATGACAATGGAGATGATGACGATATCGTCGGTGACGGTCGTGGATCTGGTGATGGAGAAACGAATTCAGGGGGATCATCAGGGGGTAGTTGTGGACTACATGATAGAATATTCAAGGAAGGGCTCCATGCAAGTCGTGAATATATGGAGCGGCAAACGAACGCACACGGACCTACAAAAACTATGGATTACGGAGGATATATATAAGATATATATATATATGGCATCATTGTACTACGGATGACTACATGGAGGATCTAATACTCTCTATGGGTTGATTGGGCATGGACATGGACAGCCCATAACGTGGAGCAACTCCAAGTCTTCAAGGTAGATATGGATCACATTATGAGAGATCATTTGATGTGTTCCCAAAATCCTTTCATGCTCCTCCTCCTACACCTCATCCTCCTCAGGCGCAGACACGCCCACCTTATGGTTATAGGCATGGGTACAATAGCTACAACAGCGAAAACTATCAAGGTAGCTAGCTCGTTCGGATCCAGGGAAATTCTTTTGGTGGTGATAATTATGGGATCTTTACAGACTACTCGATCACACCACCTCAACCTCCACAAAGATCGTCTCCTATTATGTCGTCGTCATCCTAAGGTTCTCAAGCTAGTTTTTTGCACCCTCGTCGTGGAATCGTGATACCTGCTTTAGTGTTACTTATCCTCCTCTTGGGATATTGTTAGGCATTGATGACCATCAATACAGGCACTACGTTATGGATTACAAGGTCGTGTACGTACATGACATGAGAAAATTATTGCGAGTTCATAGAATCAACGATGGGCTACGAGCGACAATGGAGAAGAGGGGCAATACGGATCCGCCATGCAACTCATGGTTCTGATTGTCAACTCACAAGGTGATATCTTTATTTCATTACATGATGTCATTTATTTTCTTTAATGCAACCATATTAAAATAATTAGATGCATCTTTACTAAAAATCGATAACTAATTCTATAGTTCACTAGAACATTGTCTAGGAAAGTTATTATACAAACAAAACATTGTCTCATACTCATTAATCATTATCTATATTTTAGAATCAAATGTGTCATTTATTTATATGAATAAAAGATGTGTTCTAAGTGTTGTTAACTTAGTTATTAATAGCAATGTGTTGGATGACCGATACGTGCGATAAAGGATATGGATCACACCTAGATGCACTCTCACTTTAAGGACAGTCTACCTAGTTCGTGGGACGCTCAATAAGAACGAGACATTCCCACGCTCATTGAGGGTGCAGTCAGAACTATTTGAATTAGAAACCTTCCTGAAAGATAATCAAAGATCTAATAGTTGTGGAGTCGGATAAGGACGAAGCACCAGCAGAAACTACCATCACAACGAAGCCACGTGTATGATATAAGTATGTATTTGTAAGTTATTTATTGTTTTAAGAACTTGGATGATCTTAATTTGTGAGAAAACAATAAAAAATGTTTTTTAGCCATTTCCTAGATTTCCACTCATATCGTCAAGGTATCGTGATGTATCCCTAATATATTCCTTTTCGGGCAGACCATTACGATATCAATATTTCAAACCCTAATAGGAAGTCTACCTCTAGTTTTGCAGTGTTTATAGGGAGTTCTTTGGTATCATGGAAAAGCAAGAAGCAGATTGTGGTTACTAGATCTCACCCTGAGTCAGAGTATAGAGCTAAGGTGCAGGGGAGCATTGAGATGATGTGGATCAAATGTGTTCTAACAGATTTAGTTGTTGACACGCCTCTCCCATGCAATTGTTTTGCGACAACCAAACTGCTCATTATAAATAAGTTGTTGTTTTTTTCTATGGATGTCAGTATATAAGATTACCGAACCCCCTACTCGATTAAATTTAGAGCTAATACAACCCAAGTCGTGATAATGAGGATTAGCAAAATCAATTAAACTAAATCCTAGTGTTTAAGCAAGTGAAAATAATCATAGTTTGGGAGAAAATAAAAGAATTAGCCTAAAATTGGCCATATAGCTTTGACATTAAAGAGGGCTAAGTGGTTAAGTTGGGTACGCTAAACCAATTAAAAAAACAAATCAATCTTAGAAAGAACCTTTGATAATGCAATTCCTGTGACATATGTTTCTCCATTTGCAGATTTATCATAAAGTATTTCTCTACAGCCCCACCTTAAGTGAAATCTGCACCATGTAAATAGAGCGTGAGTAAAATTAATAGTGAACGAATTATATAATGAATAAATGAAGTATATGGTATATGGTCATTAAAAAATAGAGAACTATCTAGAGTTCTTGGTCATACCTTCCACCTTTTTCAGTTATATACTCCTTAATTGGACCACTTAGATATACATCTGGAGAACCCTTTAACATGCGCAATAGAGAGGCTTCTGTCTTAGTTGCGAACAGGCTAAAAATCGTGAGCATGCAGCGAGCACTGATGTTATCACAATCAATAAATCCAAGTGCATAAGCTACTGGATCCCACATTCTCTGAATACTCACGCGTGTGCCACCTCTGGATAAGAACCAGTCTGAGAAGCTAATCTGGAATGAGAAGAGGGTATTATCAATAATACTTTCCAAGTTGTAATATAGTGATACATGATAGAGAAAGAACAAATTACATTAGTAAAACCTAAGACCTAAAAAGCAAAATGGCCCTACCTATTCATTATCTGAAAACAGAAGCTTCTTAATGCACGTTTTACAGGCACAGAAACTTAATGATGCCATGTAAAAAGCAACTTACATTATCTAAGTCTCGAATTTCCTTCAGAGCGCCGTCTGGATCAACTAGAGCTCTCACAACAGGGCTTAGAGCAAGTGCAATAGCATTCCTCGCTTTGTCATAAGTCTACGACAGAAAAAAGAGTTACTTTTTCATTGTTTACAGAGTCATCACAGCATTATGCTAACTACAGCAGAGCATTGCACTTATAAATAGGTATAATTGCAAGTTGTAATGCATATCAGATCAGTGGAAAATGTGAATGGCATTCAGAAAGCAATTATAAACAGCATTGTTCTATTCTCCTATTGTTGCAGTCCGTCAATTACCTGCTACTTTACGTCACAACTCCACAATTGATAACAATTATATAATAACTGCAAAAAGAGGTTTGGGGCACCCGCAATGGAAAATGGAGAAGGGGAAGGAAAAGGAGGGGAAGAGAGGGTGCAGGGGCCCAGGCGATGGTGTTTGATGGAGCCTTGCCTTCTCAGTAGGGCTCAGCAAGGCCTGGACAGTGGATCTGGGCTGAGAGGAGGTGTTGGATTGGGCGCTGGTGGCTCCTTTTCTCAGGTGCACAGATCTGTGGGCTGCAGCGATGGTTCTGGTGGCCATGGGTGCAGGTGGTCGGTGCAAGGGGGTGTGAAGGGTGAGAGATCTGGGCAAAGGCTGTGCTTCTCCTCAAGCATGTGGGATTTGTGCTTCTAGATTTGGAGGTGATCAGCGAGGGTTTAGGTTCGTGCGGCCAAGAAGCCACCATGGTGACAAAGGAGGTTGAAAGGAGAGATGGTTAGGTCTGTTAGGCATTGTAGGGATGTGAAGCGTGTGTGCCTACGGTACCAGAATGAGAGTTCAGGTGCTACTGGTGTGGATCTTGGGGCCATCGGCGTCGGGAGTGCAAGATGTACAGGGTTTAGCATCCTCGGGTGTATTTACGTGAGCACCCTAGGATAGAGGACACCCACCACAATGGTCGCTTTACGATGATGTGGTGCGGCACCCTCGCAGGCCAACAACTGTGGAGACGATCCCTTTGCATCAGCAAGAGTCGTTTGTTGAAGTGGGGTTAGATCGGAGTCATCATGTTCTCATTGCTTCTTCGGTGACGTGTGGCTTGCTCGAGGAAAGCAGTAGGTGGGTGATTTGGGAAGATTGGTGATGAGATTCGAAGTCAAAAGATGGGTTTAATGATAAGTTCTTTGAGTCTGGTAGTTGATATTGGTGATTTGATTGGATTCAAGGCTGGGATCTGATATGAGATGATGGGGTTATATGCGCACCAACTTCAAGCAGCAGGTCACATCCTCCTCAACCCAGCAATCTATCTCCTCCAGTGTTGTAACAGTTGAGCTCCCTCTCTAGTGAAGATGAAGGAGGTTGACTGGAGGGAGGGGCGGAGGGGGAGGTGGTCGGTGGAGGAGAGGGGTTGTTGAGGAGGAGGGAAGAGGAGTGGAAGGAAGGGCAGGGGGTGTTTAGACAGTTATGCCCCTCTTAACCTCACTATGGTTTGAAAAAACCATGGTTAAGTTCAACTTACTGACGGCTAATGTAGGAAAGGAGCATAAGTGTAACATCCAGGTTCAATTAAACCCGAACCCAAACCGATTAGGGTCCGTATAATTTAATAAAGTTATTATTCAGTATTAAATAACTTAAATCAATCAATTGATCATAAATCAAAAGTCGTTCGGGCGAAACCGACCAAAAGCCAAGCGCATCGTAATGTGTGCCCGAAAAAGCCATAGTGCGATTTCGAAAACCGCAAAACAAATCGAGACCATCATGAAATCCGATTTGACGAAATAAGATCAACGGAATTGACCGTTCGTCAATCGGAGATCATTCGATGTTTTTATTTCACAAAATTTAACCACAAATAATAACCGTATCTCGAAAATTTCTGGCATCCAAACACAATCAAAAGTATATCAATATATACTCATATTGATCGTTGCTCAGAGATGATCAAATCGAGATATTGCGCGTCGAAATCGGAGGCTCGATGTGCGCATACAGATTTTTTTAAACATCTCAAATAAATGAATTAAAAAATTTAAAACAAATAAAAACATCTCAAATAAATGAATTAAAAAATAAAATAGAAATTAATTAATTTCTGCAGTAACACTATATTAGACCGTGTCCTGTTGCATATTTGTTTTTCAAAAAAAATACAAAATGGAAATATATATTATAAGACTAATGATGTCATAGGATGAGGTCATGGGCTTGTCTTTTTAATTTTTAAATTTCCAAAACCCAAGACCTTTTCCCCTGTTTTCCCTTCCCATTCCAACGTAACTCCCATCTCTCTCCCTTCTCCCTTTTATTTTCTCAGTTTCCTCCCCCAATTTCTCTACTCCATTTCAACGAGAACGGCCATGGAGAACTAATTCCAGCAAAAGTTTGAAGGTGTTGGAACTTCCAAATCCACTGCATGCAAAGATTTCTCTCCAAATTGGAGAGATCAAATAGGTGCATCCCTATCTCCACCCTATTGTTGCCACACATGAACAAACTCACCCCATTTCTTTTGTTGCCCTCTAAGGATTCTGCAAATTAGTACATTAGTACAGTCCCATCCCTCCTTTGCTACCTTACATGCAATCTATAGATCACAATGTATAGTCTAAACCCTCTTGGTTGCTATCCATGTTTATTGTGCAATCTAAATTCCCAATTTTGTTGCTCTTCAAGTACTTTTCATGACACCATCCATCAAACATAGTCCTCATTGTGTTCATGTTTAATATGTTGATGCTAATATCAACCCTCTGTGTAAGTTACTTTTTATTAAATGATGTAATATCCAATAAATTGGATCTACTTCTGGAATTTATATAAGGCTGCTATGATACGATCCAAAATATATTTATATTTTTTTTACGTAAAATGTGCTAGATCTATATTATCTAATCACATGGATTTGATATTCAATTCGTTGAATATTAACAAGAATCCTAAGCTAACGAATGCATATGCCCAAATCTGTATTATTTATATATATATATGGTATCATAGCAGCCTTGTATAAATTCCAGAAACAGATCGAATTTATTGGATTTTATATCATTTAATAAAGAAGTAACTTACATGAGGATTGAAATTAGCATCAACACATTAAACATGAACACAATGAGAACTATGTTTGATGGATGGTGTCATGAAAAGTACTTGAAGAGCAACAAAATTGGGAATTGAGATTGCACGATAAACATGGATAGCAGCCAAGAGGTTTTAGATTATACATTGTGATCTAAAGATTGCATGCAAGGTAGCGAAGGAGTGATGGGACTGTACTAAATTGCAGAATCCTTAGAGGGCAGCAAAAGAAAGGGGTGAGTTTGTTCATGTGTGGCAGCAATAGGGTGGAGATAGGATGTACCTATTTGATCCTTCCAATTTGGAGATAAATCTTTGCATGCAATGGATTTGGAAGCTCCAACACCTTCATACTTTTGCTGGAATTAGTTCTCCATAGTTGTTCAGTAGAGAAATTGGGGGAGGAAATTGGGAAAATAAAAGGGAGAAGGGAGAGAGATGGGAGTTACGTTGGAATGGGAAAGGAAAATAGGGGAAAAGGTCTTGGTTGGAAATTTAAAAATTAAAAGGACAAGAGAGGAAAAGAGGAAGAAGCTTCCTCTTAAGTGACATCATCCTCCATGACGTCACTAATGACATCATCTATAATTACATCACCCATGACCTCATCCTATGACATCATTAGTCTTATAATATATATTTCCATTTTGTATCTTTAAAAAAAATAAATCTGCAACAGGACACGGTCTGCTACAGTGTGCAGAAATTAATTAATTTTTATTTTAAAATTTTTTTAATTCATTTATTTGAGATGTTTAAAAAAATCCGTATGCGCACATCGAGCCTCCGATTTCGACGCGCAATATCTCGATTTGATCGTCTCTGAATGATGATCGATATGAGTATAATATTGATATACTTTTGATCGCCTTTGGATGCCCGAAATTTTCGAGATACGATTATTGTTTGGGGTTAAATTTTGTGAAATTAAAATCCCAAATGATCTCCAATTGACGAACGATCAATTACGTTGATCTTATTTTATCAAATTAGATTTCATGACGGTCTCGGTTTGTTTCATGGTTTTTGAATTCGCGTCATGGCTTTTTCGGACATGTATTACGATGCGCTCAACTTTTGGTCAATTTCACCCGAACGACTTTTTGATTTACGATCAATTGATCGATTTAAGTTATTTAATACTGAATAATAACTTTATTAAATTATACGGACCCTAATCGAGTTGGGTTCCTGTTTAATTGAACCTGGTTGTTACAATAAGTAATAGAATGGCAAGAAGTCGGGGGCATAACCGATATTCCAAAAAGGGGGCATAATTGATATTGCAATATCTCAGAAGGGCACAAGTGATAAAAACACCAGTTTTATTACTCTTATATTTTCAAATAAGTGTACCTACTATATAACATATATTAAAAATACAAATAAAAATTAAAACAACTTAAAAAGACCAAAATTAATTAAATAACACCAGGTATATGGGTATATTATACCTATATTGCATAATACATGTATTTATTTGTACATATAAACAAATACATAAAAATACCAAAAACTATACTAATACCTATAAAATAATATTAGAAATAAATAAATTATTTAATTATGGTATTATATACATAAATAATCAAATAAAAATACAAGTGCATATAATGATACCTATATATAATAATACATAAATAATATCATATAATTAATAAGGTAATAAAAATAAATAATAATAAATTAGCTTATAAAATAATAAACAACTTTTATATTTTGAGTTTTATTTAATAAAATCAATTCCTATGTATTTCTTAATTTTCTTTTCTATTTCGTCACGTAGTGGGCTGACGAGGACCCCCGTGGACCAATCAGAGTGCCCCGACTATTGACCTCGAGTCAACGGCCCCTTCCCATGCGACGAGGTTTAGACCTTGTCCCCTCCGCTTTTCATCAAATTTTCTCATGAGTTCCATTTCTTCTTTTGGCATGTTCCCTTCATCGATTTTGAAGATCGAATCACGCTTCTTTACTCCAGATCAAGAGATCCGATTCTCCATGCCCGATTAACCTCCAAACCCTAATCAAAAAGGCACCTGACACTCTATCATACTTTGCCCTATACACACATTTTGTAGAGTTATAAATAAAATTGTTAACTCATACACGCACATTATTTTTTTTTGACGCTCAAAAAAGGGGGATACACTCGTTGGTGTTCACCCCAATTTATTAAAAAGACAGCGTAAAGAGTTTTTACACAAGAAAAGAAAAGAAAAAACCTTCAACAACACCCCAGAGGGCAATCCTGAACAACACCCCCTGCAAGAACGGAATGATGCCCTACCCAGGAGACCAATCGAGCACAAAACGCGAAGCAAGGATCACGATATTTTCCCTGTAGAAACGCTGACCCGCGAATAGGGCCTTGTTCCTCCCCAGCCAAATGCTCCACAAGCGCGCAATCGGAACCATGAGTTCCCTCCTAGCCCTGCCCGTGGAGGTCACCAAGCTCTCGCATAAGGAAGCGCGGGAGGCGGTGTTGAGCCAGCCAAGGTCCGCCCAAAGATCACGAACGCGGCCGCAATGGAGGAAGAGATGATCGACAGTTTCCCGCTCCGTGCCACACAGATCGCAGATGGGCCCAACATTGGGAAACAAAGACGCACATCGATCACGAGTTAAGAGTCGCCCCCTGCGAAGAAGCCAAAGGAATATACCAATGTGCTCTGGTAACTTAAGCCCCCAAAAGAACTTACAGTCGCGGACAAGAACAGCGTCGTCGCCATGAGTGTTAGGGACAAGAGCAAAGTACGCCTTCCGCATAGAGAAGGAACCATCCATCCATTGCCAGTGATCCCGGCCGCCAGTGGGCTTGATAACATCCGCGAGTAAAGCCATCAACGAGAGGAAATCGTCCAGGCGCTGCTTCGAAAGATTGGCAATAATCCTAGGGCACCAGCAACCGTCGCTCCAGCAGGAGGCCACCGAAGCCTCCATGTCTTCCACCAAGGCAAACAGACGAGGAAAGACATCCTTGATAGGACCCCTACCCGACCAGTCATCAATCCAGAAACGGAAGGAGTTACCCCTACCCAGAATGGGTTTAAAAAGAGAGCGGTTACGATTGAAGACATTCAACACCCCACGCCAAAAATTGGAAAGGTGATCGGTAGAGCGCCCCCGAGTACTGGCCATCATGTCCGCTCCCAGCGTCTCCCTCAGAATATTCAACATGAAGTTGTTCTCATTCCCCCAAACCCGTGCAGCCCACTTAAGTAGAAGTGCTTCATTAACCGCATCCAGACGCCTCACACCCAAGCCCCCCAACCGCTTGGGCCTCGTAACATCACCCCAAGCCACCAAAGGCACCCCCCTACTCCCCTCGCCCTTCCTTCCCCATAAGAATCCCCTCATACATTTATCCAACCGCGCCCGAATCCCCTTAGGCATACCACGAACTGAAAAGAAGTAAATTGGAATAGAAGAGAGCACCGCTTTGAGAAGTACCAACCGCCCGCCCCTGGATAAAAGAGCCGCGCGCCACCCGGTCAGGCGTGCCTCCATCTTCTCCACCACCACCTTCCAATCACGAAGCCTGGCACGGCCCACAACCAGAGGCAAGCCAAGATAGTCAAGGGGAAGTCCCCCGGGGGAGGAGCCCAGCAGCCGGCCGCACTCCAAGACCTCCGCCTGCGGCATATCGAATGGAACCACCTTAGACTTAGTCCCATTGATCAAGAGACCCGAAACCTCGCTGAATAGCTGAAGAGTAGTAGCCATACCGGATGCCTCGGAGGGGCCACCCTCGATAAAACAAATAGTGTCGTCAGCGAACTGAATCAGAGGGACATGGAAGTCCCCCAAAGAGCAACCACGGGTGAGACCCGCCGCAGCCACGCCATCAATCATACGTGGCAAGATGTCAACAGCCAACACAAACAGGAGGGGAGCGAGAGGGCACCCCTGACGCACCCCCCTCCTCGGCTGGAAGAAACCCCCGACCGGGCAGCCATTAAGAAGAACGGAAAGGGATGACGTGAACACACAGCGCCGAACCCAGGCGATCCAGGCCTCCGGGAAGCCCCTGTGCCTCAGCATCGACCACAGGAAACGCCAATCAAGGCAGTCGTAAGCCTTAGCGAAATCAATCTTCCATAAGATCCCCTTCGTAGAAGACTTCCTCCATGCCTCCACCATCTCGGAGGCCACCGCGAAGCAATCATTAATTTGTCGCCCACGAATAAAGGCAGCTTGTGAGGGCGAAATCAGCGAGTCAAGGAGGGGAGCCAGCCGCCTGGCCATGACCTTCGCAATGATTAAATAAATTCCATTGGAGATGGAGATAGGCCGGAAATCCTCAATGCGATTGGCCGAATTGGACTTAGGGATCAACACAATAAAGGCCTTATTAAGTTTGTCGAACCCACGGTTACCATCACAAAATTCACGGGCAACCGCCAGGACATCATCAGCCACCACGTCCCAGAAATCGCAGTAGAAGGCCACCGGGAAGCCATCAGGGCCCGGGGAAGCGTCCGCGTTGAGGTCCCAAACGGCCTCCTTGAGCTCAGCCAAAGAGAACGGCCTAATTAGGGCCACGGCGTCCGAAGGTAGAATAGAGGGGGGGCCCCGGCCAGACCATCGCCAAACACGCTGGGATCGGAAGCCAAAAGCACTCTTGAAATGATCCTCCAAAACCTCACCCAGATCCTTATCCCCGCACATTAATTCATTTATCTATTACATTGTGGGTTTGATTTGTTGACTAAGTTGAGTGAGTACACGGTCATCTCAGTGACTGTTGATCTGCCATGTAGATTAACAAAGACCGGTGTAAAAAAATCACCCCTCCCCCCCCTATCAGGCCCCAAGGGGGTTGCTATGTTTTTGGGCCCAAGTACCTTGCTTAAGAGAAAAAAAGACAAGGAAGGATACTAACAAAAAAAAGTCATTTACAGTATCCAAAAAAGAAAGGATTGATTTGAAAAATAAACAGGAAGGCCAAAGAGAAGAAAAAAGAGGTCGATCAAAAAAATGAAAGCCGAAAAGAAGAAGCGAACGCCTTCCCCATAGAAAACGAAAATGCATTTTTATTTCTCCCAACTTGAGATCTATATTCCTTATTCCGACAAACAAGGGAGAAAGGGGGAGTAAATGTGGCCATATGTTCTTCTACGTGAGATGTATCTATGGGATTTCTACTGCATCCATCACCATCGACTCATGAATCCTCAACAAAAGCAATCTTTTCTCCAGAGTTCCTATAAAAGCGAACCGATTCCAGGTCCTCATAAGAAAAATGGGAGAAGCCATTTTCACGGCTCACTTATAGAAGAGGCCTAACTCTCGAGATCTCATAGGGGATGACCACTCTACTTCTAATTTTCGACATCAACTACTCCAGATGGGCTTCTCTACGGGGATCGTCTCAGACTTCTACTGTCCAACCATGACATGAAGATCGATACTCCAAACTACTATTGCTATCAATTGTCTTCATCGAGCATCGACTACCTTCTAACACTCTATTATGCAACTACTCTCCAAGTTGAACTTCTTCTCGAGATCCACGTCAAGCATGACCTGGTCGTCGGAGCGACTTTACTACAGGCACGTTCTGATCGTCGCAGACATGTACTCGTGCAAGGTCTTCTCCCAGTAACGACGACTCTGAGCAAATGTCCTCTCATCTCTCTCAGATGTATCGAGTGAAGATGAGCCGTGTATATTTTTTTTGTTGCACGCTGCAGTTTCAGTTCCAACTTGAGGGTCCGATCCATCAGTGGGGCTATATAAGGAACCCCATACCCTTGTATCCATTGAGAAAAATGAATAGAATATCAACCCTTTGAAATGGTTCTCCTATGGTTTCATCCCGCTCCTTAGGAAGTAGGGTTCAATGTAAATCAAAGTCTTTTTATACTATGTTCTTACTTTGATTCCTTTCGAACTTTTATTTCCAATAGTTATCAATGGAGATGACATGATATGCATTCTTCAGAACAAGGCCTTTATACAAAAGGTTTGTTACTAAGGACCTTGGTTACCTAAGCTATTTTCTTAGACTTGAGTTCACTCATGAATCTAGAGGACCGCACATATCTCAAAGAAAGCATTACCTTGACATCCTTGAAAACGTAGATTTATTAGGTTATAAGCCAATTTTTTGTTCCAACAGACTCAGACATGTCACCACAACAAATGACTACTTTGAGTATGCAGTCTACAAATCTAGTGGGCGAACTTGTGTATCTTACAGTTAATATAATAGACATGATATCTTATTTTGTGAGTAGAGCCAGCCAGCATATGGATAATCCCATAGTTCATGTAGCATATCCCACAGCCACCCCCACTCACATACACACAACACATACATACGCGCACGCACGCATGTACGCTAAGAACCTAATTTTTGAAAATAAATTGATTTTTAGATCCATTTCCATTGTTTTCTATAGTACAGATCCCTAAAATTTCCCTTTCGAGGTTTAACAAAATGACACCGACATTGATATTGGAGGTTATTAGAGAAGGTGCAAGACTCCCTTAGGGGGGTCGAACGAGTTGTTGAGTCGAATCAGCTTGGTTTTAATTCTATTTGATGTGAGTGACTCTCTCTTATGACTTACATCATTCTGTCCCTCGAAAGCTGCGTAGCTTTTTTGATCTATGAACATTTGAGGTTGGACAAGACCTTATGGACAAGCTCCAAGCATATATATTTTTTGTAAGTATCCCTACTTAAAGTGGAAAAAGGCTTTGTTGTTGTCGTTGTGATCTCTTGGATAGCCAAGCTGGACTTCTAACTAACGTTGTGTGTTTTGTTTAGCCCAAGGATCAAATATGAAACCTATGCTCCTAGACCTCAATTGTAGTCACCATAGATTTAATATTGAAGATTCTATTTAATGTTATCTTGGGTGAATTGTTGTCCATAAGGCAGCAGTCTAAGGAGGACAATTTTTCAGCTTGTGCCTAAGGAACTTTTCATCAACATCAATCACAACTTATGTGTGCCAATGACAACTCAAGCAGCATGGCATAACACATACTCTATACATTGCTCATGGTGAATAATAGAGATATGCATGTCTAAATGGTTCATGTCACTAAAGGGGGGTATACAACAAGCTAGAACAGGTGAATAATATATCTAAAAATGATATGGTAGCTTTTGAAGAAAAAAAAGTTAAGATAGCATGGTTCAATTCATGTTCCAATTCATGTTTAAGATTGATAAGACACTTCCATAGAAGCTTTTCTATAAACATGTGTATCAAATATTATGCCCAAGCTGAAGAGGAAGGTAGGTGTACAGTTAGAGAGGATTACATTGTTCTTGATGGATAATTTATTCACTTTAAAGGTTTTGTTTCTTCCTTTTAATTATAGTGAAATTTCCTCGTGTTTAATACATACAAGAATTCATAAGCAGTGTTGCCATTTTGACCTTCTCAATCTCCAATTGAATACTATATATATTTTGATCAAAAACTTTGAGGATAAAATTATACTGGTGTAGATAAATCACAATGAATTGTTGAATTTCAACATTTGGAATCGCTGATAGTTGAATTGAGTCAATGCATAAGAACGAGACAAGAATAGATAGACGATATATATTTTATGGAAAAAATAACTTCAGTGTTATGACTTCCATAGAAATTTAATGCCAAGATATTTAGAATCACTTTTTACATACTGTACGGAGAATTCACCTTGAGCTGGTCAGTTGCCAAAAATGCTCGAATCCCATGTATAGGTGCACCAATTGGAAACCGGAAATCAAGTTCTAAAAGAAATTTTTTCAAATAAAAAAGAATGGGAAATAAATAAAAACATGATAGAGCATCAGAGATACTAATGTACACTTATTTTACTTTGATTTCTCCAATAAGTGCAACATGGAGAAAAAATTACTATCACAAAGAAATTTGATAATGCAGAGTAATAAAACATACCGCCAATTTCACCCCCTTTATTTACAAATGTGTGAGTGTGATCCTTGACGAGTAAGTTGTTATCAGCTCCCACCTTCACTCACAAAAACCAGGCACAGCAATGATATTATTGTGTTGCATGACTACCATTAAGCAAATTTATAATGCTATCCGGGTAGCCTCAAAAAAACTAACTATAGGTTAACATGGAAGGCCCAAGAAGTGTTGGAATGAGACTATCCGAAAGGATCTTAGTTTTTTTGGATCTAAGCCCGAGAATGACCCAAGATAGATCTGAATGGAGACAAAGAATCCATGTAGCCAACCCTACTTAATGTGGGAAAAGGCTTTGTTGTTGTAGGTTAACACGTATTAACAGTAGGTTAACATGTATTGAAGATCCAAGATCTGAATTATAGCCAGACTCCAATCTAATTTCTACATTAAGACCATAATAAAATGCAAGTAAATACTGCACGCAAGAAAGTACAAACAGTTTGAATGTTCACAATTAGGTGTGTATCAAATAGTGCTCTTATATTCAAGTTTGGATTGATGACAGCATTAAGATCATGAGAGTTGGGTGAAAATAAGCCCGTTCACCTATTCTTCGAGTTCGGTAACTTCATTATCGAGAGTTTGGTTAGCTTAGTGCCGTTCAAGTTATTTCAATTTCAGCCAAACTTCTTCAAACAAAAATGTACAAAATTACTACAAATTAATGTTAATAATTTAGTTAGTTGGAACGTTAGAAAATTACATAGCCATGAAAGCATATTAGAACAACTGTTACCTTCATGATGGAGTGGCTATCCAAGACTAACAAGAAGTTTATGGATAAGGTGGGTACAGATGGAATGGCCTATGCCTACATATGGATTTTTTTTCCTTTTCTATCCATGTTGAAAAAAGAACTTTCTATTCGAAATTTTAATTTCACAAGATAATTAGTTAATTATATTTGATGCCTTGGACCCCAACCCGTCATTCAGACCTAATGTTTTGTAAAGCTTTGGGACATCCAGTAGTGAGGGGCAAAGCCCACCATCTGAAACAGGGGTCTCAAACCTAAAACAAAATCAGAGATCCATTTCCTTATTTGAGAAAATGTTCAGATTTTATATATATATCCAGATCCTTTTATACTAACCTGTGGTTAGGTTTTTATTGTTGTCTGATATTCCTTTGTAGTGTTTTCTCCTAGTAGTGAAGAACAATTCTATCATCATCCAGAGACTAACGTCCAATTGTGGATGAACCGTCAGAACCAATATATTTGTGCATGTTATAGTTTTTTTTTGTGAATGATGTCCGTTACAAAATTGTATCATAACCAGGTTGAGTTGATCTGAGATCCATCATTGAGTAAACAGAAGTCATCACACAATGTGAAGATCAATATATTTATTAGGAAAAACTAATTCAAGCTTCGGCAAATCAAGATGTTGCCACTACTCAAAAAAACATGGGTTCCAGGCCATCTCTTAATAAAAAAGAGTCGGAGGAAATAAATCCTGACAAGATAGTGAAACAAAAGGAGAAAATGCAAGTACTATGATTATCTGTTATAATGATGAGGTGACCACTAAAGTCACTGATGAATGCACCTCGATGTTGCACCTTTTTTCCTTCCAAAAAATAAAGTCATCGATGAAGACTCCACAGCAGGTGCATAACTGAAACTTGGCAAAGTCTATAACCAACAATTTACGGAAGCAACATCCCATCCCACTTGACATGCAGAAAGATACATCTCGAAAAATAGAATCTCGACTAAATACTTCGTTGATGGAGTGGAGAAAGTAGAGTTTAAAATAAATGGCGAAAGATGATCAACCTTTACTAATATCTCTTTTATTATCTGTTGGGAAAAATGAACGAGTTGTTTATTCCATAAGCCCTAGGCTCTCTTATATAGGAGAGTAGCCTATGGGTAAATTACATAAAGCATACAACTGAAAATAAAAATAACAGAGCGATACAGAAACTACTATATGCGTTAACACTCCCCCTCAAGATGGAGCATAGATATCAATCATGCTCAGCTTGGACGCACACTTCTGGAATGGGCCTCGTAGTAATGCCTTGGTGAATATATCAACAGTTTGATTCTCTGAGGTAACATGAGATGTAGCAATGAACCCCTTCTGAATCATGTCACGTATGTAGTGACAGTCAACCTCAATATGCTTGGTCCTCTCATGGAATGTTGGGTTGTTTGCAATGAACAGGGTTGCATGATTATCACATTCCAAGTTCATAGGAAGTGGTACATCAAGACATAGATCTGTAAGAACAGCCTTCACCCACATCATCTCTGTGCTAGCCTGGGCCATAGCCCTATATTCGGATTCAGCACTGGATCTAGCTACCACTGTCTGTTTCTTGCTCCTCCATGAGACTAGAGCATCTCCAACATAGACTGCAAATCCTGAGGTGGACTTCCTGTCCTTGGGATATCCTGCATAGTCTGCATCCGCACATGCTGAGATAGAAATCTCCTTTCCCTTCTTGAATAGCAAACCTGCACCTGGAGATGATTTGAGATATCTAAGAATCATGTGTATTGCATCCATATGGACCTGACGTGGTTGCTCCATGAACTGGCTCAAACGACTCACTGCAAATGATATATCGGGTCTAGTGATCGTGACATACAACAGTTTGCCTACCAGTTCTCTGTATCTTCTCCTGTCACCTCCTCTGTGTCATCATCATAGAGCTTCATGCTGGGATCCATTGGTGTCATAGCAGGCCGACACCCAAGCATACATGTTTCACTCAACAGATCTGTAACATATTTCCTCTGCGACATTACTAATCCATACGGATTTCTAGCAAATTCCAGCCCCAGAAAATATCTAAGGACTCCAAGATCCTTAATGACGAACTCGCTTCCCAGCTTTTCTTTCGCCTGTTTTATGCCTTGCTCATCATCTCCTGTAATCAAGATGTCATCTACATAAATCATAATTGCAACAATACCTCTAGAAGTCTTCTGTACAAACAAGGAATGATCAGCATTGGAGTGTTTGTATCATTGTTTTTCAAAGAGATCTGAAAGCTTCTGAAACCATGCTCTGGGGCTCTGCTTAAGGCCATAGATAGCCTTATGAAGTCTGCACACCTTGGAACACTCCCCCTCAACAGCAAAACCTGGTGGCTGTTGCATATAGACTTCCTCCTGCAAATCTCCATACAGGAACGCGTTCTTCACATCCAACTGATACAGCGGTCACTCTCGATTAACTCCAACTGACAACAAAATCCGGAGAGTGGAATGACGGGCAACTGGCGAGAATGTATCAAGGTAGTCCACCCGTATGTCTGTGTAAAACCACGTGCAACAAGGCGTGCCTTGTATCTGTCAATAGAACCATCTGCATTGTGCTTCACCGTAAACACCCATTTGCAGCTCACTGGGGTCACATCTGGAGGTATAGGAACTAGACTCCAAGTTCCTCTAGATTGAAGTGCCGCCATTTCTTCCTCCATTGCTAGCCGCCATCTACTGTCCTGCAGAGCATCTTGATAATTCCGTGGAATGTCTACAGCTGAGAGGGCCACCACAAAGTTCCTGAAATCCCCAGATAGTCGCTCAAATGACATAGAAGCTGACAAGGGATATGTAACGCAACTCCTCTTCGATTTGCGTAGAGAAATAGGAACATCTAAATCAGTTGTGTCCTCATCTGGCCCCTGCAACATATCCTGCTCATGAATATCATTAGATCCATCAGTAGAAGTATCTTCATTACATACCATAGGAGGGCTAGGAGACGAGCCATGACCATGAGCGGGAGGATGCCTGTGGGTATAATGGAAAGGTAGTGGTGAGACGGGGATTTGTGGTGGTGGTGGTGGTGACGGTGGTGGTGGCAGTGCTGCAGGAGGTGGTGGTGTCATGTATATGGCATCGGTAGGCAGTGGAGGTAGATGTTGATCACCTGAGTCTGAAAAATACATTACAGATTAAAAAAATGTAACATCTGCACTGACCATATACCGCCGACGCAGAGGATCAAAACACTTGTACCCCTTTTGAGTTCTGGAGTACCCAACGAAGACACACTTCACAGCCCTAGGAGAGAGCTTGTCAGTATCAGGAGACAACTGATGGACAAAGGCGACTGAACCAAACACACAGGGGGTAAGAGAGAACAGATCCTTCCCAGGATAGATAAGGGAAAATGGAATCTGTTCATCCAAGACAGAGGACGGCATACGATTGATTAGGTAACATGCAGTGAGAACTGCATCACCCCAGTAAGAGTAGGGAACATGACTCTGTATAAGAAGTGATCTTGTGACATCAAAAAGGTGGCGATGTTTCCTTTCAGCAATTCCATTTTGTTGAGATGTATGAGCACAGGATGTTTGGTGGACAATCCCTTTTGAGAATAATAATTGGCAAGGACATGAGTGCACAGTTCTAGAGCATTATCACTTCTCACAAACTTCACAGATGTGGAGAAAACATTTTGAATTCCATTCAGAAAATGGATAATGATATTGCCTGCTTCAGATTTATTTTTCATCAAAAATACCCATGACACACGAGAAAAATCATCCACAAATACTATATAAAATCTGTGTCCCTGATGATCAGGTACACGACTCGGATCCCAGACATCAATATGAAATAACTCGAACTTAGAGGTACTACTCCGACCTGGACGACTGGGAAAGGTCGACCTGTGATGCTTTCCCAACTGACACGCCTCACATTGGATAGGTGTGTGAGGAAGACCCTGAGGTAACACGTGATGCAACTTCTGAAGCGGTAGATGTCGAAAGCGCAGATGCCACAATAAAGGAGATACTGGTCCAGTGGGAAGGGATGAGGTTCCAGCGAATGGGGTCTGATTCAGGCGGTAGAGGCCTCCTTGCTCATAGCCACGACCAATCACGTTGCCCGTATGGATGTCCTTAAAAATCAGAGAAGATGGATCAAAAATTGCCCGACAATGTAGATCCTTCGTAATCTGACTAATTGACAACAAATTCATTGAAAAGTCAAGTGCATGTAGCACATTCTTGAGCTGTATGGAAGATGTCAATCTAATCTCTCCCTGACCAGTGATGGGGGAATGTGTATCATTGGCGATTACTACTGTTCGGCATGGAGGAATCTGAGTGTATCCTGTAAGTAAATTCTGGTCGCCACATAGGTGATGTGTAGCGTCCGAGTCCATAATCCATGGTAATGTATCTGGTCTACTACTTGTGAATGCAAGTATGCTACCTGAAGCACTGGTCGACGCAGAGGCAGCATCAGATTGACTCTCAGTAGTCGGTGCTGGACCAGATGGGGGAATAATGCCCCTCAGACGGGCAACTAGATCGTCGAACCGCTGATCCAAAGTAGCAGCAGATGGAGGCTCTATCTGCTCAGCGACTCGTGCAGATGCAGGAAATCCATGCTTCGAGTAGCATGTGTCTTCATTGTGTCCAACGCGATGACAGTAGGTACATGTTGGCCTAGTACGGCTACCTCTTCCACGGGGTCCAAGTCCACGGCCCTGATGATGAAATCCGCGACCCCTGTTGGCTGCCATGGCTGAAGTATTCTGACTCGTGGCCGTGGAAGGAACTATGATCCGACTCAGTCTATGGAAAGCTTCCTCCATGGGAGGAATAGTAGAGTCGGCCAAAATCTGTGATCGTGCCGCCTCATACTCTGGATCAAGTGCAGCCAGGAACACGCCCACCATAGTCGCGTTCCTATATGTCTTCTGTTGTTCTGGCGTGGCTGTCAGGGGCATGAAGCTGTAGAACTTCTCGAACATCCCTCTCAGTGATGTATAGAGAGAATGTAGAGGGCGACCATTCTGCTTGATAGTGAATATATCATGCTGAAGTTGCAGAATCTTTGTCTCGTTCTTCGCCTGTGAATATGTAGCCGCCAGAATGTCCCACATATCCTTCGTCGTGGGTTGATGTAGAATATCATTGGCAATCTCAATTGCCAACGTACCGGATAGCCAAACTTTGGCGTATGCGTCATCAGCCTCCCAAGAGGCATTGGTTCCAGTCTTCTCAGCAGGCTCTGGTTCGGTAAGAATGTGCTTCTTACCCGGTGACTTCATCATGCTCATGAACTGCATTGCCCACAGTTCATAGTTGGTATCGTCCATCTTTACAATAGGCGTTGGACCACGAAAGGCGCCAATGGATGGGATATCCGCCTTGCTTTCTGACATACTGGAGACTGAAGACTGGAACGATTGATTGAGGATGAGATTTGTCTACAATGACATAGACGGGTTTAGTTGCACGTGTAGACCTCAAGCAACTAAACCCATGTAGATGAAGGTGCGCGCTTTAGGGCTTAGCACACGCACACGCGCGCAAGGAGCACGCGCACGCGCAACTGGGACCATGCGCAACTGAGATCGCGCGCGGGAGGACTACAGGCTAGCGCGCACCCGAGGATACAGGCGCGCAGGCGATGTAGGGCACGGCGCGCGGAAGGGCTGCAGGCAAGTGCGCAGGCGAGGATGCGCGCTCGCGCCGAGGATGCGCACAGGCGAGGCTACAGGCGCAGGAGGGCTACAGCGCACAGAAGATGTGCACTCGCGTAGTAGGCAGAGGAGGCACCACGCGCAGTGCGCTGAGGAGACTTGCGCGCTTGCACAGGAGTGCTAGCGTACACGCGCAGGGAGCGTAGGAGCAACAGCCACGGCACACGATGGTGCTGATGCGGCTGCGATGAGCCCCGGCAGCGGCGCCGATCAGAGGGAGAGAGAAAGAGAGGCCGGCGGGTGGGGTAGGTTAGGGTTAGGGTTTTGAGAACTCCGGTCTAGGACCGTCGCTCTGATACCATGTTGGGAAAATGAACGAGTTGTTTATTCCATAAGGCATAAGCCCTAGGCTCTCTTATATAGGAGAGTAACCTATGGGTAAATTACATAAAGTATACAACTGAAAATAAAAATAACAGAGGGATACAGAAACTACTATATGCGTTAACATTATCATATCAGAATAATGTATTGAAAAGTTAAAAGATGACTATTTAATTATGTCCAATCTTTCTTTGCTGGAAAAGATGCTAGTTGTGTGAAAAAGTCAAATTGAGTTTCACCTCTCGAGAGTTGATATATAGCCTATATTATTATCGCAAACACGGGACTCAACACTAGTACGAATTCTCCACATAATATTGCGGAAATGGACGGGTTTTGGAGGTGACGGTGTGTGCAATGATGTGTCTTGGACGAATTGTGAAGGGAGCGGCAGTGGAAATGGGAGGACTAGTAGGAGAGGAGGCGATGGGGGTTCCCATGCCAGTCGACTGAGAAGATGGTGGTTCCCACGGCTGTAGGTTCCGAGAGAGCTCGGGGAGCGGCAATGGTGCTAGAAGCAGAGCTGGTGATGATTAATGGAGGTGGTCAAGGTGGGGGCAGGAGAGGTCGTGTTAGAGGTGTTGCCGAACGTTGTGGTGACAATGATGGTCGTGAGGATGGGAGAGGGGGTGAGGATCTTGGGAATCGAGAAGAAAATGACGTAGAGATAGAGGCCTTGAATGGCTCTACGAAAGGGAAGATGGAGGTTGGGTCTAATGGTCATGATGGAAAAGGTCCATGGGAGAAGGCATGGAGGCACAGCAGGCCTCCTCTTGAAACTGGTTTCGATGCCACTAGATCATGCAAATCATCTTCTGTCATTGTTGTGGGGAAGGACACAAGGCTAGATTGTGCGTAAAAGAGGCAGTTTATTTCCAGTGTGGGGTCAAGTGTCACCGGTGGCTATTTTGTTCGACAATGTGTTCAGCAATGTTGTAAGAGTCGGCCGACTAGTCGGTCCGACTAGTCGAGTCGAGGGGTACCCGACTCGACTAAGCCAAATCGGACAATAGTCGGTCTGACCCGATTAATCGGGCGATTAGTCATCCTAGTCGGTCGACTTTCGCATAGGGATTTCGGATATAGGTTTAGGCGAAAATCGTAAACCCGATTACTCGGTTAGAATTAGATGAGATTTAGAGCTTGTTGTTAGACAGTAAGATAAGATACTTAAGGTTACATGCTAATAAGTATAATTCACAAATGAATCAAAAATATAAAAACTAAAAAAACTAAAAATGTAAAATAAAAATTATAAGAAAAATCTGTATACTTCTGTACTTTAAATTATAGTTTTTTCATCTACATATAAAATATCAACTAATTAATATACAATCCTGGATAATTTTACTTAAAATTTTATGATTTGATTTCATAAAAATATTCAAATAAAAAACAAAATAAATAAAATATAACAAACATATATGCATATACGAAATGTTCTTAAATACCATTCGAAATATATACTTAGATAGATAAGAGTGTGCAAGCACGTACGCGTGCATACACCCATGCGCTCCCACACCCACACCCACATATTCTTGCTGATTTGCATGTTAACTTATATAAGGTTAGAATTGTGTTTATGACGCCCTAAATGTTCGTTAATTTAGATACTTCTTGTTAATTTGCATGATGGTTAGGTAACTTAGGTTATTTACCTTTTGTGGTTGTTGATTAGCTTTGTGTTAATTTATTTGTAACTTCAACTTGTGATATGTACCAAACATTTGTTCTTAACATTTTGATCGTGCTATGTACCAAACATTTTGTTCTTAACTTGGTTCGTTTTTTCTTTTCTTGCTATAATTTTTAATCTCTTAAAAATATTATAACTGCTAAATATATGAATATAAATGAGAGTATATGTTATAAAAATTGATTTACATATTTAAATAATTAAAAAAATTCAAAACCGACTAATACCCGATTAAATCCGATTACTATCCCGCTGCTGATTAATCCTTAGTCAATGACCCTGCCTACCGAGTACCTACTGCCGACTTCTGCAACCTTGGTGTTCATGGTGTTATTGGTTTCGGTTGGATTGGATACTTCGGTCTACAAGCATCTCTATAAGATGCTTATAAAGGCAATATCCTAACATTGTGGGAAGTGGACAACATGGTAGGTCTTGGGTGATCGCCTCGACCATTCATTTCTAGGTGATGTTGTGTGGCTTTGCGACTATGTGATGGGCATGCGAGGTCTATCGAAAGTGGAGGATTCTTGCCTTTTGCGAATTAATGGTGGAACTACTCTACTGAAGGTGAGGTAGCAGCAACCTTGCCTCCTTGACGACTCTTGGTTCTAGTGTTCAAGTTAGGAAGTTTATATGGTAGGTGTTGCTCTGCAGTGTCTAGACTTGTCCAAGTATGTGTTGCGCTCTCTGAGGCAGGCCAAGTTATAGCTATTGTGAGCTGTGATCTTTTGTCAGGGGCTCACCTTGACTTGGTTGTAGAGCTCTCAGATGCTACCAATCTCCTTCCCACGAAAGTGGTAATGCACATCAACACAACCTTTACTTTTAGAGGTGGAGTCAGTTGAGCATGATTTCTATGTTGTTGGCTCCAAGGATTGGTCTGATGATTGATAGCCCCTTGACTTGGTTGTAGAGCTCTCAGATGCTACCAATCTCCTTCCCACGAAAGTGGTAATGCACATCAACACAACCTTTACTTTTAGAGGTGGAGTCAGTTGAGCATGATTTCTATGTTGTTGGCTCCAAGGATTGGTCTGATGATTGATATGGCAGGCACTCCTTTCTTAGCGACTCCAAGAGTGGAGGCAATAGATTTTCAGAAGGCAGATCATCAGGATTTGGTGTTGGTATGAAGCGTGATCTACATGGGTCGAGCACATCTTTCAAGAATCCTCTCCTTGAATGGCCCTTGGGTTTTCAACATGATAGAGCTTCTATCTTCTTAGGTTTGGATGGGGTCCAGCCCAAATGTTGGTCTGATCACTCATCCATTTCGATGCACGTCCATTGTTAAGGTTCATAACTAGGAGTTAAGGGGGTCCTCCCTCTTTTCAAACCTTCAAATCAGATCTGCTAACTTATCGACCCACACGCATCATAGAAACAATGAAAAAAGCGAATAAAATCCGAAAAAAGAAATCCCATCGCATGGGTGAAAAACAACAAAAAATTAAAATGAACTACATGGCGATTAAATGGTTTTCTCTCGTTCCATGAACCACAATAGAACAGGGATATGCTTTCGGAGATGCATATAGCCTACAAGAAAAAAGACATCACACGGTAAGTTTAAAAAGACTCTTTATTCAACAACACGCAAAAGAGGAACGAGTGGGGAAAAGATCTTCAAGGTTAAGGAAACTTGGCTCCAAAATGTTATACTAAATTGATCCAACAATTTCACCTTTCTTTGTCCTGGACCACTTGCACTCTCTCCATTCATCAGAAGAAAACATCAATCTCAACTTCTCTTTTTTTTCAAAGACACTGTAGCATGAGAAAACAAGTGACAAATCTTGTTTGCCCTGGTCTGATTATCTCACCCTTTTGGGTAAAGTGTTGCATCAAGCTGAGCATCTTTGCATGACTGTAGATGAAAATAGTCGGTGTTCTGGCCTTTGCTATGCAATTTTTGACCTTTGGCTACTTCCCAATTTCTTCAAGCATGAGATCTATACAGTGAGCAGCATAAGATGACCAAAATATGTTTGGATATTTGGTCTTGAGGGGCCTCCCAGCCGCCATATTAGCAGAGGCATTGTCAGTCATGATTTGCAAAACATTGTCTACTCCAACCTCCATGATGCAATCCTTCACCAGCGAGGATATATATCCAGCAGTATGTGTATCTGTTGAAGCATCAACAGACTTCAAAAAACACGTGCCCAAGCTGCAGTTAATGCGCAAGTTCATTATGCTTCTTACCCTCATGTCGGTTCATGCATCTGTCGAGATGGAACATCCACTATTCTTCCATGCATCCTTGTGCCCTTTCAAAAATTCTTTTGTTTCTTTCACTTCATCCTTCAACAAAGGCTGTGCAATTTCATAATAAGATGGAGGCTTGTAGCTGCTTCCGTATTGGCCAATTGCTTCGCACATGCGTATGAAGAAGTTCTTGGTCGGCACGTTAAAAGGGATATCACATTCATAGAAGAATTTGGCTACATATTTTTTGACACACGCACGTTCCTCCTTGGCTAGTGTTTCCTTGATAAGGGTTTGGCGCATTGTGGCAATTGTTCCAATTTCATCATCATATGATCGTAGTCTTTTCCCAGGGCATGTTCCTTCACATGGTGTTGTGGAAGAGCACGTCGCTCTAATAACCACCCTCCTCTCTCATTTCTTTCAAAGTAATAGCTTTCTCGTTCTGATTCTTCATAATTCCCTCTACGTAATCACATATCTCCTTCAGCACTTCGGAGTCCGCCTTAGGACATGATTTGCAATTCCCTTTGATGTGACCAAGGTGTTGTTTCATTCAATTAATTTCGTCTTTCAAAACCTTGCCACACAAGCGACAAGTCATAGAATTCAGATCCGTCTTCTCCATAAGATATGCATAATTTCATCCTGGATCGGTAGATCCGGGTGGAGTAAAAAACATATGTTCTGCATCATGTGTGGGTTCTAAATCCATGATAACCTAAATTCATGGCAAAATAGTTAATAAACTAAAATTGTATATCAAATGAAGACCGAAGCACAACCCAAACAAATAATGACAAATGATAATTATTCATCTTCACTTTATTAATGTTATTTATCATCTTTATACCTTGTATGTGCTAAGAACCACCAGCATATCTCAAAAAAACTACATACTTGCTTATTCTATTTAGTATTTACAGAAATATATGTAAAAATTAGATACAGGACTTCATAGAAAATAAGAGTCACAAATACAAATATAGGTTGCTTTCAAATCAAAAAAAATCGGAGACTCGGAGGGTACCTGGTGGCCGCTGATGGAGGTGAAAATTTGGCGGGGGAGCTGCTAGTGGTTTTGGTTGAGGCCCTTGAGGGTATGAGGAGGTGCAGGCTGCGCAGCAACGGTGAGACTTCACGCGGAGAGGAGCAGCTTCTCGAGGAGGAGGAGCTTCTCGAATAGAGGCGGATGCGCAGATCGTGTGCCGCCACAGGTTGGCAATGAGCGGTTGCTGGAAGGCTGGGAGCGGCGGAGGAACGGCCCACGACGGCCTGAGTACGCGGCGATGCAGCCTACGAGGACACCTGCAACCGCCGCCTAAGGCTTCCTAGAGAACGGTTCTCGGGAGAGGGGCTTTTCGCGAGAGGGCTTCAAGCGAGAGGGTTTCGCGAAAGGGTTTCGAGCGAGAGGGACTCGCGAGAGGGTTTCCAGCAAAATAAGTCAAAATTTAGGGGGGGACTCTAATACAAATGCAGTTGCATATGCAGAATACTCGGGTCGCATATGCACTATGAGCGCCTACTGAACGCATTTTCATTACTCAATGCACTTGATGGCCCGAGTACGTGTATGCGGCCGCATATGCGGCCGCCTGGGCCGACTTTCTGATCATTGACAGTGGGGGTTAAGGTTTGGGTCAAAAGAGATCCACAGGTCTGATCTCAGACCGTTGCTCTGATACCATGTGAATAATAGATGGGATGGGATGAGATGATTGTATTCAAGAGATATGGTTTCTTATATAAAGTGAAACCCTAAGATCCTAATGACACAAAACATGAAAAAATAGCCAAAATAAAATGTCTAAAAATAGAGAGATCATCAATAACTTCTTTGCAGAATTTATGCTTTATGTACACCAGTTTCGGGGCATGTAAAATAGTATAGAAATTGTGTGCTTTAATCAATATGGAAGATTGACATAAATGACATGAACCATATACAATGACACTCCACGAAGAACCCAACAATTTGTCATAGCCGCATATTCCTTAGAAAATTATTTAAAGGGATTGAAATTTATAAACCGAGACACGGATGCCAAGTGTTCTAATGGTACTATATTAGTAGCAAAAATTTTCTACATCAACATTTGCAAAAATTCATTAGCTCATAAAGGGTAATAAACCTTCTTCAAGAGACGAAAAAGATTGCTATAACATCCAAAGAAAACATGGAGTCCCATTTCTATATGATTTCCATGCTTATCCACAAAGGAACCCACTTTGCCGCCAATAAATGGTCGTGATTCGTATATGTCAACCTGCACATTCAAAAAATAACAATATTTATTATCTTCCTGATTTGGCATCACTTGGAAAAAAACATTAGTTATGTTCGAGCAAACACTTTATCAAAGTATGCTACGATAAAAATAGAATCTATGTACTGATTACTATGCCCAAGTATAAAGATGGTGGTGGAATATTTATTAGGTCGTGGTGGAATATTTATTAGGTCTTCTCAGAAAAATACAAACCTCATGTCCTTGATCCAAAAGTTCTACTGCAGTTGACATGCCTGCTAGCCCTGATCCAATTATAGCGATCTTAAGCTTTGGCCCTCTGTAATGTTCGGGTTCTGGTGGGTATAAGCCCTTCGGAGCTGCAAGTCACCAAGATATAATAAGCAATATTCAAAATAACCATCCACTGTAAGGCATCACAAAAAAAATACATGTATTTAAAGAAGCACATATATAAATCGCATCTTTGCAGCAAAGTTGAAATGTAATATACTATACTTTTTATGTGGAACTGTATAATCTTCGTAAAAGCATCGAATAAGTGCTAGACATACACAAATCTTCACTATAATTAACAGCTTACAATCCTGGGAGAATTTTTTTCTTCTAACATCACCCACCAATGCAAAGTGATCCAATAAATAATTAAAGGCCATGTCTAGACTGCCTCGGCGTAATAGTATCCATGCATTTGTATATACGGAAACAAGACAGCAACAAATTATTGTGCTTCCAAATAACACATCTATGAAAGACTATGATGGTCACTTTCGATGCTTGAATTTGCCACAATTTACTCATGTAATCATTTTTTTGGATAAATCAGACTCTAACATTTGACCCTAACATTACTTCATGTAGTCTTATTTGAATCCTTGTTCCAAACATAATATCTTATTTCAATCCTTGATCTTTAGTAGATCAACTTGCAAATTCTTGTGACTAGAGCATATAAAGTCTTGACCATTCTTCTTATTGTAGAAATGAACTCTGCATTTTGTTATAATTAGATTACAGGTGAACTATTCTTTAATGGATTCAAGTACCTTGCAGCAATACAAACACGGCCTAAAGGGCAAAAAGCGAAGAGCATCTCCTCTGATGCAATTACAATGTTTTTTGACCATTTAGGCAAAAATCAAACTCAACCTCAAAATCATCAGTGGAGCACCGAGATCGACAAGCTAAATTCATGAACCGGAATCCAAGCAAACCATTTTTTAAGACCATGCAAACCAAATTTGAGTAAAATCTTCATCCCAATTGTGCTTGATCGACTCCCAAATTAGATAAAAATCTCGACAATATACTTATTTGTCAAAGCGTTTATTCAAATTATAATAAGATCGCATTGAAACCAACTGTGAGTAAAATCTTCATCCTAATTTTGCTTGATCGACTCACAAATTAGATAAAAATCTCGACAATCTACTTTTTTAAAAAGACAATCTATTTATTTTGTGAAAGCGGTTGTTCAAATTATAATAAGATCGCATTGAAACGATGCTAAATGAAATCCATTTACGAGGACGAGTTCGTCGGTGCAGTGGCAGACACAACAAGCGGATATCCGAGTCCGCAATTGAAGCAAAACCAAAATTTCGGGCGAAATTCCGATCAGAATCACGACGAGGTGGAAGAAGGTCGAAATAGAAGGCGAAACATCACCATTAACGCTCATGTCGGAGACCTTCGTGTCAAGGGCGGATCGCACCACCGATGCCCGCCTCGGCATGCCCAACGCCGAGCGGGGGACGTGCGCGGTGGAGCACGCGAAGGCCGCCGCGGAGGCCATGGAGCGAGCAGAGCCGAGTGGAGGGCAAACGTCACTCACTCACTATGGACGGCACCGAGTGAGGTACACAAACGGAGGTGGTAGTGGAGTTCGGTTTTTATCTTATCTAATATAAGATAGAGAGGGAGGGCTTAGCACTTTTTGGAGGGGACAGAGCAGCGGGGGATAGAAAGGTAGGTGAGGGAGTGCGGATGTCGTGAGCGCCTTGCAAGGGTGTTGTGATGTCCCGCGGGAGAGGTTTGTTTGGGTGAATGGAAAGTTTCCCGAGAGCTTGGTGAGTTGTGGTAGGCAAAGTGTACCGGAGGACTGGTGGGTTTATAGACGATTTGGACTCCAAAATGAGGTGCAGCGGGTTGATTGTTCGGGTTTAATTGCCGTTGCTCTTCATTCTTCGTTCTTTCAATGCAAGTAGATCCCATCAGAAGAGATGTTCTTCCAGAATTTTCGCATGTTTTGATCTGATTTTATCCAGCATCGTTTATTTAAGTATGACATTGCAAAGACGATTCATTGCCTTGGCCTGTTAGAGCTAATTATTTGCACAATATTCTTTTATCGAATGTTGAAAAACAGAGAGAGCATGTCGTAGTTGTTTCAAACAAGCGCGTAGAGATACTTCCACACCAAAAAGGAAAAGGCAAATACTTTTCATTTCCATCTTGCATTCATTCATCCACAATCTCGCATCCAACCAAACCACCATGAAGTTGCATACACCTCCTCTTCGTGTACCCATCCTCCTCCATTACACTCCTCGTCCTTGCTTAGCCACTCCAACTCACCATCATTCCTCTCACCACTAATCTCTAGGCCTCCGCGATTGATATCCTATATCCCTGCTTTGCACCAGACATTTGTTATGCATACACATTTTTTATTGTGTGTGGACCCATATACACAAATTTATACAAATTCGTATATATGCTCACTTATACACGTGCACAAATGCATACATATAGGGATATTTTTGCACACGCAAACGCACGCATATACATACGAATATTTACATTTGTATACATGTACACACATGCATATGAATCTGTGTGTGTATATGTTCACGTTTACACACATATACATACATATGAGCATACACATTCGTAGAATTACATGTATACGTTTTTTTACATGTATGCCCTTCTGATATTTATACTTATTTCATTAAATCGCAGTGATCTCCAAGAATCCTTTCTATTAATATGTGTGCTCTTTTTGTTAAAGCCAGTACGATGACTTGTTGTGGATAACAATCATAGGATTAATATAAAATATAGATAATCATAAATTAGTTCCCTTCTTATTTCTCGTTTATATTCTTCCTCCATGTTCTACCCCCACCCTCCTCCAACACACACATGCACACACAAAAATCACCTGAACACTCCCACCTACATGCTTTTGACTCCGGCATGGCCCAGCTCATGGAATGGTATTCAAGGATCGGGAGCATGAGCTACCCGATCTTGACCTTGATGGTAAGGAATGGTTATTGGAGCTATTTGAGGCAACCTCCTCTCAATTTGCATGTACGCACTTCAGTGTCGTCGTGAATGTGTTGGAGATGGACAACTGGGTCGCAGTGATACCAAAGGTCGAGATGTTCGAGGGTGATGGGGAAGCAAAGCTCAAGCACACGACATTACATGGAGGGTAAGGTGGTGATGTGGGACTGGGTGTGAGCACAAAGGTCATTGACGCTTGTGTATCTAGATGTATTGCATTTTGGACAACGGTGTAAGGAAGAAATATCTTTCCAAAATAGCACACAATTATTAGGACAAGCATTTTTTCATATTTCAATCTTAGTGATTGAAATCGTGATTTTGCATATTTCCCATCCTTTGGAAACTTATCGTGATTATTTAATGATCTTTTGATTAACGGTAATACTTATGCCATCATTGTAGCAGTAGATTGGTTCTTCACTTTCATCTTTAAATATTTCCTGTAAAAACTTCTATCGGTATATCTCAACCCCTTGAGCCAGCATAGCTTCAGTATCTATTCAATTATCTCGAAACTTACCGCCTACTAAATTATCTTATTGTATATCAGATCTATTTATATCATCCGTCATGTTAAATAAATCATGTGTTACTTCTCTGTTTATCTGCAAGTATATTTTAAAGATAGCATAAATATATACATTTACATATATCGCAGTTGCTTGCTTGTATACTCATTTACAAGATTGCCGAAGTTTTCAGCAATAAAGCATTTGTGAAGTGAACTTCGGTTGACATGCTGCAAAAGTTCAAAGCTCAATTTCTTGAATCAAAGTTGTAATATTGTATTTTACATTGTATTTAGCAAAATTGTAACCTCGAGCTATGTTACCGTAACTTTCCAAATCAGAACATCTCAAGAATTCAGAGCTAATCGACTAACCATTCTTCGAGATAGACCAGTCTTGATTGATAAACCTTGGTTCATTGATCGACCAAACCATTTACACTGATCGACCATATTTGAATGCATAACAGAATGGTTGGTCATGAATTGAACAATCAACACATTTTGATTGGTGGATCAATTTGATCTAAACGATCAACCAAGCTCATATAATCAATCAGAGGTGCCAAGTCTCTCCGATTTTTTACTTGTTCTGTTTCCAATGCCCTACTTTTTGTACCCCTATATAAGGAATAACATACCTAAAGTTGTAAAGCACATAAATCATTCTTACTCTCTACAAGTGAAGAAAATTCTCTTCGAGTGATGCACTCTAGTTCTTATGAGAATAGTCAGATCAACTTCGCATGCTGCAGCTTTGCAATGTTATGTCTTTAATATACTATCATTCGTATGTGTTATCTAAGACATACTTGTGTGTACTGGTATCGTGAAAATATATGCAATTATCAATGTTGTTGAATATTTAATATATTAACAACTGCATTGAAAACTATTTGCAATATTATTAAGAAAAATATTATGAATTATTTTTTTGATATTCCATCTTTAACTATCTGTAATATTATTAAGAAAAATATTGTGAATTATTATTTCAATATTCTATCCTTAACCTATATCTGCAGGTACTTTTGGTGTTTGATCCTTAAGTTTGTATGTAACTAATAGATCAATGGAGTGTGCACTATCCAAGGAAATTAGGGGATAGCCGGAGCTTATCCACCCTCGGCATTGCTACATTTTCTGATATGTAGTATTAACATTGATGTATGATCCAAAGTTGTAAAACTGGAGATTCGTAAATGGTTGAGATATCCGCATAAATATCTTGGGCTTATAGTAAAGCAGTTTGTTGTATTGGCTATGCATAAAGTATGAATCATGTGACTTAGGTCGTGGTTTTCATCTTGTTGGATTTCCACGTAAACATCTTATGCAGCACTGCTTGATTGATTGGTTGGTTGTGTTATTTTCAATACTACTTTGTGGAAGATTTTATTATGCTATTGATATTATTCACATCCACCCGTCCTCTAGCGGAATATCGATCCTAAGGAACCAACATCATGATCATAATCATAATCACAATCACAAATTTTCTAATGCTCAGATGTATGGTCAATAATAGAATTATTCTTGAACCCTTTCAAGAACAATGTACATTCTTCGCGGATACTTGAAGATAAGGACGGGGCATAGTAACTTGGATACTGAGATGTTATCTCATTTCCAATTCTACGCAACCTCTCAAAGATGTTTGATTAAATCAAACTGTAAATCGAATCTTCTCGCTGCATTTGAAACACATTCAGATCAATGTCTAATATTAGAATAAGATTAGCTACCATTTTTTTAGAGGAGTCACTAAATCCAAACATGTTTCATCACTCCCTCGGAATGGAAATGTCATAGTTATATAATCGTTTATGATCACATCACCTTTGAGTATTCCTAATACTAGTACATCCTACATACTGGAAGTCCTGGAATAAATATGAAGTTTTAGATCATATTTGAATTGTCTTCTTCAAGGTTTTATCATTAAGTTTCTCATTTGATCATTCGGAATCGGTATCGATCATACGCTTACCAAAAGTATATATCATACCTATAAATTGTGTCATGCTTCCAAAGCAAGATGTCCATGCATGGAATTTGGTTCCCAATATCTCACGAGTGAGCTCATGTCTTCCGGTTCAGTAGTGAACCTGTACGACCCATTTGAGAGATTGTATTACTCACATGCCCTTGTATGCACACCAACTCATCGGTGTATAGACCTTGATTTGGTCATCAACCTAATGGTCTGCCTAATGTACATACTTAGACATATAATAATACATATATCTCCGGTCAGAGGATGCGTGCCTATATCGTGACAGCATACGACATAGGTCTTGGTTATCTCAATCTCATCAAGTCAACTCTTTGACCTAACTCATCTGACACCTCGAAATCTCTATTCCTGTGAAGAGGACATGCATCAAGATATCGATCAGATATCAGCCTTTAGAGAAGGATTGTCATCTCCTTCTCAGGCTGGAGATCCTTTCTCAACAATCATTTGACGATGATTGATGAGACCTCAATCTAACTCTTTATATATCATCCAAAGCACCAGTCTCTTTGATTCAACCATTGAATCAACAGATGTATGAGTATTAAGACGGTAACGTTACATAATCCTAATTGTACCAAGGGACCTTATAAGTGCATTCATTCATATAATCTCATATAGAGAATGAAATAAATCAATAGCTTTTATTGATATATCAAAAGATTACAATAACATTTATTGTAGAAATGGTTCACACGTGGCTCACATGTCTAATATATCCTACCACTACTGACTCCAACTTTGTGATTAATGCTTTCAAACAGAAATAACCAATATAGAACTTCACTACTTCTCATTTATATCTTTGAAAAAACATCAAACATTGTATCCATCTCAGACTTGTCCAATTTTCTGCATTAATACAAGAATTCGCCATCATTCTATTAACGAGACATATGTAAATATATCATATATAAGAATGCAAGACATTTTGGGTTTGGAGACACGGAAGAGATGGCCAGTTTTCTTAAAGTCCTTTAAAATGTGGTTTTCTTATCATTGCATAGTAATAATACAAGTTGCACTTCCTGACCATGACAAGAACTATAAACTGAGCGATATTATATACCATAACTATGGATATCTAAAAGAAATACAAAATTCTAGTATAAAGCCCAAAATACGAGCTCACATGGGCGAACTATTAAGAAAATACAAACATTGATCATAACATATACTTAGAAAATCAAGTAAAATCTAGCCCACACCTTTTTATAAACCCAATTCTTAAATCAAACCACAACTGCAAACAAAACCTTAATATTAATTCTATCCCGATCAAAACCAAATCTCTAATCCATGTTAAAGCTATTTTATGTAACCATAAGTTATACTAGATATTAAGCTCACGTGAAAATTTCAATCCGAATGACACCAAATGCTCAGGCAATGGAATTAGTTAGAACAAAAAGGAACACAACAGATTGGGCAACACATCACATATAAATTGGTTTATGAATAGCAAGTTACAACACGTGAAGTGAGTGAGAATTCATTTATTGTTACCCCTATAGTCCTTGTTCAGTGAGCTTGAAGAATCGAGCTACATAATTCATGTATTCAAATACATAGATGCTATGTGAATCTGAATTGCTACATGCCACGCTTAGTTCATTGGAAAGCATTGAACGTTGTAGTTTGAAAACTGCACTTTGATTCGATAACCATTCAATTTCATTTTCTCATCGCCACTTTCCGTGATGGCTGGTGACGTTCTTGCGGCCTGGTGACGCTCTCCCCCGCCTGGTGATGCTCTCCCCCGCCCACAGGTAAGAGCGCCCCCCCCCCCCCCCCCCTCCTTCTCTTGGTTATCTTTTTTTTCCTCCCTCTCTCTCTCCTCCGCCCCCTCCTCTCTTCCCCCCCCCCCCTACCCCGGCTGTTTTCGCTTTCTTTTCTCCCTCACTCCATCCTTCTTCTCACCACTTTTTTTCGCCTTCTTCTTCCCCATTTTCGCCTTCTTTTTCCCCCTTTTCGCCTTCTTCTTCCCCTTTTTTTCGCCTTTTCCTTCCCCTCTCATCCCCTCATCCTTCTTCACATTCTTCTACCTTTTTCGCCTTCTTCCTCAATCTACCTTTTTCGCCCTCTTCTTCCCCTTTTCCCGCCTTTTCTTCCCCTCTCATCCCTTCATCCTTCTTCTCTACTCTACTTTGCCCCCCGCCTTCTTCGCCTTCTTCACCGCTCCCGTTGTCGGCTCTCTCCTTTTTACCTGCATTCCATTCGCAAAACTATGGGATGCTGAGGCTTTAAAAAAAGAAAGGCTGCTCGTGTCAAAGGTGAGTCGGCTATCAAGCCTCGGGAAGTGATGGATCAAATCCTGGTTCCGTCAAAACCTCTAAAGATCCGGAGGAAAAGGGAAGACTATCTTCTTGAAGATCAAACTCGCCAGGCAAATGCAAAGTTCCTAAAAGGAAAAAACTTGAAGCAGGTGTTAACTCGGAAAAAAACTGTGGTTCCCTGTCAAAAACACAACAAACTTCAGTGCCATGGCGTTCGTGGGGAAAAAAAGGTAGATTGCAGTGGTATGACCCCCTCTACCAGAACCTCTCAAACTTCCAAAAATCGGGCGGGCCTATCACAGCTTACCCTGGGAGAGAGGATCGAGCATAACGCTCAGAACAAACTGCTACCTGACTCTTTGTCGATCTCCATTGAAGATGAAAATCATGAAACCACGTTCACATACAAAATAGTTGATAAAAAGGTCATCTCTTGCTCACTCGTATCGGGGAGAAAATATTTAAACCATTTTGACCACATCGTCAGTTCGGACCTAAAAAATCTTAAAGGCTTCGAAAGCCCCGCATCAAATGAGATTCAGTTGGGCCTTCAGAGCTTGCGAAATCGCTGGGCACAAAAGGGTAAGGCTGACTCACCAATTATCAACAAGAAGAAACCAGTCTGGATTCTAGATTTCTCAACTTTGTTTGATTTTAAACATTCGGATGATTTGGAGGCTTCAAAAAAAGCTTTCCCTTCCAACAGAAGGGGGGAAAAATGGATAGCAAACGTAATTTCATTGACAAATGATGAGAAAAAACCTAAAAAATATCCATCTTTACAGCTTTCTAGGGTCGTTGATTTGGGCGATTTGGATCTCTTGGGGGTAAAAGGAAACAATCATGGTGGCTGCCTGTCGTTTGAGGAACGAACCTGCCCTTCTTTGAAAAAGATTTGGGTCAGAAAAGCATATCTTCCCAAACCATCACCTCCAAGGCTTGTTAACGATGGAGGGAGTACTGACAAAAGAGACAAACAATAGATTCTTATCAAAAACAAGAAAGGTCGTAGAAAGAACTCGCTGGAGATTTCGAAATCTTTGGATTGGACGTCTGCAAGGATGGGTGCTGCGGACGGAGGCAAGAAATCTTTGGGCTTCTGCGGATCCTTAAATGCAAGAAAGATGGGTTTGGAGAGAAAAAATGGGTACGGCTTAAATGCAAGAAAGATGCCGGCAAAAAAAATATTTCAAAATAATGGCCAATCAAGGAAATTATCGATCGGTGCGGGTACGGGTCGATGGGTTTGGAGAGAGAAAACGGGCGTGACAACAGGGGATAAGGACTACCTTTCCTCGGTTGGGTTCGCGCGCTTGGAAAAAAACGCCATCACGTCATCTGTAACCTCGAAGATAGGTTCTGCCCGATGCTTTCGTTGCTTTGAGCTTGGCCACGTTATACGCTTTTGTACAAAGGACATCCGCTGCTTCCAATGCAGGGAAAGTGGACATAAGGCGGCATTTTGTCCATTGAAAAAGCCTTCCATCCAAAATATTCGCTATCTCTCAAACTCTAACCGAAAACCCTGGGACTCTTCCGACTTCATGGCTCCGCCGAGGACTCCGAAACGTCCAAGATCCATATCGCCACCTCCAGATTCTAGGAGGATGCTGGACTCCGAAATCCACCTTCCGCCGAGCAGGCCTGCTCAACAGGTGCGATCTCTTCCTCCTGCGCCGATACAGGAGTTGGGTCATCGTCATTCAAACCGCCCTTCTAAGGAAAAGGTAGACCTTCAAGGAAAAACAATTCTACCGTTCTGGAAGTCGGACATTTGTGAAGAATCAAAACGCTCGAGAGCCTTTTTTAGAGCCTGTCTTATTGTAGAATACTCAGGTATCTTCAAGTCCGTAACTTTCGCGAAGGAGTTGCTGGCTAGGGAGGTTTCCAAAGCGTCATTCCTAAAGCTGTGGAAAATTTCTGAACATCAACTCATTGCCCAGGTAGATTCCGACGCGATCTTTGAAACCCTTGCGCATTCATCTCTGCAATGTGCCGACGGTTCTTGGCTGTGGTTTTATAAGTGGTCTCCTTCTTTCAGGGCAAAGAAGGTGGAGGAAGTATCCGCATACTGGTTAGGGGCGATTGGCCTCCCTTTTCATCATCGTTATCCTTATGTTCTGAGCAACTTGGTCAAACAGTTTGGCAAACTTCTCGACTTCGAATGCCCGGAGCTCTCCGGCGATTGCGATGACGCTTCTGTTGTTAAATTGCTTGTTGATATTCCGGACGTGAAAAACATCCCAAAGGCCATTGAGGTTTTCACGGTGGATGGAATCTTTGAGGTCTTCTTCTCTCCACTGAAAGCCACCTCGGGAGTCAAATTTATCCACTATAACACTCCGCTGGTGGACTCGTCAACGCTCAACAACGCTCCTGTAGCTTTTAAATTAGAGGAGGATGGTTTGGGAAGACCAAACAAATGGAGTAGACACGGTGCTATTACAAATCGTATAGTTGAGCCTCTGGAGGATTTCATTTTACAAGATGAAGCGTCGGTTTGGGAGAAGGTTAACCTCAATGTCATTCCCTTCCCCAGCCATAAGGGACCGTCCACTACTAAAATGCTAGTTACGGAAAAGAAACCGGACAGCTCAAACCTTTTCCAAGCACTAACTTGGCTTCGATGCATGGGCCAAGAGATCGACCCGGCAATGTGGAACCATGTTAAAAACCTCTCCTCCAAGGGGATAGAGGATGCCCAATGTATTCCGAAACCGCTGAATCTGGTGGTGGTCCTAACTCCAAACGAGATTTCAACCACAACACCCGTTGGAAGTCAGAAGGATATTAAAGGAAAAGGTATGACTCTTGACTTCTTCTCACCCGAAAAAATTGATAACTCATTCAGTTTATCACCTAAAACTCCGCAGAGAAATTCAACATTATTAGATTTTTTTGATTTTAATTTCTCAAACTCGGGAAAAAGAAGGGTGCTCCTTTCGGAGTTGCGGAAAATTTGATTAAATTGTTCTCATTGTTGGTTTAAACCTAGACGCTTTATCCGTCAACTTTTACATTCTCTTTTGATGCTAAACATTCTCACTTGGAACATCAGAGGCTTGGGAGGGAATCTGAAAGAAAAAAGGCTGAAAAATCTTTTACTCCATCACAATTTAGATCTCATCTGCCTTCAAGAAACAAAAACAAAGAGCTTACCATCATTCGGGGATTCGGTCTTTTGGGAAAACTTTTGCTGGCACTCCAACCAAAGGTCCAAAACGTGTGGTATTTTAACGGGCTGGGATAAGATAAAAGTGAAGGTGGATTTAGTGAGCGACCATGATTTCTTCACGATTCTTTTCTTTACTTTGAGCCACGGAAACACAAAAGTGTGTGTCCTCAATGTTTATGGTCCGCCTGGCGAATTTTTAAAAAAGGAGTTTATCAGGTCGCTCCAATCCTTACAATTGCAGGATGTTCCTACTTTGCTGCTAGGGGATTTCAATTTAATCAGACTGAGGCAAGACAGAATCTCCAAAAAACCCCTTAAACGATATGACTCAATGTTTGATGCTTGGATCAACTCATTGGGTCTTATTGATCTTAAGGATAAAGGTACCACCTTCACCTGGTCTGGGTCTACCGACTGTTCCTCTTGGTCCATTCTTGATAGAGTTCTTCTGAATCAAAATTACATGGACTGCTTTTCAAATAGTTCGGTTAAAAGACTACCGAAAACATACTCTGATCATAATCCCCTTTTGCTATCATGTGGGTTCTTTAACAAGGGTAACCGAATTTTTAGAATTGAATCCTTCTGGATTCAGAGACCATCCTTTTGCTCTTTAGTGGAAAAGTGTTGGGCGAGAGACTTCCTCTCCGACAACCCTTTCCATAAGTGGTCTGCTAAAACCAAAAACCTAAGAAGGTTGCTTAAAGTTTGGAAGAGGGAGATGATCCCAGACATAAACCAGGAAATCAGAGCTACGGAGGAGGAAATTTGTAACTTAGAGCTCCTGTTAGGCGGTGGGGATCTATCAGTCCAACAAAATTTAAAGGATAATTATAAGAAGCTTCTTTCCCTAAGGGCTGATGAACACATGATTTGGCAACAAAGAGCTAAGATTAAATACACCTTGGAGGGAAATGAAAATACGAAATTCCTAAAGACCATTGCGTCGGCAAAATCCTCAAAAAATTTCATCTACGCCTTGCGCAACAAAGAGGGAATTCTGGTTCAGGAGTATGACAAGCTGTGTGGGGTAATTATGGAATTCTACACAAAATTATTCGAGGACCCCAATAGAGATAAGCCAAATTACGCGATTCCATCCTCTCTTACAAGAAAGTTGGACGACCACTCAATCTTTACAACTCCCTTTACTCTTCAAGAGATCGAAAAGACGATTGCCGGTTTCAAGAACAACAAGGCACCGGGTCCGGATGGTCTATCCATTGAGTTTATCAAAAAGTGATGGCCTCTACTTAAAAAAGACTTCATGGATCTTGTGAAGGATCTTCATAACAAAAATTTCTTGGGGAGAAATCTTCGTCACCTGAACAACACTATTGTGTCCTTGATCTTCAAGAAGGGTGACCCTTTTGAAATTGAAAATTTTAGACCGATCAGCCTGATAAATATGCCTATTCGTATCATCTCTAAAGCCATCGCAAACAGATGGGCCCCTTTCCTCGCGAAAAACATACCCCCTTCTCAATGTGCTTTCCTGAAACAACGTTCTGCGAGTGATGCTTTTACAGTTGCAACTGCGATAATCAATGATTGGGATCGTAGGGGTAAAAAAGCGCTTATTCTTAAAATTGATTTCCGTAAGGCTTTTGACACTTTGCATTGGCCTTTCATTATAAATACGCTCAAGGCAGCAAACTATCCTGACATCTTTATAAATTGGATTAAGGCGCTTTTGGAAACCACTGGTATCTCATTTAAAGTGAATGGAAACTCTGCCGGTTTCTTTACTCCAGAAAGAGGAGTTCGTCAGGGTGACCCGTTATCCCCTTTTCTTTTTTATACATTCCCTCTCGGTTCTTGACGCGATGTTGGTAAAACTATCCGATCAGGGAAAATGTAGAGGCTTCTTTAGAAAAGGGATGGAAACAATGATCACAAACATTCAATTCGCGGATGATCTACTTATCTTCCTTGAGTTCGATTTAGAGGACTTAAAAAATGTCCTCCTTACTATCAAATTGTTTTGCCACATCTCCGGCCTTGAAATTAATCATACAAAATCTTCTTTTTTTGGTCTCAACGTCTTCGAGGCAGAGCTTTTAGATTGTCAGCAAATTTTAGGATGGAAGTTGGGCACCTTTCCTTTAGAATATTTGGGTTTTCCACTACCGAGAAAAAAACTTACCTCAAATGATTGGGCTTCCTTGGTCGGTAAATTTGCCTCCAAACTACAGGCTTGGAAGGCTAGAGTTCTTTCTCTTCCTGCTAGATTAACCCTAGTAAACTCCTCCCTTACTCCGACGATAAATCACGTCATGTCCTGCTTCAAAATCCCGGACGAAGTTATTCGTAAAATTGACAAAATTAGAAGAAATTTCCTTTGGTCTGGAAACTCCTCAGTAAGGCGTATGTCAAAGGTGGCTTGGGGTAAGTTAACTAGACCCACCGAAAATGATGGGTGGGGTATTCTAAATCTATCCCTTTTCAATAACGCTCTTCTTACCAAACATGCCATCGATATCATTGATTTTAAAAGACCTTGGGTTTCAAAGTTGATTAGTGCTACTCATTTCAGGGGGGGGGGGCATCGCCTGTCTTGGAAAAACGCAACGATCTCACTCCGGTATTTGGAAAAACATCATTAAGGGTTCAACCTTGCTTCAGCCAATTTTACAAAAGAAATTGGGTAATGGAGCACACTCATCTTTGTGGAATGACAAGCTGAATGGTTTTGATCCGATCCTTAAAACTCATCGAGCTTTACGCCCTTACGTTAAAAACAAAGCCATCTCGGTGGAAAAGGGACTACAAAACTGGCGAGCTCGCTTCAATTGGTTTAAAGGATTGAAATTAACCCTCCCTATCGGGCTTTGGACTAGAGCCAGAGCTATTCAGCATTTTTTAGATCATGTTGAGGGTGATTTAGTACTCAATACAAAGGATGTTACGATCTACCCGACTTGGCCACCGGAAAGAAATACTTATGTAACAAAAAATTATATTCAATTTTGGGGGATGGAGGGATCAGATCAACTGTCGCAATGCTTTTCAAGAAAAAGCCACCGGATCCTAGAGTCTATTACTTCATCTGGCTTTTGGCTCACAAGAAAATTCTCACGCAGGATCTTCTAGGGAGATTGAAAATTCATTCTGTCAACAGATTCTATCTTTGCAATAAAGACCTTGAAAATTACTTTCACTTGTTTAGTGAATGTTCCTTTTCTAAAAGGATTTTCGATGCCTGTGCTATTAGATCATCTTTTGAGACCTTCAATTCGTTATTACTAGGAAGGGGGGATACAACATTCTCGGATGATGCTTGGTGGGGCTGGCAACTAAACTTTACGGTTTGGTGGCTGATCTGGAAACAACGGTGTAAAATGGCATTTGAGGGAGTTTCGACAGATTCTAACTTTATTATTAAAGAAGCGATCCAAATCTGCTCTATTCGTAACGGTTTAAATTTATTGTAATCTTCAGTTTTCGTATTTGAGAATTCTTATCCCTGCAAACAACATTTTTAACCTACTATCTTTACGCTTTCTGTTCTCAAACTTCTCCCCTGCTCAATCCTCCTGGTTCTTGGTTCATGTAGGTGTCTCTACATCGGATGGATCTCCTGGTAGGTGGATGGCTCCCTAGCCTGCTCTGCGTGCTGTGGTTTGGTCTCTTTTTGGGTGCTGCTTCTATGCATGATTACAAGCTTTTTGGGTGATTGCTGAAACTTCTTCGCGCTTTTGGATGTCTGCTGCTCTGCTATGCGGTGGTTTTTTTGGTAGGGGAAAAAACTGTGTTAGTTGCTTCTTTGAATCTTGCGTTTTTTGTGGCAGTTTGACGTAAATGCCTTCGGGTCTGTATCAAACTTTAAACTCCTTGTCTTACTGTTTATTACGATGAATGAACTTGAACCTTTTTTCAAAAAAAAATACCAAATGCCTATAATTACTTTAACTTGATGATCGTGATATCATAGATTTCATGGGTTGACAGTAGAGCTAATTTGAAATCATCCCACAAATCAACTCAATGTAACATTGAAGCTAAAATTTTAAAACGGATGAATCAAACGTCTAAGATTTGATTTCTTGAGTATATATTCAACATCATTTACTCATTATATTACCAATAATCAAAATTATTTGATTAGCAAGTATATAATTCCTTTTATGGTAACAATAACCACTTATGCTCAGCAGTTCAATGTCCAATACGTAAACACTTCCATTAATGGCATGCATTATCAATCAAACAAATTAATGCACAAAATCACGTCAATTCCATTTATGAAATGCAAAAATCTCATACCAAACAACACAGAAATATGGTAAAGAATGGACGATGGCAAGTATGAAACCACGGATGAGGAGATGGCAAGTCTGAAGATGAGACTTCAACCACCATCGAGTCGATGGCAAGTTTGGCAATGAGACTTCAACCAACAGCAAGGACATGGCGTGTTCGGTTGCGAGATGACAAGTCACTAGTGAGTGGATGGTGATCAATTCATGATTCATTAATATTTTGTTTCCATATTGTCTTAAAACCCTTGACAAATACATGTAAATAGCCATTAATTTCGATCTTTTATCAAAATCACATTCATGAATAAAAAGGCAATTTTATGCATCAAAAACATGTAAATAAAGAAAAGAATAAAAATATAAAAAAAAAGAAAAGAAGACAGATCGTAAATATGTATTTATGTACAATCAGTGGCGGACCCAGGTTTATGGACTAGGCAGGACACCAAATAAAAAAAATACAATACTAAAGAAATAATTATAAACATCTATATGCATGTAGATATATAGAGAAATGTTTTGTATATAAAGCATTTTTTTAAAATACACACGTGTACTTTGAGTTCTTATTATCTAGTTTTTCTTATTTTAAATCAAGTCACATTATCATTAGTAATAAACTCACATATTTCTATTTCATGTATTCTGATTTCTCTTATTCGGAGAATGAAAAATCATACGTCACATTTAAAATAGTAAGAAATATAAAACATTCCACATTGGTAAGCTTAACATGAGAAAATCTCGCCAATCATTATATATGTTAAGTATATTTCATTTTTTTTATATTTAGCTCTTTAATTAATAATTTGTGGATATGTGTTGTTATCTTAGTTCATAGGATTTATTAAAAAGAAGGGCTCTGCTTGGAATGATATCAAGATACTTTGAAGTTAAATCAAAATTTGTAGTTTTAAAAAAATATTGAAGAAGGATACTAGTGCAATTTTCTAATAAAGTCATCTCCAATTACTTTCGAAGAGATCTTGTTGAAACATAAAAATTATTAAGGAGGAAAAGTAGATAATGGGGAGCCAGACATGCGAAATAAGTTATTTCCATATTAGAATTTTGATAATAATGAATAAAATCAAACTTAATCTACCTTATTGTACAGCAGGGATTTTGTTACATGCACTTTGGAATGCATTATGTAGATTCGCAATAATGGGGAGTCGGGCGTGCGAGTGTCTAGGGAGACAAGTGATGGGTTCGCAAGCTGCAAATAGGACAGAGGCACAGTGTGTCCACATGGGAGTTGGAGGTGTGGCTCCGAGAGGGAGGCGTGGGCATATCGCGTCCGAGAGGAGGGTCAAGGTACAACGGGTCTGTGACGGAGCCGGGGCATGACAAGATCGAGAGGAAGGATGGTTGTGATGCATCAGAGAGGAAGTCAGGTTGTGACAGTTCAGCGAGGGAGCCAGAGCGCAACACGTCCGAGATGAAGGTAAAGGCGCGTTAAGTGCATGAGGGAGTCAAGGCGAACATATGACGCACGAGGAGGGAGGCAGGATGGAGTCACGAAGGGCACCAAGGGTTGTTTTTATGGTTTCAATGAGAGATAGAGAGGGACCCAAAGGAAAAAATCAAGTTACTTTGATGAGGTACAAAAGAAATAATTCAAAGATCTCCACAAATAGAGGGGGGCACGTGCCTCCCATGCCCGGAGTGTAGATCCATCCATGTGTACAATATGACTTATAGAATAAAAATATAGCTGAAAGATATACTTATATAACCTAACTTCTGAGACCAAGTCAACATTGATTGGTCATAAAACAAATAAATAGGGGGAGATAAGGAAAGAAAATCATAAAAAGAATTAATTTTGAACTCCACATTCTACACTATTTATCAAATAATTATCAAATCTTCATTGATTTTTAATTATTCATATGTATATATTTTCACCAAGCTCTTTTCCTAGATATTTCTAAAAATGACAGAAAAAATATAAAATAAGTTAAAAATACTATCTTGTATATATGCCAAGAAATCCAACTTTCAAATTTTCAATTTCTCAACTTCTGAAAATTGTAAACTTCCTCATAGGAACTCCCATTTTACTCTACTCACATTTAAAGTTCATAAAATAATATATCTAATTAATAAAAGTGATATCACTAAAATCAGAGTTCGATTGCAAAAAAGTCGGTTATGGGGCCTAACGACAATTAGGTTTCCGGGCTATTTATTTTATCTAGAACACATTATTTATAATTTTATTAATTTTATTAATTTTATAATTTTTTTATTTTCTTAACCATGATTTATTTCAGATTTTTTTGATACTATTTAATATTTTTAAATAAATCAAATGCCCTAATTTATAGATGAATTTGACTTGTATAGTATATACATGCATTTATTAATAAATTTAAACTAATTTATTAAAATCTGGAAAAATTCACATATATTCTATTTATTATGCTAATGATCAATGAAATATAAAAATGATAAGTTATTTAATCTATTGAATTAAAAATCAAAAGTTCTTTTATTAGGTATTCAATATACCTATTTATTAATATTATATTTATATATCATAAATTATTTATTATTTATAAAAATTAATAATTCCATAATATAAACAAATTAATCATTTATATTTTTCATTTTTATTCCATATTAAAATAATATAATTTATTAATTAACATCTAATTTATACTATATTTATTCAATTGACCTACCAGGCATTGACACGTGTCAACACCATGGTTGTCTTCTTCAAGAACTGAGCAATTCCAGATAAAACTTTTTTTTTGAGATAATTCATCCATCATCATTTTAATTCCTCGAATTTCGTGGTTGTTTGTGGCACTTAATCACATCACTAGATCGAGTTAATAATCTTCTTTCAATTACATGTAAATCACCTCTCAATTTGAGTTCAAACTAGTTAAATTTGATACCCAAATATATCTACCTGGAACACTATATTCGAGCTGTAGTTACGATTATCCCTTGGTCTATTCCACCACGAATCGAGCACCTAATTCTCACTTGCAGGATATGATCGTGCTTTGGAGTGCATCTTCACGTCTGGAGAACTGTCATTTTCATAGATTGAATCCAATCGAGCAATGATGTAATATTTAGGGTTTGAAGCCCTCATTGAATTCCAGGTCCTACATCTGCACATCATCTTCGCCCTCGACTATGCTTGCAGTGGGCGTACTTGAGAGGGTGAGGAGCACCCTCTCTGGCCCCATCTCCGATCTGTCATCACCAACTACTTTCGTTGATCGCCGGAGCAAGGAAAAACGTCGTCGTTCTTCATTTGGGGAAGAACAACCCCGACCTCCAGACGCAACAGAATCATGACACATGTCCAGAAGCAACAATCCATATCACGTGTCATGATCTAATCACGGTCGTTCACAATGAAATGGTGGATAACTTGCAGCTAAGTCCCGCGAAGTTCCAGAATTCGCCCGCGCCTCCAGAATTTCCAGAAATTACGTTTAAGTACCCGTACAGGGACCTTATTGTAATAAAACTTCTTTTATTTACTTTTAGTCCCTATCATGGACCAAATTACAAACATTTTTATTTTATTTTCTATACATCTCTACCTCTGTACTGTATGGATTGTTTTGACACTCTAGAGACATCATCTTTCATTGATTTTTCTAGTGTAGTTACACAACTATCCTAGCGAGGTTTTGTTACATTTTCGAGATTTTTCATCGTGTTTTTGATTTTATTTGATTTGATTTTTTGAACTTCGCATCCATTTTGTATTTTGTTGAGTTTTCTCTTCAAGCCCATTGCTTGAACTCTTCGTGGATCTACTATATAGTATCATTATACATATTTCTACCATCTATTACTATATTGCGTATCATCTTTGTTTTGAAAAAAAATCACTTTGAAGATTAAATAAACATTAGAAAATTAAAAATAAAAAAAATTCAAAAACTAAAACCAATAAAAGGTTTTTCTCACTTTCTTCGAGAAGAAATTAAAAATCACAAAAATATCCTTTTCTCTCAAAAATCTAAGTATTGATATTCTACTTCTTCGAGTTCGACCCAGAGTCACTTACCTGGTTAATAATTTGTGGATAATAATTAGTGGGTTATATTCACTTCTCTCTCTCTTCTATTTTATCAGTTTTTGTTTAATCAACACGAGTTTTGTTTTAAGCGGTTCTTCTACACTAACTTATTCATTTTACTGCTCGCAAAACCCCTCGTTATCAAAATTGCGTTGTTGCTGGGGAAAAGTTAGCCATATTTTGATTTTTGATCATATTTTGTGGTTTTTCTTTCTTCTCGTTTTCTCAGTTTTTCTCGAGTCTTCTTGTTTTTCTTGATTTTATTTTGATTTTTTACAGCTTTTCGAGTTTTTCTGGTTTTCTTGATTTTTCTTCGATTTTCTCGATTCTTTGCTATAGAATTTTCGAGTTTTATCGGTTTTCTTGATTTGTCTTCAATTTTCTCGATTCTTTTCTACGAATTTTCGAGTTTTATCAGTTTTCTTGATTTTTCTTCGATTTTCTCAATTTTTTTCACGGTTTTATCGTATTTTGATAGTATTTGCTAACAATTTTTGCAGGGACTACAGGACTAGTCGATTTCTTAGGAAACGACTCTGCTAGGAGGGTAGATATCAGCTTGTTCTGTACGACTCAGTTGGAGAGACGGAGATAGAAAGAAGAAGCAACAAATTTTTTCTTCATTTTTTTGTTTTCTTTCAAAAGAGGGTGCTTGCCCATTTTTCTATTTTTATGAGAGACTAAGGGGCATTTTGTTGGACATGCGAGCCCACGACGAGCCATTATGCAATAAATACTATTGCAATTCACTCCTTAATCTGAAATAAAGAGTACATAATTTGCATAATAGGTCCCTTAGTACAATTAGAGTTATGTACCATGGCCATCTTAATGATCATACAGCTGTTGATTCAATTATTGAATCATAGAGGCTGGTGCTTAGATGAATATCTAATGAGTTAGATTGAGGACTCATCAAGCACCGTCAAATGATTGTTAAGAGATGATCTCCAGCCTGAGTAGGAGATGGCAATCCTATCTCAGTTAGGCTGATATCTGACCGACCTCTTGATGCAGGTCCTCTGCATGGGAATAGAGATTCGAAGGTGTCAGATGAGTTAGGTCAAAGAGTTGACTTAACGAGATCGATATAACCAAAGTCCTATATCGTATGCTGTCATGATATAGGCACACATCCTCTGACCGGAGACAGATGTGTTACTATATGTCTGAGTATGTACATTTGGCAGACCAATAGGTTGATGACCTAATCAAGGTCTATACACTGGCACGCTGGTGTGCATATAAGGGCTTATGAGTAATACGATCTCTCAAAGGGATCATACAGGTTCACTACTGAACCGGAAGACATGAGCTCACTCATGAGATATTGGGAAGAATCAAATTCCGTGCGCACGGTCGTCTCGCTTTGGAAGCTTGACTGAATTTGTTGGTTTGATATATACTTTTGGAAAGTATATGATCAAGACCTAGGGATGATATATGCTTTTGGAAAGTATATGATCAATACCGACTCCAAATGATCGAATGAGAAACTTACTGATAAAACCATGAAGTAGACAGTATAAAGTTGATCCAATACTTCGGGTTTAATCTGAGTCTTCCAGTATGCAGGATGTACAGGTATTAGGTATACCTGAGGGTGATGTGATAATAAATGATTGTATAACCATGACGCTTCCATTCCTAGGGAGTGATGAAACGGGTCTGGATTTTAGTGACTCCTCTCAGTAGAGAAGTAATCTTATCTTAGTCCAATTATTGGACATTAATCTGAATATGATTCAGATGCAATGAGAAGATTAGATTTGCGGTCTTGATTTAATCAAGCATCTATGGGAGGCCCGCGATCTGGATTTGAGATATGATCTCAATATCCATGTCACTATATGTGGAACAATATAATCGCCATGTCCTTATCTCCAAGCATTCGCGGAGAAAGCGCATTATCCTTGAAAGAGTTCATGGATAATTCTATTGTTGATATATGTATCCGAGCATTGAGAAAATGGATAATTAAATGTGATTTAATTATCATGAATAATATGAATTTGATTCATATTATAAGGAGAGTTATCTTAGATAATTAAATATGATTTGATTATCAAAGATGTAAATAATATGAATTGGATTCATATTATTTGAGCACATGAGAATAAGTTATCCAATATAATTAAATGTGATTTAATTATTATGGATAAGAATAATGTGGATAGTAATATCCAATTATTCATAATATATTATAAATGTGATTTATAATGTATTAGAGAGAGTTAAATATAATTTATATTAGAAGATTAATTATTAATGTGTATTGGATACACATTGTCTAATTAATTGAAAATGTAAATTACATTTTGTTTTGGGTTGTGAATATGATTCACAATATTCCAATGTCAAGATTGCAATATTCCCAAAATTAATTGAGAATTATTATGGTGAATTAAAATACCAACAAATTGTTGTTGGAAAATAAGTAGAGAGAAATTCAAGGAGATGTGCAATCTCATGGATTGCCATGAGATTGCCCTCCCTTTTGGAAAGAGGGGGGCGGCACCAATTTCCTAGTGAAATTGGTGGTCGTCCCCCCCTTCCAAAGAGGAAGGTTGATCTCTCTTGATTCCTCTCTCCTTATTTGATTGATTTAATATGGTATTAATATTTATTTGATTTATCAAATATATTTTTATCAAATTAAATCACAAGTTGTTGGTTTTTACCAACAACAATCTTGACCATTGGATTGACATAAATCAATCTCATCCATTGATTTTACATATCACATGGATTGAGATCCATGGATCCCAAAACCCTATAAATAGAGAGGCATACCATGCTCTCTATTTTACACAAATAATGCTTGTGAAGCATCTCTCTCTCTCTTTCTCTCTAGAGGTCAGCCCTCTCTCTCCCTCTCATGACCGTCCACCATGGATGCCATGGAAAGGTTCTCCATCGTCGCGGCATCGTCGTTATGCTGCCCGTTCTTCTGCTCGTGGATCTCCATCTCCTTCGGTGCGCCTCACTCGTGAAGAAGACGTCGGATCTCGTGTGTCGAGATCAGGAGATCCACCGCTTGGATCATAAACATGGATTGCGAGAAGCACGCGGTTCATCCCCGCGCTCGCAAGCGTCTCCTCCGTCGTATCGGACTTGAGACAGGAGGTCTCTTCGTTTAGAGACTCGATCGCAACCACGCTTCAAGAGGTAATCCTATTACTTGTTTGTGGTTTAGACGAAACGATTCGAGAAGTGTTCTTGGATCATGTGGTTTCGTCGTATAAAATTTTTTAAATTCCGCTGCATCGAGCAACTAGTGCGACTAGTCGCTCCTCGTCGTATTCGATACGACGCTCACGCTTCCGTGATGCGCTTGAGGATCTACCATATCCTTCAAGTGGTATCAGAGCCTCAGATCGACGGTTTCGAATATGATTCGCTAACCGAGGACGACTTGGGTTCGTTAAGGTCGCGAAAGTTTTCATTGCATTTGATTTCGCAGATCTGTTTAGTAAATAAATTCGGCACTGTTTAAATTGTTTAAACACGAATTTAATACTTGGATTTTGTTCCCCATTAAATAAGGAAACCATAGGATCCGAGTTTGCGTAAATCGGATTCCGTATGCTCTAGATATGGTAGTTTTAATGAATATGTATTCACTGTTACGGGAACTGCGAATCTTAACGTAATTAAGGAGTTAATTACTGTTTAGAGATGCCTCGAAATGCATGCAAATCACATAGGTTCTGTTGTAAATCTAGTTAGCAAACTATGGAAACTTACTTTGCTTAATTTGGATTTAAATTGATTGAGATATGCTAATTTTAGTAAGTAGGGGTCACTGCTGAAATTACTTTCCTAATCAAGAACCATGTGATTGTCAATTAGTGAAATTAATTATTAATTTCATGAAATAATTATGGAAAATATTTGAGAAATATTGGAATATGATTATTTCCTTAATTGACTTGACGTCAACCAATTAATTGATTAGATTTGATCTAGATCATAATTGGAAACACAATCATCAAACTCCTTGCTTGAATAGGATTGGGAATTTGTCTAGCAAATTTCCTTATAATCAAAATTGTTTTGATTACTATATGGTACAATTTCGGTTGAAGAACCGATGATCATCTCAAGTACAAATTAATCAATTTGGCATTATCCTTTCCTGAGGCGGATATGGTGTCTAGTCGGGGATCGCTGGGGTAGCGGGTTGCAACGTATGCGGTCCGTCCCACTCCCGCCGGTACTGGCCATGACAAGGGGTAGGGCCAGGATAATGTCCGAGGATTAAGATGTATTTTTCTAATTATTAAAATACGAATTAATACGTACTTTGAGAATAATACCATATATATTCAAGTAAGACAATCAAGTTTGATTGATTGAATTGGATTGATAATTAGTTTAATATGATTAAGTTAATTATGTCCAATAAAAATACTCGAATATGATTAGAGTTGATAATTCCCTTGGAAGAATTAATTATATGAATGTGATTCATAGAAATTAATTTAATTTGAATAAGATATGGAGGATCACATAAGTGACATCAATGGTCTCCTGTCAAGGCGAAAGGTTTCGTCGCCAGATATTATATGTAGGAGACGCCTGTCCGAAGTGACAGCTCCTGCATATGATCCATTTGGATCGGGCTCGTCGCTTCTCGAAAGAGTAAGGACGTATGCGTAGTGACCCCAATATCGGGTCCTCATATTATTGGGGCGATATTGGATTGCGCATAGCGAGTTGTATTCCTGTTGACGGTTGGTTCAATTAATGACGGGTCAACATCACCTTAGGGGTGGTGGGCCCGGGTATTAAAGACCGAATTGGGAGATGCAAGTTGGACTTGCAAGGCGGAATGTGTTCCCGCTTCTTTTTATCCGAGTTGTAGGTTCTCATATTATTGGGATGCAACAAAGATAAGGAAGGAGATCCCAGATCTTGCTTGAGATATAATGGTAAGTATATCTCTTACATTGAAAGTGATTAAGGGAATGAACTTTCATTGTTGACATGGCAAGACAACTTTGATATAAAATTCCTAATTCAAAGTAAAACATGTATATATATAAATATATATCTTTATGCAAATTTCTTATTTCAGATAATCCTTCATTAAACCCACTCAATGTTATACTCAATAATACCCAGTAGAATATCATGGATTGGACCCTTGATCCAGATATTGTACTTGCGATTGGACACATAATGTATGTGGTTGCAATGTGCAAGTTTCCTCATAATAATGAGAAGTGATAATTAAATAAGACAATAGGACTAAAACCCTAGGGTTTGTATGTCTCTATAAGTCTTGATCTTATCGAATGTACTTTTCAAGTGACATGTCGATGATGATCGTAATTATCAAATTAATCCTTATAAAATTAATAAAGATATTCTGGCATACATATGTGCTCTTGACATTTGATCTTGAATGGCATGGTTATCTACATCTTGTAGATAGGTAGCTCTATTAGAGATAATGTATTCAAATTGTTTGAGTACCTACCTGAACCTATGCTTTAAGAGTTTAGATGGATGTAGGTGATGAGTGTCATCATTCTACTATCTTTACTCTAGTCATTCATGAAGCTTCATTATATTCATATTGTATGAATTTAATGAAGCATGTATAAGTGTCGAAATACTCTTATATTGAAATTTTTGATTTTAAGATAAGAGATCCTTTAGTCTTGGGCAATGGTTGCTTAGAGATAAAGGGAGCGCAGTGGAAGCATGGGTTGAACTCAAGTAAGAAGTATAGTCAAAGAGTTGATTGTACTTCTGTTGCTTCCATCCAAAGAGTTGGATGAATGCCAATACTGCAATAAGTTGATGTGTTGATAGTATGACTATCAAATCTATCTAGAATCCTTAGAAAAGGAATCGGATAGTACATCAGAAAAATCTACATATAATCATTGAAATTGACTTATTTATTTGATAATATAAAGTCTAATAATTGTATCTCAATCTTCTAATCACACTTGCAATTGGTTGCATATGTATTTAAAATTTGATCTTAAGGTTTATTGGTCATCCATGTTGAAAGTGATGCAAGTGTTGCAACAATTTCCATGAGATCAATAGACTTCGTATTTTCAGTGGGAGCCCTTAATCTTAGAGAATGTCTTTGTGACCTAGATATTAGAATACACTCATTGTTTATTTCTAAATGTTGGGAATAAACATGAAATCTGGAATAGACCTATCATAAAGAGTTATGATGGAGATATTTCAGATAGTAATCTTATATCTAGTGGACTCCACTAAGTTAGAAAATTAATGAATGGTTCATTAAGATTTCTAATACTGAAAATTAAACCTTTAAAAATCAATAGGAGGATAAAGATCATTTGATAATGATCTAGCATCATGTTTTGGACATTTGTTTGTTGATGTGATCAATAGACTGATAAGAGATGAAGCTTTAGAATGTCTAATCTCACATACTTGTGAATATTGTATTCAAGAGTAAAAATGTCCAATACACCCTTCTTTGGGAAAGGTGTAAGATGTTAAGGTATTCAAGATCTCATACATATTGATGTATGTGAATCATCTATATCAGAATAAACATTATGGATATGTGATGTCTATTAGTGATTATTTGTGATATGAGATTTCTTCTCTTCACTTAGAAAACTTTGAAATGTTCAAAGATTTCATATTTTGGTTTAGAACCAAAGTTTGAAGGAAGATGAAATGAATTTGATCTAATAAAGGTAGCTTGTACCTATTAGATGAATTCAAGGAATACCTTATGGAGATGTGAATATCATTTCTATCTCATCCCTCCTAATGAGCCTTAACTCAATAGAGTTGTAGGGAGATGCAATTGATCATGTGTGACATGATTTGATCAATGATTAATCTTAGCATAATTATCTCTTAGTTTCCAGGTATATGTGGTAGATACTACATTATACACTTAATAAGGTCCCAAGCTGGTAAGCTAGAATCTAGCACAGAGAGTGCTGCTTCATTAGGAAAATAAAGGATGGTATTAGATACCTACTTTATGACCTTGAGATTCTTAAAAGATCTCATCTTTGAGAATATGATTCTTATAGGATGACTCTCTTGAGAATCAAGATGAAAATGAAGTAAAGGAACTCATTTAATCTTGAAAAGATAATGAGGCTCCTGAAATCGGAAACTAAAATACATAATTAAAGATGAAACATTAATACCTCTTCAAATAAGTTTGAGGATGGATTCCATGTGTCAGTTAAATCTGAAAATGATCGGACTTCATGTGATGAAGCTCCTGAGGATCATGACATGGAAAGATATAAGTTAGCAATAAAAGTCTAATGTAGACTTCATATACAAGTGTTGTATATGGACCCTCGAGGATCCACCTATATGGGTCAGATCCATTAAGGTGTAAATGGATCTTCAAGAGAAAGAGGGAACCTGATGAGAAGGTATAGACCTTCAAAGCACGGTTCGTAGCCATGAGCTACACACCGAAGAGAAGGCATCGCTTGCGATAAGACTTGCTCTCCAGTGACCTTGCTTTAACCCATCAGAATATTGCTAACTATAGCTACACAACTTGTCTATGACATCTTCATGATGTGAGTCAAGATTGCATTCCTCTATGAATACGTCCCTGAGGATATTCATATGAAGTAGCCCTATGGCTTCATGGTTGAGGAAAGCAAGGTGTGCTAGCTGAAGAACTCCATCTTTGGACTCCAATAAGCTTCCTGTAGTTGGAACATAAGATTTGATGAAATTATAAATGTTATGATTTCAGATAGAATCTTGATGAACCATGTGAAGCTTAGTGGGAGTGCCATTGTGTTCATCGTGCTAAATGTAGATATTATTCTAATCATTTGGAATGATATAAGGATAATAATAAGTGTTTTAAAATTTGGTTGTTTCATACCTAGAGATACGATCTCAAAGGATACCTCTTAGATCTTAATTCTGAAGTTGTTCAGAATCAAGGAAAAGAGGGTATTGGAACCGTCACATTAGTAGTACACCTTGGACTTATTCCACTTCTTGGAAAATTCCAAGAAAGGCTTCTTTCCCTTAAGATATGGTACTGACCTATCTAAAGGGATAGCACCTCAAGGAGTTGAGGAAGAGAATGCTAGAACTACTTGCACTTGTGCATCAGTTATGAGAAGCTGAATATATACTAGATGTGTACAAGAACCAGATGTCTACCATGCAGTGGGAGTAGTAAACTGTTACTAATCCTGCTATGGAGATAAAACACTTGATTGCAGTAATAACAATATCTTCAAAGATGATGAAACTTAGAGATAGTGATCTCAAAGTCTTATCTTCAAAGGTTTAAAACCTTGTAGATAGTGATCTATAAGGTTCTTAACTGTAGATACCTTAGGAGATAGAGATCTCCAGGAATGAAGGTATTCTAATAAGGATTATGGGAATACTGGTTATGATAATTAATAAGATGTAGTGTCAAGGACACTATAACCAACAAAATTGAGTAGCGGTTGCATGAGATGCAACATTCGCATTGGATGCGAGCATTGTTACTAGGAGATATGCAAGCGTCGTAAAAGGACTTGGCGTAGTCTCTTGGGAACGGAGTGACTGATCAGCTTACCTAGCTATTTTCTAAATAGCATATGATTGTCACATGAGTGTGGGTTTAAATGATTAGCCCATTAATGGCTCTTTGGGCTAGTGGGAGATTGTTGGACATGCGAGCCCACGGCGAGCCATTATGCAATAAATACTATTGCAATTCACTCCTTGATCTGAAATAAAGAGTACATAATTTGTATAATAGGCCCCTTAGTACAATTAGGGTTATGTACTATGGCCATCTTAATGATCATACAGTTGTTGATTCAATTATTGAATCATAGAGGCTGGTGCTTAGATGAATATCTAATGAGTTAGATTGAGGACTCATCAAGCACCGTCAAATGATTGTTAAGAGATGATCTCCAGCCTGAGTAGGAGATGGCAATCCTATCTCAGTTAGGCTGATATCTGACCGACCTCTTGATGCAGGTCCTCTGCATGGGAATAGAGATTCGAAGGTGTCATATGAGTTAGGTCAAAGAGTTGACTTAACGAGATCGAGATAACCAAAGTCTTATATCGTATGCTGTCATGATATAGGCACACATCCTCTGACCGGAGACAGATGTGTTACTATATGTCTGAGTATGTACATTTGGCAGACCAATAGGTTGATGACCTAATCAAGGTCCATACACCGGCGCGCTGGTGTGCATATAAGGGCATATGAGTAATACGATCACTCAAAGGGATCATACAGGTTCACTACTGAACCGGAAGACATGAGCTCACTCATGAGATATTGGGAAGAATAAAATTCCGTGCGCACGGTCGTCTCGCTTTGGAAGCTTGACTGAATTTGTTGGTTTGATATATACTTTTGGAAAGTATATGATCAAGACCTAGGTATGATATATGCTTTTGGAAAGTATATGATCAATACCGACTCCCAATGATCGAATGAGAAACTTACTGATAAAACCATGAAGTAGACAATATAAAGTTGATCCAATACTTCGGGTTTAATCTGAGTCTTCCAGTATGCAGGATGTACAGGTATTAGGAATACCTGAGGGTGATGTGATCATAAACGATTGTATAACCATGACGCTTCCATTCCTAGGGAGTGATGAAACGGGTCTGGATTTTAGTGACTCCTCTCAGTAGAGAAGTAATCTTATCTTAGTCCAATTATTGGACATTGATCTGAATATGATTCAGATGCAATGAGAAGATTAGATTTGCGGTCTTGATTTAATCAAGCATCTATGGGAGGCCTGCGATCTGGATTTGAGATAAGATCTCAATATCCATGTCACTATACGTGGAACAATACAATCGCCCTGTCCTTATCTCCAAGCATTCGCGGAGAAAGCACATTATCCTTGAAAGAGTTCATGGATAATTCTATTGTTGATATATGTATCCGAGCATTGAGAAAATAGATAATTAAATGTGATTTAATTATCATGAATAATATGTATTTGATTCATATTATAAGGAGAGTTATCTTAGATAATTAAATGTGATTTGATTATCAAAGATGTAAATAATATGAATGTGATTCATATTATTTGAGCACATGAGAATAAGTTATCCAATATAATTAAATGTGATTTAATTATTATGGATAAGAATAATGTGGATAGTAATATCCAATTATTCATAATATATTATAAATGTGATTTATAATGTATTAGAGAGAGTTAAATATAATTTATATTAGAAGATTAATTATTAATGTGTATTGGATACACATTGTCTAATTAATTGAAAATGTAAATTACATTTTGTTTTGGGTTGTGAATATGATTCACAATATTCTAATGTCAAGATTGCAATATTCCCAAAATTAATTGAGAATTATTTTGGTGAATTAAAATACCAACAAATTGCTGTTGGAAAATAAGTAGAGAGAAATATAAGGAGATGTGCAATCTCATGGATTGCCATGAGATTGCCCTCCCTTTTGGAAAGAGGGGGGCGGCACCAATTTCCTTGTGAAATTGGTGGCCGTCCCCCCCTTCCAAAGAGGAAGGTTGATCTCTCTTGATTCCTCTCTCCTTATTTGATTGATTTAATATGGTATTAATATTTATTTGATTTATCAAATATATTTTTATCAAATTAAATCACAAGTTGTTGGTTTTTACCAACAACAATCTTGACCATTGGATTGACATAAATCAATCTCATCCATTGATTTTACATGTCACATGGATTGAGATCCATGGATCCCAAAACCCTATAAATAGAGAGGCATACCATGCTCTCTATTTTACATAAATAATGCTTGTGAAGCATCTCTCCCTCTCTCTCTCTCTCTTTCTCTCTAGAGGTCAGCCCTCTCTCTCCCTCTCGTGGTCGTCCATCATAGATGCCATGGAGAGGTTCTCCATCGCCGCGGCATCGTCGTTATGCTGCCCGTTCTTCTGCTCGTGGATCTCCGTCTCCTTCGGTGCGCCTCGCTCGTGAAGAAGACGCCGGATCTCGTGTGTCGAGATCAGGAGATCCACCGCTTGGATCATCAACATGGATTGCGAGAAGCATGCGGTTCATCCTCGCGCTCGCAAGCGTCTCCTCCGTCGGATCAGACTTGAGACAGGAGGTCTCTTCGTTTAGAGACTCGATCGCAACCACGCTTCAAGAGGTAATCCTATTACTTGTGTGTGGTTTAGACGAAACGATTCGAGAAGTGTTCTTGGATCATGTGGTTTCGTCGTATAAAATTTTTTAAATTCCGCTGCATCGAGCAACTAGTGCGACTAGTCGCTCCTCGTCGTATTCGATACGACGTTCACGCTTCCGTGATGCGCTTGAGGATCTAACCATATCCTTCACACTTGCCCGTTTTGATTTTTGTAGAAGGGGACCACTAAGAACATCTTGACCTGGAAACTGTACTTGAGATATTTTTGGGGTCTGTTTCGCCAGGTGCCGGTGCACATGGGGGACCTCACTACAGGTTTTGTTTTTCTACCAGTTTTCTTTTTTCACGCGGTTTTGTGTATCCTGGGGTTGCATGCTTGTTTGATTAGATGACTAAAAGTAAAACCTATCTCCCTAATCTACACTTAAGCGTAATTCACTTATTTGAAAAATTAATTCATTCTTATGCTAGAGTTACTGGTTTAGGATTCGATTTCCATCGCTTTTGCGTGCATTAGCCAAGGTTTACAATTTCTACGCGGATCACTTGCATGTAGACGGTATGATTTTCTTTCTCTGCATGCATCATCATTTTCCGTCGCATTTCACGATTCTCCCTCCGTGAGCCACATTTTGAAAACTAAAAGAGAACCAACATCCCATTAGACATTTTTAAAGATATCCCAAAAAGTGAAAAACCTCAAAAAAAATCTCTTTTGAAAACTTGACAAAAATAAAAAAATACCTCGACTTAAATTTGTATTGGGAGAGTAAACCCCTCATTTTATTTAGGTACAACTTCAAACAGAGTGGGTGAGGGTGTTGCCTTAAGGATTAGAGCCCAAAATCCCTATACTTGTGCCTTAAGTACATGTGCATCGCTTTTTGGTGCATGGTTGCAACTGTAAGCACTTGCCTCCAACCATAGAAAGTCGTTTTGGTGTACTCATACCCCATAGCCAACTTTGGGCCTGATATAACCCGGCAACCCGAGCAAATGGTACAACTGTTTGGGGGAAGTGAGCATGTATGATGGGTGCCAAGGCGACACCCTATGTGAGTTTGCTTTATACAACTAATTGATCACCAAATTAAAATTGAAAAGATAAAAGACTGAACTCTTGCAGTCTCCATTGTGTGTAGTTGATGAATTTGGGTTTGCATTGTATCTGTATGCGAGGTGTGCGTTATTCCACGTCTGATATGCCTTCACACTCATGTTCTTGACTTGACTTCATATTCTCTCCTGTACTTCCTTTTGACATCTAAAATGACAACTAGACAGATTTTGCGCTCAGACTCCGTGAGCTTTCGACGATCCACCGTCTGTCGGATGCCTTCACAGACTCGAGATGACCCTCTTCCCGAGTCGGTCCCACTTAGTCATGATGAGAGTCCGACCCAGACTCCCTCGCCGCTCGGTCCTTAGGTTGAGGCAGACCCCCACCACAAATTTTCGTTTATTCCTCTTGCATATTTTTCACTGAGTTCTTATGAGACATTTGACTTCCTAGAGGATTCGAAGATTGGGTAGAGGGAAGGAACCAATTGAGGATAGAGATGTTGAGGATAAACATATTGATGAGAGACGTCCAGATGGTAGACCTGATCCAGCTTCAGATATCATTGAGGGGATTCTCGATACACTGCAACAGATCAGTTTACAGATCAGAGATTAATCTAGAGTCCAGGACGAGCTTAGAGCTGAGATCCCTACATTGAGAGCAGGAACTGGGAACCTACACCACCTGTCGTGGTTTCCGCAACCTTCAGATATGAGTATGACCCGGGAGCTAGGACGCTATACCGTTGGATTAAGTTACCACCGAATCAAGGGTCATACAAGTTGAGACCGTCCTTTATTTCTTTGCTTTTCAAATACTATGGGAACAAAGGAGCCATTTACCTTTTTACAGTAGTTTGAGATGATTTGTGATACGACTAGCTATTCGGGAGGTATGCAGGAGGTTGTATGCCTAGAGACCTTCCCCTTCACCATAGCAAATAAGGCTCCCTACTGGTTGAGTCACTTGAGGAGGGAGATTTCTGCATGGGATGATCTGAAGTCCACATTCATGCGTAAATATTTTCCTCTAGGATGAACGTACACGATGAGGAGCCAGATCTCCAATTTTACACAGTTACCACTTGAGTCATTCCATGAAGCATGGGATCGATTCAATGACTTGACAGAGAGATGCCCTAATCATGAGATACCATTGATGGTGCTTGTGCAGAATTACTTTGGAGGACTCTAGCTGGATATTCAGGGCCTAGTGAGCGCAACATGTGGTGGCAGTTATCTAAACAGGGATGCCTTTTAGTTTGGTCCATCTTTGAAGGGATGGCAGAGAATTCACGTGTTGTCGATTCCACTTGGGCATTCCAAAAGGGCCCACAACCACCACATCACCGAGAGCATCAGAAGGTGGCACATGTTTTTAAGTCTGATTCACAGTCTGACATGGAATTTATTAGTGAGAAGCTTACATTAGTCGACGTGATTCAGAAGCAAGTCCAAGAGCTACAGTTGTTGCGAGAGTTAGAGAAACTCTCATCACATCCTCAATACTTGAGCGATCTGACAAAGAAGGTGACCGAGTTGTAGCTTTAGTTTCAGTTGTCTCGCACTTCTTATTCCACTTCTTAGTCTATTCTGAGATCTTGACCCGCTCCTCCCACTCGTCAGATACACTTTGTTCAGAGCGAGATGATACAACTTATAGAAACTCCGCAAATTGATTGCCATGAGGACCCATCCAATTCCAACCCGAGTCAGATCACTAGCCCTGGAAGATGTTGATGTTGATTCTCGTGATACTCTTGAGATTAACGGGATACGATACGCTCATGTTCAACATTCACCACGCTTTACTCCTCAAAGCGCACATCACCACCAGCAGCAGCAAAATAGTCATCCGCAGCATGGACGACCGCATTTCCAACACTGTCAGCATTACACGTAGCAGCAGTCTCACGAGCATGCATATCAGAGACCACATTCACATCAGTTTCCATCTATACATTCATATCCATATCAGTACCACCAACAATGACAGTCTTCCTTCACACCACAGAGATCTCATCAGTCTTACACACCACAACAGCACACTCCTATGTAGGAGACTGTCGACCAGGGACACCACACTAAGTCTGAGATGTCTTCACAGGCCCTGGCACTGAACCGGAACATGGATATGTTGAGCACGCTCCAAACAGTGCATAGGACATAGATGGAACGGGTTAACCATTTTCTGGATGAGTTAACCACGCCCAAGACCACTCTCCCAGCCTAGCCTCAGATGAATCCGAACAACAAGAGGAGGTATTCAGATCATGTAGACACTACCACATGTACGATCTATTTTCCTGGATTTTTTTATCTAACTTCATTTGTCTCAGGAGTTGTAGATCACCATGAGCACATGATCGAGAGGGCACATGATGAGGAGCGAGAGCCAGTCCATGATGATCTTGATCATACTCATTCTGATGCTGAGGAGGAGGGCCACCATGATTATGAGGACAACCACGATGTCCGACTTGAGGGGAGCGATGCAGAGATAGTAGACATGGACACATATGAGTCAGATGATGATACCATGCCAGACCATGCAGATACCCCCGATGCAGACTTTTCTTCCCATATTTTAGAGAGTTTTGTACATACTTCTGAGACTCTTGATGTACATGCTGATTCTACTACTAATATGAATATAACTGTTGATTTTGTTATTCCTGAATTTATTCTCTTTTCCGATGCTTTGTGTGGAAAAGGAAAGAGAAACACCAAAAATAATGATGTCATTCCTGAGACAGAAAGGCTATTGAAAGATCGCATCTTTTCGGAGATCCCGCTCCATGATGCCTTGGGTCACTTCCCTATGCTCAAGAAACAGTTGAAGAATAGATGTACTATGCGTAGGAAGAAGAGATCACGTACAGAGAAGCATGTTTTGACCAAGGTCACATCCTACGCTATATAGAATAGATTACCCAAGAAGAAGAAGGATTCAGGAGCACACTATGTCAGATGTGAGATTTCCCATGCAACATTCAATCGCACTCTATAGATAACGGTTCCTCGATCAATTTGTTACCATCTTGTTTGCTCGACAAGATCGAGCTAGGTCCTCTTTACAAATCCCGCACGATCCTATAGTTTGCTGATAGATATGTAAAGTGACCTAGGGGCATTTTGAGGAACGTTATGTGACCACCCAAGGCATGTAGTTCCTAATGGACTTTACTGTCCTGGACATGGATTGTCCTACTTAGTTACACCTTACCCCGATCATTCTTGGGAGCCCTATCTTGGAGACCGCAAAGACTCTCTTCGATTATGATACAGGGAAGGTATCTTTTCACATTGAGAATGAGAAGGTACATATAGAGATGGCAAGAGAATCACACACATACAGTGTCGCATCTAGAGTCAGTTCAGATGCCTTGAGTTCTATAGCCATTTGTGATTACATGGATGAGGTTCACCTTGACGACCTCGAGAGGTGTCGAGTAGAGACCCATGATATCCTAGCAGAGGATGGGTTCGAGACTATAGTTGGCAGTTTTTCTGATGGTACTTTATATCTCAACATAGGTGATGATGAGCAGATGGTGCAGACACCTGAGGATTTTATTGTGGATATTTGTGATTCTGAGAGTTCCCACGATTCCTCCACTTCAGATGAGATAGAGGCTGATTTCGTTTAGCTGAGTTATTTTCCTCTACTCATTCCGTGATGTTTTAGACATCTTCTCAGTCTGACTCTGGAGCATATTGAGATGGTGGATAACCATAGTGCAGATAAATTTACCACCAATACGTATCCTAGCACACAAACAGATGAGGGTACAACAAAGCCAGATTCTACCTTGCCGGAATTGAAGACCTTACCATCCAATATGAAATATGCTTTGCTTGCGGGTTCACATTGGTTGTTTCCAATCATTATCCGCTCATCTTTGACCGAAGAGCAAGAATCTCGTCTGATGGAGATTCTTGAAAGAAACTGCAAGGCTATTGGGTGGAGTGTATCCGATCTCCACGGTATAAACGCTGCTTCGTGCTCCCACCATATCTATCTTGATCAGGACATCAAACCTTCTAGAGAGATTTAGGATAGGTTGAATATGGTTTTACGAGATGTTGTCAAGAAATAGATTACAAAATGAAGCGACGCAAGGTTTATTTATCCTATCTCCAACTCTGAATGGCTTAGCCCATTACATGTTGTCCCAAAGAAGTCGAAAATTCAGATGGTCAAGAATGAGAGTAGAGAGGAGATTCCAAAGAGAGTAACCACATTGTGGCGGGTGTGTATTGATTACAGGAAATTGAATGTCGCAACGAAAAAGGACCACTTCCCTTTGCCTTTTATAGACCAGGTCATGGAGAGGTTGACATGGAATGAGTACTTCTGTTTTCTTGATGGTTACTCCAGATACAACCAAGTTACCATTGCTCTGAAGATCAGGAGAAGATCGCTTTCATATGTTCCTCCGGCACATATGCTTTTAGACAAATGCCCTTAGGATTGTGTAATGCCCCTGCTACATTCCAGAGGTGCATGGTTGCCATTTTTGCAGACATGGTTGGTATTTTCTTGAGGTCTTTATGGATGATTTTTCAGTCTATGGTGAGTCCTTTGACGATTGTTTAGCGCACCTAGACCAGGTTCTTCAGAAATGTTGTGAAGTAGGTCTCATTTTGTCATGGGAAAAAAGATTCATCTTATGGTTACAAATGGGATTGTGTTGGGGCATTGATGAGTCCGAAATTCGCCGTGTTAAATGAATAAAATGTGTTTGTCTGATCGTGCGTAAAAATGATTTGTCTTTTCGTTGTAGGCGGCAATCGGAATCGGTCAAGAAAATAACCACACCAAATATTTATCAATTTTCGTAAACACGGTTTTATGTTTATTTTACTTGAACAAGTCCAAAGGTCGAACACAAGGAGGCAAAGGAACAACCTAGAATTATGTCTATCAAAAATCGTGCGTGGTTTTCAAGGCGTTTTTTTTGTAATTTTTTTTAATGCAATAAATGATGCAAAATTCAAATTCGGCCTATTTTAGGGACTAAAATGTAAATTACGCTCAAACGATGTCCAAAAAATATGAAACTTGGCCAAGATGTAAATTGTGATGAAATGAATGCATTATATTTTTTGGAATTTTTGGATGCAATATGATTTTTTTATGAATTTTTTAATACAAACAAAGTGAATTTCAATATTTAATTATAGTAAATATTAAATCTAATTATTTTCAAGAAGTAAAATTATCTAAGATCTATCACTAAGTAATGGACCTTAGAAAAATCCTAAACCTCAAAAATGCAAGATATAATATCTATTAAAAATCGAATATTGAAAATGCAGAATGATTTTTACAGGGCAAAATATGTATGCAAATGCGATTCTTTTTTGGCACAATGTCAAGAACAATTAATTCTACAATATTTGATTTTTTAGAAATTTTTAGAGCAACGGTTAATCAAATATAAATTTTGGAGCATAAGATGGGCAAAATATGCAATTTTCCACAAAACAATTATTTATTAATTAACCATCGATCATAAAATATCTACAATGTGTCAAAATATAGAGAATTAATTGAGGAAGATAATGCTATTTTTGGATAAAGAAAATAATGCAGTGTAGTTGTTCAAAATAAAGGGGGAAGACAGGGGTACAAATGCAATATTTAAATAAAATAAATATAGAAAATGCAGGGGGGGCCTAGATGTAATTACCAATATCTTGGGGGCGCTTTGCAAAATTGCCACCAGGTCACGTGCCAAGCACGTAACCTAGTCGGTGGGGGCCTGCGCACAAATACGAGGATCTCCGGGGGGTGACTTGCAATTTACCCTGAAGCACGTGACCTCAGGTGGTGACGTCGGCTGACGTTCACCCACCACGTGACACGTACGAGGGGTAGGGGCCTCGGGACCTGTGCCCGACGATGAAAAAAGGTGGAGTTGGGCCGCTCCGACAGAGGCTCCGGTGAGTGGTGGATGTGCTCCTGTGCGGGACTGAGAAGACCTGGCCAAGACAGAAGGGGGCCGAAGGTTTGTGCTCCTGCAACTGTGAGTCAATGGAGTCGGTGGTTGGCGAGAGAGGGGCGTGGCCGGTGAAGGAGCAACTCTTGGAGGTGGTGCTACTGGTGACTAGTGGCGGAGATAGCGAAGCACTCGAAGTCGAAGAAGATCGTCGTTGAAGACCTGGAGCTATGGCGGCGTAGCGGAAGGTTGATGTCGGCGGAGACGAGGCGGAGTTGGTGTTGAAGATGTGTTGGCTCGACGGGGAAGTCCGAAGCGTAGCAGTACACCGCTGACGGCACTGCGACGACCGTTGAGGGGGCGGTCGGATCTCGCCAGAGAGGGAAGAAGCGCCGGTCTGTCACCCCAGCGTCCGTGAAGGGGCATTCGACGGATGGGAAAACATGGAGGGTGGCGGAGTTCTTAAATTAGGTCGAGGGTTCGTCGGGGAAGGCGACCAACGATATTCGCGGGAAGCAGCGGAGATTTCGGAGATCGGCGGGTGATGAATCCACATTTCATCATCTTTATTCTATCATTTTGGTACCAAAACCCTAGCAAATGCCTATAAATAACCTTAAAATCATCATCTTAGCATTCATGCATGTGTATTTATATAGTGTATAAAATACTGTAATTAAGGCTAAAATTATTGAGTAAATAAAGAAAAGAAAAAGAATAAAATATTGTAAATATTTTATGACCCGAAACCCCGAGACCTAGGCATCTTGATGAATAGGTCGACAAGGAATAAAGTAGGGGGAGATAAGGTCAAAAACACAGTTCAAATACAATTTATTCTATTCATTCTTTATTCATTTTGGGACCTATTTTTGGTTCCACTTTTTATCCATCAAATAAAGAAACTTTGTACATGAAAGTTGTAGATAATTTTATATAGAAAAATACAAAATTGATTTCACAAAAAAATAATACACAGATAAAAAGTTATGGTCTGAATAAAAATCCAGAATGCCAACTTCCGAAACCCGTATCTCACAACTGACAACTCCAAATGCAGCATACTCACCTTTAATTGTATATAGAAGAAAATAACCTATTTAATGGCGGTGGTTTCGCATTTGGCGGAGCTACGGTTTGAAAGTTGAGTTTTGGACCCCTATTGTATAGTTGTACATATTAAAATATTCAATTTATTATTTATTTATTTTTATATTTTTATAATTTCATAAATATTACTTATAATAATTATGTGCATCAAAATTAGAATAAAAATGCAAAGAAAATACAAAATAAACATTAAATACTTAAATACATAGGTATTATACCTATCTAAGGCTAAAAAGTGAACTCCTAAAAATATACCTCATAAAATTAATTAAAATTCATAATAAAATACTACACAAAATAACGAATATTTTTTATTTTATAACCATTAATTAATTCGGCCTTATTCTATTTTTAATTGATTTTACAAAATAATTATCAGGGATTTTTCCTGATTGGTCCACGTGGACCAATCAGGAGATGGTCCCAGTTGACCTAGGTCAACTGGTCGTCCTTCCCATCTACCCCTGTCAGAAGACTTGATTTTTGAGCCGTTTTCTCGGCTTTTACCCAACCATTCCTTTCACCCTTTCGTCTTGATTCCTTCTGCATTTTTCTCCATCGATCATCCCTCTTGCCCGCCATGTGTTTACATCGGGCCAAGGATCACTAAGGCGCTCCAGGCACCTTGATCTTTGGAGCACGATGGTCAGGGGTCAAACCAAATAAAACGACCCTCCATTTTTCCTTTTGATTTTGAACACTCTCTGGTCCACCCCTCGCGCCTAATCCTATCTCCAGAGCTTCCTGGAGGTGACAGCTCCACCGCGAAGCCATCAGCCAAGGTAGCCGAGGTCGGAGGTGCTTCCACCACCTCCCGCGAGTACGCCGGTCGAGGTATCCTCTTCCCTCTGGCTCAGGCCATTGAGGGCCCTTTCCCCGTCATTTCTTTCGTGCCTTTTATTCCTGTTAACCTAAGGATGAAAAACCCTCAAAAAAATTAGAGTTCCATCGATCCAATCGCCTGACCACTCCATCTCGCCGGAGCGCACCTCCGGCCGACATCTCTTCGTCGTCCACAGACCACATCCGACCTCCATTTTGCCTCCGCGGGGTCCAGGCAGTTTGCCCTGGACCCTTTCACCCCTTTTTGCAGGTCAACGCGCAGTCAAAGCCACTGGGGGCCGTTTTGCGAGGTTCGTCGGAGATACCTGGAGCTCCGAGCTCCGCCGCCTTCGCGCCAGCACTCCGAAGCATCTCCGCCGCACTTGAGCCACTCAGCATCTTCCTCGACCTCCCAGGAGCCTGCAGCTCGATTTTGGAGCCCATCCACCGCCGGAGAACCGAGAACGAGCTCGGGGAAGATCGCCCCGCCGGCGTTCGTCCTTGTTCCTCCACCTCGCTCCTCCACCGTTCGATCGAGCCGCCGCCCCAGTTCTGATCTCCGCCGTTGGATCGCGTCACGCCTCAACCGTTAGATCGGTCTCGAGCGATCTAATCCCAGCCGACCATCGTCGAAGCGTTATCGACCGTCCTCAACGCGCCACGTGTCTAAGTGGCTCCTTCATCGCCGTTGGATCGCGCGCCGAGGGTAATTTGCACACTAAACCCTCGCACATTTTGTAATTTCTATTTAGTACAAAAACTTTATTGCGTAGTTTAAATATTTTGTAAAAATTGCAAAAAGACCCTCGTCTTTATTTTATTTGCGTTTAGGTCCCCTGCCACGTCACCTCACGTGACCAGTTCATGTGAGGTGTAGGCATTTTGCTAGGGTGCCCTCGGCCTTTGTTGTATTTTGTTTTAGCACCAAAACTTTCATATCACGTGTTATATTTTTGGAAAAATTGCATGTAAGCCCCGGACATTTTTGGATATTGCATGTATGCCCCTGCCAGGCGCGTGTGTAGCACGTGCGTAGCCTGGACATTTTGTATTGAGGCCCCGGCAGCTTTTGTAATTTTGTTTTGGTCTTGAAAATTGCATATTTAGTTTAAAATTTCGTGGAAATTTTGCATGCGAGCCCCTGGATGTTTGATAAATTACAGATCTACCCCTGCCAGGCCTGTTTAACATTTGGATGCTTGTTCTATTTATTAAAACTATCATTTTAAGTCCAAAAATTCCACAAAAATAGGGTTAAGCTCCTGGATACTTGTACTTTGACGCTATTAATTTAGTTTTTGATTTTCTTTTATTTTTATATTTATTAAAAATCAAAAACATGCTTTTTCTCTACTGTCTAGCTTAGAAAATACCAAAAAAATAGTAAAATACCTCGAAAAATTCTAAAAAAATTCCCTAGTGTCTATTTTACTATATTTTAGTGTCAGTCCAAAAATCATCAAAAATCTCAAAAGAAAAACACTTAAAATTCAAAAACACTCAAAAACTTCAAAAAAATATATAAAACCAAAGAAAAATCCAAAAATCACAAACTCAGTTTCGTTTTGTTCTATATTTTGTTCTCTTTATTTGAAAATTATTGTGAAAAATTTTGATTGCTGTTTGCTAATTTTAATTCTCATTTTACTCACAGCCAGCACATTTTCCACTGTTTTGCCTTATTTCAGTATTTAAAAAGACCAAAAACACCTTGAAAAATCCCCAAAAATCACAAAAACAGTAAAAAATCTTGAAAATATCAAAAACATTTTATTTCTGAATTTTTGGATACTTTTGTGCATTTTTATAAATAGTTCATCTTGTCATTTATTACATTGTCCTTATTTTCCAATATTGAAAAAAAAGGAAATAAAAAAATATAAAATATAAAAAGAAAATATAAAAATTAGTAAATTAAAAAGCAAAATACAAAATTAAAAAAAAATTAAAAACCCACAAAAATTTCATTGTTTGCTTGCTTAGTGTAGACACATCACACACATTCACTTGTGCACACTTATTTTGAATTACCCTGTTTGCTCCCTGTGTTCGAACTCTCTACATACTTGCCCTTTACATCATTTTTGCAGAGTTAAAAATAAATTTTAACTCCACATTATTTCTAACTTATTGATCTTTAGTGTGGGTTAATTGTTGGTTAAATACAGGTTTCATTTGAGAGTCGCCACATCGACGGTTGTCTCCGCCTTGTGTGAGACACTAATTTAGGCTCTCTTGAAATTTGCGTTTATCAAATGGCACCGTTGCCGGGGAGCAACAACGAGTAGCTCATATTTTGTTTGCTTGTGCTTGACTTGTCTACCATAGCTTTATTTTCTATCTCTTGTATTTTTGATATATATTGATTGAGATATTCTGACCACTCTTCTTTTTCTTCTTGCGAGGGACCGCGGAGCGAGGCGGATCGCTTAGGTGACCCGGAGCATCCTTGGGAAGAGGAGCCGGCCTTTCTTTAGCCAGGCCGGCAGGAGAGAGCAGGAGGAGTGAGAGAGTGATTAGTTTAGCTTTCATTTTATTTTGTGAGAGAGATGATTCATTAATTTGTAATAATACAGGTACATTTGACACTTGGACTCTTGGACACTACCGGGCCTAATTTCCGGGTGTTTGTTCACCCGGGGGCTCACCGCGGTTTTCTCGCATTTTATCGCTTGTCATTTTCCGGTTTTGTTTTCCTTTTTCCTTTCTTTTGTGGATTGAGCCCTTAGCTATAGGTCCTGTTTGATTCGATTAGAATAGGTCCAAACACACTACTTATCTTTGCATGCTCCTATAGTTCGTTGTTGGACTTAGACTAATTAAGTAGTTGATCACTGGTTATCGATCCGCGCGCCGCGAGCTCACTCCACACAAGCGCTTTCTCCTAACTCAAATATGTTGAGCAGAGGAGGAGTGAGCCTAGACCGGACACTAGGATTGAGAGCTAGTGGTTAACTCGTGGTTCTTCACGCTAGCAGTTGCCTGTTCTAGGACGATTTCCGTTTTGCATATCGCCATCTAGCATAGGTTTACAAATTCTACTTTGCATCCCGCATGGAGAGAGCTGGGATTCGCTGTAAGTCTTCTTACTTTGCATGCATCATTTAGGCACAAAGATGAGATTTCCACCTTGGTGTCGACTTGCACGGCTTTTCCGACTCTATTCTCCCTCTGTTTTTGGAACAAAGTAGGATCAAGAAAATACAAAAACCGTTTAGGCGTTTGTTTGAATTCACTCAAAAGAAGCGATAACACCAAAAAAATTAAAAAAGGGACTGCTAAGAAAACTTGACCAAAAATAAAATCGGTAATTGGATTCATTGCTTGGGGAGAGTAACACCCTCACTTGTATTCAGGTTGCATGGGAAGGTCTCCTTCCAAGTTAGGTGAGCGCTTCGTAAGGATTAGAGCCAAAACCCTAACTTGTGGCTACCTTGTGTATCGCCTGGATTTCCGAAGTATTGGCGCTACTATCGTACGTAGTCGAGTAGGGCTTGGTCGCCATTGGTGACTCACTATTGTGTGAGCACCGACCTTGTCCGAAGTACCGAGCTTAGGCCACGCCTTCACGGGTGTGTCTGTCTCACCGGCTGCATCCGAGTAGGACCTTGTACGCTCACGGGTGATTCCGTTGCGAGCGAGGTCCGAAGTATCGGTTTCGCCTATCGGCTTCCTCCCTCTATTTCGTTGGCTGAGTAGGGATCCAGGAAGGGTTACAAGGACCTCAAAAAGCGCAAGTTACAGGTTACACAGGAGGAGGACAAGTACGGGGACACTTTCCCGGCAGTACTCTCTCTCCTTTAAGCGTAGCGTTCTAAGGACTCGCGAAAAGATAACTTCATGAATCAAGATAAAATTGACAAGATAAAAGCCGAACCTTCACGGCTTCACGTGTTGAGTTGGTGAATTTACCACTGCTTTGTGTTTGATTGCTAGATTTTTTTAGGTCAAGATCAAAAACACAGCACAATTGTGCGCGATTTTGTTGCATCTCATTCCTCTTCTTCTCTTGCATTTTCCCTGCTCTTCCCAAATAATCAAGATGATGGGACGGAGATCTCTTAGACCGACCTTATCGGCACCGCTATCCAGCACTCCTCCTCATTCATCTAGGAATACCTCAGAGAGTCCACTCTCCGAGCCCGAGTTTACATCCACCCTGTTCCCCCTCGACCACCCTTCCCATTCTCCTTCTCTCAGTCAAATTGTTTCAGAATTCAGTGCATCACAGAGTTCAGCTCATTCAAACAGCACCTGAGATGACCTCTTTTGTTTTTTCAGAAAATCCAGTGATGGCAGACAGAGGCGAGCACCCAGATGACCATGATCACCCCCCATTCATATTCGATCAGGCGGCCATCAACAACTCCTTTTTAGCGTCCCTGGAGACAATGCAGAGACAGATCCGTGACCAGGGAACATTCATGGGTGATCTGATGAGAGAGATAGCGCAGATGAGAGAAAACCGACCTGGGGGCGGTGGCAGTGGAGGAGGAGGAGGACCTGATGCAGGAGGAGGTGATCCAGACGGTGAGAGACCGCCACATACCATCACGAGGGAGTTGCACAACCCAGCTGCATCCCTCACTCACCGTTGGATCCGACTCCCGCCCATTCACGGAGATTTCGAGCTTCGGCCCCACACTATCCAGCTTCTACCCAAGTTCCATGGGTTGCTGACCGAAGAGCCGCACCTCCACCTCCAGGAATTCGAGATGATATGCAGCACCATCCATGATCGGCTGATGGCCGAGGACACAATCAAGATGATCGCCTTCCCATTCTCATTGGTTGACAGAGCCGCATATTGGCTCAAACACCTTGGGCGATTCGTCGACACATGGGCAGATCTCCGGACCGCGTACCTGAAGAAGTACTACCCTCTCGGCCGGACCAACGCAGCTAGAGCCATGATCAGTAACTTCATCATGATCCCAAATGAACAATTCCATGAAGCCTGGGATCGATTCAGAGAGCTCATCGACCGGTGTCCCCATCATGACATTTCCAAGCCCAATCTCGTGTAGAGTTTCTTTTGTGGGCTGACACCGGAGCTGTAGGGGCTAGTGAACGCCTCTTGCGGTGGGTCTTATTTCTCCAAGGGAGAAGACGACGTCTGGGCCATCTACGAAGGCATGGCAGAAAACTCTACTGTGATGACCCAGGCCCGAGTCTACACACAGCAGAAGCCCCCGCAAGGAGCGGGATCATTCCAGAGGATCGCCCGCATCGATACCGGTCCCAATACAGTGTCAGCTGCTGCAGCCCAAGCTGAATCAACCGCAACCGACATGGGCATAATCAGTGAGAAGCTGGACCGCCTCGAGATCCTCGAGAAGAAGCAGATGCAAGGCATGGCCCAGATGGACCAAATTGCCAAGATCATGAGTGATCTGAAGACGCAGATCTTGTGCGTCCAGGAGGCACAAACTCAGTCACAACAGCCTCCCAGATCACGTGCTGATCCGAGCAGTAGCAATGCCAGCCAGCCCTCTACCTCGTACCGTCAGGTGAACCATGTCCAGGCAGAGCCGATTCCATTATTACCGTACTATCCATCGCAGTCGCCATCTACAGATACTCAGATGGTGGTGTATCAGCCGGAGCAGCCACTGGCTATTCTTCCTCCACCATCCTTTGAGCAGGAACCATTGATGGAAGTCAATGGGATTTGGTACGACCGGTACCCTCAGCCCGGGATTCGTTGTGATCACCCCGGATTCCGTTGGGGCAACGGTGGATCCTCATCCCAACAACAGAACCCTGCCTAAGGACATCAGAACAGCCAGCCACAACAGCAACACCAGCAGCCCCAGTATGCCCATCAACAACAATATCAGAGTGGTCCTCGTCCCTCCTATCAGGGACAGCAGTGGAGGCAGCGACAGCAGCCTCAGCAATCATATGCGCAACCGACCCAAAATTATCCGTACCAGCAACATCAGCAGCAGCAGCCCCATTTCCAGCAGGGACAACCATCCGGTTCTCAGGGTCCCACCTTTGAGAACCCAGCGCTCGATGATCTTGCCCGCTTGCTATCTGAACAGCGAGCATCTTTCAGGCAAGAAATGGATGGATTCCGGCAGGAAATGAGAGAAATAATCAAAGGCAAGGCCGCCATACCCGCTCAGATTGAACCTAACCCGAACAATCTGAAAAGGAAGTCTGAGCAGGTAGAGTTTACAGAGGATGCTTCTCCTAGTGATGATTTGAATGATATGTCTTATTCTTTGAATGATGCTGATTTTGTGACTACTAGGAGCGGTAGGATGCCAGCCGGCGGCGTCTCTTCTGAGCGACAACCAGATGCAGGATCCGGAGCGCCAGAGGAGCAGAATAGCGGTGCTGATGCCGCCAATGACGATGTTGAAGACGGTGGTGCTGATGCCACCCATGATGGAGTCTAGGACGACAGTGCTGATGCCGTCGTGATACCAGTTGCAGACGGTGGTGCTGATGCCACCATTTTGGATGATGAACCAGAGCGCGGTGCTGATACCGCGAAGACCGGTGCTAGTGGTGGTGCTGAGGCCACCACATCTACTTTTGTTGAGCCACCATTTGTGATGTTGCCACATTTTGTACCCAAGGACTGTGGGAACAAAAAGAAAAACAAAAATATGAATAAAGGAAAGGTTTCAGTTCAAATTGCGGATCCATATGTGGTGAATGATGATTATTGTATGGATTCTCCTTCTTCACAGGCACAGGGACCGATTCCTAGTCCTCCATCTGAGGAGGCCCTTACCATCCCCTTCCCTGAGGCACTCCGCCGAGCGAAGGGGAATAAAAAAGAAAACCAAAAAAAGAACCAGCAGGTAGAGTTCGGCAACCAAATGATTGATAGATTTCACATAAAGCTGACTCTACGAGAAGCATTTGAGCATATCCCCTTCTTCAAAAAGAACTTGAAAGAGACAACTACTGTCCGAAGGAAGAAGAGGCATAGAGATCAAATCCATATGCTCACTCATGACGCTGCGCCATTCAGAACACATTGCCAGCCAAGCGACCCGATACAGGAGCTTCTTATGTCAGATGCGAGATCCAGGAGCAGCGGTTCGATCGTACGCTATTAGACAGTGGGTCTTCGATCAACCTCCTTCCGGCAGCCTTACTCAAGCAATTCGAGTTTGGCCCTCTTCTTCGAAGCAGAACAGTCCTTCAGTTTGCTGACAGGTCGATTAAGAGACCGAAGGGGTTGTTAAAGGACGTGGTCGTTACCATTCAGGGCCTGAAATTCCCCGTGGACTTTGTTGTATTGGACATGGAGATCCCTGAGTCGGTAACCGATGCCCCCATCATACTTGGATGCCCATTCTTGGCCACTGCCAAGGCGGTATCTGACCATGACAGTGGGACAGTATGTTTTCGCGTAGAGGGCGAAAGCATACAAATAGATACGATCGACCAAACCAGAGACAGAGAGTTGGCGTGCTCAGAGCAATCCAGCGAAGCCAAGCAGATGACAGAGGAAGAGCTAGACATCCACCAGGTTTGTGATTTTGAGATGACTGATGATGAATCCAACTGGAAAGATCCCGTAGCACCGACCCTCGCCTTGCCTACAGATTCACTATATCTCAAGCTCATGGCAGTCGAGAGCCGGGAGAGCACACTCTTGGATGAGGATACACATGAAGCTGACAGTGTTGTGATGAGTGGTGCCGATGATTTTCATTCATGCTCATCTTCTTTTGATCCCTCGGATTCAGACATTGACTGTGATGACTTTGATGATTATTTACCTTGTCTGATTCCTTCTGAGCCAACAACCATGACAGAGTGCGAGCCAGTGCAGTTTATAGATGATTCAGCATGCCACCCTCCGTCAGAAATTCATGCAGAGCGAGAGTTCTCCCATGCAGACCTGGTAGCATTTACACAGACATATCAAAAGCCAGATCTGCCACCTCCCAGTTGTCCAGAACGAAAACCTCTGCCGCAGTCGATGACATACAGATTCCTTGCGGGTGAGCCAGAAATGTACCCAGTCATTATCTCAGCAGATTTGACTGGAGAACAAGAATCTCGTATGATGGAGGTTCTTGAAAGAAACCGCAAGGCAATAGGTTGGAGTATAGCTGATCTCCAGGGGCTGAGCCCAAATCTTTGCTCTCACCACATCTATCTTGAGGATAACGCTAAGCCGTCGCGTGAGTTCCAATGACGGCTGAACCCGAATCTTCGAGACGTCGTTATGAAAGAAATTTCAAGGTGGTGGAGCGCCGATTTCATCTATCCCATCTCCGACTCCAGATGGGTAAGTCCACTACACGTGGTACCCAAGAAGACGGGTATCACTACAGTTGTCAACGAGTCTGGAGAGGAGATCGCTACCAGAGTACCAACTTCTTGGAGGGTCTGTGTGGACTACAGACGATTGAATGAGGCCACCAAGAAGGATCACTTCCCGCTACCCTTCATTGATCAGATTATCGAGCGGCTAGCCAGGAAGAGTCATTATTGTTTTCTTGATGGGTACTCTGGATATAACCAGGTGGCCATTGCGCCCGAAGACCAGGAGAAAACGACATTCACCTGTCCGTTTGGGACGTATGCTTTCAGACGGATGCCCTTTGGTCTATGTAACGCTCCGGCGACATTCCAAAGGTGCATGTTGTCCATATTCTCGGACATGGTGGGTGACTGTTTAGAGGTCTTCATGGATGACTTCTCGGTCTATGGCGACGGGTTCGACGCTTGTCTTGACTGCCTAGACCGTGTGCTCAAGCGCTGCATTGAGGTCAACCTTGTTTTATCCTGGGAGAAGAGTCATTTCATGATGACTCAAGGGACGGTCCTTGGTCATATCGTCTCCAACACGGGCATGGAGGTCGATTCGGCCAAGGTGGATATCATCAGAAAACTCAATCCGCCGTCCAACCTGCGTCAGTTACGGTCTTTTCTGAGGCATGTCGGTTTCTACCGACGGTTCATTCAGGACTTCAGTCGAATTGCCCGACCGCTTACTGACTTGCTGACCAAAGACACCGAGTTTATTGTCAACGATAAATGTCTTGAATCGTTTGAGACTCTAAAAAATATGGTTGTTTCTGCTCCTGTCCTTCAGCCACCTTATTGGTCTCTTCCATTTGAGATCATGACGGACGCTTCAGATTTTGCCGTTGAGGCTGTGCTTGGACAGAGGAGGGATGGATTACCGTTTGCCATTCACTACGCCAGCCGGACCTTGGATGCCGCTCAGCGGAATTACACTGTGACTGAGAAAGAGATGCTGGTCGTAGTTTTTGCATTTGATAAGTATCGATCTTACATTCTTGGATCTAGAGTAAACATCTACACTGATCACACCGCCATCCGGTACCTAATGTCTAAGAAGGATGCCAAAGCACGTCTCATCAGATGGATCCTTCTACTCCAGGAATTTGATATTGAGATTAAGGACAAGCCTGGAGTCAAGAATGTGGTGGCGGATCATCTCTCCAGATTGGAGAATCTTGAGGAATCTGAGCCCAGCGCACCTATCACAGAGACGTTTTCAGATGAGGCGATCTTGGCTGTCACCTCGCTCCCGTGGTATGCCGACATTGTGAACTATCTTGCTGCCAAGATGGTTCCACAAGGTTGGCCCAGGCAGAAACTTGAGACCTTCCTGGCGAAGGCCAAGTCTTATCATTGGGAGGATCCCGTCCTTTATCATGAAGGAGGGGACAGTATCTGGAGGAGGTGCATTCCTCAAGAAGAGCATCATAGCGTCCTCACATACTGCCACAAGCTTGAGGCAGGAGGACATCATTCTGGAAAAAGGACAGCACAGAAGGTGCTTCAATCCGGACTATGGTGGCCTACTCTCTTCAAGGATTCTGATGAATTCGTGAAGAGATGTACTGACTGTCAGAAAATGGGAACCTGCGGACAGAGAGACATGATGCCCATGCAACCCATTCACTTTTGTGAGGTTTTTGATGCATGGGGGATTGATTTCATGGGCCCATTTCCTAAGAGTCAGGGATTCGAGCATATCCTGCTCGCTGTTGATTATGTCAGCCGATGGGTTGAGGCCATCCCCGCCCGAGCCGCAGATGCTAAAACCGTATGCAAATTTTTGAGGAAAAATATCATTTCACGGTTCGGGGTACCTAAAGTCTTGATTTCAGACGGGGGGTCTCATTTCATCAATGACAAGGTTAGGGCCCTTGCAGACGAGTTCGGCATTGACCATCGGGTTGCCACACCGTATCACCCTCAGACTAATGGTCTTGCCGAAGTTTCGAATCGGGAGATAAAAACAATCTTGCAGAAAGTTGTCCGCCCAGACCGAAAGGATTGGTCACAGCTTTCGGACTCGGTCTTGTGGGCTTATCGGACTTCTTACAAGAATCCATTGGGGACATCTCCCTTTCGTCTCGTCTATGGCAAGCCGTGCCATTTGCCAGTGGAGATCAAGCACAAATCTTTTTGGGCAGTCACTGAGTTGCTGTTAGATCCCGAGAGTATAGGAGACCAGAGAAGAGCTGAATTGGCAGCCCTGGAAGAACTTAGAGATACAGCCTTTTCCAACAGCCTACAGTACAAAGGAGAAAGTGAAGACATGGCATGATTCGCATATCAGCCATAAACAGTTTGAGCCAGATCAGAGAGTATGGTTGTTTGATTCCAGGCTGAAATTATTCCCAGGGAAGTTGCAGAGCAAGTGGAAAGGTCCGTATGTGGTCAGGAAGGTATATGACAATGGCGGCATCGACATATCCGAACCGTCATCTTCCTCTACCTTCCGCGTCAATGGTCAACGCCTGAAGCTATATCTAGATCATGATCCGCCAACCATTGACGTTGCCCCCATTCTTCTGGTATGAGATGTGTTCTTTGACTCTCATCATCTGCATCTCATACATGGTAATCAAATCCATCTTCCGATGTACAGATCCATCTGTCCATATCACTCTTTCATCTTTTAATTTATTTTCTTCTTTTCTTCTTTTCTTCTTTTCTTTTTCTATTTTATGTATCTATCAAAAAGGTGTCGCCCTTGTAGACAGTTTTCTATACTTAGGACTTACTTTGTCCTAAGTATAGGGGGGTGTGCACCCCGAGTCTCTCTATTCTTTTCGATCCTCTCCATTGTCTCCTCTTCTTGTCTATACTTAGGGATATATTACCCTAAGTATAGGGGGAGACAATCTGAGTACGATCTGTTCATTCCCACCCTTGACCCTCCCTGCTTTGTGTACAGTCTGCTATACTTAGGATTAGTTGATCCTAAGTATAGGGGGGACGGTCGACTTCTCATTCATTGATTCCTTTATTTATTTATTTATTCTTTAGACTTGTCTATACTTAGTCCGAGTTATGTCTTCTCTTTTCTCTCCGATCTATGAGGACATAGCTCAAGCTAAGTATAGGGGGGTCGTATATACTGTGTATATACTTTAGCCATAACTCGTACTTTTGTATTTTCCTAATAATATGGCTAATAATTCTTTAAAATTCATTGAAAATCCTTAATAAAAAGATGTGGTTATTCCTCAAATTCTTTTTGTATTTACTGATTAATAAATCAGGTGAAAATGTTTTTTGCAAAATGTTTGAAAAATAGTTTGAAAATCTTTGTGAACATTTATTGAAAACAATTTTGAAAATGTTTTGTTACATGTTTTCAACCTGTGTAAAATGTGTGGATTGTAAAATTTCTTTTCTTTGTGTGAAATAAAATGTTTGAAAAATGATTTGCAAATGGTTTGAAAAATGGTTGCAAAAATATTTGAAAAACCTATATATACTGTTTGAAAAACCTTTGCAAAATGATTTTCAAATGTGTGTACATGTTTGTAAAATGTTTGTAAAAACTATTTTGGACTATAGTTTTCAAAAACTATGTGAAAAGCTTGTGTCAAATAAGTTTGAGGAATACATACAGCACACCAAAATCCACTACCTTTATATATGTATAAAATTGACCACTTACCCTGTAAATTCTTAAAACCCACTTCTTGTATATATGAAGAAGCACTCCCGTGTACATAGTTTTCACCTTGTTTTAAGCCAAAACCTTTTTGTTTTCAAAAATCCCAAAAACATTTGCAAAACTAAAATCCAAAAACATTTGAAAAACCTTTTTGAAAAATACAAAAAATTGCATCTGCATATGCATCATCATCATATTTTCAAAAATCCATAAAAAGTTCAAAATCTTTGAAAATTGCATGACAAAAATATTTTCTGCATTGCATAGCATTAGCATTTTTCGGATTGAGTTTGATAGTTGAACGAGTCTAAGTAAAATCCGAAGATTGGAGCTTGATTGGACCTTATAATCTACCTAATAACAGGAACCTTATAGGAACTGGGTTTGAGGTACTTCAGGTCTAGTTGACTTAATTCTTTGAGTATCACGGGACTTGGTTCAATGGATTCTTGACTGCCTAAGTAGAGTATTTCGAAGCACACGCACGACTCTTGTTGATAATGACCTAACTTGGACACCTGCACCTTTCACATGGCTCAACTCAGTTGGAGTGGTGAGGGGATTGGATTTGCCGGTATGAGACGCACACAAGTGGAAACATTTGTCCTCCTCTAGGGACGGAAGTGCACCCCAACCCGTCCAGTGATTAGGAAGTCTAAAGACAGGAGGATGTGGGTTGCAATAAAGCTTCAAAAGAGGGATAGTCTACTGGCTCAAGAGGAAAAACTCCTTATGTAAATGCTGTTGTATATAGTATTTAAAAAAAAAGGGAGTTCAGGCATGTATAAAAATAAAAAGCCTGCAAGTATGTACAAAGAAATAAGCAAGCTTGAGTTCCAAAGTCAAATATGTGAGCCTGCAGCAGGATGACTTGACTACACTAGTCTTGCATCCCAGGATAGGTAGCTACACTGGCTACCGTCCATTCTTCTCTTCACCCCCTCCTCTTGAGCTGGTTGCCACTTGAACTTAGAAGGGAATACCCCGCTCCTCAAGGATGGAGTTGCTGGATTGGGGAATCATTGGGTTGTCGTACTGGAGAAGTCAGTTTCTTTGTCATTCTAGTTGGGGAGAGCCACCATCACTTACACTGTACGAGTCAGATTCATAGTCGTAAGAGTTTGCGTATGAGTTGAAGTATTTCTGACCTGGCTATTGAGGAGACTTGGACAGAGTTTTGGGATTCTCAGAGACTGTTGGATTTCAAACACGGTTCTCACTAAGGTTCCGCCCGCACTAAAATTCCGAAGGTCCGACTTAAGCTCCAAACTTTGATTTTGTGAAGACAAGTTTGATAACCAAATAAAATCCAAGTTCTTCTTTTTCTTTTCTTTCTTTTTCTTTTTGCACTTATTGCATAAGTGTTAGCTAGGTACTAGCAAAGGTAAAGTATAGGGGGATGATGAATCCACATTTCATCATCTTTATTCTATCATTTTGGCACCAAAACCCCTAGCAAATGCCTGTAAATAACCTTAAAATCATCATCTTAGCATTCATGCATGTGCATTTATATAGTGTATAAAATACTGTAATTAAGGCCAAAATTATAGAATAAATAAAGAAAAGAAAAAGAATAAAATATTGTAAATATTTTATGACCCGAAACCCCGAGACCTAGGCATCTTGATGAATAGGTCGACAAGGAATAAAGTAGGGGGAGATAAGGTCAAAAACACAGTTCAAATACAATTTATTCTATTCATTCTTTATTCATTTTGGGACCTATTTTTGGTTCCACTTTTTATCCATCAAATAAAGAAACTTTGTACATGAAAGTTGTAGATAATTTTATATAGAAAAATACAAAATTGATTTCACAGAAAAATAATTCACAGCTAAAAAGTTATGGTCTGATTAAAAATCCAGAATGCCAACTTCCCAGACCCGTATCTCACAACTGACAACTCCAAATGCAGCATACTCACCTTTAATTGTATATAGAAGAAAATAACCTATTTAATGGCGGTGGTTTCGCATTTGACGGAGCTACGGTTTGAAAGTTGAGTTTTGGACCCCTATTGTATAGTTGTACATATTAAAATATTCAATTTATTATTTATTCATTTTTATATTTGTATAATTTCATAAATATTACTTATAATAATTATGTGCATTAAAATTACAATAAAATTGCAAAGAAAATACAAAATAAACATTAAATACTTAAATACATAGGTATTATACCTATCTAAGGCTAAAAAGTGAACACCTAAAAATATACCTCATAAAATTAATTAAAATTCATAATAAAATACTACACAAAATAACGAATATTTTTTATTTTATAATCATTAATTAATTCGGCCTTATTCTATTTTTAATTGATTTTACAAAATAATTACCAGGGATTTTTCCTGATTGGACCACGTGGACCAATCAGGAGATGGTCCCAGTTGACCTAGGTCAACTGATCGTCCTTCCCACCTACCCCTGTCAGAAGACTTGGTTTTTGAGCCGTTTTCTCGGCTTTTTCCCAACCATTCCTTTCACCCTTTCGTCTTGATTCCTTATGCATTTTTCTCCATTGATCATCCCTCTTGCCCGCCATGTGTTTACATCGGGCCAAGGATCACTAAGGCGCTCCAGGCACCTTGATCTTTGGAGCACGATGGTCAGGGGTCAAACCAAATAAAACGACCCTCCATTTTTCCTTTTGATTTTGAACACTCTCTGGTCCACCCCTCGCGCCTAATCCTATCTCCAGAGCTTCCTGGAGGTGACAGCTCCACCGCGAAGCCATCAGTTAAGGTAGCCGAGGTCGGAGGTGCTTCCACCACCTCCCGCGAGTACGCCAGTCGAGGTATCCTCTTCCCTCTGGCTCCGGCCATTGAGGGCCCTTTCCCCGTCATTTCTTTCGTGCCTTTTATTCATGTTAACCTAAGGATGAAAAACCCTCAAAAAAATTAGAGTTCCATCGATCCAATCGCCTGACCACTCCATCTCGCCGGAGCGCACCTCCGGCCGACATCTCTTCGCCGTCCACAGACCACATCCGGCCTCCATTTCGCCTCCGTGGGGTCCAGGAAGTTTTCCCTGGACCCTTTCACCCCTTTTTGCAGGTCAACGCGCAGTTAAAGCCATTGGGGGCCGTTTTGCGAGGTTCGTCGGAGATACCTGGAGCTCCGAGCTCCGCCGCCTTCGCGCCAGCACTCCGAAGCATCTCCAACGTACTTGAGCCACTCAGCATCTTCCTCGACCTCCCAGGAGCCCGCAGCTCGATTTTGGAGCCCATCCACCGCCGGAGAACCGAGAATGAGCTCGGGGAAGATCGCCCCGCCGGCGTTCGTCCTTGTTCCTCCACCTCGCTCCACCGTTCGATCGAGCCGCCGCCCCAGTTCTGATCTCCGCCGTTGGATCGCGTCACGCCTCAACCGTCAGATCAGTCTCGAGCGATCTAATCCCAGCCGACCATCGTCGAAGCGTCATCGACTGTCCTCAACGCGCCACGTGTCTAAGTGGCTCCTTCATCGTCGTTGGATCGCGTGCCGAGGGTAATTTGCACACTAAACCCTCGCGTATTTTGTAATTTCTATTTAGTCCAGAAACTTTATTGCGTAGTTTAAATATTTTGTAAAAATTGCAAAAAGACCCTCGTCTTTATTTTATTTGCGTTTAGGTCCCCTGCCACGTCACCTCACGTGACCAGTTCATGTGAGGTGTGGGCATTTTGCTAGGGTGCCCTCGGCCTTTGTTGTATTTTGTTTTAGTACCAAAACTTTCATATCACGTGTTATATTTTTGGAAAAATTGCATGTAAGCCCCGTACATTTTTGGATATTGCATGTATGCCCCTGCCAGGCGTGTGTGTAGCACGTGCGTAGCCTGGACATTTTGTATTGAGGCCTCGGAGGCTTTTGTAATTTAGTTTTGGTCTTGAAAATTGCATATTTAGTTTAAAATTTCGTGGAAATTTTACATGCGAGCCCCTGGATGTTTGATAAATTACAGATCTACCCCTGTCAGGCCTGTTTAACATTTGGATGCTTGTTCTAATTATTGAAACTATCATTTTAAGTCCAAAAATTCCACAAAAATAGGGTTAAGCTCCTGGATACTTGTAATTTGACGCTATTAATTTAGTTTTTGATTTTCTTTTATTTTTATATTTATTAAAAATCAAAAACATGCTTTTTCTCTACTGTCTAGCTTAGAAAATACCAAAAAAATAGTAAAATACCTCGAAAAATTCTAAAAAAAATCCCTAGTGTCTATTTTACTATATTTTAGTGTCAGTCCAAAAATCATCAAAAATCTCAAAAGAAAAACACTAAAAATTCAAAAACACTCAAAAACTTCAAAAAAATATATAAAACCAAAGAAAAATCCAAAAATCACAAACTCAGTTTCTGTTTGTTCTATATTTTGTTTTCTTTATTTGAAAATTATTGTGAAAAATTTTGATTGTTGTTTGCTAATCTTAATTCTCATTTTACTCACAACCAGCACATTTTCCAATGTTTTGCCTTATTTCAGTATTTAAAAAGACCAAAAACACCTTGAAAAATTCCCAAAAATCACAAAAACAGTAAAACATCTTGAAAATATCAAAAACATTTTATTTCTGAATTTTTGGATACTTTTGTGCATTTTTATAAATAGTTCATCTTGTCTTTTATTACATTGTCCTTATTTTGCAATATTGAAAAAAAAGAAAATAAAAAAATATAAAATATAAAAAGAAAATATAAAAATTAGTAAATTAAAAATCAAAATACAAAATTAAAAAAAATTAAAAATTAAAAACCCACAAAAATTTCATTGTTTGCTTGCTTAGTGTAGACACATCACACACATTCACTTGTGCACACTTATTTTGAATTACCCTGTTTGCTCCCTGTGTTCGAACTCTCTGCATACTTGCCCTTTACATCATTTGTGCAGAGTTAAAAATAAATTTTAACTCCACATTATTTCTAACTTATTGATCTTTAGTGTGGGTTAATTGTTGATTAAATACATGTTTCATTTGAGAGTCGCCACAGCGACGGTTGTCTCCGCCTTGTGTGAGACACCAATTTAGGCTCTCTTGAAATTTGCGTTTATCAGCGGGCAGATTGGGAAGGAAGGGGGAAGAATAAGAAGGGGCTGGGCCATCCGATCGGCCAAGATCGGCCGTTTATCAGCGGGCAGATTGGGAAGGAAGGGGGAAGAAGAAGACGGTTCAGCGTGCCTTACATGTTCGGGGCCTTTTATTTATATATTTTTTTATTTTTATTTATTTTTATAAAACGAATTAATTAAAAACTCGAAAAATGGCTAACACATGGCGGCTCCAGGAGCTGCCACGTGTCATTACCACAAAATTCCAAAAAATAAATACTTTGTAAAATAAAAAATAAATAGTAAATGATCTCGGATCAAAAAAGTTTCTTCACGAAAAGTACTCAGCTCGATGAGATCTACAATTTCATGAAGACATCAAAATCAAAATCGATCAAATGCACAAAGTGATATTTTTGAGGTATCCCATGTACATAGAATACCTTGATTTTTGAGTTTTATAATTTTTTATCATTTTTAAAACAGATAAAAATCCAGAAAAAATAATGGTAAAATCAAAGATAAATATTTACACGTTAATCTATTTTTTTGGATTTTTATTAAGTAAGAAAAGAAGAAATAAAGTAAAATACGAAAAAGACTAATTATGTACAAGTAGTTAGTGAAGACTCGGACTCAATTTGTTTCTTTGATTTCAAGCTCAATTTGGATTTAGGTTTTTACGCATTTTAATAAGTCTTTTATCAAATAAGACAAATGAAAAAGAAATAGGTTAAATATGTACATAAAGTAATAGGTCAAAAACCGCTAAAATACAGAATGTAGAAAAGAGGCCCAAAATCCAACTTTCACATATGAGCTCCGATTCACTTGAACTTGGTCTTGTTTTGAATGTATTTGAATGTATATTAATTCAAAAGTGAGTAGAATTAACACGGACACTGGATGAGGAAGATATGAGGTTTTTAGTCCGGAAATCAGGAAACTAGGGTTTGAGTTTTTGGTCCACTTATTTGGGTTAGTGATTTTTTTTGTATTTTTCATTTATTCTTGTTAGTGATATGTACAGAGTGGAGTGGTTTTGGGTCATTCGGAATTAGTATGAATGAGTTAAAAATCCGGGAAGTTAGGCTATTTACAGGTCAATATTGGTTGGGACTGTTGGCTTCTTATTTTGTGCAGAAATTAGTGCTAAAATGCAATTCTTATGAAAACATGCATGAATGCTAATTATGCATAATAAATGCAGAAATGCTGGTGATTTTGAGGGATTTTGAGCTTAATTAATGAGATTTAGAGTGATGAATCTGAGGTTCATCATCCCCCTGCTCATCCCTGAGCATAAAAAAGGAAATGCCATGAGGTGAAATGAGATTGGGTTCCATACCAAGACCATGAGCTGAAGGTGAAAATGAGACTAGACTCGACCTTTGGATTAATAGTTTGACGGAACTTCTGTGAGATTTAGAATTTCAAAATCAATAGCCTTCAAGTTCTACACATCATTGCTACAGATTCGGCTCAGAAGTCATCTTAGATCAATCCTCTTCCCAAAGCATACCCTATGAACATTGAACAATCGACTCATGTGTATGAGATGTTTTCGCTCTTACCATCCAGAATGCCAGACTACCATGCTCATCTCCTCTCCAGTAACTCGTCCTCGAGGAGTCAAGTATTTCCTTCTAAGGTCTGCCGCGTTGTGTTCACAATCGAATTTGGGGAGAAGTTAAAAGATGGAGAAAAGAACTGGAGGGTGGCCAGTGTAGTCACCTCTCCTTGTGAAGCTGGCCAGTGTAGCCGAGTATCCACCAAGATCTGCAGGTTTTCTTGAAGCTTGGACCTTTTTGGTCGGATATTTATTTGGTAGAATGCTTCTTTGTATTTGGAATTTTTGATGGTTCTACTTCGATCTTATTGTGCCCCTATGGATATAGAATCTTTTTGTTTCCGTACATTTTTTGAGGTCTTAGAAAAAATTGTGCCCAGACATCCATTCCTTTTCCGAAGCTTTATTTTAACTCGTACTCCGGTCTATAGATTTCCACGCTACCAGAAAAAGAAACTCACACAGTCTTCCAACATCACGTCTGAGTTGAGCTAAGTGCATAGTGCGAGAGTACAAATTAATTCACTATTCCAGAGTGTACCCAGAATGACGAGACCAGGTTAGACACTAAGAGTCAAACGCTGCACATTGTCATGTGGAACTCAAAGAATTAAGTCAAAGACCTGAAGTTTCTAAAATCCTACTTCTCGGTGAAGTTCCTCTGAAAATTAGGTGGATTAAGGTCAAGTCCAGACTACTCTCGGTTTTTACTCATAATTCGGTTTAGAACCCAATGAATTTTCACAGATGCAAGTGAATGTGATGTTGGATAAGTGCAGGTGTGTGAAATGCAGACACATTTTTTTATTTTTTTATGCAAGGGATTTTTGGTTTTTTTTGCAAAAATGAATAAGAAGCCATTTTTTGTTGGACACAGTCAGGGTTAGTAGCAAAACTCTTTTTCTTTTTGTTTTTTTTTCTTTTTGTTTTTTTCTTTTTTTTATTTTTTTCAAATTAATTACTCGCCCCGTAAATACATATAGACTTACGCGAAAGTACGAGATATGGGTAAAATATATACACAGTATATATACAGACTCCCCTATACTTAGCGAGTGTTGTGTCCTTGGAGCACAAGAAGCGTAAAGAAGACATAGCTCGGGCTAAGCGTAAGAGAGTAAAAAGGAAAAGAAAAAGAACAAGATATACATGTTCACCCCCTATACTTAGACTGTGAACAATCTAAGTATAGAAGAAGAGCGGAAAAAATGAAGCGGTCGGGATATGTGGATGAAGAGAGTAGATAAATGTGGGCGTCGGTTCCCCCTATACTTAGGCTCTAGTCAGCCTAAGTATAGAAGAAGGTTGGAAATGGAGCGATCGTGATGAGGAGTGTGATGAGGGAAATGGTATAAACAAATGGCATCGTTCCCCCTATACTTAGTCCTTGGTCTAAGTAGAGGAAGAAGCCGAACAAGGAGATCGATGTGGTCGGGAGGGAGGGTGGGTAGACAATGATTAAGGCGGTTTTCGGCTGATTTTCTTGTGAGCATGTGGTGGGAGATCGTAATGACGAGAAGGAGATGAAGCATATGATTCCCAACTATTATCAGTGTCATCCTCAGAAAAATCATGATGGATGGTGGATGAAGTAATTGAGTCAGATGAAAGATATCCATCATCGAAATTATCCTAAGAGGAATAGTATTTGAAAGTGGACACACTCCAAATATTCTGGTCTTTTTGTTTCTTCAGTTGTTTCCTCGGAATTTGTTCCTTCTTGGGATCAAGCGGTTTGTCCTCAAATGAATACTCAGAAGCACCGGTATCAGTCAGCTCATAAAAAATAATTCCAGTGTATTTGATGAGGGCAGGAGCATCAGCTTTGGTTGAATAATAGTTAGGAACGGGAGTTGTCCAGCGAGAGTCGAATTTTGGATCCTAACGAAGATATGATTTTAGAGCTGTCGAACAGACTTCACTCATGTAGATTACCTTTTCCGGACCTGATGAGGGATCATCAGTTGATTCCTCTTCCGAAAGGTCAAAGGTGACTTTCTTTTTCTTGCTTCGTGAAGGTGTCGGTTCACTTGAGTATCCATATGAATAACCATTAGAATTCTTCTCCTTGTCGGTGTTCGGCCCGCGTGTTTGTTCTTAGTCTTCTGAATGTTGGTGCACTCTTGATTTGGGATGATTTGGTCAAGGTATTTAGAGTAGGTTTCTCCAGGGTGCGACCATGCATATGTCTCAAGATCATATAAGAAGTATTGGTCTATTTTGAGATCCGCGGGAATTGAAATACTGGGGAGAGTCTCTGCATGTTTGTTGTCAATTAAGTTGATGTTGGAGCATTCCTGTGTCGAGTTGATGTAATCCATGTAGTCAGAATAGGTTGACCCGGGGTGTACCCATGCATAAGTCTCAGGATTATATGGTTCATATACTTTATCCTCCATGGTGAGAGCGGGTGGGAATGGAGCAGAGGGAGATTTTCTAAACCAATAGTCTCATCAACAACCGATATATCAGGTGTAACAGCGGGGTAGGGTCCTTCTACCGTTTCATGGTTATAGTTGTCAGAGACTTCGTGGGTTGCCTCAAAACATCGTGGTTCCTCAAAGAATGGGTCAGATCGAAGTGCTTCCAATGCTGTGAAATCGATTTCCCAAGTCTCACAAATCAATAATTGCCTTAGTCAATGCTAAGAATGGCTATCCGAGAATAATTGAAGACTGGGTGAATCCTCCTTGATGCTCAATACTAATGATCGTGAATTCTACTTTGAGCGGAGCACCTTGGAATGTCATGATGACAAAAATGATTCCTCTCGGCTGCTTTATCGATCGGTCCGCCAATTGAACAATCTCTTGTATCTTCTTGATCGGTCCGAGTTTGAGTTCGTGAAATACAGAGGTCGGGAGGATATTGATCAGTGAATCGTCATCAATCCGAGCATAGGTGAAATTTGTGTCTTTGATTTCACAGTCAAATCCGTGCAACCGCTTCACTATGCAGCTTTTGGATTTTCTCCTCAACACCAAGGAGGAGGCCATTGACAAGATATGTCTCTCAGTCTTTGTCTGTATCCTGCCCAAATTTTTCATCATTAATTTGTCCGTTACAAATCCTTTAAGGTCGGGGAAGTGTTCAATGGCCTTTATAAAGGGAAATTCAAAACTCAATCTTTTCTCCAGTGCTTCTCGTACAACAGGATCTAAATTCTTCAGATCTTCTTAGTCTCAATTTTTATGTAATTTTCTGGATATTCAATTTTTTAGTGTTTTTGAATATTCTATTTTTTTGGTATTTTTAGTGTGGTGTGATGATGTGGTGTGTTCCTCAGATGAGCCGGGATTCTGATGTTCAGAGTAAGATTAAGAGGCATAGTCATTTCTAGGGGAATAATATGCAGAAGTGTTACTGCCAGAATCGTCTCCATATTTCTGAATATCCTCAAAATTTTCAAAATGAGATCCAATCATTTCCTCATTCATTTTTATGTCTGAGCTATCAGACAGTGAAATTAATCGGTCGACAAATTTTTGAAATCTATCCTTCATTAGTTCGAATCTTTTATTTATTCTCGAAATATCGTCCTCATTATTCTGTTCATGATCAATCATGGGAGCAGTCAATGTGAGTTTTTTAGATTCGATAATCTAATCTTTCATTTTCCGGTATGTGCTGAGAGGAAAATTTCTTGGAATATCTGATATATGGTCATTATTTTCTAAAAATTTCTCCTCAAAAATTATGGAAAGAGGCTTCTCAATGGAAGGATTTTGCCGGAATGTGTAGGTCTCATACTCAACATGCCGTGATTCGGGCATGTCGTCTTTGTTTGAGTAAAGTCTACTTCCATGGTCATGATTGATTGTATCCTCAAATAATGGGATCATACAGGGTGCATATGAGTCGATATCATCCATGTGGTCCTCTGTATGTATAGGCTGATCAAATGAATGATATTCGGGTTGGTCAATAGGGATTTGATCGTTGCGGTCAATCCAATGCTGATGATCATTAAGTGCAGGTCTTTCCATCTAGGTTTGGTTTCTCGGCCAGTCATGAGACTCAATGGTATTTTGATTTTGAAATGCTTCATTAGCGAGAACCCGAGAATAAGACGGTTAAGTCCAAAATGGTAGTGTTGGACATGCGAGCCCACGGCGAGCCATTATGCAATAAATGTTATTGCGAATATCATTCCCTGATCTGAAATGAAGAATACATAATTTGCATAATAGGTCCCTTAGTACAATTAGGGTTATGTACCATGGCCATCTTAATGATCATACAGCTGTTGATTCAATTATTAAATCATAAAGGTTGGTGCTTAGATGAATATCTAATGAGTTAGATTGAGGACTCGTCAAGCACCGTCAAATGATTATTAAGAGATGATCTTTAGCCAGAGTAGGAGATGGCAATCCTATCTTAGTTAGGCTGATATCTGACCGACCTCTTGATGTAGATCCTCTGCATAGGAATAGAGATTCGGAGGTGTCAGATTAGTTAGGTCAAAGAGTTGACTTAACGAGATCGAGATAATTAAAGTCCTATTACGTATGCTGTCACGATACAGGCACACATCCTCTGACCGGAGACAGATGTGTTACTATATGTTTGAGTATGTACATTTGGCAGACCAATAGGTTGATGACCTAATCAAGGTCTATACACCGGCGCGCTGGTGTGCATATAAGGGCATATGAGTACTACGATCTCTCAAAGGGATCATACAGGTTCAGTTACTGAACCGGAAGACATGAGCCCATCCATAAGATATTGGGAAGAATCAAATTCCATGCGCATGGTCGTCTCACTTTGGAAGCTTGACTGAATTTGTAGGTTTGATATATACTTTTGGAAAGTATATGATCAAGACTTAGGTACGGTATATGCTTTTGGAAAGTATATGATCGATACCGACTCCCAATGATCGAATGAGAAACTTACTTATAAAACAATGAAGTAGACAGTGTAAAGTTGATCTAATACTTCGGATTTATTCTGAGTCTTCCAGTATGCAGGATGTACAGGTATTAGGAATACCTGAGGGTGTTGTGATCATAAACGATTGTATAACCATGACGCTTCCATTCCTAGGGAGTGATGAAACGGGTCTGGATTTTAGTGACTCCTCTCAATAGAGAAGTAATCTGATCTTAGTCCAAATGTTGGACAGTGATCTGAATGTGATTCAGATGCAATGAGAAGATTAAATTGCGGACTTAATTTAATCAAGCATCTATGGGTGGCCCACGATCTGGATTTGAGATATGATCTCAATATCCATGTCACTATACGTGGAACAATACAATCACCCTGTCCTTATCTCTAAGTATTCGCGGATAAAGCGCATTATCCTTGAAAGAGTTCATGGATAATTCTATTGTTGATATATGTATCCGAGCAATGAGAAAATGGATAATTAAATATGATTTCATAATATGAATTTGATTCATATTATAAGGAGAGTTATCTTAGATAATTAAATGTGATTTGATTATCAAAGATGTAAACAATGTGAATGTGATTCATATATTATTTGAGCACAAGAGAATAAGTTATCCAATATAATTAAATGTGCTTTAATTATTATGGATAAGAATAATGTGGATAGTAATATCCAATTATTCATAATATATTATAAATGTGATTTATAATGTATTAGAGAGAGTTAAATATAATTTATATTAGTAGATTAATTATTAATGTGTATTGAATACACATTGTCTAATTAATTGAAAATGTAAATTACATTTTGTTTTGGGTTGTGAATATGATTCACAATATTCCAATGTCAAGATTGCAATATTCCCAAAATTAATTGAGAATTATTTTGGTGAATAAAAATCCCAACAAATAGTTATTGGAAAATAAGTAGAGAGAAAATCAAGGAGATGTGCAATCTCACGTGAATCCATGAGATTGCCCTTCCATTAGGAAAGGAGGGGGCGACACCAAATCCCTTATGGGATTGGTGGCCGTCACCTCCCTCTAAAGGGGAAGGTTGATCTCCTTTGTATTTTCTCTCCTTATTTGATTGATTTAATTTGGTATTAATTTTTATTTGATTTATCAAATATTTTTTATCAAAATTAAATCACATGTTGTTGTTTTTTACCAACAATAATCTTGACCATTGGATTGACATAAATCAATCTCATCCATTGATTTTATATGTCACATGGATTGAGATCCATGGATCCCAAAACCCTATAAATAGAGAGGCATACCATGCTCTCTATTTTACACAAAATGCTTGAGAAGCATCTCTCTCTCTCTCTCTCTCTTTTCTCTCTACTCGACAGCCCTCTCTCTCCCTCTCATGTGGTCGTCCACCATGGATGACCTAAGAGAGGTTCTCCATCGTCGTGGCATCGTCGTTATGCTGCCCGTTCTTCTGCTCGTGGATCTCCGTCTCCTTCGGTGCGCCTCGCTCGTGAAGAAGACGCCGGATCTCGTGTGTCGAGATCAAGAGATCCGCTGCTTGGATCATCAACATGGATTGCGAGAAGCACGCGGTTCATCCCCGCGCTCGCAAGCGTCTCCTCCATCGGATCGGACTTGAGACGGGAGGTCTCTTCGTTTAGAGACTTGATCGCAACCACGCTTCAAGAGGTAATCCTATTACGTTGTGGTTTACACGAGACGATCTGAGAAGTGTTCTTGGATCATGTGGTTTCGTCGTAATAAAATTTTTTAAATTCCGCTGCATCGAGCAACTAGTGCGACTAGTCGCTCCTCGTCGTATTCGATACAACGCTCACGCTTCCGTAATGCGCTTGAGGATCTAACGATATCCTTCAGGTGGTCATGTGCGGTCGGATGATTCGAGTAGGAATTCAATGAGGGGGGCCGAATTCATCCGCGGGTGAAAGTCTCCCGCAAATGTTGGAGGATTATTGAAAGAAGAGGATTTAGTTGATTTGGGCCTAATCGAGACAAATTCATTTTCATAGTATAGCTTTGATTGATATTCAGATAAATATTCGGCCATTTTTGAAAGAGCCGAAAGGAATAATGGTTTGGGTTTGCAATGATTTTCATGATCTGGATGCGGAGAGTTTTTGGACAAAAGTTCCATGATAAGGTTTAAATCAGAAAGGAGAGAGATGATTACACGGGATAGTCAAAAGAAATTTTATCAAATGTGCGGCTTTTGATCTTCGATATCGGTTCACGCACACCAATGCAAACACAAATCAAACCCTAGGTTTACCAACTCACAAAATGAAGCCGTAAGAGTTCGGCAATTATCTTTTCAAATTTAATTGGTGATAAGACAATCTTGGAAAAAATTTAGCGAGCTGTTAGGTGCTGGAAACTTTCGTAATGACTGGCCTGAATTCTTACGGCTAGTTGCACCTACTTTCAGCCAGTATGGGTGTAAGTACGGACCGTAGAACGACTACCCGTGTTACTTGAGGACGAAGCCTTACGCAGTGTCCTCTAAATCACCTACTCTGCTAAGGAAATCCGGACCGTTTACCGGCTACCCGTAGATCCTCACTGAGAAGTAGCTAATCGTTATTGGTAGAATCAATAGTCAATATGAAAATCCGATTTTGAGCTCTAGCCTTAAGTATTATCTCCTGCTCACTCAGAAAAATAAAAGCATCCAAGGTCGGGGTTGCTCTCCCGTAAAAAAATTCTTGATTTTATGGGTTAATTTAGAATCGGCTATATTTAGCAGTCCCAATTTTAATTAGGCGATACTGAAGAATTAAATGAACACAAATATACGTCTACCGTTCAGTCCCGATTTCCTTTAAAATTATGTGATAAAACAAGAGGGAGAAATTCGGGAAAAGCCGATGCACGCGAAAACAATGATGTATGCTCAGATAGAAGACTTATAGTGATTCCTTGCACTCTCCATGTGGGATGCAATACAAAATTGAAAAATTTATTCTATATGGATGCAAGCCGATGAAAAACCGCATCTAATCAGAAAGTTCTATTAGCGGGAAAGAATTGAGTTAAATTTGGCTAAATTGAACGATCTAATGTGCGTTTCAATTAATAGTGAAGTGCGGCCTAATTCCTTCGATCACAATCAAAAATTAAAATGCTCTGAGAGCCGCATGTGCAGGTCTATCGTAATTGCCACTCAAGTCGGGCCCCACTCTCACCGGAGAGTGAAACAAACAACCACACACCATAGAAGAAAGTTAGAGGTCTTTTACACACGCGAGAGTCCAAACGAACACCGCTATAAATGAGAAATTAATTACAGAAATAAAATTACAGAAGAATAAATCCTAGACTCTACGCTCTCTCACGACTCGACTCGATCTTAATTTAATTGCGGCTTTTTTCGGAAGTCGGTGAAGATGTGTCGATTCCTGAAAAACCACTCCACGTACATCGGGTACCTCATAAGAAAATAAGAAAGTAAAAGAGTGACTAATAAATCAAAAATAAAATAAGAGAAATAAATGCTTAAAATAAAATAAATGCAGGAAAAAAATGGAATTTACAATGAACAATTCGGGGGTCAGACTACCCGAATGCGGAAAACCGAAATGAAAATTTTCAAAACACAAAACCAAGTCGTTTGCCTCCCCGGCAACGGCGCCATCTGACGAGTCCGAAATTCGCTGTGTTAAATGAATAAAATGTGTTTGTTTGATCGTGCGTAAAAATGATTTGTCTTTTCGTTGTAGGCAGCAATCGGAATCGGTCAAGAAAATAACCACACCAAATATTTATCAATTTTAGTGAATGCGATTTTATGTTTATTTTACTTTGGCAAGTCGCAAGGTCGAACACAAGGAGGAAAAGGAACAATATAGAATTATGTCTATCAAAAATCGTGCGCGGTTTTCAAGGCGGTCTTTTTTTTTATAATTTTTTAATGCAATAAATGATGCAAAATGCAAATTTGACCTATTTTAAGGAGTAAAATATAATTTACGCTTAAACGATGTCCAAAAAATATGAAACTTGGCCAAAATGCAAATTATGATGAAATAAATACACTGTGATTTTTTTAAAATTTTTGAATGTAATATGATTTTTTTATGAATTTTTAAATGCAAACAAAGTGAATTTCAATATTTAATTATAATAAATATCAAATCTAATTAGTTTCAAGGAATAAAATTATCTAATATCTACACCAGGTAATGGACCTCGGAAAAATCCTAAACCTCGAAAATGCGAGTTATAATATCTATTAAATATCAAATATTGAAATATGCATAATGATTTTTACAGGGCAAACTATGCATGCAAATGCGATTCTTTGCACAATGTCAAGCACAATTAATTCTACAATATTTGATTTTTCAGAAATTTTTAGAACAACGGTTAATCAAATATAAATTTTGGAGCACAAGATGGGTAAAATATGCAATTTTCCACAAAACAATTATGTATTAATTAACCATCGATCATAAAAATGTCTACAATGTGTCAAAATCTAGAGAATTAATTGAGGAACTGATGAATCCACATTTCATCATCTTTATTCTATCATTTTGGCCTCAAAAACTCTAGTAAATGCTTGTAAATACCCTTAGTTTCAGCATATTAACATTCATGCATGTGCATGTAAATAGTGTATAAAATACTGTAATTAAAGTCGAAATTATAGAATAAATAAAAGAAAAAAAAAAATAAAATATTGTAAATATTTTATGATCCAAACCCTCGAGACCCAGGCATCTTGATGAATATGTCGACCAGGAATAAAGTAGGGGGAGATAAGGGCCAGATACCTATTCTTTTTAATTCATTCTTTATTCATTTTGGGACCTATTTTTGGTCCTACTTTTTATACATCAAATAAAGAAACTTTGTACATTAAAGTTGTAGATAATTAAACAAAGAAAAATACAAAATTGATTTCACTCAAAAATAATGCACAGATAAAAAGTTATGGTCTGAATAAAAATCGAGAATCCCAACTTCCCAGACCTGTATCTCACAAACGAAAACTCCAAATGCATCAAACTCACCTTTAATTGTATATAATTTAAAATAAGCTATTTAATGGCAGTGGTTTCGCATTTGGCGGAGTTACGGTTTGCAAGCTGGGTTTTGGACCCCTATTGTATACTTGTACAGATTAAAATATTCAATTTATTATTTATTCATTATTTTTGTATTTTTATATTTTTATAATTTTGTGAATATTATTTATAATGTATATACACAATAAAAGCAAAATAAAAATCTAAATACAATACAAAATAAAATACTTGTAATATAATACATAAGTATACTACCTATACTTATATCATTACAATACATACTTATATTTTATTAAGTGTATAAAACATATCAGAAAAATAAAATAAAAATACTTTTCAGTGTATAAAATTATTTTATAAATTTACAAAATAATAAACAAAATAAATAAAATTGAATTTATAAAATAAAAATAAATTAATAAAATTTATAGGTAATATACCTATAAAGGCTATAAAAGGTAACTTATAAAATTATACCTCATAAAAATAATTAAAAATCATATTAAATTACCTCATAAAATATTAAACATTTATTAAATAACCTAAAATTAATTAAATCATTTAATATTTTTAATTTAATTTACAAAACTTTTATTTAATTTTTGTCTTTTTGATGATGACGTGGCCCAATCAGGCCACGCCATCCGTTGACCGCGGGTCAACTCCTTGACCCCAGGTCTGCAACCGCGGAACATGCAGAGGCACCCATCTTCTTGGATTTTTCGCAGGCTGGTCTTTCATCGAATCACGTTAGGGTCTTCACGACATTACTCCCTGGTGGATGGTCTTACTCGCCCGACAATTACTTTGGATTTTGAGCCATCGATTAGCCCGTTCTTCCTCGATCTTGGAGTCCTTTCACCACATTTCAAAACCGAACCCCCATCTTCCTTCTCCTCCTAGAACCGCCTTTGGCTAGGGCCGAGACCTCCGAGCTGTCGCTGATGGATCCCCGGTGATAGCGGGTCGATCCCAACATCTCGTTGAGGTGCATCTCGAGCTCTGAGGCGAGTTCCAGTCATCTCCAGCGACCGCGCTGCCGTGAGGTCCACTTCGGGCACACTTCCCTTGAGGTTTGCTTTTCATTCATTTTTTTGCTTGTTTTTATTCCCTATAGCCTTAGGACCATCTTCCTGTCTTCCTTTTCGACCGACACCCCCACATTCGCCTTCACCGATCATCTCGCCGGAGTTTGCTACGGCGAGCTCCGTCTCCGCCTCCCCATATCGTTTCCACCATTCTGCAGGGTCGGGGCATTTTGCCCCCGACCTTTTTACTATCCTCTGTAGGTCAGGAGCGTAGCACACCACCTGGGATCAATTTTTGATCATCCGCCGGAGCTACCTGGAGCGTCAAGCTCCGCCGCCCTCGCGGATGCGACACAGTGCTCCTGGGGAGTTTTAAGACCCCAAGCGATCAACAGCACCTGCAGGAGAAGATCTGCCCCTTTTGAAGCTCCCAAGAGCGCCGGAGAGGTTCGATTTGGCCGGGAGAACTTCACCGCAGCGGAGTCCTTCCCAGTTCTTCGTCCAGCCTCGGCCGCCATCGGATGTGGGCTGGATCTTGGAGGAGCGCAGCCACCGTTGGATTGCGGACCACCAGCACCGTCAGATCTAGGGCCGAGATCTAATCTCAGCCCTCCGCTCGTGAACCGGCATCGTGCAACAGCAGCTCGACACGTGGCAAAGTAGGAAAGATCCCACCGTTTGATCCCGCCTTATTTGGGTATTTTGCATCTTCGCCCAAGCAATTTTTGTATTTAGTTATTAAGACCTAAACTTTCATCTGTGCTTTAAAATTTCTGTATATTTTGCATCAAGCCCCCTGGTTGTTTGTATTATTCCACTTTGGACCTTGTCAGGCGCGCGTGCTCGTCACGTGCGTCTTGGACATTTTGCAGGGAAAACCTCGGGATTTTACGTATTTAAGTTTAGTTCCAAAACATTCATTTGCAGTATAAAACTTTTGGAAATTTTGCAACATAGCCCAGAAGTGTTTGTAAATTACGTTGGTGCCCCTGCCAGGTGCGCGTGCATGTCACGTGTACCTTGGGCTTTTTACACCGACACCCCTGCGGCTTTGTGTATTTTCGATTGGTCCAGATAATTTTGTATTCAGTATTATACTTTGTGGAACATTTGCATTTGGACCCTTCAACTTTTGCATATTTCTAGAAATAACCCTACCATGCCTTGAATTTTTGTATGCTTTCTTTATTTATTTCACCCATCACTTTAACTTCAAAAATTACCAAAAAATAGCCTAGGCTCATGTGTGCTTTCTTAGTCACGCCATATTTTTGCATTGCATTTTTATTACATTTTCATATTTATTAAAAATAAAAAACATGCATTTTCAGTACTGTTTATCTTAGAAAATCCATAAAAAATAGCAAAACCTCTTGAAAAATTCCAAAAAATTTACCGAAGGTCTATTTTAGTATATTTTAGTGTCAGTTCAAAAATCATTAAAAATTTCAAAACAAAAACCTTAAAAATTAGAAAATACCTAAAAACTTAAAAAAAAATCTAAAAAATTCTAGAAAAACACAAAAAATGCAAACATTGTTCCTGGAGTTTCTCTATTTTATTATCTTTATTTTAAAATTAATTTGGGAAAATTTTTTTACTGTTTGATATTTTTCATTCCCATTTTAATCTCGACCAGTAGTTAATTCATTGTTTTCTCTTATTTTGACTTTTAAAAGTACCAAAAATATTCAAAAAATCCCCAAAAATCACAAAAATAGTATAAAAATATAAAAAGATCAAAAACATTGTATTTCCTATTTTTTGAGCATTTCCCTTATTTTTATAAATAGCTTATCACCTCTTTACTTATATTATTTATATATCCTATTTAAAAAAATATAAAATATAAAAAGAAAATATATAATCAGAAAAATTAAAAATCAAAATACAAAACCAAAAAAAAATATCTAAAAATTAAAAGCCCATAAAAACATTTACATCTTATAGACAATTAATCACATCACATTTTTGTGCATCATTGCTTGATCTATCCTGCCTTGCTCCCCGTGTTTGACCTCTACATACTTACACCTATACACCTTTTTATGTAGAGTTGATAATAAATTTTAACTCCACTATTGCTTGTCATTGTTTGATTTGATTGTGGGTTAATTGTTGATTAAATACGAGATTTTGAAGTGGTCAAGACATCGACTGTTGATCCGCCTTGTGGATCAATACGACTGCTCTCAATCTCGTGTTTATCAGGAACATAGTGCTATTTTTGGATAAATAAAATAATGCAGTGTATTTGTTCAAAATAAAGGGGGAAGATAGGGGTACAAATGCAATATTTAAATAAAATAAATATAGAAACTGCAGGGGGGCCTAGATGTAATTACCAATATCCTGGGGGGCGCTTTGCAAAATTGCCACCAGGTCACGTGCCAAGCACGTGACCTAGTCGGTGGGGGCCTGCGCGCAAATACGAGGATCTCCGGGGGGCGACTTGAAATTTACCTTGCGGTCACATGCGAAGCACGTGACCCCGGGTGGTGACGTTGGCTGGCGTTCCTCCGCCACATGCCACACACGTGGGGTGGGGGCCTCGGGACCCATGTCCGGTGGTGAAAGAAGGTGGAGTTGGGCCGCTCCGACGGAGGCTCCGGTGACAGGTGGATGTGCTCCTGTGCGGGACTGAGCAGACCCGGCCAAGGCGGAAGGGGGCTGAGGGTTCATGCTCCTACGATTGTGAGTCGATGGAGTCGGTGGTTGGCAAGAGCGGGGCGTGGCCGGCGAAGGAGCAACTCTTGGAGGTGGTGCTACTGGTGACTGGTGGCGGAGATAGCGAAGCAGTAGAAGTCGAAGAAGATCGTCGTTAAAGACCTGGAGCTGTGGCAGCGTAGCGGAAGGTTGTTGTCGGTGGAGACGAGGCAGAGTTGGTGTTGAAGATGCATTGGCTCGACGGGGAAGTCCGGAGCGTAGCAGTACACCGCCGATGGTGCTGCGTGTAACATCCGGATCTACACAAACCCGACCCAATTATAGTCCGCATAAAAATGTTATTAATCTGTGTAAATAACATAAAATGATTAATTGATCGTGAATCAAAAGTTGTTCGGGCGAAATCGATCAAAGATTGATCGCATCGTAATGCGTGCCTGAAAAAGCCGCGACGCAAATTCAGAAACCACAAAACAAACTGAGACCATCCAAAAATCCAATTTGATAAAATAAGACCAACGAAATCGACCGTTGTTGATCGGAGGTCGTTTGATATTTTAAAATCGTAAAATTTAATGTCCAATCAAGACCGTATCCCGGAAATTTCGAGAATTGATCTTCGATCTGAAGTATATGGATATTATACTCATATTGATCGTCACTTAGAGACGATCAAAACGAGCTATTGTACACCAAAATCCGACACTCGAGGTGCCGATACGGTTAACTTCGGTTTTCTAATTATAAAAGAGATATTTGAAAAAAAAATTAAAAAAAATAACTGCAGGACTGCTGTTGTACAGTAGACATTTGACTCATTTGACTACCTCCACATGGCTAAATATGTGTCTCCACTTGGCCAACAAAGCCCCCCTCTCCTAACTTATATAAACACCAAATCCCTCTTTCCCTTGTCTCTATATTTTCTCTCCATTTGCTCCACCCGTAGAAGCCATCTGCTGGAGCTTAAGAAGTCCATTTCCTAATGCTACAGCCCTGGACAGCCATCTATTCTGTTGCTTGTTGCCTAAAGGCAACTACTGCTTCCATAGGAGATGTTGCTCAACAGCTTGCAGCTGCTCCAGACCTCCCCTGCTGCTATAAAGTACAGTAGGTGTGTTGTTGCTGCATGGCAAGGCTTGAAGCATGCTGGAATCTATGTTGCACAACTCTTTACTGTTGATAAAACCTCTCCAGTACAGTTGTATGCATGTCCTTGATCCTCCAATCTTGGAGGATATAAAGGTACAATCTTTCCCCTTCTCCTCTCTTCTTTAGTTCCTTCTTCTTTTCCAAATTTACAAGAAACACCACAAGAGAAATCCAAAACTTTTTCCCTCTTTTACTGTCAACAACTTGCTGGAATTTCTGCTGCTATTAGCAGTAGGTGGGCAGTCCAAGTAAGGAAGAGCTTCAATTGCTCCTCCTTAAACTCCTGAAGCTGCAGAAGCTATTTCCAGCATCTCTCCAAGAACAAACAAATCATTTTTTAGGGCTGCTGCTGCATGCAATTAAATCTACAAATAGAGAGATTTCAAGAGGTACAATCTCCTCCTCCTCTTGCTATAATCCATATTTTTACACAACCCTAAATCTTCCTCTTGCTATCACGCATGAAGTATTCCACATTTCCTTATCTTTTATTGATTCTCTTCTCATGAGTAATATTTTGTAGGAAAAATTGGGGGGAATTGTTGATTAAATTTCTGTTGGAGCATGATAATAATACTGAAATTTAGGAAGGTTTCCTTATTTTTGAATGCTATAGAAATCTAGGCATCTAGCATGTTAACTCTACAGTACATCTGATTTCACTTGGCCTCAAACAACCCACATATCATATGGAAAATGATCAGGCAGTCCCTTGCTCCTTATTTGATATATGTAACAAACGAATCACTCTATTACCAGACGATTTGTCTTTCTTCTTGGTAAATTAAAATAAAAGTTTGGCCTTCTAAAATTAGTAACCATTAAGTATATGTATTGGTTTCGAATATATTAGTTTACATTACCATTTAAAAACAATATAATCTATCTCTATAGATATATATTTTTTTAAAAAAAATGTTAGTTGAGATTAAGAATTTAGGAATTAATTGGCAGAAAGGAATCAATGCCTCTTTTAACAATATGTACACACGATTAAGATTTCTGATGATAATTGTAACCGTAGTAGGGATGAGGGTACTGCATGATTCTTTTCATCTTGGTTTAATTTTGAGAATATAGCCTGAGTTAGATGTGTTCTTGTGTTAATATTGTTAAAATTTAAGCTCCAATCTAATTTTTGTAGTATAACAAACAAATCTTATTATTTATTTTGATTATAAATATACAATTATCAAATATTTAAAACGGATCCTTTGGATTCATTAGTTACACAGTTTTATTCAGAAGTTATTCTACTTTTACTTACGAGTATTTGATACCCATCTCTATCTATGTTTCTATTAAAGAAGCCGTGCATCCCCATGGTTATGAACCAATATATTATCTATATTCAATGGATAGGTCTTATTTACTAATACACAATGAAACATCTAAATTTAAAGATCTAAATAAGTTCCACCTCTATCTAAGTTATAAAAATAGAGTAGCTCAATAGGAGATCCATACCCTTATTCCAATTTTTGGATTAATTATAAAATCTCCAAAAATATACCTGTTCAAAATCCTACTAAATATTAAATTGTGCAAGGAAATGGTATCTATATTATAGACTTTAAGATGGTGAAGAATGAGTCATATCGTCTAAATTTGAAAAGAGATTTGTAGAGGTCCGACAATTTTTAGACTTATATTCCCTAATTACAAAGGTCACTTTAGAATTATCGCTTATATATTAAGCTATCGATCACTAGGAATAAAACGAACTCTGGTAATAATATTTTCAGTTCTGATCCTTTAAACAAAGACCTAAATTATAAAGCTTGATTTCCTAAGCTAAATTGAGCATAATGATTCTTTCTAATTTGACCATTTCTTCTATACATTTGGAGTTAGGATGACGCCATTCTATCTTTACTATCAAACCATATGATTTGGATTAAGAATTCAGCTAGTAGATCATCTCATTAATATATACTTACAATAGATCAATAGAAGTTGATACAAGTATATGGTTGGAATCAGTAATGACAAATAAGAGTGCCGGTCACGGTGACCCTTACACCTGACCGTGCGAGGGCGCGGTGACCCTCAACTGGGCGGAGGAAAGGAAGTCCAATTAGGGCAGCGGCCGCTTAATGCGCGGGTCTAGGATCTCAGTCTTTTCTCGATTTTTGGCAAGCACTCGCAGTTTTTACGCCTCTCTGGGATCCACAGGTTTCTTTTAAAGACCAGTTCCGCTGACCCTTGTTCTTTAGGGTACCTAGGCTGGAGGACCCTTGGTTTTAGTTTTTCAAGCTCGTTAGCCCGTACCGGTCGGGCCAGTTTTTCTTTTAGAGCGACTTTTCCTAAAAGTCTCTCTCACCCGTCTCAATGGCGTAGTTTTGGAGTAGACCTATCCCTCTATTGGACCGCCTTCCAATTAGAGGGCGAGACAGAAGAGTCTTTTGTAGGCTACTTCACCGCTTGAGTTTTTCTTATTTTTCGCCAGCAGACTTGGTGATGCTACATCCGAATCATCCATGTACACATCTGAATCCTCTATGGCTACATCTGAATCAGTTACAATTGAATCTGAAAAAGATACATTTGAGATTGGATTGAGTCACAATTGAGTTGGCTAAAGTTGAATTACAGTTGAATTGGTTACATGGAAGCTTGGTTACAGTTGAGTTGGTTTTCGTTGAACTAGTTACTTTTCTGCCAATAATTCCTGGCAAAGAGAAAAGATCATATCATGAAAATCATCATTATTAGACTATCCACTAAGCTTGAGAAAATCAACAAGGAAAGAATCAAAACCCCATATCCATCATATACTCTTACTATGATCAATCCACAAGATTCTTAAACATCATTATAAGCATTAATAGAGATAAAGATTATATCAGAGTCTCATCATTCATATTCTCAAGACCAGTCAAACTTGTATTATAATTAATAGAAAGGCAATGACTTAAATATGGATCACATGATATTGGTATATAAATGATTAATGTGGGTAATTAGTGTAGGATGAGTAGAATGGGGTTTTACATACCAAACAGCTTGAAAGCCTGTTTCATTGCAAGTAGCTTTAAATTTTAATTGTCAAAGCCAAATTACTTGTTTTCTTTTGGAACCACTAAATTCCTGTTAATTTTAATTAATTAGATGTACTCAACATTTGTTGATGTTCTTTTCTCCCTATTCCATTGATTGTAGGAAAAATACTTGCACCGTTGAATTGGGAGAGTTGAACATCAGCTTCTGCAATTACATTTATCAGGTACGCATTGCTATAGTTTGTTCAAGATATTTATGCTTTTATTTCTCTTCTGATAAAATTGGGATACATGTATATAATGCAATTTCTGTTGTTACATATAAATTGATATGGAAATTTATGCAATATAATTGTGACATACTGTAGTTCCGTGGCTCACTAGTTAATTTGTGAATGTCATTTGAAAAAAATTCCCCTAATTTTCAGTACTGTAATGTGATCCTTAGCGAACATGATACTATGCGTGATATGTAAACTGGTATTCCGAATCCGTGGGGGCGGGCCTCACACTGCGACGGCCGTGGAGGGGGCGACCGTATCTCGCCGGAGAGGGAAGAAGCACCGGTCTGTCACCCCAGCGTCCGTGAAGGGGCATTCGGCGGATGGGAAAACATGGAGAGTAACGGAGTTCTTAAATAAGGTCGAGGGTTCGTCGGGGAAGGAAGGTCATCGGTGAGGGATCTTGATTGGAGTTTAATGGACGACCATCAGCTAAATCACGGGGGTGGCGGTGATTGATTTGGATATTGGCAGGATCATGATCGGACGAGATGCGGAGATGTTGAAGGTGGCCGGCGACATTCGCGGGAGGCGAAAGAGATTTCGGAGATCGGCGGGCAGATTGGGAAGGAAGTGGGAAGAAGATGAAGGGGCCGGGCTGTCCGATCAGCCGAGATCAGATGGTCTAGGGATGGCCACGTGGTAGCATTTGGGGAAGCAAGCGCGACACGTGCTTGGCGCGTGCCTAGGCGGCACGTGCCTTGCACGTGCAGGGCCTTTTATTTATATATTTTTATTTTTATTTTTTTATAAAACAAAATAATTTAAAACTTGAAAAATGGCTAACACGTTGCGGCTCCAGGAGCTGCCACGTGTCAGCACCACAAAATTCTAAAAAATAAATACTTTGTAAAATAAAAAATAAATAGTAAATGGCCTCGGATTGAAAAAGTTTCTTCACGAAAAGTGCTCATCTCGATGAGATCTACAATTTCATGAACACATCAAAATTAAAATCGATCAAACGCACAAAGTGATATTTTTGGGGTATCCCATGTACATAGAATACCTTGATTTTTGGGTTTTATATTTTTTATCATTTTTTAATCAGATAAAAAATCGAAAAAATAATGGTAAAATCAAAGATAAATATTTACATGTTAATCTATTTTTTTGGATTTTTATTAGGTAATAAAAGAAGAAATAAAATTAAATACGAAAAAGACTAATTATGTACAAGTAGTTAGTGAAGACTCGGACTCAATTTGTTTCTTTGATTTCAAGCTCCAATTTGGATTTGGATTTTTACACATTTTAGTAAGTCTTATATCAAAGAAGACAAATGAAAAAGAAATAGGTTAAATATGTACATAAAATAATAGGTCAAAAATCGCTAAATTACAAAATGTACAAAAGAGGCCCAAAATCCAACTTTCACATATGAGCTTCGATTCACTTGAACTTGGTCTTGTTTTGAAGGTATTTGAATGTATATTAGTTCAAAAGTGAGTAGGATTAAAACGGACACCGGATGAGGAAGATATGAGGTTTTTAGTTCGGAAATGCTGAAACTAGGGTTTGGATTTTTGGTCCACTTATTTGGGTTAGTGATTTTTTTTTTGTATTTTTCATTTATTCTTGTTAGTGATATGTACACAATGGAGTTAGTTTTGGGTCATTCGGAGTTAGTATGAATGAGTTTAAAATCCGGAAAGTTAGGCTATTTACAGGTCAATTTTGGTCGGGATTGTTGGCTTCTCATTTTGTGTAGAAATTAGTGCTAAAACGCAATTCTTATGAAAACATGCATGAATGCTAATTATGCAGAATAAATGCAGAAATGCTGTGATTTTGAGGGATTTGAGCTTAATTAATGAGATTTAGAGCGATGAATCTAAGATTCATCAGGCATGTCATCTCCAAGCGAGGCATGGAGGTTGACCCTGCCAAGGCGGATCTCATCAAGCATCTCGAGCCACTGTCCAACACCAAGTAGTTACGATCTTTTCTAGGGCACGTCAGTTTATACCGACGATTCATTTAGGATTTTTCTAAGATTTCCCGACCATTAACTGAATTATTAGGCAAAGACATCGAGTTCTTGTTAGATAACAAATGTCTTAGTGCTTTCCTCACATTGAAGGAGACGATTATCAGTGCTCATGTCCTACAACCAGTTGATTGGCCTCTTCTCTTTGAGATCATGACGAATGCTTCAGATTTTGCGGTCGGGACTGTATTAAGACAGAGGAGGAATGAACTTCTTGTTGCTTTCCACTTTGCCATCCGAACTTTAGATGATGCTCATGGCAACTACACAGTGACATAGATAGAGATGTCGGCAGTGGTATTTGTGTTGGACAAATTCAGATCATATCTTCTTATTTAAAAGATTACAGTTTACATGGATCATTCAGCTATCATATTCTTGATGGAGAAGAAGGATGCCAAGGCACGCCTTCTTATATGGATTCTCTTACTCCCAAAGTTTGATTTGGACATTAGGGATAAACCCGGGGTAAAGAATGTGGTAGTTGATCACCTCTCAGGATTGCAGATAAAGCAACCTTCAGATGAGTACACGCCATAGATTGTAGAGAGATTTCTAGACGACAGTATCTTCGCAGTTACAAAGCTTCCATGGTATGCACATATAGTGAACTTTATGGTTACACAAAAGAATCCACATGGTTGACCGAAGGATCGAGTCATCAGGCTAGTTTCTGAGGAACAATACTACCATTGGAGGATCCGATTCTTTTTTGTGGGGGACAGGATTGTATCTACAGGCAATGTATTCCTCAGGAGGAATACAGTAGTGTCCTCACTCGGTGTCATTCCTTAGAGGCAGGGGGACATCATTTAGGGAAAGAGGACGACGCAGAAGGTACTTCAGAGCGGATTTTGGTGGCCGACTCTTACTAAAGATGCATGCACATTCATGAAGAGTTGCCTGGATTGTTAGAAAGCATTAGGGACAGTCAGTGCTAGAGATGTGATGCCTATGCGACCTGTTATCATTTACAAGATCTTTGACGTGCGGGGCATAGATTTTATGGGACCGTTCTCTTCGAGCAGTGGATTTGATTACATTCTTCTCGTTGTAGATTATGTTAGTAGAATGGTGGAGGCTATACCCACACGAACCACTGATAACGGGATAGTGTGCAGGTTTCAAAGAGAACACATTATTTCACGGTTCGATATTCCATGTATTCTTATTTCAGATGGGGGTAGCCACTTCATTGATAATGAAGTGAAAAAGCTAGTGAAGAACTATGGCATTGATCGTAGAGTAGCTTCTCCTTACCATCCACAGACGAACAACATGGCTGAAGTTTCAAATAGAGAGGTGAAATCCATTCTTCAGAAATTAGTATGAATGGATAGGAAGAATTGGTCACAACTTCTAGACCAGGTTCGATGGGCATATTGTACTGCATATAAGACTCCCTTATGTACCTCACCCTTCAGATTGGTTTATGGGAAGCCACGCCATTTGCCCGTAGAGATCATGCGCAAATTTGAATGGGCTATCAGAGGTAATTCATTAGATATGCAGAAAGCAAGAACCAAGAGGAAGATGGATCTGAATGAGCTAGTAGAGATTCGAAATCAGACATACGATAATAGCCTCATTTATAATGACAAAGTGAAGAGATGGCATGATAGACACATTCGACACAAGATCTTTGTCCTTGATCAGAAAGTCTAGTTGTTTAATGCACGATTGAGAATTATTCCTGACAATTTTAAAAGCAGGTGGGAAGGACAGTACATAGTCAGAATGGTGCACGACAATGAAAGTATTGCTATATCAAACATGTCACCTAGTGCAGAGCCATTCGTGGTGAATAGGCAGATGCCGAAGCACTTCGTAGAGACTTCTAATCATCTGGCTCGTGTTGAGGTGATCTACATTGTACAGATACATGACTACTCTTCCAGTTAATTGCATCCGGTACAAAGACCTGCGAGCGAGCCTTTCGGTTTTCTAGAGTACACTACCTGTATATTCTTCGTAGTCCACAATCGTCCCCATTTTTTTGCTCGTCTTATATCCTCAGGATACTAGATCCTACAGGGGGACTAATTGCTCGTTGATTTGCGCCTTTTGATTATGTTCTTTTTACTTTCCTTTTCTCTTCCTTTCTTTTACACTAATCACTGGTCCCTAAATTTTGACCACATTCTTTTTATACTTAGGATACCTTATCCTAAGTATAGGGGGGACCGAGTGATTTCATTTATTTCATTTTCCTTTATTTCTTATGTTCCTTCATTTGTATATTCATTTTCCTCAGTCACCTCATTTTTTCTTCCACTATAATTACGATAACATGATCGTAAGTATAGGGGGTTGATTGACTTCTATTCTTTTATTCTTTTTCACCCACTTTTACTTGGCATGAGTTATGTCCTCCTTTTTCTCTTTTGACACTATGAGGACATAACACAAGCTAAGTATAGGGGGTGCATATATATTGTATATATACTTTTTCCCATAACTCTTACTTTTATGTATTTTCTATATCTATAAAATCCTTAAAAAGTGAATAATGGTTAATTTAAAATCCATTTATTCATTATTTATAAAATCATTGTAGATAAGTAAAATGTGTCTAAAATCCTTATTTAAAATTCTTAATTTAACATATGTATATAAAATATGTATTTAATATGTATAATATTATTTAAAATCCTTTTTATTAAAATATATGTAAAAATCATTTAATCTTTGTAAAATTCTTTGTATCTAAATTTGTAAAATACATTAGTTATTTAATTCATATAAAATATTGGTAATTTATCGTGTAAAATTCTTACATATAGACTTGTTTATAAAATTCATAAAAATTATAAAATCCTTAAAATCCACAAAAATAAGTGAAATTCAAAAAATATACTTCACAAAACATGGTTGCATTTGCATTAGCATTTTTCAGAATAAGTTTGATTTTTAGAACTAAAGATTGGGAATAGTCTAAATGATGGAGCATGATTATGGCCTTAACTTTCATTGTAAGGTGCCTTGTTAGGAATTGAAATTTAGACTCTTCAAGTCATTACCTTAAATCTTTGTGTTCCATGAGACCGTGATTGGGAAGTCAACTTAAACGTGCCTAAGTAGAACACTTGGTGTCATCCGTTTAACTCTTCATCAATGAACTAATTTTGGACACATGCACTTTGCACTTAGCTCGACTTGCTTGGGGTTGCGAAGGGCACTTCATTTTAGTGGTGCATTTTCATCCTTGTCTAGTAGCGTGGACTTCTAAAGGCGAGAGTTGTGGGGTAGAAATAATGCTTCGGATGAGGGAAGGATCAACTGGCACAATTTTTCCAAGACCTCGAAAAATGGACGGAATGAAAAGATGCTATATCCGTCGAGGCACAAAAAGATTGATGTAGTGCAAGCAACATTACAAAGCAAATCCAAAAAGAAGCTACCAAATACAAATATGACCACAATGGTCCAAGCTTCCACCAAAAAACATGCACATCTTAGTGGAGACTCAGCTACACTGGTTGGGCTTCACAAGGAGATGTGATGACACTGGTCACACTCCAGTTTTTTTCTCATTCTTCTACATTCTCTCTCTATTCGATTGTGAACACAACACGACCTGACCTTATAAGGGAATACTTCCTTCTCGAGGAAAGAGTAGCTGGATGACGAACCAATGGGTGTGTATTATTGGGATGGGTGGTTTCTTCGCTTCTTCAAGCAGGAATAGCTAACGCAATTCACACACAGTACAGATTGAATTCAAGGCTGATAGAGTTAGCGATATGGATGAGTGGACCTGAGCTGGTTGTTGAGGAGAACCTAAATAAGGATTTGTGGAACTTGAGGACTATTGAGACGAAAATCCTAATCCTAGTTAAGGATCCGAGAAAATACTTGTTTCAGGCCCATCCAAGCTCTTTCCTTTGTCTATTCACATGAATTGGTTTAGGAAAACAAATTCATTCTAACCTTCTTTCTTTTTCTCTTATTTTTCAAATAAGTATTTGCTAAGGGACTAGGAAAGTTTAGGTATAAGGGATTGATGAATCCACGATTCACTAACATTATGTCTGTATTTTGTCTTAAAATCCTTAACAAATACATGTAAATAGCAATTATTTTCCATCTTTTATAGAAACCACATTCATGAATAAAAACACAATTTTATGCATCAAAAACATATAAATAAATAAAAGAATAAAAATAAATAAAAGAAAAGAAGGCAGATTGTAAATATGTATATATGTAAAATATGACTTATAGAATAAATATAGTTGAAAGATATATTTATGTATCCTAACCTCTGAGACCATGTCAGCATCGATTGGTCGACAAACAAACAAGTAATGGGAGATAAGGAAAGAAAATCATAAAAAGAATTAATTATGCACTCCACACATTCTTCACTATTTATCAAATAATTATCAAGTCTTCATTGATTTTTAATTAATTCATATGGAACAGTTTTCATCAAAATCTTTTCTTAATTATTTCTAAAAACGTATAGAAAAATATAAAAATAAGTTAAAAAATTATCTTGTATATATAACAAGAAATCCAACTTTCAAATTGTCAATTTCTCAACTTCCGAACATCATGAAGTTCTCATACGAACTCCAATTTCACTCTACCCACCTTTAACATTCATAAAATAATATTCTCTGATTAGAGGCGATCTTACTAAAATCGGAGCACGTTTGCAAAAAAGTCAATTTTTTGGGACCTAACGACAACTGGGTTTCTGGACTATTTATTTTATCTAGAACACGTTATTTATAATTTAATTAATTTTATAATTTTTAATTGTTTTATTGATCTTGTTTTTAACCATGATTTATTTCAGAATTTTTTAACACTATTTGATATTTTAAATAACCCTAATTGATAGATGAATTTGACTTGTATAGTATATACCTGTATTTATTAATAAATTTAAACTAATAACCAATGAAATATAAAAATGACAAGTTATTTATTAATGTATTAAATTAAAAATCAAAAGTTCATTTATTAGGTAATCTACGTACCTATTTATTAACATTATATTTATATATCATAAATTATTTAATATTTATAAAAAATAATTATTCTATAATATAAACAAATGAATCATTTATATTTTTCGTTTTTATCCCTAATTAAAATAATATAATTTTTTAATTAAAAATTTATACTATATTTATTCATTGGCCTATCATGTGCTGATACATGTTAGCACATGGGTTGTCTTCTTCAAGAACTGAGCAGTTCCAGTTCTATTCTAACACCTCATCTTCACCTAATTATTTTCTCATCACCATTCATCCTTCACTCGATCTAATCCCTTCATTCTATAGATTTAACAACCTTCTCAAATGCCTACCATCTGATCTAATCCAAATCCCTATCGATTCGCCTATAAATTAATCCCAAGTTGCTCAGTTGCAACTAACTCTTCCTCCACCAGAACAAACTGGCCAACCTCCCTTCTTTCTCCACAGTGTGCAACCACCTCTAGCTATGACAGGGCCTGGTCACCACTCCGAGTGTAAGAGGACTCGTCGATGGAGGGTTCCAAGGTGTTCGTTCGCCTTGCATCGCCACCCTTGCGTGTGTCCAACTCCGGGAGTGCCGCTCTGTTAAGCAACTACGAAAGTTCATACAACTTCTATTCCCAGGTAATTCATCCATCCTCATTTTAATTCCTCGAATTTTGTGTCAGTTTATGGCATATAATCACACCATTAGATCGAGTTAATCATCTTCTTTCATCTACATGCAAATCACCTCTCAATTCTAGTTCAAACTAGTTAGATTTGATCCCCAAATCTATCTCCCCAGAACACTATATTCGAGCTACAACTACGTTTATCCCTTGGCCGATTCCACCATAAATAGAGCTCCTAATTCTCACTTGCAGGATATGATCGTTTTTTAGAGTGCATCTTCACATATGGAGAACCGTCCTTTTCATCAATTGAATCCAATCGAACTACGATGCAATATTTAGGGGTTGAAGCCCTCATTGAATACCAGGTCCAACAGCCGTATAACATCTTCTCCCTCGACTCCTCTTGCAGTGGGCATGCTCGAGAGGGTGGGGAGTACCCTCTCTGGCCCCATCTCTGATTTGTCATCACTAGCTACTACTGTTGATCGTCGGAGAAAGGAAAAATGCCGCAGTCGTTCTTCATTTGGGGAAGAACAACCCCGACCTCCAGACATAGCGGAATCGTGACACCTGCCCAGAAGAAACAATCCAGAGCACGCGCCACGATCTAATCGTGGCCCTTCATTATGAAATGGTGGATATATTGCAGTTGAGCCCCGCGAAGTACCAAAATTCGCCCGTGCCTCCAAAATTTCTAGAATTTAGATTTAGGTCCCCACACGGGTACCTAAATGAAGGAAACTTCTTTTCGTTACTTTTTAGTCCGTGTCAGGGACCAAGTTGTAAACATTTTTATTTTATTTTCTTTACAGTTCTACCTATGTACTATATGGATTGTTTTGACACTCTAGAGACATCATGTTTTATTGATTTTTCTAGGGCAGTTACATAACTACCCTAGCGAGGATTTATTATATTTTCGAGATTTTTCATTGTGTTTTTGGTTTCATTTGATTTTCAAACTTTACATCCATTTTGTGTTTTGTTGTGTTTTCTCTTCGAGCCCATTGCTCGAGCTCTTCGTGGATCTACTATATAGTATCATTATAGATATTTCTACCATCTATTACTATATTATAGATCATCTTTGTTTTGAAAACTATCACTGAAAATTGAATAAAAATTAGAAAATTAAAAATCAAATAAAAATTTCAAAAACTAAAACCAATAAAAAGTTTTTCACGCTTTCTTCAAGAAGAAATTAAAATCACAAAAATATCCTTTTCTCTCAAAAATCTAAGTATTGATATCGTGCTTTCTCCAGTTCGACCCGGAGACACTTACATAGTTATTAGTTAGTGTAGATAAAAATAGGAGAGAGGATCACTTCTCTCTCTCTCTCTCTTATTTTTATCTTGTTTGATCAATGAGAGTTTTGTTTTGAGCGATTCTTCTACACCGACTTATTCTTTTTACCGGTCACAAACCCCCCGTTATCAGGTTGATGAGACATGATGGGTAGCTATAAGAAGGGGTACAAATGAGGGGAATGGTAAGTCATTACCAATTATAGTTGAAGACACCTTCCGAGACGATCGTTGCGACCATTCTGTTCGATTATATTAAGTGAAACTATCTCCTCCAAACTAGATGGGATGGTCGCCATCATACTCGATGATTCCGGAGGGGATGGTCACTGATGATCATCTCTCCTGGATGGAGTAAAGAAATCCCCTCCTCTTGGGAGAGATATAGAAGCACGAAGGGGATGGTCAAAACAATTCTCTTTGGGTGCTTCCATCACCAAAATTGTGCTAATGACATCCGTGCTCAAAGGTACAGTTGTTGATGTTTGTCCCCTCTGGCGAGATGTATTTTGGTGCCTCTTCTCTTTGGATAGAGATAGACACACATAAGGTGAATAAACACGCGGGGTAGGGGTAGGGGGTAAAGAGTATTTATGTGGAATAATGATTAATTTAAAATAAATTAGCTGAAAAAAATCATTATAAGTAAGCCACATTACATGGATATCTAAACATGTTTACCCACTTTGGGGCTATGTGTTGTGTCTGAGTTTGACCTATCCATGACGTATAAACGCTCCGCTAAATCGAACTACTTTTGGTGTAATCCAAAGCTTGCAAAAAGCATGCATATTGCTAATGTTTATTTTCCAAACTAGAAGAACGCATTCCACACAGAATGCCTCGAGTTACACAACCTCGTATGAATCTATCGTTCACACAAGATGAAAGGCTTTCACAAAAATGCCTTACGATACACAACTTCACCAAGAGTTTATCTTCCTTTTGAAAAAAAAGAGATCTTTACATAAAATGCCCTTTAACAAAGGGTAAAGATGAATAGAATTATTCGAATAAAGCCTTAAAAACATGTAGAAATGTAAATGTAAACCAAGAGTGACTTCAGAGTAAAAGGCTTCTTGAGTGAAAAAGTGAGAGTCATGAAGAATATGAATAATTGAGAGCAATTTGCTTGGCTTAATCTTCTTTTGAACATTCGAAATTTTCTCACAATAGTAAAGAGTGTTGGTGTTGCGTAAAGAACCAACGCACATTGTCTGTGTTTTCAAGGGCAGAGTGTAAGGTTCTTTACAGACATAAGGGATCCCTAGGAATAAAAAAAGTAAAATATTTTACTGAAAATAAACACTTCAGCTCACTGGTGTATTGGTGCAAAAAGGTGTGTACTTGTGCATCAGGGAAAAAACACTAGCAAAAATGTTCAATGGCCAGTGTATACACGTCTACACAAAGGTGAACCCATGCAACAACTATTATAAGAATAGGAGTGTTAAGACAACAAAGTTCAAAAGACTAGCAGTCAATAATGTAGCAATGTACATGGACATGTAGGGGGTGCTATAGTAGGTGTGGAGCTTCAATTTGAACGTGCTTAGGTATTGATGAATTCGATATTTATTAACGTAAGACTAAAATATTATCTTAATTCACGAGAATTAATTCATGAAAAAAAGCACAATAAATTGCGTAAAATAATAAAATAGTAAAAATAATAAGGGCAATAACAATGGACTAAATGTGTATTATTATCTTGTAAATAAGTCCAAGAAATAAAAAACTGAATAAGATTAAGAAAAAAGTAAGGAGTCAAAATTGTGCATATATTCACTTATATTTAATCATGTTAACCCCAAATGACACAAAATTAATTTTGTCATATACATATTACTTACATAAAAGAAATGCTAAAAAATACCAATATGTAAATATTACAAATAAAACAAAAACAGGTTCTAAAGACAAAGCTGAAACTCTCCTCCATATAGTTTCCTATTAAATCATACTCACTTTGAATTAATGTATGTGAAATTATCTACAAAACAAAATTAAACTCTAAGAAATAGGAGGTCATATGTAAAACTTGGCTTCTACCACCAATTGTATATTGTACAATCCTGATAACCAGGGATGAGCAAAAAGACGGGCCGGCCCGACCCAGCCCGAAACCCGGCCCGAAGTAGCCCGCCCACGACCCGAGCCTGTGATGAAATGGGCGGGCCTGGGCTATTTTGGATGCCCGAGTGCGTTATCGGGATGGGCTCGGACATGGCCGAACCTGAGCCCGAAGCCCGCGGGCTGGCCCGACTTACGGCCCGAGCATCGGCCCGATGAGCCCGGCCCGAGAATCAGCCCGACCCGACCGTGAAAATAACTTAAAACGTATCGTGCCCCCTCGCGCCCCGCCCCCCATTGCCCCTTGCCCAAACCGCCGCAACCCACGACTCCCCCAACCCCCGACTCCCCCAGTACCACACGACCCCGTCCACACTCATCCCCTTGCCCGACGCCCATCCGACCTCCGAGTCTTCGACCTCTCCCGTCCATCCGACTCCGATCTCCCATCCATCCTCCCTCCAACCGTGACCCACCTCGCCGCCCCAGCCCATACCCAGAGGTGCACTGCACGTGCAACACAGCCGCACAGGCCTGCCGTGGTGCCGCCCAGTGCGTCCACCACTCCCCGCGGCCCCGCCCGACCGTCTCCTCTTCTTTGACCGCCCATACCCGAAGGTATACCTTGCTATTTCTCCTCTTTGATATATTTTTTTTATTTATATTGTTGAATAGTATACATGATGGATGTGTTGAATATATTGTTATTTATCGGAATATTTCCAATGAAATTTCAGTCATTATGCATGTTTGATTTGTCCAAATTAGATTACGAATTAGATTCATAATCGTCGTTGTATGATTGTATGATGTGTATCCAATGAGACATTGTGCATGTCGTTGACTCGTGGTTGTGATGTTATTATCAATCTTAATAGATGTTGAATACACAAAATGAGAATGATGTCGCCCCTCCTACAATAGAGGATGAATTTGTAAGAGGGGAAGAACAAGAGAAAGATGACTTGGTTGAACCCGAAGGGCAGAACAAACGTTCACGACAATCTCAGTCATGGGTTTGGAATCATTTGATAAAGATAGGTACCATTAATGGAAAGGAAATGTGTCGTTGTAATCACTGCAAGAAACCATTATCATGCCAACTGAAAAGTGGGACAAGTCATCTAATACGACATTTAGAGAATAAATGTCTCTACTACAAGAAGGATGGGAATGGTCAAACCTTGTTGAATGTGCTTACATCCGATGAAGGGAGTACAATTTCTTCTTAAAAATTTAATCCAGAACATAGCCGCTCTGAACTTGTCAAATGGGTAATCTCTGGAGAAATGCCATTTACAGTTGTAGAAAATCCCAAGTTTCACAGTTTTGTTGGAAGTCTACAACCTAAATATAATGTCATGTCTCGTTTTACATTGAAAAGAGACTGCATGAAACTGTATGAGGTTGAGAAGAAGAATTTGTTGAGCCTCCTCAATAAATCTGGTGCGAGGATTTGCATAACAACTGACATGTGGTCTTCTATTCAGAATTTGGGGTATATGGTCATCACAGCTCATTTCATTGATGATTGTTGGAAGTTGCAGAAGAAAATTTTGAGTTTTGCAGCACTAGCTTTACGTCATACTAGTGATAACATATCGGATATGATGATTACCAAGTTGGCTTCATGGAATATTACAAAATTGTGCACGTTACAACAGATAATGCGTCTACCAATGATGTTGTGACAAGGAATTTGGTAGATCATTATGCGGCAACCAACTCACTTTTACTTGGTGGTCGTTTTTTTCGTGTTCGATGTTGGGCACATATTCTAAACCTTATCGTGCAGGATGGTCTGTCTGAGATTGGCGAAATAATTGGAAAAATTCGTACCATGGTGAAATGCATTAAGTATTCTACCCGTCGTCATCAGGAGTTTCTTGATTATGCCTGTCAGGCACGCATTCCAGTAACAAAGTCCCTAAGGTTGGATGTAAGCACACGATGGAATTCTACCTAATGCTTGAATCTGCAACATTGTATCAGAAAGTCTTCAATCGAATGAAGACTCGAGAATTTCAGTTGATGGATGTCCCATCACCCTCCGAGTGGAAGAAGGTGGAGCTCATAAAGGGAATTTTAGAAAACTTCTATGCTGCAACTAACTTCTTTTCCGATCAGAAATATGCAACTGCCAATCTATTTTTTTGTTTGATTTTTGAGATAGAGAAAGAGTTGATTTCCTTACAAAACAATGAAGATGCTTCAATCCGGAGTATGGCCACAAAAATGTTCATTAAATTTGACAAGTATTGGGCATCCAAGGAGACTATGTTGCCTCTAGCCATCGCAATTGTTCTAGATCCACGTTACAAGTTTGAGTTTTTTTACGTTTCTCTTACTCAGATATGTACTCGTTGGAGGAGGTAACTGAATATGTGGGACAGGTGGAAGCAGTTTTCCAAGCATTATACGATGAGTACGCTTTGAATTTTAAGGGAAAGGAAGGTGCAGAAAATACAATGCAAAGGCCTGTTGAATGTGATCCATGTGAACCACGAGTGAAGGAGGACACCAGATTGAAGTTCTAAAAAAGAAGAAAGTCTTGAGATATACAGAATCAGGAAAATCTGAGCTACAATTGTACTTAGAAGACAACTCTGCTGACAATGTTGATGATTCCACCTTTGATATTTTGTTGTGGTGGCAACTAAATGCAAGCAAATATAGAATTTTGTCACACATGGCACGTGATATTTTGACAATTCCAGTCTCAACTGTTGCATCAGAGTGTGCATTCGGCACCGGAGGAGGGTCCTTGATGCCTACAGGAGCCGCCTTCATCCAAAGACTGTCGAAGCTTTAATTTGCACTCAAGATTGGATACGTGGTGAAGTGAGTGACTCTGCGGATGATGAAGAAGATGATGACAATGCAGAGTCTACTAAACATCCATCTGGTTAGTATTCATTCAATACATTTCTAAATATTATCTTTTTTCAACCTATGAGTGACGCTGATGTAGCCATATAGGCCTAAGTGTCTACAATCTTCAGATTTGATTGTAAAACATTTGCACTTGCATTGCAGGTTTCTGATGAGGTTCATTTGAAGAAAATGTCGAGACTCGAGAATCATGTCATGTCATGTGCCGTTCTCTCTTTTTTAGGAAACTTTTAAAAACCTATTGTAATATTTTTGAAGGCGAACAATATTTTTTGTTTGGGACTTCCTTCTACTTTATTTGTGCTAACTCCTTCTGCTTTGAAGTTTATCGGTTCCACGAGCCTTGTGCTGGCATTGTTTTTTGTTTTTCTCTGTTATATTATTTCAATAGATCTTCCTTTTTACATTTGCTTTATTCTCTTGATTCATATTTTTATACTATCAAACTATGCAAAATCATCCAAACATTGTTCGTTTTTACGAATTAAGTTGTTTAACCATCGGCTACATTCATTTCTTGAAGAAGCACATATTTAATCTCTAAATTTTCAAATAAAAATTTCATTATATTAGAGATTAAAAAAATAAGGGTAAAATTTATCCATGTAACAGGCCGGCCCGACCCGACCTGGCCCATAGACTTGCGGGCCGGGCTCTGGCTTGGGCACCAATATCAGAAAAAAATCGGGCCCAGGCCCGGCCCACCAGCCCACCAATTTGAACCGGGCTCGGGTTGGGCTGGGTTAGGCCCGGCCCGGCCCGATACTCATGACTACTGATAACTTTACACAATCATTTCGTATAGATATTTTGACCATTTCACGTTATTTCCTTTTTATTTGTTTCTTATTTTATGCTTTAATCAGTCATAAAGGAATTAAAATTAAAAAATAAAATTAGTAAAAATATTGATTATGACCTTGTAGATATTGTCCCATAACATTTACATACCTATTCATGTATTATTCATAATTGGATCATATAAAATACTCATACAAAACTATTGATCAGATGTGCATATTATGGACTGAACAGTAGCAGAGCAGGCGTAATCGGATTGACTGGAAATGGAATCGAGTGTACAAACCTTTTATCAAAGTTGATCAAGGGACAAATAGAAAAGGAATGGACAAAGAAACAAGAATATGGAATGAGACTAAAACGAAGATAAAACACAAGGAAGGAACGCTTGATCAGAGTTGACCAGAGGAGGGAAAATGGTGAATAAAACTCAACTAGATTCAAAAGTGAGACAAAATTGAACAAAAAATACACAAATCTAAGCTATAAACCTAACATGGAAAGGAAATGGGTGGAATCTACAACGAAGTGGTTGTCACCTCGGCATCTTGCAGAAGAGAAGCTCGGCTCAAGTTGGAGCCATGAGCACTCGCCAATGAACTGGATCACTCCTCTATCTCTCCTCTCTCCCTTTCTCGACGATAATGGAGCACGACTATCAACGGGAGGTGTAAGAAAGGACAATGGTTGATGAAAATGGGTTATGAACATAGGGCTATATTTATAGGGAATGGACTAAGCTTGGAGAAGGATATGGAGGACCATCATCAGGAGCTTTTTCCACGAATGGGCATGGCCCATGTGAATATGCCCGGTCAAGGCATGTCAGTTCCGAAATTCCCTGTCTGGGCATTGATCAGCGAACGGTTCGCCGATCGGCAAACCGTTTGCCGATCAACGCCTGCTCCCCATTCAACGCCTGCCACCCGCGCCTCCCGAGGCGCTCTCGCGTGCCCGGGATTCCCGCACGTGCCCGGGAATCCCCGCGTGCCCGTGATTTCGGGGGTGGGACCCAGTCGGCGAATGGTTCGCCGACCGGGTTCCCTATAAATAGAGGGCTTCGCCCTCCATTCCCCCCACGCCATCCTCTCTTCTTTCTTCAAAGGCTCCCTCTCCTCTCAAAGGCTCAAGCTCCTCCTCCCTTCCAAGGCTTAAGGTATGCATTGTTTATTTTATATAATTTTATTTGTATAATTTCAATTAATTTAGTTTAATTAATTTTGAGAAAAAAATGTATGGCCAATGTTAGATGTGATTACAGATTCATTTCCCCGCATTTTAGATATAATGAAAATATGTCATTTTATTTGGATCACTCATAGAACAGTAGTTAGCAATTAGTAATTAGCAATGTATCAATCATAGAAAAATAGTTCTTCCGGCATATTAGTTAATTATCAGAAAAATATTAATATTAATTACTATTAAATAGTAAGTAGTTAATTATTGTTAATTAATAATAAATAGTAGGTAGTTAATTATTATTAATTACTAATGAATAGTAATTAGTTAATTATTATTAATTATTAATAAATATTAATAAGTTAATTATTTGGAAATTATTATTAATTTAACATAAGTTAGTTATAATTATTAAGTACTAATAAATAGTAAGTAGTAATTATTATTAATCACTAATGAATAGTAATCAGTTAATTATTATTAATTGCTAATAAATAGTAGTAAGTTAATTATTTAGAAATTATTATTAATTTAACATAAGTTAGTTATAAATATTAATTACTAATAAATAGTAAGTAGTAATTGCTATTAATTACTAATAAGTAGTAATTAGTTAATAATTATTAATTGCTAATAAATAGTAGTAAGTTAATTATTATTAATTACTAGTAAATAGTAATTAGTTAATTATTAGGAAATTAAAATTAATTTAAAAGTAGTTAATTATATTAATTAACATTAAATAGTAAGTAGTTAATTATTAGTAATAAATAGTAATTAGGAATTTATTAAGTAGGATATATTAAGTAGTTAATTATTAGCAAGTTATTATTAAATTTAAAGTAGTTAATTATTATTAGGTACTATTAAATAGTTATTAGGAAATTATTATTAATTACTAACAAAGATTAATTAGTTAATTATTACTAATAAATCGTGATTAGGAATTTATTAATTAGTAAGTAGTAATTAGTTAAATATTAGGACATTGTTATGAATATAAAATTAGTTAAATATTAGTATTAATTACTAATAAATTGTAATTAGGAAATAATTATTAATTACTAATAAATAGTAATTAGTTTATCATTAGTAATAAATAGTAATTAGGAATCTATTAGTTACTAGGAAGTAATTAGTTAATTGTTAGCAAATTATTATTTATTTAAAAGTAGTTAACTACTATTATTAGTTAGTAATAAATAGTAATTACGGAATTTTTATTAATTTCTAATTGATAGTAATTAGTTATTTATTACTAATAAATAGTAATTAGGAATTTGTTAATTAGTAAATATTAATTACTTAATTATTAGGAAATCATTATTAAACTAAAATTAGTTAATTATTATTATTATTAATTAGTCATAAAAGTAATTAGGAAATTATTATTAATTACTTATTAATAGTAATTACTTATTTATTATTAATTAGGGAACTATTATTAAATTTTAATTAATAGTTATACAGTAATAATGAAGTAGTAATTACTCATTATTAAGTAATTATCTGTCAATAGTATCAATTACTAAATAATTAATAGTAACTATTATTAAATTTTAATTTGTAAGTATCAATTACTAAATACTAAATAGTAATTAGTTAATTAGTATTTATTATTAATTATGTACTTATTACTTGTTAGTTAATAGTAATTAGTTAATTAAGTAATTAGGTAGTTAATTGTTAGGTATAGTATATTAGTACTTAAAAAGAAGTAAGTAATAAATTTTTATCTGCTTATTACTGAATAGATTACATTGTCTTTATCTTTTTATAGAAAATGGCTAACATAGCTCCCTTACTTGTGTGTTGGAATGGTGCAATTGTCACTGAGAACGGGAATGTAACCTACGAGGGGGGGTCTAGTAAGATGATAGGTTTTCCGGAGTCTGGCAGTTTTGAGGAACTAGTACGGATGATTCGTACTGTTACTGGATATAGGGAAGGGGAGTACAACGTCCGTATCACATGTAGATGGCCTATGAACGTGAACACCTTCTATCCAGTAGTGCTCACTGATACTTCGACAACCAAGTTAGTGTTGGACATTGCTCGGTCTCTTGGAATGATGCAACTGATGGTGGAATCGGATCCCACTGGAAGTCATGAGTTCCACGTTACCAACATTGGCGAGTCTTCTCGAAGGGGACGAGAGGCTGCTACGTGCAGTATCCCAGACCTAAATATGAATTATGAGGAGGAAGAGGAGGATTCTACTATCATTCCCGAGGTGAATGTCGAGGAAGCAGATGAAGACACGGTCGACGAGGAGGAGGACGACAACAACGATGTCAGTGTACACTTGGATGACGTCCACGGTCAGGAATCACTCATCGGTTCGATCAACAACGAACCAATCTTCGATCCTACGGTTGATTACGGCATGACCTTGGAACCTATGCCGGAGCTCCCTGATATTTTTACTGATGACGATTGGATTGTAAACAGTTTTGCAGAGGAAGCACAATTCATCAGCGAGCCGCAGGACACCATATTCCCCGATAGGAGTGGACTGGAGTATTGGAATAACATATATTTTAATTCAAAAGATGATTTAATTGATGCAGTAAGAACCTGAAGTATGGCAAAATACGTACAGTACAAAGTGCTCGCATCAAAAAAAGACATCTACACCGTAGGATGTGCATTGCCTAACTGCAAATGGAGGTTGCATGCTAGCTGCAGCAAGAGGAACGAAGTTTGGAAGGTTCGAACTTATCGTGAGGAGCATACATGTCGTAACCCGGTACTTTTAACTGACAACCGACAGTGCAATACTAAATTCATTAGTCGGTTTATTCTAAAGACTCTTAGATCCAACCTTACACTTACCCCCAGTGTGATTAGAAGTCTTGTTTCAGATACGTACCACGTCACAATTTCATACAAAAAAGCCTGGTTAGCAAGGAAGCATGCTTTGAGGAAAATTTTTGGTGATATGGGGTTATCTTACGCGGATATCCGGAGGTTTATGTGGACGATGAAACAAACCAATCCGGGTACCTGGTATGAATTCCAAACAGAGCCTTACATTGATCCCCAGTCTCGTCAAGTAGTCCCAGTGAAAATTGCATTCTTTCGATTATTTTGGGCATTCGGTCCGTCGCTGACAGGCTTCACATTCTGTCGACCAGTTATGAGCATAGATGCTACACACCTGCATGGAAAATTTAAAGGTCACTTGCTCGTAGCCACTTCGGTTGATGGGAACGGCCATATATTCCCTGTTGCCTTTGCAGTAGTCGAAAAGGAAACGTTGGATGCCTGGGAGTTTTTCTTACATAAATTATCCTTTCTAATTCAGCGAGAGGGTATCTATTTTTTGAGTGATCGTTTCAGTGGTTTGAAGAATCTGCTCCCCAAATATTTTCCAGCTGATCGTGGACATTGTCATCGATTCTGCCTGAGGCACATGCAAGCGAACATGCAAAGGGCGGGTCATGATCGCTGGGCGCAAGGAAAATTTTACAGTGCAGGGGTGGTAACCAATACACACGCCCATGATCGGATTATGAGACGGATCCAAGTTAATGCTCCTGAAGCGTACGAATGGATTATCCGCCAGGAAGATGGGGATCAGAATTTCTGGGCATTGTCATACGACCAAGGACGTTGCTACGGGAACACAACGACGAATCTGTCGGAATGTTTCAACAGTGTGTTGAAGGGAATGCGCGGCCTTCCGATACTGATAATGATTCTTGCGATCTTTTATCGTTTAAATACCTACTTCATTGCTCGCCGCAGGCAGGGTGCAGGTACTACCTCGGAGCTAATGCCGAGGTACAACAAGATTATTGATGATAACGTGCAGTTAGCTCGCGCACATGATGTTGAGCAATTCTCTCACACAGTATTTGAAGTTAAATGTCGTGAAGGCAACTATAGAGTTATACTGAACGGGACTGAATCTGAATGCACATGTGGATTTATGCAGTGCTTTCATCTCAAATGCTCGCATGTCATCACGATTTGTGGACACGTTAACGTCGGTATCGAGCATGTGAAGAACTGTTTGTATTACTACACTCCAACCGCATTTCGCCAAACATACGCAGCCGAATTCTCACCGATACCTGATCGGCGGTACTGGCCATCAAATGTACCTAGAGCAATCTTGATGCCACCGAATGTGCAAATAGGGCCCGACCGACCTCGATCTCGAAGAATCCAGAACAGTATGGATGAAATGGGGCGTGTGAACGTAAGGTGCGGTATATGTAGACAGAGTGGTCACACACGTGCAACATGTCCCGAACGGTGAATGTAACGATGCTGTGTAACATGCACTAAATGAATTGTCAATGTCTATGTTGTCTTCCACATTCATTGATATATGTTTTTAATCGGAATATTTATGATACTGTTTATCTTTAATGCTAAATGTTTTTTGAGGTAGGAAATGGATTCCTCTCCCGGACCGCTTGATGCTTCAGTTCTGGTTCAGCAGAACCACCACATATCCGCATCACCGCTCAACGAGGATGCAACGGTATCATTGTACACAATTAACAATTCGATACCAAAACTTGTGGTAACATTGCACTGTGTGGTTATACAGAATTTCAGATTCGTGGAGCATGGACGCGTCCTCAACAAGCTATTGGTTAAACCCCGGAGTGCGGAGTTCGATCAGTTGCTGGGGACAGCTGGCTTGCTATGCGTAAGCAAAATGAGGAGGGCGAACCTCGACCAGTCACTTCTAATGGAACACATGTTTACTTTGCGCAATCATATACCATTATATTGTGTATACAATGGAACCATCAATAATAATAATATTACTATTATATTTACGTATTATCCATTATTATTATAAAATAGTTATAAATATTTATATACAATAAAATAATCAATAATATTTATACATTATCAATTATAAAATAATAATGTATAAAAAAATGCGTATTATCCATTACTACTATAAAATAAGTATAAATATTTATATACAATGGAACAATCAATAATACTTATACATTATCAATTATAAAATAATAATGTTTAAAAAATAGTATTTTATCAATTATAAAATAATAATGTATAAAAAATAGTATTTTATCAATTATAAAATTCTAATGTATAAAAAATAGTATTTTATCAATTATAAAATAATAATGTATTAAAAAATAGTATTTTATCAATTATAATGAATAATATATATACTTTATAATTTATACATTATCAATTATACGTTATAAATTATAAGATTTTTACATTAGGTGGGGACTGGGCGCAGATCGGGGAAGGTTCGCCGATCGGCGAACAATTCGCCGATCTATGCCCTGACTTGGAATTTCGGAACTGGCATGCCCTGACCGGGCATATTCACATGGGCCATGCCCATTCGTGGAAAAAGCTCCATCATCAGCGCTGACATGTACTGATAGACCACCGCCCCTAATGGTTGGCAGTTCGAAATGACAGGGAGAGAAGGGCGGACAAAGAAGAGGGATGCGCTATTTACCAGGGTTGGCAATGCATGGGGCTCTAATCAAAATATGCCATGTGGCAATCAACGACGCAATCTACAAAAGGAAAAAAAGTTGACCAGTTTATATAGAACGCATAAATTAATCAATAAATAACAAGTAAACTAAATTTAAGAATGTTTAAATAAAAATGTAGATAATTTAAAAATAATAATATATGGTATTTGTAAATTAATTATATACTATTATTTTAATATTTAAAATAATTATGATTTATAAATTATAGGTATAATTTACCTATATAATCAATATACATATTTTTAAATCGATAATGACATATAAGTTAAGATATTTTATACTTTATTATATAATTTAATGATTGTATATTTTTTAAAAATATGCTACAAAAATTAAATACATGTACAATATAGTTTAAATATACTAATATTTTAGGAATTTACTTTTATCTGATGTATTCTCAATGAAATTTATTTTTATTTTTATTTTTGTTTTGAAAATAAGAAGCATAAAAGACATTACCTGAAAGATAAATAACGAGCCTAAAATCAACTGTACACATATATCAAGAGGGGTCCCAAAACATACTTTTTGCATAACTAACTCTATTTTTATGCAACCACTTTAATTTGATTGATAATTTTATAACTTGAACTTAAAAGTGAATTTGCCTAATTCAGAGTTCGTACTTGTAATATGAAGTTCATCAATTTGGTTTTATAGCCTTTTGGTTTTGATATTTACATGTATTCATGCATAACGAATTTTAGGATATATTTTTTATTTTTCTCGTGACTTTTATGTACATTTAAGAAAAAAGAATTAATTGAAACAGAGAAAGCGGTTAATCGATCGAAAACAAAGAAGTTTTGTATATAGTATGTATACTTATTCATTCAGGACCAAAAGTTGAAACTCACATCTTTAATCATATTTTTGTAATATTTTTAATAAGTAGCATTAATTATACTGGAAGTTTAAATGTGAGTCTGGTCGATTAGAGATAAATAGTTATGAACCAAGGGAGCTGAATTTTACGAGTTTTTAAAGGTTGGTTTTCTTGCTTGATTTTAACTCGGTTAAATTTATTATATAATTTTACAAAACTAATAATAATTATATTAAATTAAGTGAACTTAATTTGAGAAAATATTTACACAATGATATGAATAGCTATACGAAGTTCAATAGTGAAAAGTTGTTATTTTTATGTACAAAATGAATCCTCATTGTGGTTCTCTTTATTGTTCCTTATCTCAATATTGGATAGTCTACCAGCCAATCATTGTTGACTTGGTCTCTTGATTAGGTTTATGTCTGTACATATATACATATTTACAACCTCATTTCGAGAATTGGAAAATAATTCGTTGGCTCGACTAATCGGAAATCATGAATTGAGTGGGCTTGGGTTGTGATTTTTCTACATGTTTGGATTTCCACATTAACATAATGTGCCGTGTGATTGCTTGCCCGGTTGGTTGGTTTTTTACTCAATGCCTTTTTCACAAAATGTTTTATTCTACTATCGATACTATTATTCACCCCCTTTCGTAGTTTGACGATTCTTAAGAACTCACACTTTCCATGTACCATAGAGTGACATACCAGTCGCTATAAATTGTCCTTGCTATTAGTAACTCACTGTGCCCATCGGTCATCTTCCCTCTTGTCGATGTTGAATCTCGAACACACTTGCCCCCTTGGTCGCACGTGCCTTTCACCGTCTTGCCGATGTTGAAGCTCGACTGCATATGCTTTTTCGTAGACAAATCCCCTCTTTCATGCATGCCCTCTCGCCTCGAGATAGTTGCACGTGAGATGTTTGAGATCAAACCCTAAGTGTTGAGCAAGAGAATTGTGTGGAGGAATAGGTACATATGGTGATTTGGAATTAACAAAATTGAGAATATTTTTCCACCAGACCTAAAAGACAACCACCATCACTAATTTTCGTTAGTGAAATACCACGTTATTACCAAAATAATAAATAAGTACTGCATTGCTACTTTTAAAAGAGAAGGTACAACGTTGCAATTAGGAGTATAGTTCTGTGTTTTTTATGTAATTTACTATAATTTTTTCGAGTTAAAGAATAATCTGTAAGGTTTAAATTTGGATCATATGTGTGAAAGTATAATCATTTAATCATTTGATCATGTTGATATTCTATATTATAAGTTGCATACTTGCATTAGACGCGAATGTTGGCGTTATATCAATGGTTAAAGGTAAGTTTCCATAACCAGAGAATAGGAATTGCTCGCACTTTTTTTAGACTCTCGATGAATTGGTAAAATAGAAGGAAAATTTGGTCATACTTTTTTGGATTCATAATGGATTAGTAGAATAAAAGGGAAAAAAGAGGAAATCTTTTTGGAATTCCCGTCACATGGCCAATAAGAGTAGGGTGCATATAGACAGGATTGGATCAGATTTCAGATAAAATCATATCTAATCTAACCTTAATAATTTTCGACTTTTTTATATACAAATCATCCAATCCAATCCATTGGATTACGGATTGATTTCAAATTGGTGGAAACTTTTATAATTCAACAATCCTACTTAATAGTTTACTCTCCTATTTGTAACAATCTAACTTTCAACATTTGGGTCATGGTTTAAAAGTTGATAATATGAGTCTATATAAAGAAAAAAAAGGTGTAATGTATTTAGTATGATTAAATTGTAAGTATGCATATATATGAATTATGAACTAAACTGCAAGAATAATTGATGGAGCTTCTCAAGAAGGTACAAGATGGGTCACATTCCATCATCGAGGACATGTAAATATTTATGTGTACTGGGGATATACACGATGTTTTTTTTATCGAAGTTTAGTGCTTAAATACATTCATACGTCATTTCACTTTTAATTGAAATAATATATGATCTCACAATACGCCTCTACCATATTATAATGTTTTTGTGCATCTGTTCCATAAAGAAGGAAACATGTTCTCTCATATCTTCTATAATTTTCATTAATTTGAACATGCATCTAGTTTTTAAATCAAGTGCATGGATTGAATATGCAATTATTTGATGGATTTGAATCTAACTTTTGTGAACTTACATACACACTTATTTTTTGTGCATATGCTCTACGAGAAGACCCCCAAGTTTGTAAATACAGATACGAAATGTTTGGAAACTATTGAGGCATCAATGTATTTAGATTGCATGGATTTTATTACGCAGATTCCTAGGTGGTAATTTTCAGATCTATGATAGGTGGATCTGAAAAATCTCGAAGGGGTTATGGAATAGTCGTGATCTCCAAAGGAAACCCACCTATCCTCCCCGAAATCCCATCGTCATTTTGAGGGAGGTTGCGTGCCTATCTCTGTCTATCTATCTCCATGAGTTCCCGTGAAAAAGAGAGAAGGTAATTTTCAAATTAAGCAATACGTGGGAGATATGACTTCCCTTTCAATGGAAGGAATCCAATCAAGTTAGTATTCCTATTATCTTCCATTGTTATTATTCTATATATATATTGTTATTGTTGGGCATTGATCCTCATGTGAATGCTTTATCGCCTTTATTTCTAAATATTAATATGGAAGCTGTTTGTGATTCATTAGTTGAGATTTAACATCCTTGTAATTACGAATGGCATATGCCTTCTTATATTTGTCAGGCACACATGTTATTGCTATCACACATTACAATACTAATTTGGAGCGTCAATGTTTTTGTTATTTGATTAGTTATTACCCTTTATTATTAACCTTGATATACTAGAATGCTTGTTTTATTTCCTTTATCTTTCACTTTTCTCGTGCATGCATCATCAAAAGGGAATCAACGTGATTTGCCTACAGTTTGTTGTGATACATTATAGCAGTACCCGTCAAAGATAATAATCTTACAATGAGTTATGGGGCCATCAAGGCTTTTCTACTACTAAAATAAATAACAAATTCTGAATATAGAAACTGATACTTATATATTTCGATATATATATATATATAAGTTGTAATAATAGGTTACCAAAGTGAACATCGTTGTAAAAATAGATGTCCGACGAAATATAAATGGTTGTGCATCAGTAATTCTTATGGATAAATAGTTTCTCAAAGGAAAATTGATGGCCATTGAAATTACGTATGCGGTCATAGCTTTAATATGTGGTGATTGTTTAGTTATCGTGCAAACTATAAATCCACCAAAAGGTAGATTTCTATTTGGCACGATATTATTGTGAATAATCATTACTGCATCTAGATATCATTCGCAAGTTATAATTTTATCCAAAGATAAAACTATAATAGAATAGTAGATATCCTAAGACAGGATTTTACCTGTATTCAATCTTTTAATTTTATTGCAGTTATGTGAGTATTTTTGTTGTCATTTTTCAGATATTAATTGTACCAACATAACTACCACCATCAATTTGATTCAAATGTTAAATTGCTCCATTTTTAAGTCATGACAAGAGAACTTGTTGGTTGTTTTATAAATCGCAAAATCACCTACTTAATTTGTTGTTTTTTATTGCAGTACAGAGGCCATTTTGGATCTATTCAGAGTTCACCACATACTTGAATATGTCGCAATGAATTTTCATCTGGCAAGCATATCGAGGTTGAACACAGGACACGATCCTCCAAGTTGATTAATTGTAAATTAATGATTAAAAATGAGCGATTGAATTCATTGATCTAGGTCTCCTTAACGTAGACAAAGTTACACAAAATAATCATGCAAAGACATGCATGCAAGACAGAGATACAATGAATGAGATGCATGAAAAGAAAATGTTTTTTTATTGAATTTTTAAGAACACAATGCAATGTATGATTAACACATAAAATGCATTTTTTTATTTTATTTTATGCAGAATAAATGCAATATAAAATGCAAGAGAATGTGATGCATGAAAAGATGATTAATATACAATTTTTATTTGGTTTTTTAGCAATTAAAAAATTGGTGCAAGATGATATGTAGTGATATAGGTGGATGCATGCGAGAATAAGCCTTCAAATAAACAAGTATGCAAAAGTATGCCATGAAATAAGTCCAATCAGTGAGTAATCAAAAGAGAGTCAATATCATTATCGATTAAGGCATAAAATGAAGAGTAAATCATGCATTAATCATGTAAAATTTAGCATATTAAATAGGGTGTCAAATCAAAGAAATGTTAATGTTATCATGAAGAGCGTGAAATTAGCCGTAAAATAAAATTTAAATCATTGAATTTAGAGTTTATATGCTCAAGTTATTGAGAAAAGAGTCCAGGGGCATAATTTGCAAAGAAACAAATGATAAAATATCACAAAGAGGTTCATATGAAGGTATTTATGTAAGTAAGAAGACTCGACGAGGCCTTCTTGCAGTTCTCCCAAGTGCGCACGTGACTCTCGTACGCCCGGACCTATCTACAATTCTTGAAAGCCTAGCAGACTCAGTTGCAATTTGTCCATCCCCTCACGTGCAATACTCATGCCCTGAGGTTTGAGGGGCGGTTGGCTCGGGATACCCACATGGGTGGCCCGAGTAGCGTCGACATGGCTCAGTTCCTCTGATCCTGAAGATTCGGGTTGAGGCTTGGGCAGTGCTCAGGCGCCTCCCGATCATGATGATCGAATGACACATGTACTCCTTACTCCTCAGCTGCTCATCCTTGCTACGACGGATATGGTTGAGCTCTAGCATGTGACTCCATGCTCCTTTGGCATCTGGCTACTGAAGGAAGGTCATGTCACCTTTGAGAAAGTCCAATAAAGGTCATGTTAATATAAGGAGTCGACGAGGATCCACTGAACGATGGGACAGTGAAGCTTTCTCGGACCTCCTGCTCTAGAATGGAATAGGTCAAAGTTTCCGGCCAATGAAGGAATTGAACATGTAGAGGTTAATATGTAGCCGAAGCAGTGTGTGTGGAGTTTGTGAGGTGAACAGAGGGCTATAGGTGCGAGGAAGCACAATTCCACCTCCTTACAGGAAGAGGAAGATGGCCGGAGCAGAGGGGGTTCTGGAGAAGGGAAGTGGACGATCTAAGGGTGGTGCAAAGGTGATGGATGACCAACGATGGTGATGGTGCATTGATTCGAAGGTGATTATAGTTGTGTGTGTCGAATAAAATAGGAGATAAATAAAGAAAAAGCATACCTATTTTACCTGGAGGATTAAGGAAGAAGAAAGGGTGGCGCGGAGCTTGGGCTGAGGCTGTGATCGAGCCTCACATCATCGCTCGACCTGGGCAGCAACTCCAGGGATCTCATTAGCATGCCATAACAACCAAAGCATGGCCAGAGTCATGGGTCTACACCGAGGCTATGAGATGTCATTGCACCTCCATTCCTTCATCCTCTGTCATAGGAAGGGGCGGAGGACTGGGATGCAACCTATTGGATTGGTGGACAAGGTGTTAGGTGGCCAGAGGAGGGGTATTTAAGGGTGGAGCTCCAGACGTTACGATGGTGGAGGGGGAGGTTTGCAATAGCAGCCTGGAGGGGATGAAGGTGAGGTTCGTGGCATTGATGGCCGCATGAAGGATGGGGTGGTTAAGGCTTCGAGGGTGATGTTTTGATGAGCAGTGAGGTGTTTGGCGCAGGTGCTAGAAAATGAATGAGGAAGGTGGTCGGCGTGGGAAACGTGGGTGAGAGGGGAATGTGCAGAAGAGGAAGAAAGGTTAGGGATTATTGGATCTTGTGATCCAATGGTCAGGAGAGGAGCGTAAGGTAAGGGTTGGGATCAGATGGGGGATGCAGATCCAAGGGTTGAGGGAGATACAGAGAGGTGCAGTCGAGTTGGAGCAGGGGGTAATCCTATGGTGGGGGAACGAGATGGATGCGTGGAGGAGGCGGAGTCATTTGATGCGAGATCATCGGACGAGTGAGGTGAAGGCGTGGAGGAACGACGGGGATTGCATCTAGGAGAGTGGATCCAAGGGCTGAGGGAGCAGCATGAGGGGGCGGTCGAGATGGAGGCGGGGGAAGGAAGATCCGACGACCTTGGAGACGACCAGGTGGCACGAAGGGAGATGGGTCGCATGGCGGCTCTAGAGAGCGTCACACAACCCAATCAAATTATTCAGAAATAGAAAAATGTGGAGAAAGTCAGAAGGAAATAAAAGAGAGAGGAATTAGGAAAAAGCTAAAATATAAAAGTTATAGATCTTGAGGAGCTCTGCAAGTTTCACATTGGACAAAAAGCTAAAATATATTAAATAAACAACTCAAAAATTTGGAGAGTATTTTTAATGAATAAAAAGACTGCATTTTAATGCTTTGTAATTTTTGTCTTTACAATTTCTTTTAAGTTCAAAATAAATATCTACAATATTTATTCTATTTTTGGAGTTTTTAATAGGAAACAAAATTATAAAAATCAAGGAAATAAAGGGGGTTAATATCTGTATTATAATTAAGACTATTTACATACAAAGGGTCAATTGTTAATAAAAATGACTTATCGATGATTCTTGTTGATTTATTCAAGCTCAAGGGAAAATTAAGGAGTATAGTGATGATAAATCAGAGATTTATCACCCCCTACATTTAAATTATGCTCATCCTTGAGCATCTAAAGAATGACCGAGTCGGATTAATCACTAACAGTATATGTGAATTTTTCAAGGCTAAATTCATCAAAGACCCATGATTTGAGTTATTCTAAAATTATGTGCTCAACCATGCTCTACAAAGGAATCCAACTCTATAATTATCAGACTCTCAGTTTGTACATATGATATAAGGATATGGCATATAGTGTACTGCAATCATGAGAGTCGAGTCGAAATGTCACCCAAGAATCCACTCCATGAGACTCTCCTCTAGGCCCAATCCTCTGCACTAGGGAATGAGTTAGATATTGCTTTCAATCCACATTTTCATTGGTTTGTCAGACTTGAAAATGTAGATGGATGACCAGATGATGGAGGGTGTAGGTTTGTGTATTTTCTTCTCTCCCCCACATTGGAACAAGGGTTCTCTCGAGCACCTTATTTATCTACACATATATTTTTGTTTGTTGACCATTGTATCCATCAAGAGATGATGAGTCTCTTATACTTGCTTTAGTCTAAGTGGAGACTTTGAAATGGTTTGGAGCGCTCGCCTTTGACTGAAGCTCTTTGAGACTGACTTTGTATTTGAGAGCTCTTTTCATTCATATTTCTTTTCTTTTCTTTTTGGTATGGTGCACATTGATCAACAATTATTTAGTTTCCTCACACCCTGGCACATAGGTCAATATCAAACGATAACAAGAGAACTTGTTCACATACTGGCTAGGGTTTGCTGGCACTCAGGTTTCTTGAAGCCTTCATTGACTTTATCCCATCCTCGAGCATCATTAGAGCGGATCTAGATTCAAATATCCAATTACGTTCCCTCAAGTGACATCTCAACTCATCTTAGCATTCATGTAGTTGTGAAAGTGATGTGCTAATCATATTCTTTAAGGGTAGAGATTAAGATGCAGTATAACACTCATATCTTTCCAACTAGAGAAGTGGATATTATTACATTCAAACATGAATGACTAAGGTTAGTTAACTCAGACTCTCGAGACCTCAAAAATCAAGTGTCCTAAAATCTTCAAGCCTTGAGTGATAGTGAATGCGTGAGGAATACACCAACTCTGAAGTTAGTGGCTTTTGTAATTTACAATTTTTATGGATATTTTGGCTTTCTTATAGAAATAATGACTGTCTTAAACTCATATGGATAATTGCATCTATTTCTAGCAGTATAGGCATAAGTATGGATCGTTAGATGGCCACTTGTATTACTTAAAGACAGTGCCATTCACATTATCTTTTCACCACCCACTTTGCTAAGGGAGACTATAGTTCCCTAACTGAGAAATAGCTACCCATTTTTAAGCTCAGTAATCAGAATCGTTGCTAAAGAAAATATTTTAATTTTTCAGATTTTTATGGATTTTTGGAATAAGGTTATAAGAAGCACATATTGGTCTCCTTTAATCCCTTATTTTTGAAAGAATTTTGAAAACATTTTCCAAACCTGTCACATAATATAGATTTTCAAAACATTTTTCCAGTGATTTTCAAAATGAGTCAAATCCCATTTTTCAAACGATTGTCAAATGTTTTTCAAAATAATGTCACACAATTAGAAAATTTTTTAAAGCTTTTACAAACATTTTTATGAAAATCAGTTCACAAAATAATATACTCTAGTCTTGAGATTTTTCAAAAATTTCAAAATATGAGCTATGGATAAAGTATATATGAAGTATATACGGTACGCCCCCCTATACTTAGCTTTTTCTATGTCCTCATAGAGAAAAAGTGATATGAAGACATAACTCATTCCAAAATATAGGTAAGCATACATGAGTTGACTCATGATCAAATAAGTAGAGATGGTGACAACGGCCCAGGCCCCTTCTATACTTAGGCTAGGAAGAGCCTAAGCAGAGAGATATACAATGAGGATAGAGGGACCTGAGATGAATAATCAGAGAATATACAAGGTTCGCCCTATACTCAGATTGAAGAGTAGCTTAAGTATCTGGATAAAGAATTGAGGATGAGTAACTGGAGTATTAGTTAGGGTTAGAGGGGGAGTGGATTTACAAAAAATGATTGAATCTGTAGAGATGTGGGTGGAGCAGCTAGGGTTATGGGAGGGTTGGGTGAAAAACACATTCAGGCTCAACCAAGCAAGCAATGATACCCATGAATTCACAAACTTCACAGATGAGGGTCGTAAAGGTTTGGCTAAAATTATCTTGTTTGTTTTGGTTGGTGATCATCCAAATTCCGAGTACATTACGCAAGGTTTAAAGATAGGTTTTGGGCACTATCTTAGGGATACGTCCTCACCTATCAACATTCAATCACAAACCACGTACAATGCGGGTATTGCTCTCCCATAATCCATGATTAATTTTATTCCATTTTATTTTTATCGGCTTGCATTAATAATCCCAACTTTATGCTTTAGGTTATCATTATTTTAATTTAAGCACGGATCAAGCATTCATCGTCAAATGGCCATTCCCAAAATCCTAAGTGATAAATCATGAAGAAGATCGAGAAAAACCGATGCATTCATGAAATCCATGATGCATGCTTGAGAGAGAATCTTATAGTGCCTCCAGCATTCTCCATGCACGTGCAAGGCTGTTATTGAAAATTTTAACACTTTATGCATGCAAGTTGAGGAAACCACACCTAAACATGATACTATTAGCGGGAAGAATTTGAGTTAATTTTGGCTAAATTGATTGATGTTTATGTGTATTTCAATGAATCAAGGAGAAAAAGAGAATTCTCCTCAATCCATATTTATGTGTATCCTAACCTACGAATCAAGCTCATGATATAAGAAATAAAGGAAGCTTAGAGAGTCATGTGCCTGGTCCTAAGTTCGAATACTCAAGTGAAGCCCCACCCGAACTGGAGTGAAATAAGATCCACATAACATATGCAATGTCCAAGTTCATGTTACAAATGCTATCCCTCAAACGAGGACTACAAGAAATGCAGTTATCACATATACGTAAGGAAATGCAATGCATTTCTAATTAAACTCCTCGATTTCTTCTGAGTTTCTTCCGCGGCTCCTTGTAGTAGGAGCTCCCAACTCCACGCCTCCATGTCAATTGAGTGTCCACCACCTCCACGGGCCCTTCCACAAAATAAAATTGTCAGAGATATCAAGAAATTTAATCAATAAAAATGATGCAAAAACGAACACAATAAGGAGACCTAAATTTTTGGAAATAATCAACTCTAATTATTTCAATAAAATCCAATAAATAAATGAGGATGAGCCACGCCCCTGGTAACGGTGCCACTAATAGACCACAAAATTGCTTACTTAATTTATCATTTTTTATCATAGCACATGAGGCGATTTTGGATCTATGCAAAGTCGACCACATGCTTGAATATGTGGCGACGAATTTTTATTTGGCAATTATACCAAGGTTGAACATTGGGACACGAGCCTCCAAGTCAATTAATTGGAAATTAATGATTAAAATGAGTGATTGAATCCATTGATCTTGGAGGAGTTGGTTGGATCGGAGTAGAGGGCTCGGGTCACGTGGGTGGCCCGAGTAGCTTCGACGTGGCTCGCCCCCTTCGAGACTGAAGATTCGGGCCGAGGCTTGGGCAATGCTCAGGAGACGTCTGATCATGATGATCTCACAATACATGTACTCCTTGCTCCCTAGCTGCTCCGACTTGCTGCGGTGGATATGGTTGAGCTCCAGCGAGGGACTCTGTGCTCCTCTGACATCTAGTTGCTGAACGGAAGGTCCCATCACCTTCAAGAAGGTCCAGCGAAGGTCATGGTATGCTAAGGAGTCGGCGAGGATGCACAGATCGATGGGATGGTGAAGCTATGTCAGAGCTCCTGATCTAGAATGGAGATGGGTCAAATCTTCTGGTCAATGAAGGAATTGGACTTGTACAGGTTAGTATGTAGTTGAAGAAGTGTGTCTGTGGAGTTTGTGAGGTTAACGGAGGGCTGTAGGTACGAGGAAGAGAAGCCCTAATGGGTTCCTTACAGGAATAGGAAGATCGCCGGAGCGGAGGGGGTTCTGGAGAAGGGAAGTGGGCTATCTGAGGGTGGCGCGAAGGTGATGGATGACCAGCGGAGGTGAAGGTGCAGTGATTCAACAGTGATTATGGCAGTGTGCATTAAATTAAATATGAGAAAACAAAGAAAATCATGCCTATTTTACCTGGAGGATTGAGGAAGAAGAAAGGGTGGCATGGAGCTTGGGCTGAGGCTCTGATCGAGCATCGAGTTGTCACTCGACTTGGGCAGCAACTCCAAGGAGATCATCGATGTTCTATGGTAGCCAAAGCATGGCCAAAGCCATTGGTCTACATCGAGGTTGCGAGCCGTCGTTGCGCCTCCATTCCTTCATCCTCTATCACGGTAGGAGGCGGAGAGCTAGGCTACAAACTATTGGATTGGTGGACATGGTTTTAGGTGGCCGGAGGAAAGGTATTTAAGGGTGGAACTTCAGGCATTACAATGGTGGAGGGGGAGGTTTGCAACATTAGCCTAGAGGGGATGAAGGCGAGGTTTGTGGCATTGACGGCCGCGTGAAGGACGAGTCAGTTAGGGCTTCAAGGGTGAGGCTTTGATAAGCGGTGAGGTGGACGGTGCATGCGCTAGAAAAGGAAGGATGAAGGTGGCCGACATGGGAAACATGGGAGAGAGGGGAATGTTTGGAGGAGGAAGAAAGGTTATGGATCGTTGGATCTTGCGATCCAATGATTAGGAGAGGAGTACGAGGTGAGGGTCGTGATCAGATGGGGGATGCGGATCCAAGGGCTGAGGGAGATGCGGAGAGGTGCGGTCGAGATGGAGCAGGGGGTTGATCATGTGGTGAGGGAAAGAGATGTATTCGGAGAGGAGGCAAAGCCGTTGGATGCGAGATCATCTGACAAGTGAGGTGAAGGCATGGAGGTATGGCGAGGATCACATCTGGGAGAGTTCATCCAAGGGCGGAGGGAGTGGTGCGAGGGGGAGATCTAGATGGAGGCTGAGGAATTAGATCTGATGGCCATGGAGACAACCAGGTGGCGTGAAGGGAGATGGGTCACGTGGCGGCTCCGAAGAGGGCCACATGGCCTGATAAAATTATTCAGAAATAGAAAAATGAGGAGAAAATAAAAAAGAAATAAAAGAGAGAGGAATTAGGAAAAAATAAAATATGAAAGTTGTAGATCTCGAGAAGATCTACAAGTTTCGTATTGGACAAAAAACCAAGGGAGATTAAATAAACAATTCAAAAAATTAGAGAGTATTTTTAATGAATAAAAATAATGCATTTTCATGCTTTTTGTATTTTTTATCTTTTCAATTTCTTTGAAATCCCAAAATAAATGTCTGCAATATTTAATCTAATTTTTTGGACTTTTCTAATAGGAAATAAAATAATAAAAATAAAGTAATAAAGGGGGTTAATATTTGTACACTAATTAAGGTCATTTACATGTAAATGATAAATTGTTACTAAAAAGGAATTATCGATGATTCTTGTTGAGTTATTCAAGCCCAGAGGATAATTAAGGAGTATAGTGATGATAAATTAGAGATTCATCATTGTTCTCAGGGTTGTGGATCTTGACTTGCGGTAAGGACCTACTCTTCTCCACCTTTTACGGATAAGAGTACCTTTGATGAGAAGAGGGATAAAGAAAAGTGGGAGAGATCAAATCACATGTTCATGATGACAATGAAATGGGCTACTGCCGAAGTATTCAAGGGCATTATATCTGAAAAATAAGTATTGCTAAGTAATTACTTGCTGATATTGAAAAATAATTGACCAAGAATGAAAAGGTTGAAGTTGGTACACTCTTGCCTGGTCTGATTTCGATGTGGTATATGGGAAAGGGCAACATCAAGGAGTACATCTTGGAGACCTCTCATTGATGAATATGCAATTCATCATCTTTATTCTTTCATTTTGATTTAATATAAAGTACACGTGAATATCACTAATTCCTGTCTATTAACAAACTAACAACATTCGCTGATATTGTATTATTATAATTATTTTAATCCAAAATAAAAGGATAAAGAAGAAAAGAAAATTGGAAAATGAAGGATGTATATATGTACCATAGATATAGACCGATCATGACCCCGAGAGTAGGTGAAGTATTAACCTAATAAAAAAGGAATAAAGTGGGAGAGATAGGGTCCTTAACTTATTAAAATCTCATAAAATTAGGTTCGTGTTGTAAATATGCATCATATTCATTATGCACAAATATTGTACTATTTTATTTATCACCCAAATAACCTCAAATAAAATTATTCTCTTCTCAAAACTTGTACATAAAAATGTTCTTTAAATGATAAAAATATTTGCAAAAATAAATCATGCACGGATAAAAAAGACACAACCCTCAGAAAAAATGTAAAATAAGAATTAAAAGCTTAATGTCTACTCTTCATGAACTCGAAATGAACGAAACTCAATTTCATTGTGTTCAAAATAAAATTATCTTTAAAATGAAGGTGATTTTATGAAAAAATAAGAATTAATATGCAAAAGCCAGCCTTTTGGGATACCACTATACTTGTACGACTATATATTATCTTTTTATTTATTTTATTTATTTGTATTTTTTTACATATTGTATTTTTTATATATTGTAAGTTCTTAATATCAATTATATAAAATACAAATAAAACAATAAAATCCAAAAAGAACAAAAAATAAATATTTGTATTTATTGTATCGATAATTTATACTTAAGTTGTAAATAAGCCTTATTTACTGATCCCTATAAATACCTACATAAAATCAACAAAAAATGCATTTACATCTTTTTTAGTGTATTGTACATAAATAAGATTTAAACCTAATGAAATTTCCATAAAATTAACTAATAAAAGTATTCATACCTTGCACTGTACATAAAAATAATTATATGTACCATTAAAAAACTTCATAAAATTAAAATAAAAATGTGTATATAAATACATATATTAAATTATCCCTTAATAAATAAGATGCAAAACAATTTTTATATTTATAAAAATGAGGTAATCAAAAAATATTTATGCTTTGTATATGTGTATTTTATACCTATAAATACATGTATTTAATCAATTTAAGTATTTAAATCAATTTATTTAATTTATTTAAAATCTTCATGAAATTATTTATTGAATTATTCAGATTTTTTATTTTAACCATTTTTAATTTAAAGTCATTTTCTATTTATTTTCTATTTAATTTCATTTTTTAGCTTTTAGTGGTTGGCGTTATTCGGGTTGGGCTCTTAGTAGCTTGGACCCTGTTGTTGACCGCAGGTCAACCCCTCCTTCCTCGTCTCCAGACATGAGTCCCCCTTGTACCTACTTCTTGTCGCATTTCTTGCATCCGACTCCACCATCTTTTCAACCCAATTCCATTGCCTCTCAATCCAAACTAGATTCGAGATACACTCCCATCTATTTCCACTTCGAATCTGAATCCCTTTGACTCTTTTCCCTCTACCTATTTAATCATCTCCAGATGCTCCGTTTTTGGTTTGATCCATCTTCGACCCCAATTACCCCGAGATCGAGTGAGATAGCAAGAGCTTTTGTGATAAGGGAGTGATCCTTCAATCTGGAATGCGTGAACAGAGGAGAAGAATGAGACCCCATGTCCGGTGAGCCAAGCTCCGCTGAGGTTGAGCTTCTGCGGCAGATTCAGTATTGCATCGAGGCGAAAACACCACAATTTCGTTGTCTTTTCATTTGGCGCAATCTAGCTTTAATTTTCTTTTAATTTCATTGAATTTTGTTTATATTTCATTTACTTTACATACGTGGTAGCAACATACCCATTCCAAGTCTCTGATTAGCTAGATCAGATATCCTCCACTAACGATTTGACTTCGATATAAGTACGACACCTCACACGATCAATTATGCTTCTCCATATCCACTTTCCAAAGATTAACCACACCCGACCTGTGGATCTAAGGCCAATCAATCTCCAATCCTCCATCTCATCAGAGAAACGTCTAGAGCTTTAATCGAATCCCAACCGTATCTCCGCCTTTAGGACAAGGCGAAGTTCCCTCCGGGCCTCTAATCAATGAGACTTGGATCTTGGTTCCATTGTTGATTGACACGTAACGGATGCATGAACTGATTCATACGCTTGTGGTACCAATCCATTGCAAATCCAAAGAAAATCGAGCTGGTCGAACCCCATTCAAGGTCACCTTGAACTAAGTTCATCCAAGACCCTTCAGCTCAGTCTGATCAAGACAAAGACTTCAAGATCCAACTGCCACCATCAGTTCGCACCCAACTGCAGATCACACAGTACGACCTGAGGCACAATCAGGAGCTCTCACCGCTTCTAATGTCTGCACGTGCTTTGCATGTGACCTTTGGTGAAATTACCTTTTATTGATTCACATATATATTATTTACAGATATGTCCTTAGTGCTTTTAAAATAATTTCTAAATGAACTCTTAGTTTTTACTTTATTAATAGTTTAGTCCTCTTGAATTGAGATCACGTGGTCCTCCACACGAGTTGGTTGTATAATTTACGATAGTTGTCCTGAATGCCTTATTTGTTAAGAAATGCTCTGTTAGTTTCTCTTAAATACATTTAAGTCAATGTTATGTTGTGCACATGAAATCTTTACGTGATTTGTTGGTTATTGGCATATTTCGCCTATAACATTTATGCTTGTTAATAATTGATCTGTAAATTTCTTTTAATTACTCATTAGCCCATGTATCATTGCATTTTGTTTCGTCCTTTGATTGCTTGGAATAAATAGATTTCATTATTCAAAAAATTCCACAAAAATAGGATTAGTGCCTCTTTAATCATTCTAGTTCCAGTAATTTTAGTTGGAAAAACAAATTCATTCTCTAGTTTTAAAATTAAAAAAGCAATCCAAATTTCTCTATCTAATATTTGAATATTCATAAAATCTAAAAAGTTTTAAAATAATTCTTAAAAAATAATGTAGCTATATTTTACCTTATTTTCTTACATGGACAAAAGTCAAACAAAATTTTAGGGTTTTTATCAATCGTGTCCCTCCGAGATATTCCAATATCAGTTATGCCCTCCCTTTTGAGAATATCAGTTGTGCTCTCGACTTCTTGCCATTCTATCACTTGTGCCCCTCGAGTTGGTTGTCGTTCATCCCCAACATAAACGGACGTTAACTTTAGGGACACGTTAGGAATTAAATTTAAAATATAAGCCGGAAAGTCAATCCTCTTCATCCCCCTATCTTCATCATCCCCAACCTCTTACTCCTCCGCCAGCACCTCCTCCCACCCCGACACCTCCCCCTCTGCCCTGAGCTCCTCGCCCGCCCTCGCACCTCTCCTCTGCTCCCGCACCTTCTTCTCCACCCCCAGCTCCTCCTGCCGCCCCTCACCGCCACCTCCTCCCCAAGCTCCTCCCCGCCCCGGCTCCTCCCATCACCCTCTCACTTCCCCTCCATCCCTCCCTCTCCGCCCCGCCCCTCCCTATCGACCCCCAGCACCTCTCCTCCACCTTTGCTCCTCCCCTCCGCCTCCAGCACCTCCGTTCTGCCCTCGCACCTCTCTCCACCCCGACACCTCCCTTTCCGCCCCATACCTCCCTCTCGACCCCCAGTACCTCTCCTTTGCACCCGATCCTCCCCTCCACCTCCATAACCTCCATTCCACCCCCGCACCTCCCCTCTGCCAAGATCGCTGACCTCGGCTATGCCAGGTTCGTCGATTGTGCTTGCCAACCCATCGGCGACACACCGCTATTCATCTCGCCGGAGGCAGCGAGGTGTGAAAGAATGAGGGACACGTACGGTGTGAGGGATCGTATGTGCTCCTCTAAGCCTTCATCTGCCACGCGTACGAGGTTCTTATTGAGTACAACTCTGAATTTCCCTTGGTCATCCTCGTACCGGAAAGTGGCGCGGAAAGAGGCGTCACCGATGCCGCAATGCATGCAGAGGGAGTAGGCGTCGCAATGCCTGAGGATGGAAAGGGGAGGGGAGGAGAAGGCCGTGGGCTGAAAACCTTCACCATTTGTTTAGTTAACATAAATATCTTATTATTTGATTCATAAAAATTTGTTAAAAAATTCAAAAAAATTTACCATTTGATCCGCAATGAGTGATATATCCATGAAAATGCAAATATTTTGGCGATTTAATGGATGCAAGAAGGTGTCATTAAGAGAGAGAAATTATGAAGATAAATGAAGAAGGACACATTAAGGAAGGAGAAGATAAAGAAGTCTGGACAATTATTCCCCTCTTAACTTGACCATGGTTTGAAAAAATCATGGTTAAGTTCAACTCGTTGATGGTTAAACTAACAGAGGGGCATAAGTGATAGAATGGTAAGAAGTCGGGGGCACAACTGATATTCCCAAAAAGGAAGGGGCATAACTGATATTGGAATATCTCAGAGGGGCACAATTGATGAAAAACCCAAAATTTTATAATATTTGCAGATCTGAAAAAATTATGAAAACTGTATAAAATTAGAGAAAATTAATTAGAAAATAGTTTAAGTCTTGTTTTGAAGCTTGAATCATATTCTTTTATTAAAATTGATTTTCAGCAAATTTCCTTTTATTTTTCAGTTTTAAAAATCATGAAATAATAGCTTATTTCTATTATAAAATTGTTTTAAACTTTAATATAATTTCAAACATATAAAAAACTTAAAAACCTTTCAAAAATCATCAAAAATAGCTAAAAATATTAAAAATATAAAAACAATTTATTTACTTATTTCTCATGTTATTTAACATTTTTTAAAAAATAAAAGTTTTTTATCACTCTTATATATCTTATATTCATAAAATGATTTTAAAATAAAAATATACAAAATAGAGTTAATTGAAATTTATCAATAGAAAATATAACATAAAAATAATTAGAATATACAATTCATTAAAATATAAAAAATCATATAAATTCATTAAAATCCTTGGAGATTTCATACAATGTCTAATTTATGAGGAAAAAAGAGAGCCTACACTGAAGGGGTGTACATAAATCCCTACACATGGCTCTTTTTTAATAATTTTTTGTTTTTTTTGAAATGAAACCTTGGGGGAAGTAGATCACCATATATCACCATGATGTCATTCCAAATTCATCTTAGTTCGAGGCTTATATCATCTCCATCGAGATTATCAAATTTTAACGTCTTAGAATTTTTGAAATTGCCTCCTTCTAGATGAACATGTTAGGAATGTTTGTTTTGCCTGAAACTTGAAATACATATTCCCCTCAATATACTAAGTAAATCATTGTGAGGTTTCCTTCAAAAAAATAAAAAAAAAACAATGAAAAAAAAGGTTGGGTGCATTGAGTTATCTCCACCTGTGGGTGTGGGCTTTTGACTCTCAATTTATAACTACATTGCCACTTAATTGAAGTTTGTCTTCCCGAATTTGGCATTCCCTACACTTGACCACTATACACATTTATTGTGAGTATAAATAAAATCAAAATATTGTTTCACATCTTTTTCTGATTGAATCACACTTGGTCGCACGACGACATTTCTATGCTTGTAAAGGAGTAGACCGAGTTTTGTGATTCATCTCATCATGCTTTAAGATTGAAAGCACTCGACTTTGAACTCCATGATGACTTGTTGGTTCATCTGGTTCTTATATTCTCCTCCTTCATTCAATACGTTTAGGTGAGCTATAATTGTCAAAGAGATCTGGTCTCTTAATGAGCTCACCTTAAAATGTGTTCAGCAAGAGGAAAGGCTGAAGCAAGATAAAATAGAAAGTGTTCAACTGACGACCACCTCTAAGATAAAGGGAACAAAAAGGAAGAGGGAAATGGAAGCTGCAATCACAATACCTTATAAAAAACACCCGAATAATGAACAATCTACTACGGATTATTGTTTTTGTAGAACTAAAGGACACATGAAGAAGCGATGGACAAATCATCACGGTTGGCATGCTAAGAAAGGTACGCTTCATACTTTGGTTTATTCAGAAATTAATTTGACATCGGTATCATAACACATTTGATGGATAGATTCTGAAGTTACTACTCATGTTAGTGTCTTCATGCAAGGCTATCTGAGCTACCGAAAACCTAATGAAGCAGAAAGACACCTCTATGTGGGAATTGACAAATTAGTAGATATTGAGGTAATAGAAAATTCCATTTTATTTCTGAAGAGTGGCTTTTACCTTGATCTAGATGAAACCTTTGTTGCACATCCTTTTCGTAGAAACTTAATTTCAATTTATTTTTGGGAGAAGGCATGATACTCTATTTCCTTTGGTGATGGAAAACTTAGTTTATTTCATAATTTTATCCTTGTTGGTTTTGGTTTCTTATCTGATTTTAACCGACTTTGTTGCTTGAATTATGTTGCCTCATGTAGTGAGTCTTTTCTTTCTACTATGCGAGGTATGAAATTATAGACATGGGTTCCACATCATTATGGCATAAATGGTTAGGGTACATATCCAGATCAAGGATAGAAAGGCTTGTGTCAACTCAAATTCTAAGCCCCTTAGATTTCGCAAAATTTTACTGTGTGTGTGAACAGCATAAAGGAAAATAAGCCATCAAAATGAGATTTGAAGCAAATAGGTCATTAGACATCTTGGAACCTATGCATACATATATTTATGACTCATTCCCTACGATTGATTAGAATGACCAACATTATATTATAACATTCATATATGATTTTTCCTGATATGGCTACTTATATCTCATTCATGAGGAGTCTCAGTCCCTATATGTTCAAAAATTTTAAGATCGAAGTTGAAAATCAAATCGGGAAAAGGATTAAAAGTGTTAGATCTGACAGTGGTGATGAATACTATGGTAGATATGACGGTTCAGGTGAACAGTGTCCATGACTTTTTTGCGAGATACCTCAAAGAATTTGGCATCGTCCCACAATACACCGTGCTGGGGTCATCGATCATGGATGGTGTATCTGAACAATGAAACAAAACACTTAAGGATCTATGAGGAGTATGATTTATCATTCTACCTTAATATAATCTCTTCTGGGAGAAGCACTGAGAAATACATCATATGTCCTGAACAGAGTTCCAGCTAAGGCAACTAATAATATTTTGGAATATTATTCTCATTGCTTTTGTTATTTGATTGATTAATTCCCTTTATCATTGACCTCGATATTACCAGAATGCATATTTTATGACCTTTATGTTTCACTAGTGTTGTGCATGCATCGATAAAAGGGAATCAACTTGATTTATTTACAGTTTCCTGTAATACATTATATCAATACACATCAAAGTTAAGAATGTTACAATATTTTATGGACTCATTAGGGCTTTTCTGTTACTAAAATAAACGGGGATAATTATACCCATAACCCTGAGTAATTCCTCAATCTCAATCATAACCCTACATAATCGTGAATTACACGGGAAACCTTGAGTAGTCACTCCGTCTTACACTAATGACCCTCCGTTAGTTTTCTCCTTAACCCAACTAGCCTACTGGGTTAATCTAACCCCTAACCTATCCAACGGTGGTAAATTTAAAACGAATAGAAACCTTCTTCCTCCTCCCTTCCCTTCTTCCTCCTCCATCCCTCCCCGCGTCAACCGAGCTGCCCCCCCCCCCCCCGTCTCCCGCAATCGACGTCCCTCCCCCGCCCCCACCGACCTGCCTTCCCCCGCGTCAATCGAGCTGCCGCCCTCCTCCCCCAGTCGTCGTGGCAAACCACCGTCCCTCCCCGACCCCCACCGACCTGCCTCCCTCCCCCCCGACCTGTAGCCCCCCCGGTGGGTTGTCGGACCTGCAGAACCCACCTCCCCCGCCCCCCGTATGTTGGAGAAGATAAGATTCTCATCCGCCATGGTCTTCCTCCTCCTTGCCTCCACCGTGACCACGTCAACACCCCTCCCCGACGAGGACGACGCCACATCCATCCTCCTGCGCTCCCTCCTATCCCTGCCGGCTACCTTCATGGTTGTCCAGCCCCGCCCCATCCTCCAGCTGGACGGGCTTCACCTTCTCCAACTCCACCCACCGCCTCATCTGCCTCTGCCTCGGCCTCCACCTCCCCAATCCTCAACCTCTTCGACCCCATCCCCCTCATCCTCCGCCCCTCTCCTCCCTCTGCTCCCTCGTCCTCTCCTCCAACTCCCTCTCCGGCCCCATCCCCCTCTGTCTCTCCTCACTCCAATCCCTCTGCTCGCTCGACCTCTCTCGCAAGCTCCTACGTGGCCCCATCCCCCGTTCCCTCTCCCTTCTCCCCTCCCTCTGCTGCCTCGACCTCTCCTTGATTCCCTCTCCAGCCGAGTCCCTGAGTGCGTCGCTCCCCTCTTCCGCCTCCCCCTCTCCTCCGATTCCCTCTCAAGCACCATCCCTTGCCTTGTTGTATCACGTTTCTCCCTATCGGCCCTTGACCTCTCCTGCAATTCCATCTTCGACGACATCCCTACCTGCGTTTCGTTGCTGCAATATATGAACGTGCTAAATCTATCGTCTAACGAACACCGCTACATGATCTCGCCTACTTTGATATTTTCGGATGCTCTCCTCGTCCTGGATCTCAGTTCCAACAAAAAGAAGGGGAGGGGAGAGGCAGTTGGCAGCCTCCGACTATCCGGTCCATCTTGCCTTATCTGCTTCCTTGCCATCGTCAAAGACGTCGCCACCTGCCGGGAGAATGTCCATGCCGCGGTTGATCGCTGGATCAGACAGACAGATTCGAGATCCATCCGTGAGCTCTTCCTGGAGTTCGCGTGGATTTCATATGCGAATCTGCCTCGTTCCTTCCTGTCCTACTCGCCATCCTTGAAATCTCTTAAGCTCGTTAATTGACATGTCCAATCTCCCCTTTGATGGCATTGTTTTTGGGTCTCTAGAGACGATGATGCTCAAATTTGTTAGGATCCCCAACGAGAAATTCCCGGTCTGTGGAGAATGATGGCATGGTTTGTAAATAAAAATGGATATTAGGGATATTTTGTATTTTTTTAACGGAATCCGTCAAACATAACACTCATCCCAAACGGAACATGACACCGGGGTATGTCATGTAAGAGTTAAGCATTACTCAGGGTTCCTCATGTAAATCACGATTATGCAGGGTTATGATTGAGATTGAGGAATTACTCAGGGATATGGGTGTAATTATCCCAAATAAATAACAAAATTTGAATATAGGAATGGATATTACATATTCTGATATATATATATATATTTATATATATATTGTAACAATATGTCACCAAATTGTCCATTGTTGTAGAAGTTGATATGTGATGGCATGTAAATGAGTATGCATCGGTAATTAATATGGATAAATATTTAACCAGTGGAAATTTGATACCAATCAGAATTACATATGGGGTTGTAGTATTAAATATATGATGATGGTTTGGTTATCATGCAAGTATTAAATCCACCCAAAGGTACATTTCTATTTGGCACGATATTATCGTCAATATTTATTACTACATCAAGCTATCATTTACAAGTTATATTTCTATCTAAAGATAAAATTGCAACGGAGTGGTAGATATATTGAGATGGGATTTTATTTATATTCAACAATTTGGTTTTATTGCAGTTACACAAGTATTTTTATTGTCATTTTTTAGTTATGAATTCCACCAACATAATTGTACCATCAATTTGATTCCATTGCCAAATGACTTCAATTTTTAGTCATGTAAAGAGAACTTATTGATTGTTCGGGGTCATGGATATTCACCTTATGATAACTCCACCACTTACAGATAAGAGTGCCTCTGATGAGAAGAGGGATAAAGAAAAGCTGGAGAGATCAAATCACATTTGCATGATGATAATTAAAAGAGCCATTCTGGAAGCATTCAAGGGTGCTATATCCGAGAAAAAAAGTATTGTTAAAGAATTCCATACCGACATTGAAAAATAATTTGCCATAAATGAAAAGATCTGAAATTAGTACACTCTTGCCTAGTATGGTTTCCATGTGGTATAAGGGAATGGGTAACATCAAGGAGTATGTCTTGGCGATGTCTCATCTTGTTTCAAAGTTGAAAACACTCAAATCTTGAATCTTGTGAGGACTTGTTGGTGCACATGGTTCTTATATCTATTTTTCTTCCATTCAATCAGTTTAAGGTGAGCTATGACTGTTAGAAAGAGATTTGGTCTCATAATGAGCTCATCTCGTATTGTGTTCATGAAGAGGAGAGACCGGAGCAACATGAGACAAAAAGTGCTCATCTTGCTGCCAATTCTAAGGGAAAGGGAAAGAAAATGAAGTATGAAAAAGTTTCAGTCACAATACCTCATAAGAAACAACAGAATAAGAAACCATTTACTACGGGATTTTTTTGGAACTAAAGGACACATGAAGAAGCAATGGACAAATTGTCACACTTGGCTTGCTAATAAAGGTACGCTTCATACTTTGATTTGTTCAGACATTAATCTGACTTCGTAGAACTCTTGGTGGCTGGATATACTACTCGTTAGTATCGATATGTAGAGCTGCCTGAGCTGCTAAAAATCTAGTGAAGCAGAAAGATACATATATGTGGGACATGACGAACCAATATATGTTGAGGCAATATGAAATCTCATATTATTTCTTGATAGTGGCTTTTACCATGACTGAGATGAAACTTTTAGTACACATTCTTTTTGTAGAAGCTTAATTTCACTTTATCTTTTGGAGAAGGTCGTTTACTCTATTTCTCCCCGATGACAGAAAACTTAGTTTATTTCAAAATTTTATTATTGTTGGATCTGGTTTGTTATCTGATATTGATTGGCTTTATTACTTGATTTTTTTTGGCTCTTATATCGAGTTTTTTCTTTCTGCTACACACGAGGTATGAAACGAAAAAAATTACGGATATGGCTTCTGCGTCATTACGACGTAAAAGATTATGGCACATATCCAGGGTCAAGGATAGGAAGGATTGTGTTAACTGGAATTCTAAGTCCCTTAAATTTCATAGATTTTGATGTGTGTCTGTGTGTGAATTGCATAAAGGAAAAGAAACCAACAAAAGGAGACTTGAAGCCAGTAATTCATCAGATGTCTTTGAACTATATACATACATATATTTGCGTCTCATTCCCTACAGTTGCTTGAAATGGTCAACAGTCTCTTATAACATTCATATTTGATATTTTCTTGATATGACTACTTATATCTCATTCATGAGAAGTCTCGGTATGGATGTGTTCAAAATTTTAAGGATGGAGTTGAGAATCAACTCAGTAGAAGGACTAAAAGTATTGGATCTGATCGTGGTGGTGAATACTAAGATAAATATGATGGTTTGGTGAACAATGTCCATGATCTACTGCTAAACACCTTGAATAATGTCGTATCATCCCACATTACACCATATTGAGGTCACAGACCATGAATGGTGTAGTTGAAAGACGAAAGAACACTTAAGGATATAGAGAGAAGTATGATTTGTCATTCTACTTTACTAAACTCTCTTTCGGAAGAAGCACTAAAGCCTGCAACATATATCCTGAACAAAGTTCCAACTAAGGCGACTAATAAAATCCCATATGAACTTTGGATATGCAGAAAGCCTAGTCTAAATCATTTTCATGTTTGAGGATGTCCAACTGAAGTAAGGACTTAGAAGTCTAATGAAAAGAAACTAGATGCAAGAATAATTTGTTGTTATTTTCTTAGATACTCTAAAAGATCAAGGGGTAAAAGTTTTATGATCCCACATCTAAGCCCATTTTTGAATTTGGTAATGCTTGAATTTTGAGGATGTAGAGTTTGCAAGGAGAGATAAATGTAAAGAATTCAATTTTGAAGATGATCATGTCGACATTTCCTCATGTGACGTTTGAATTGATAGGAATCTCATTTCTATCATTTTTAATGATATAAAAATTCACCAACATGAGGTCCTTTAGGGTTGTCTGGAGGGGCTAAGAGCAACGCTAGAGGGATCAAATCTGCAAAAGGGGGCGGATGTGAGTTATTTATAATCAAAGGATTGATGATTTTCAAGGTGAGATTGCGTGGACGGAGACGGTGGTAGGTATACAAGAATGGGCCGGCGAGGGTGTCAGATGTGTGGGTTACACGAAGGGCAGATCTCAAGGGAGAGGACACGTATGGATGATGCATAGAAAATGGGAGAAAATAGTGTGCCCGTGAGTTTGACAGGGCGACCCTTGAGGTCAATACAGTTGACCCGAGGTCAACGTTTGAATAGTCCATTTTGGTCCACTGGACCAACAAAGAAATGAAATTGTAGATGAAAAGACATCAACACCTCAAGATTCTTTACCATTAAGAATATCTGCTAGAGGTATAATACGTGCAATACCACTTGAGTATATTATATTATTTAAGAACAAGATGTAGACATTGGAATGCTGAAAGATGATCCAATCACCTTTCGTCAAGCTACGCAAAGTGTTAACTGTCTAAAATGGTCAGATGACATGAATGGGGAAATTAAATCGATAAAAGATAACAACGTTTGGGATCTTATCTAATTGTCTGAAGGTGTGAAACCTATTGGTTGCAAATGGATATTTAAATCCAAGAGAGATTCAAAAGATTACGTGGAAAGATACACGACCTACCTTGTTGCAAACTGATTTATATAAAAGGAAGGCATTGATTATAAAGAAACTTTCTGTCCAGTTTCTTCAAAAGACTCTTTCAATATTGTAACGGTATTAGTTGCATTCTTCAATTTAGAATTGACCAGATGGATTTAAAGGTAATATTTCTAATAGGCAATATCAACAAAACGATATATATGGCGAACCAAAAAACTTTGTGTTGGGAGATCCGACGAATATGGTTTACAAACTCAAGAAATCCATATATGATCTCTAATCGGCTTCAAGACAATGGTATTTCAAAATTTCACCGTGTGATCATCTCGTTTACTTTTGAGATGAATTTGGCCAATGAATGCATATACGATAAGTTTTATAGGAGTAAATATATTTTCCAGGTTCTATATGTTGACGACATCTTGCTTGCTAGCCGTGATGTGAACCTTTTACAGGACACTATGATTTTTTAAAATAACTTCGAAATGAAATATCTCAGTGGTGCTTCTTTTGTTTTGGATATTGAGATATAGCATGATCGTTTGTGGTATATCCTTTGTTTATCATAGAAGAGTTATATTGAAAAAGTTCTCAAAAGATATGACATGCAAGATTATAGGCCAGTTGATACCGTTGTCGCAAAGGGAGACGGGTTTAGCCTCAACCAGTACCATGCGAACGGTTTTGAAAAAAAAAGGGATATCTAAAGATCTCCTATGCTTCAACAATTGAAAGTCTAATGTATGTACATCTTTGTACTCGATCAGACTTGGCATATATTACATGGATGTTGGGCATCTGGGCAATCCTATACCGGACCATTGGAAAACCGGTAAAAGGGTCTTGAGAGATCTACAAAATAGTATATGCTCACATATAGGAGATCAAACCAACTTAAGATCATTGGTCATAGAGACTCCGATTTTGCTCGATGTCAAAATAGCATGAAGTCTACATCATGCTGCATCAATCTACTTGCCGGGGATGCTTTGAAAGAGTGCTAAGTCGTCTCTTATATCCTCTTCCACCACGGCAACATAATTCATATCATGTTACGAGGCATTCAATGACCGATTTTGGTTGTGGAATTTTATCACGAGGATGCATATAGTTTATGGTATTGGAAGACCACTAAAGTTATTCTGTGACAATAAATTCACGATTTTATATTTCAATAACAAAAGGAGTTCAACGATGTTTAAGCGTACATGCATCAAGTTCCTGGTTGTTATAGAAATGGTACAAAGTGTACAATTATATAATGAGCATATCGATACAGAACTCCATGATCGGAGATCCGCTTACTAAAGGATTGCCACCTAAAGTATTTCATGATCATACCATGAAAATGAGTGTCATTTCAATCAATGATATTCAATTTTGGTAGAGGTTTGTAATTTCAAAAATGCTGTAAAATATTTTATTTGGCACCTTGGTATTTTACTTTGGACATTATGCCTGTTGTCTCGTATAAACTACTCACTCTATCGTTCATCAAGTATGATCTCAAATTGAGTGGACCAGTTGGAAGTTGGTATGCTAAGATCACATTGCATGTAATTTCTATGCTACATACCCTTGTTTTCATTCAAGTTATTAAGTCGTATTGACATGCGTGACAATAAATGGTCGAGTTACTGTAATTAGGATGAAGCCACTTTGATTATATGATTGATAAAGCTAATAGACCAGATTTCTAGATATTCATTGAAATGCCAACAAAAAGGCTGAGCTTATTCAGATATAATACATTTTAATGCAACACCTATAACCCAAGTGAGAGATTGTTGGAAATTAATCAAACACTGGTCTTTATTCATGTATAAAATGTATTATTGTCAAATTTAAATAATATCGCACAATAGAATAAAAGTTCACATAAAAAGTTTTTAGAACTATTAGAACATCAATGCATTTAGGTTACATGGTGCTTTATTATACAGAGATCTAAGAGGCGATTTTCAGACTTATGATGGGCATGCTTGAAAAAGCCCAAGGTGGTTATAGAATATGTCATGGTCCTCAAAGGAAACCCCCGCACCCTCTCCCTATTTGAAACACTATCGTCATTTTAGGGAGGTTATGAGTCTCTCTCATTCTATTCATTTGTATGAGTTTTCGTGAAAGGAGAGAAGGTATTTTTCGTATAAGGCAAGGTGTGGGTTTCTCTTTTGGAAGATATGACTTCCCTTTCAATGGCCAGGTTAGTATTAACTGCATGGTTAATGATGATCCGTGCTTTCTTATATTTGTTATTCACACACCAACACATATTACAATACTATTTTAGAATGTCATTCGTATTGTTTTTGTTATTTGATTAATCAATGTCCTTATTATTGACCTTGATATTACCGGAATGCTTGTTTTGTTACCTTTATGTTTCACTTGTGTTGTGCATGTATCAACAAGGGAATCAACGTGATTTGTTTATAGTTTGCTTTAATACTTTATAGCAATAACCATCAAAGTTAAGAATCTTGCAATATGTAGATCAAATTAGATAAATCCATGTCCTGTTCAACCTAAATAAAATTGCAAGTACATATATATATAAATTAAGAAATTTAGAAAACCTTCGATAATTATTAATGGAGTTTCTCAAGGAGGTATAAGATGGATCACGTTTCATCACCGTGGGCATGTTGATATGTGTAATTGGGACGTACACAATGTTTTTTTAACCAAAATTGTGTTCCTAATTGCTTCCATTTGTCGTTGTACTTTCGACTAAAGATATAGGATTTGACAATAAGCCTCTACCACCTCATAGTAATTTTGTGCATCTATTCCATGGAGAAGGAAATATCTTTTTATCAAATCTCCTATAATTTATACGACTTGTATATGCACTTAGTTTAGATAAAGTGCATAGGTTGAATATGTTATCATTTTTGTAGATCTGAATCCAAGATTTACATATGCAATGTGCATATGCTGTATGAGAAGACCCTCATGCCTGCAAGGAAAACATTGAGATTGCTCCAGACATCGGCTCTAGCATCTCATGTTATAACATGATCAAAGTCTAACTAATATCCAAATTCCTAAAAATTTATTTGGATGTGAGTTTGATAAACTAATTTCACTCTTTTTCGGGTATGAAAGAAAACCAAAATACTGAATTTTTTGTATAGTACTAAGTATGTCTACTCTTACAATAAATAAGGCATCGTAAAAGTCCTTTTGGGAACGTTCATCCTACACACATGAAAGAACTTTCCAAAGCCACTTTAATCGCGAACTCTTATTGAAGCTTAAAGTTCCTGTAGAGAAACTTAAATATAAACAACTGATAGAGTTTCTGAAGGAGTCAACGTGCAAGGAAGGTGGCTCAAGGGTCAACAAATTTCTACAAGGGAGGAGACGCAAGAGAGAATCCTGGAAGGAGGCAACATGCGAAGGAGAAGACCTTTAATCCTACAAGGAGGTAGCACACGAATGAGAATATGATTTTACATGTCAAGGGATAATGCAAACCAACATGAAGAATGCGAATCGTAAGTCAAGATATCGAGAAAAAGAGTAAAATCATTTGGTGGGAGGCATATGGAGAAAGGAATTTGGCGAATGATCTCATCTTATGCTATCCAAACTGTTTGATTGGAGATATATTAATAGTTGTGCAAATTGTATATTCCTCATTCCATACCCAAATTAGTAGACTAACGAATTGGAGTAGATCAGATTTTGATAATCATGATTCAATACATAAATCAATCGATCTAAAACTTTTCAATCTACTTCACTAATAGACCCATAAAATCCATCCAATCCAATAATAAGTGCAGTATTAAATAAGGTCCACCTCTTTACGCGACATCGTAGGTTCATATATCTGCAACAACGGGTGCGGTTCTCCCCACGCGAATTTTTTCTACCGCCTCCCACCCAAAACAAAACGACAATGGGAAGGGCCGAAATGCGTCTCGCATCCATCGTGGAGGCCCCACGCCTCTCCGATCGCCGCTCCCCCGACTACCACCGCTTGCCCCGCCGCCGCCGCTCCCGCAGTCCCGTTCTCCCCGAAACCCTTACCCGAGGCGGCCGTGATCCCCACCGCCGCCGTGCTCCCTACCTTGACCGCGGCGCCCGCGAAGACCCCTCCTCCTCCGACGAGGATCTCAAGGACCTCAGCTACGAGGAGTACAGGCGCCTCAAGCGCCAGAGGCTCCGCAAGAAGCTTAAGAACTGCATATGGCGCGTCACCCCGAGTCCCTCTCCTGGCGAGAGAACGGAATGGGATGCCGATGACGACGAGGGGAATTTGTCCGACGATGGCCGTGAGGACGATAAGAAGAAGTCCGTGGACTCCTTCTCCACGGAGAATTCACAGTCGGAGGGAGAGCACCCAAGGGGAAGGAAGAAGAAGAGGAAGGGATATTCGTCTGGGGATTCGGAGACTGAAGAGTCTGATTCGGAGCCTGACGGGTTGGATTCGAGGAAAGGGAGGAAGAAGGGAGATCGGCAGAGGTCACGCAGTAAGAGGAATCGGAAGAGCTTGCGACGGAGCAGGAGCTCATCAGTTGAGGATTCGAGTGAGGATTCAGAGAATTCTTATCCTTCATCTAGCGAGGAAGAGAATCGGAGGCGTAGGAAGTCGAATTCGGCTAAGGATCGACGAAGAAGACTGAAGGATAAATTGAGAAAGAATGCGAAAAGTAAGAGGAGGAAGAGCAGAGATTTGATCTCAGAGGAGGACACGAATTCGGGCTCGGAGTATTCATCGGGCTACTCGGAGGAAACCGGGAAGAAGGGACGATCAAGGCACGGTGAGAAGGTGAAGGTGTTGGAATCAGGGAGCTCATCGGATTCAGATGGTGTTGCACGTGAAAATGATTTGAAGAAACCAGAGCTTGATCAAGAGGCAAATGCACTAAAGTTTAAGGAGCTGATTGAGTCCCAAATGAAGGCTGGTTTAGATAATGAAGCAGTTGTGGGGCCGATGCCACTTCCTCGGGCAGAGGGGCACATCAGTTATGGTGGGGCATTGCGGCCTGGTGAGGGAGATGCGATTGCACAGTACGTGCAGCAGGGAAAGCGTATTCCTAGGAGAGGAGAGGTCGGTCTGTCGGCGGAGGAGATCCAGAAATTCGAGAGCTTGGGATATGTGATGAGTGGAAGCAGGCACCAGAGGATGAATGCTATTCGTATCAGAAAAGAAAACCAAGTCTACAGTGCTGAAGATAAGCGGGCACTTGCGATGTTTAACTACGAGGAGAAAGCAAAACGGGAGCATAAGGTCATGGCAGATCTCCAGCGCTTGGTCCATCGTCATATTGGGCAAGACGTGGGTCCCACACATGACCCGTTTGCACCAAAAGGGTCCGAAGCTGCCGAAGGCTGATGGTTTCTTTTTGCTTGGTCGTAGTCTGTTTTGCAGTTTTTTTGTGCTTGCATGTGAGGTATGTGTGTGTACTGCGGAGTATTCCTAAACGAGATATCATTTGTACTTATGCGTTGTTCACCTAATACTTAGCATGCGCCTTATGATTGAACTATAAATGTACTTGGTACTCAGTTATCTTAATCCGTTAACATGTTTGCAGTAGTTACCATTGATTTTGGTATTCGGCCATTTCTTAGCATCTATAAAAACCATATCACGCTTGTTATTCTGTAATCTATGTAACAGTAGAAGGTCTTCCCTTATAATTATTCCGTACGTAATGCGGTGATAAATGCTGTTATCAAATATTGTTTTAGCTCAAATTTTTTTTTGAAGGGAAGCTGAAAATAAGTTATCTGGCTTTTTTTGTTAAATTCTGCAGCTTTAGAAGAATTTTGTTACCTATTTAACTCCTCCTCACGTGGTTACTCACAACATCTGATGGGAGTTAATTTGCTGAAATTCTGAGGTTTTGTAAAAGGTTAATTCCTTTTTATCCCTATGTCTTTAACACCAATACAAGTCATTTGTAGGACATGGTTGTTTTTGATTTCCTTTTGCATATGATGGCAAAGAATTTTGGAATATATTATCATTACTTGTTTAAGGGTCAGCGAAGGCTGCCCTCTTGGCCCCTTCTATTCGTAGTTGCGGTGGATGCATTGAATATTATCTTTTGAGTAGCGGTTCAGAATGGCTTCTTACGTGGCTTTACAAAAGGTGATATATCCATTCCCCTGCTCTAGTATGCTGATGATACTATATTCTTCATTGAGGTTGGAATTAGAAAAGAAAGGACGTTTTCGACATTGTTGGAGTTGTTTGGAGAGGCTTCTTGGGATTGAAACTGAATGCGGTGTGCCGATAGGTCTAGATACGTCTGTTTGGAGAGGCTTCTTGGGATTGAAACTGATGTGGTCCCCGAGGAGGATTTGGCGAGATTTGGCAGAAGAAACCACTAAACGGGTCATGTGGGATTGGGGATTACAAGATCCGGCTAAGGGGCGCTCCTTGGCTCGATTTGCGGGCCACTACATTCAGCCCTCTTTTGCTGCGATGCTTACAGGGCAGGTTGGTTCGGGCGCACGGGATCCGAATAAGAGCCAAATTGCGGACTCGGTGGACAAAACCTCTGCACAGGTTGGATATGCATGATCGGTGGCTCTTAGGTGCCGTTCGATACCCGAAGTAAACTCCCCTTTGGGGAGTTTATCCCCTTAACCCATTCCTCTCTCTCATATGTGGGTTCCACTTGCAACTTTTTTAATATATTAATTAAATCAATTCTCTTTTATCAATTCCATCAAAAAATAATATATTATACCATCATATCATATAAAAATTATAAACTACTCCACTTCTACTCACTTTTCCAAACTTCAATACAATCACATCACAATAACTACACATTTTTTCAAACTTCAATAAAATCATATCAAAACAAACCCACTTCAAACTCACCCCCCGTTTAACCCTCCATCCAAACACCAAAACACAAAAATGGGTTACCATCTACCGATTTAACCCGCCCTAACTCGCGTACCAAACACACCCTTGTAGATCCTCTCACAGACCCGAGGGATGCGTTTGGTTCAGAGCTCTTTGCTGTGCGTACCTTGGACCTGATGGTCGTGTCGGGGAGAGCTCCTAGTGCGCGGAGGCATGGGAGTTGTCTCCAAGATGTGAGACGTGGTTGCCTCTTGCAAACCCAACACATCTCGTGGATGCGGCCTCGTCGGCGATGCCTGTTCTCTGTCAGGGGGTGGCGGGGATGCTTGACTGAGACCTGGATTGATGGCATGGGTTTTTCGAGCGGTCATCTGGAGGTGTTGTCAGTGGCGGTGCTATTGACGAGTGACCTGCTGGTTAAAGAGAGATTTGGGTGGTGGTACTCCCATAACTACTTGAAAGAGCGGAGGCAGCGAAGGTGTTTTGAGATCTATGAAAGTCTGGGAATGCTCAACGAGGGATGGAATGCAAGGGTGCTGCAGAGAACTCCTATGGTGAATTCGGGTGCCGAAGCTGTGATGCTGGAGGCAGCGAAGGCTGGCACCTGGAGCGATGGTGGGGTACCTTGGGATATTGGGGAGCAGTATGGTGGCTCTGCGCTTGAGCAGATGTCAGCTATGGAGGCTAGCCTGGAGATGGCTTCGGGTGCCGAAACTGTGGTGATAGGGCCTGGCCTGGCGTAGGAACTTCTAGACCGCATGGGATTGATACCACCAACTGAGGCTTCCATTGTGACTAAATGAATTTGTTCTCCCGGAATGTAAGAGACCTTGGGCGGCCTGAGAAAAGGGCAACAACGAAGAATCTAATGATGCAACAAAGGGCAGACGTGGTCATGTTGTAAGAAACTAAAATATCACGTGATTTCCATGTGGCTTGGAAGGAAATCGGGGGCAATAAGATGCCAGAGTTTAGAGCGATTGCTTCAGAAGGAGCGTTTATGGGCTTGATGTCAAGTTGGGATGGGGATAAATTCGTTGTGGAGGATGGCGAGCTTTTGGGCAGACACTCGCTCATGATTCTTCTGCGTCGGAGGGCAGATTGAATCGGCGTCTTGGCTACCAACGCCTACGGACCCTAGTCGAGGAGTTAATTTTGGCTCGGGAGAGATTTCCCCTTATGGTTTGGGCCATTGTAGGTGACGTCACGCTGTGTTCGGACGATCGTCATGGTGGCCGCGAGGGATGTGACAGAGGTTCCTTGGAGTTAAGGAGGTTGGCGGACGAGTTGGCCCTTCAGATTGTTGACACATCGAGATGTGCTTACACGTGGCATAACTCTAGAGCCAGATCCCATTTTTGACAGGTTTATGATGTCTTCAGAGGCGGTGGCTGCCTTTCCTTTGGGAAGGCGTGGACTCTGCCGATAGCTCACTCGGATCATACGCCTTTGCTTTGGAACTCAGGGGAGGTTGTGTGCCCCAGAACATTTTTTTAGTCCGAGATGGCATGTCTTCTTGAGGACGGTTTCCGTAAGTCTGGCACGACGTTCTGGGATGGATGTAGACTTCTTGGGTCAGCATCGGGCAGAATGTCAATCAATCTAGCTTTGCTCAGGAGGTATCTGATGGAGTTTAATAGAAATAACATGGTGTAGCATCGTTCCAAAAGGATGAGGGCCCAGGAGGAGGTGTGCAGGCTTGACAGACTCGAAGGTGAGAGACTCTTGATGGCAGAAGAGGTGGACGAGAGGGGAAAGAATCTAGAAGAGATATTTTTCGAAGATAAGAAAGAAGAGGCAACGTGGCGACAGAGATCCATGCATTGTTGGCTGAGGGAGGGAGATGTCAATACGAGATTTTTCTACGCCATGGTTAGCGGGAGAAGGCGCAGAAATATTATACACGCGTTATCCTTTGGCAGTGAGGTGGTGCAAGGGGAACATGCTGTGGGATCGGCCCTCCGAGCGCATTTCCAAGTTTTTAGTAGGCGGCGTTCACGTGCGAGCTAGGGCTGGCTAGGAAGAGGGGTGTCACAGATCTCAGATTTGCAAGCGGAATCGTTGGTACATGTATTTACATCGGCGGGGACCATGCAAGCACTATTCCAGTTGAACAAGGATGGGGCTCCAGGTCCGGACTGCTTCCTTGTCCTCTTTTACAAGGATTTTTTTGGATGTCATCAAGAAGGATGTGATGGAGGTTTTGGAGGAGTTTCATGAAGGAAACCATGGTTTTGAGAGACTAAATATGGCTGTTTTATTTCTCCTACCAAAGAAGGAGGTATTGACAAGGGTTAAGGATTACATGCCTATTGCACTATCAAATGCAATCTACCTTGTTATTGCGAAGATTCTTACTAATCGCCTTCGATGAGTCTTAAATAGGATTATCTTGCATGAGCAGTCGACGTTCGTACCTGGGAAACTTATGATGGACGGACTGGTGATGGCTGCGGAAATGGTGACGGATTGGATGAGAAGCGGATCCAAAGGGATGTTATGGAAAGTTGATTTTTGTGTTGACCAGCGCTTCCTTTGGATCTCTCTGGAGAAGAGGGGATTCCTTGCGTTGTGGATATCTTAGATTAGCGGGGAGCGGATGCGTCGGGCATCACTTATCATGGGTTCATTTGGGGATGTGTACGGCCTCCAGGTCAACAGAGAAAAGTCGGTGTTGGTGTCCTTTGGTCTTTCAGATGGGGAGATGCATGATTAAGGACGATGTTGGGGTGCCCTACTACGGAGCTGCCGATAACTTATTTGGGGCTCCTGTTGGTGGCTGGAAGGTTTAGGTCTAGCGACTGGAAACTGATTTTGGACAGGCTGAATGGGAAGCTGGATGGTTGGAAATCGACGACACTCTCTAAAGGAGGGATATTGATCCTTTTGAAACATTTTCTTTCCGCCATCCCGGTTTTCTTCTGCGCTACGAGGTTGATACCGACAGGTATGCGAACAAAGATTGAAGCCATGATGATACTGTTCTTCTGGTCGGATGACCGACAGGAAAAGAGGGGTTTCCACTTGGTGGATTGGGGTAATGTTACTTCCGCAAAGAAGGATGGTTTAGGGGTGTTGGGGGTGGAAGAAATGACTAATGTATTTATGGCGAAGTGGGTGGTAAGGCTACGGGGAAAATCCGAGGACCTGGTTTGTCGGCTGCTGAGAAGGATTTACGGGATTTCCATGTCCATGGAGGTTGTGCAGGGTTGTGTTCCATCCTCGCTTTGGCAAGGGATTGTCAGGATGTCCAGAAGATGGTGGTCAAGCTGAGGCCGGTGTATGGAAATGGGGAGAAGTTTCAGTTTTGGCTGGATGATTGGACGGGCGATGGAGCTCTTTGTGTGCGCTTCCCTCGCCTCCTAGGGCTGGCACATGATAGGGAGGGGTCAGTTCGTTAGGCATGGGATCATGGTATGTGCTCTCCAGTGTTCGCTTCAGATTTGTCCGATCAGAGGCTGGTGGATCTTCTCACATTGCAAACCAAATTGACACAAATGGAGGGACCGTCTTCATGCAGAGACGATTTTGTGTGGGGAGATGTGAGGTTCACAGTGAAAAAAGCTTATCGTTTCTTTGTTGAGGATGGGGGAGAGGTGCAAGAAGATGTGAGAACTGACACAGGGATGATATGGAGGAGTAAAGTACCGAACAAAGTCAAGGTCTTTCCTTGGTTGTTCAGACTTAGTAGGATTCTAACCATGAGCCATCGGGAACAACTGCTGCGAACTGAGGAAGGTATATGTGTCAGGTGTGAGCTGGAGGTAGAAGATGATGACCATCTTGTTGGAGTATAAGGTGTATGCGCCTATTGTGTTGTAGCAGGGTAAATGGATCCTGGAGGAGATCCATTTACCCCATCCAGTGTTTAGTCCCACATCGTCCAGTGGTGGGACTTGGAGGCTCTGGAGAGGCTATATAAGGAGCCCCAGACCTCCTGTACTCATTGAGAAAAGCAATAGAAAAACACGCCCCTTTGAGGGCTTCTCCCGTGGTTTCATCCCGCTCCTCACGGAGTAGGGTTCCACGTAAAATCCCGTCTTCTTTATATTTCTTTATCTTTTTCCATGTTCGCTTCCGCGTGATGATTTTCTAACATGGTATCAGAGCGGGTCGATTCTTGGATTTCAAGTTCATATATACTATTTGTTTTATGCTAAAGATTTGTTTGAGATCCGGTTCTTGGTTATTGTTGAAGTTTGCTTGTGAAGATCAATTGTTTTTTATTGTCATCGACAAGAAGGGTGCTGTTGTCTTCTGTCCAAGTTTAGGGTTTCGATTGAAACCCTAATTTCTATCCGACCTGGCTTTGCTGCGAGGCATCTCTACCTCCATTGTTCAAGCCCCAGAAGCCCTCGACATCAGATCCAAGCCCGCAGTCTGCAGCAAGGGCCACATCAGAGTCGCGCAGCCCTGTCTCCTGTAGCAAAAATCTCCATCTGCGGCAACGATGCACGTCCTCCAGGATCCATTGGCAGCGCACCCAGTCAAGCAAACCACTGGCGGCGCACCCATCTCGCTCGGCTGCGCACCTCCTATCTCCCAGACACTCAGGCGGCGAGCACAGGCGGTGCGAGCCTAGGCACCGGTCTATGTCCTCCAGCCGCATCGTGCCTTTGATCACCTTCAGGCCGCAAATCACCGCATGCTCCCTCTCCCAGAGCACCTCCAGGCGGAGGGCCTTTCAGGGCGCACGATCCTCTTTCCTCGTGCGCAGGAGTCCCGCGGGAACAGGCATGGCGGAGTCGCCCGCAAGCAGGTGGTGCCACACCTCACAGACAACCGCCTCTTCATTCGGCGGTGCAACCCTCTTCAAGCGGCGCCGCAGACCTCTTCAGGCGGTGTCGCATCGTGCGCACAGGTCCGATCAGCAGGCGGTGGCGCATCCTTTGGCGGCAAATCGCGAAGCAGCCGCTTACGAAGTCTCCAGGTAGAGCTCCGGTCGATCCTGTCGGTGCCGCCCTCTCCTCCAGAGCTCTCGTTGTGCATCACCAACCTCATCCAGTCCAGGCGATGGTGCTCCAGGTTCTGGCGGCGTATGAAGAAACCCCAACGGGGGGCGACCATCATTGTTCAAGGGGGTCCCGTATTGGGAACCCTAATAGGGCCGTGCGGTTTTTTTTTGAAAAAAAATTGCTGCTGCAAGGGCCAAGAAGGGGCTGTCTTAAAAAAATATGGGGCTATTTATTGTAGAGCCCAAGTGGGCTACTTAAAAAAAAAATAAGAAAGAGAGGTGCTTAAGCCCAAGGAGGCTGAAAAGAAAGAAAAGGGGGCAGTCCAATCCTGAAAAAAAAAGAGAGACGTGAGAGGGCCCCGTGTATTAAAAAGAGAGAGAGAGAGGCCTCATTAAAAAAAGAAGAAGGGGGAGAGATGCGTACAAAAAAAAAGAGAAAAAAAAAACCGTACGCAATTTTTCAAAAAAAAAACGCGCACATATAGCAAAAAAAAAGGCGTACGCATTTTCAAAAAAAAAATGATTTGCAAAGCCGAAAAAAAAATCTACGGTTTAAAAAAAGTGACGGCTTCAAAAAAATGTGAAGAAAAGCCTCAAGTCTTTCATGTTCTACCCCCTATTTGTCTTGTCTTCTCCCAACTGTCGATGTCTTTATTTTTCCGACAAGTATGGGAGAAAGGGGGAGTATATATGTAGAGTTACAGGTCTGTTGCATGATCCAGATTCAGATGACAGATTCCAGGCCAATCAATTGTTCAGACTCTACAGATGAAGATTCTACATGCGCAATTCCAGACTCGACGTTCAGATTCTGAGTCCCAGTTTGATGCGCAGTTGTTCAGACTCGATGATTGTCTTCCGAGTCTGCAGTTCAGACACGCACAAGTTGGCGGTCATTTTCAGATGAGCATATGTTGCCATCATCAGTTCAAGGTCCCCATCATTCTTGTTGTTGTTCGGCCAGAGTTTTCATGTGAGCCATAGGGACTCCAGAGCAGAGGACCATTCCTTGTGCCATATGTTGGCAAGGGTTTTCATGTGGTATCATAGGTACACCAGAGCAGTGCACCATTCTCTGAGCCAGATGGGAGAGACCCAGTTCTCCGACGAGGAGACTTCAGACGCAGTTTCAGACTCGATGGTCAGATTCCGAGTCTTCAGTTGACTCACACTCCAGCCCGTTCGTCCTCCTCACCTGCACGGCATGAGAAGCAACGTCCTCGACTGCAGCAATGTGCGCGTTGGGTTGATATTGTCCGTAGTGTCCTGTAGCGTTGAGTTGAGTTTATTTCTGTTTGTCCAAGCTGAGCATTGCATGCTCCAGCTTGAGGGGGAGTGTTGGAGTATAAGGTGTATGCGCCTATTGTGTTGTAGCAGGGTAAATGGATCCTGGAGGAGATCCATTTACCCCATCCAGTGTTTAGTCCCACATCGTCCAGTGGTGGGACTTGGAGGCTCTGGAGAGGCTATATAAGGAGCCCCAGACCTCCTGTACTCATTGAGAAAAGCAATAGAAAAACACGCCCCTTTGAGGGCTTCTCCCGTGGTTTCATCCCGCTCCTCACGGAGTAGGGTTCCACGTAAAATCCCGTCTTCTTTATATTTCTTTATCTTTTTCCATGTTCGCTTCCGCGTGATGATTTTCTAACACATCTATTTCTTAGATGTCCTCACTCACAGGTATGGATTAGGGCCAATATCCCGTGGTTGGACAATGAAGATTGCTCATCTTCCTAGAGATGCATTAGAGCGGTGCGCGGCAATGGTCATGGCACCCTTTTGCAGTTGTGTGAGCGATCTGGTGCGGTAGAAATAAGGCCATATTTGGAGGGCAAACATTCTATTCGGAAAATATACTTGAACATTGTAGGGCGCTTTGGGTGTCATGGAGTGTGTAACCTGCTGTATTTTTTTTTCATTTCTTTCTTCTCTTTATTTTAATAAAGTTTGTGGTGGATCCCATCCTGGGATGCCACCCCACCTTCTCTAAATAAAACAATTGTTGCTTCAACACGAAGTTTCTGCTTTAACATGAATATCCTCAGACGGGGCATCTTTGATATAAATCCAGCATCTACATTCTTCAAAACACAGGGAAATTCCAAACCCTTGCATCAGTGCAGCAACCATTTGTGTAACAGTGACTGCCTTCAGCTGTAGCATCTCAGCTTCAAACAAAGACCTCTCGGCCTTTGAATTTTCACATCTGAGATTATATTACAGTACCACATCCGATGAGATATAAAGAAAATCCAAAGAAGTCAACTCTGCATAACCGTAAGGGTTTAGCAACTTAGCTTCAGGGCACACATACGATGAATGTGTGCACGTCCCCGATCCCAAGTTAAGGATTATTTTTTAGACTTCTTTCTCACAATTTAGTCCTCCATGTAAACGATACATCAGCTGCAAGAATGGATTGATTAAAAAAAGAGAAAGTCAGCTTCTACTTTCTTTCAAAAGGTGGCCCAGATCCAACAGAATCCAAGCCTGTGAGGCCCTCATTATGCCCCACATTCAATCATGGAGCATTCTTCTCCCTCTAGCTTGTTGGGAGTTGAATTGTATCAGTTCATTATATCTTCAGACGTATGTTGTAACTGATGTGCATGTGTGTATACGTGGTCGAGTGATCGAGTAACATGGTTGTAAGGTGTGCTGGTGTACATTCTCATGCAAGGAGGGGGCTGGTTAACTTGCGAGAAGCTTATGCCACACATGTTAGAATCTTGAAATCTAGGTTGGAATTTTAATCCTGTGACAATTGATATCAGAGTGTAGAAGATTGAAGGCGGTGTCCTATGGTGAACGATATCAGAGTGTAGAAAATTGAAGACGGTATCCTAACATTGCTACTTTAGAGGGTGTTCTGGTGGAGATCTAGTTTACGTTGGGCACTCGTGTCCACTGCTTGGCTTTTTTGGAGGACGTGCAAGGATGGAAAATGCATTGGATGTTGAGGGCACAAGCTCCCGCTCGATTGTCTTCCTGAAGGTGTTTAGGGAAATGCTCGAGAAGTTTGGAGCCATGGTGTTGGAGATGCACGAGGACCTTTCCATCATCTAGATGGCATTAGTAAACAACATACATATGCTGTGAGTGGTGAAGGCCAAAGGTTCCTAGAACATAAAACCTCGACCATCCGGTGTGTCAAGGACATAGAGAATTTTCTTTGGAACATGGAGGTGTAATTCAAGGCTGATAAAACTCATGATTAAGACTCCATCTCATCATGTCTTGGTTTTTCCCTTTTATAATCTAAAAGGTTGAGGTGAAGGATAATCTATTAGTAGGAGATAAGGGAGAGAGATTAAGAGAGGACGACAAAAGGATAGCGAGAGAGGGCGATGAAGAAGGGTGGGCGGATTGAGTCCCTCGCCGAGATGTTTTCTGGAGTAGAAATGGGATCTTGGGCATGAGGGGGGGCACAAAGAGGACGAGGAGGGCTAGCATTTGATGAGTCATCGGAATAGGCCCAACCGTGGGCAACCGTGCTACTGGTGTGACACAAATGGTCACATTCTGAGGAACTGCACAGGACCATGTCGTAACTTTGTTTGAGGTGGCATGGGACACCGTCGAGAAAATTGTTCTAGAAAACATGTCCAACCACAGATTTATGAAGGTCACCTGATCGGTCGGTGTCTATGGGAGCAACCTTAGGTCCATTTCATCCAAAGGAAAAGGAATGGAAGGGCTTGATGTCATCCTCATCGGAGGGCTTTTGGAGAGTGGCCCTGATTTGACAACTGTCATATTAGAGGTTCGTTGCATCTTAGGGGCGCCATTCTTGGCAATCATCCCCTTGGATGAGTGCTCGTTGTGGGTGCGCGACCTCTCGAAGACGAAGGTGGCCAAGCTATTGGATGCGAGTCGAGCGTAGAAAAAGACCCGATGGAGATACCCTAGATTCACCGGTGGGTATTGGATTGAGCAGAGTAAGGTAGCTCATATTCTTGGTTTTCTGATCTTATCTATAAATCTGGAGTCGCTGAGAGAGATCTCGGTGACATGTTAGAGGTTCTTTATGACGACAAGCTGCTACGCTCTGATTTGGGGCGACTATCATTCTCATCCACAGGGAGAGAAACTAGTCTACACGAGTTGCTTGTTATGAGGATCAGATGAGCCGATTTCAATCTCAAGATCGAGGAGCTTCTCCCCCCTCCACCCCTTGTAGATGCCTTATATTGATCCAACCTCAGGAATGGACTTGTCGGCGTCAGTTTTTGATGAGGACTCGATGTGAAGCCGTTGGCAATTTTCTCGGAGCTAGAAATTTCGAATCCCTTGAAGAATCTGGAACCATTTTTCTTGAAGATTTCAAACTTGCACTCAAATGTCGGCGGAGCCCTTGAAGGTCTGCTACAATGAAAACCCCCTCTTGCCCTTTGTGGCATAACGAGAGATCCTTTCTAGGGTTTCATTTAATGTGAATCCTGGGGTCTGCGTATATCCCGCTCCGGTCTGATGCAGGGTCGGATTCGACTGCCTTCTGCTTCTTCCCTTGGAACCGGATCTGCCTCCCAGGTCCGCTTGCATGTAAGCTCCGCGATGGTTGTCATTCGAAGTCTGTTACTTCGAGTCATATCTTCTTTGTGGGTTTCTTGATGTCCTAGTGGTTCATTCTCCCACTTCGAGCCCGATGCTTAATAACCCAGGCCTCTTCTTTTGCACAGATAGGTGGCGGAATGCCATCAACTTGCTACTGCTGCAAATGTTCTTTATGGAGGCGCATATAAGGGGGTGATGGATGGGAGCGACAATCTTGGGCACAATGGCTGTCGCATTTGAGGAGTCCTCTACAACTTCTGCTGCTGCGCTTGTGAGCTCGTCAATGTCATCTGACACTCCGTGAACACTGATATGGGGAAGAGAGCTGACAAGAGGTTGAAGAAATACAAGCATCGTAAGGAGTAGACTTTGATTCTCATATAAAGAGGGAGGGTTTATTGCGTAAAGACGTTGAGGAATGGGTCCACTTAAACGAGTTCTAAAATTCCTCTTATTATATTAATGGCTGAATATGATTCCGATGTTGTGGACCGAGCCTAACGGTCTGCATTCTCCCCACTTGGGATGCTCAATCTCCAAGCTGCTGCTCTAGTAAAAGATACGAATCCCTAAAAACCACGTATCGTCATGGATGTTGGTGTTACCAAACTTTGATCCAGTGAAGGTTATCAATTGGAATGTGCAAGGCCTGGGGATCTGGAGAAGAGGGGTACTACCAAAAGTCCACTTTCCGAATGACATTGTGGCGTGGTATCTCTGTAGGAGGCTAAGATTCATTCTTGGACCTTTTGGTTGGGGAACTCGATAGGGGGACCAAGTTCTCGGACTTCCGGGTTGTGGGTGAAACGGGCTGTTCTGGGGGCTTGTTCATTGCGTGGAATTGTAATTGGTTCGTGTGGGATCCCTCGTAATGGGGTCCTAACTTCTTAAAAACTGCTTTTTATCCAGTGTTCAAAAAATATGAATGAACATACATTCCATCGCATAGTGCGCGTCGAGACCTTTCCAACAAGTCCGAGAATGTTAAAATTTGAGTTCAGGAGCCCGAGTTATAACCGTTTTAATGTGACCGGGTCGAATTCAGATCCGAACCAAGATCCGGATCCGAATTTTTCCCCACATAAAAACCCTTAAAATCAACTTTACATCTCGACAAAACCAAAATAAAGAGTCGGTGCGTCGTCGAAGCTCGCCTGAGTGCATCAGATCGACGATCCGAAGCCACCACCGCGTATAGGAGGTCGAGGCCACCCTCGTGCGTGGGTCCTCATTGTCAGCGGAACAATTTTTTTAGGTACGATGTTCCCCTTCCTCCTTGCTACAGATTCCACGTGATTTCGACCCATACTATTTTCACTTTGTTAAAGCCATATGTATCTTTTTATATGTTGTACATTTTTGCCTTGCTCGTTCGCCCACTTTCAAGGAAAGTGATAACGTTTGTTTGCCATATTTTCTGGATGATTTGCATGATCCTCTCTTAGAATCCTAGTTTGGGTTGAATTAGCACGAGTTCTCGATACCTCATTGGCTGTTGGCTTGGGGTCAGAAGCTTTTTTTTTAATTTTGTTCTTGGTTTTTGGCTGTCGTCCATGGTGCAGTTTGCAGTCCTACGAGGATACGGATGAATCTCTAGGGGCCCATTTGGTTGCCAGGTTACTCCGGGGTAATCTGACATATCCCCTGCTCTATCCCTGCATTCCTGGGTTGGAATTAGTTGTATGGACCATATAATTTCTTTGTTATAATATTTTTTAACCATGTTTAAATAAAACAATTAACATAAAAATATATTATAATCATTAAAAAGTTAATATAACACACAATCAGTGTCACATCAAATCACATTTATCATTCCAACCTCCAACCATCCAAACAACTACTATTCACAGGAGGGTACCCCAGCCCAGCCCAACCCAACCCAACCCATCCCAACCCAGTTACCAAACATGCCCTAGGGATGTGCACGGTCTCTCTATAGCTTGTTAGAAGTGTTGAGGTGTGCGCTTTTGGAGCGCTGAAGTTGCAGCCGTGGATGAAGGTGTGGGTTCTGTATTGCTTAGTGGACTGGTGAATTTCGGCACTGATTTATGCTCCCCTTTTTGTAGTTGTATTGTTGAACATACATATTAAAGGATGTGTATTAGATGGGGGGCTGAAATTGGAAGGAAGACACTATAAAATATTGAGGTCATTGTAGAAATTAACAAATGGGATTGCCACAGATTTCGTTGGCAATAGCTAGTGAACACAACGGATCACTTAACATGCCACTGTTGGTTGGCAGTGCAGGGGCATGCGATTTGGATGGTCTACATATGATCATTTCAAGTTCAAGGAGAGACATGGATACTTGTGGTGTTCGTCTCCGGAGGCAGACTACAGCTGAATTTCAAGATGATTTCAGTAAGTCACCTGGAGATAATCATTCTATTGAAAGTACTGTAAACGTTCATTGACTGAAAATCAACTTGATGGACATGGACTTGCCGATATCTCAGAAACTAGGGCATAACATGCACACTCCGAAGACGCTCCGAGCTTGAAATGGAGCGCTGGTGGAGGTCGAGCGTGACTTGGAGACTGAAGGCGACTGTTCGAGAACCGTCCAAGGGCGTCTTGGAGTCCGAAGGAGGCTGGGGGAGAAGACCGATCGCGACAGGAAGGAGGAGGTGGGCGTCTTGGAGATCGAAGGCGGCAGTGGGTGAAGCGACCGAGATTCCTGGAAACCGAATGGAGAGCTCGGCTAGCGCGGCGGGAGCTCGTCGTGAGGGGTGGGCCGATGATAAGGGGAAGGCGATGCAGCGGGGGAGCGGTGGTGTTGACAAGGGTCGTCAAGGTGGGCCTGGAGGATGGGTGCATGTGTCTCACCGGAAGCCGGGTAAGCGGTGCTTCAGGTGCGGCGAGTGCGGTCATGTGGCGTCGGCTTGCGGGCTCCCGGCGAGGTGCTATGGGTGTGGTAGCGTTGGTCACAGAAGGGCCTCCTGTTGGTTCGGGTTCGGTAGGGGCGACTCTTCTTTTCGTGCGGAAGAGTTTCCGGCCAGCCGTGGGGGGCCGAAGGAAGCTGCATCGATGTGGTCGACACCTGCTTGTGGGAGGCAGGTGCGATCTTATGCTCAGGTCGTGGAAGATTCTCGTTTGCCTACTGGCTCGGCTGTCGTTGGTGGCGCTGTCCTGCGTCCTGATGCCGAGTCAGTGAAGCTGGGTGTGGTTGGTGGGGGCGACCATTTTGTTGAGGGTTTGCATGGGAGGAGGAGGCCCGTTGGGGATGCTTTGCATGGGAAGGTGATGGAGGGCGATGTTTTTGGAGGGGCAGTTGTGGGGATTGGCCGTCGTAAGGGTGTTGCATGGAGCAGTGTCAGCTCTCGCTTGCATGGGTTCTTGGGTCCTCTCTTCGCTGGGGACTTCGTGATCCTGGATGATTCCCGATGCTGCATTCGTGGCCTCTCCCCGGAGCAACGGGAAAGGCTGATTGCGCGTGGTGCAACTGAAGACGTACTCTGGAGGCCTTTGTGTTTTTCGGATGGAGCTTGCTCGAACGTCGAGATTTGTGTTGCGGAGGTGCGAGGGGTTCCTTTCCTCTCTCGGAAGGTTCGCGGCCTGGGCAAGGCTCTTCAGCGCTGAGGGGAGGTACTTGCGGTCGTGGAAGATGGTATCAAGCCTGGTTCAGATTGGAGGATCACGCGGGTTCTGATGGAATGTACCAAGAACCTCCTTGAAGAAGCAATGGGCAAGGTCTTCTTTGAGTCCATGAAGATTGGTCGTTTCCGCTTCCCTGTCGAGCTCTCTTTCTTGGAGCCTCCGTCGTCGCCGCGGGCGGCGCTGTTGCCGGTGGCCTGGACTGCAGGGACGGAGGTCCCGGCGGTTGGTGGCGTCGCCTCGACTTCCGGTGGACACGTGGCGCTGCATGGGGTTTCCTCCGAAGCGTCGCCCTCTTTGCTTGGCTGCCCGCGCCCCTTCGGGGGCCATTCTCGGGTCTCGTGCAACTTTTCGCTTAGAGACGGTTTGTCGGAGGGGGTGGTGCCCGAGATTGATTCGGGTTTTGGCTCGCGCATGTGGAATGTGGACCATGCTCTTCATTTTCGGTTCTCGGGTTCGATGTCGGGTGAGACTGCGGTGGAAGTTTGCGGATTTCGGGATTTCGGATCCTGGTCTGGAGCGGGGGCTACCCGCAGATCAGTCTCCTTATCGGTCCTGGATCCGACTCCGGCTTTCTGTGCCCCTCGGACGAGGCTGGTCCGGTCTCTGATGTGTTTTGGCCCACCGATTGCGATCTACCCTTTTTGGGGTCGCCTGATTTCAAGGGTGGAGACTCGAGCAAGGTGGTGGCTGCGAGCAGCTTAACTTTCTTGGACCCTCTTGTGCTCGACGATGGAGGCTCGTCTCTTCTCGCCTCTCCGAGCTCTGTGGGGGTTAGCACGGCCGTGGACGCTGATGGCTCTTTGGGGACCCTTTCGGACAAGAGGTCGGGGAAAAGATATCGAAGGAGGAGCAGGTCTCGGGCGGGGGCCTCGCGACTTCATTCCTGTGCAACTTTGAGATATGCTGTGGCGGAGGCAGCTGATCTCAGTCCTATTGGGGGGCGTCAGCAGTTGTTATAATGAAGGTCCTCTCATGGAATGTGAGGGGGATGGGGGAGGTTGATAAGAGAAGGGCGTTGGGTTCCAGATTAACTGAATGGGGGTGTGATATTGTTCTAATTTAGGAATCGAAGCTGAGGGGGCTTGATGCTGCTCTTTGGCGTTCCTTCGGTGCAGGTGCTATGGATGACTTTAGAGCGTTGGATGCGGACGGGGTGGCGGGAGGGTTGATTATTGCGTGGAGATCCGCGACGCTTTCTTTCAGTTCTTGGCTTCTGGGGAGACATGATTTCGGTTGTGCTGGTGAGGGGGTCGTTCGACTCGCCGATCGCTTTCTCTTACGTCTACGGCCCCTGTTGTCACATTAAGAGGCGCGAGCTTTGGGATGACTTGCGTGCTGCGAGCTGTGCTTTTGAGGGGCTCCCGTGGATCATTGGGGGAGATTTCAACGTTACGCTTCACTCCTCGGATCGTCCTCGATCGAGGGGTGGCCGCGACCCGGGATCCCTCTGTTTTGCGGAGATTGTGGACTCTTTGGCTTTAGAGAATTTAGTGGCGACATATGTTATTTACACCTGGAGGAGCAATAGTTCCCGTTCTAGGCTTGATCGATTTTTAGCATCTGGGAGGATGATGGGGACGTTCCCTTGTTGCTCGGTTTCCTCTAGGCCCAGGTCTTTTTCGGACCATTCGCCGATTCTTTGGGACTCTGGCGAGGCCCCTTTGGCGAGAGGCCTCTTTAGATACGAGAGATGCTGGATTCAGGAGACGAGCTTCAAGGATGTTGTGTCGGAGCATTGGGCTCAGTCGTGCTTTGTGGGTTCTGCGGCTTCCAGGCTGAGTCAGAAACTTGTGTCGCTGTGGAAGAGGTTGGCTCTGTTCAAGAGGGACTCCAGGTCGGCGAGAGTGGCGGTCAAGGCGGAGGCGGAGGACGTTATTGTGAAGCTCGATGTGTTGGAGAACGAAAGGGAGCTGACGCTTGACGAGCTTCGTGAGCGGTGTAGGGCGCAGAATCGTGTTGCAGAGGAGGATAAGAAACGGTCTATTGAATGGTGGCGGCGATCAAGATTGAAGTGGCTCAAAGAAGGTGATGCTAACACGGCTTTCTTTCACCGTGTGGCTAGTGGTAGGAGGCGTAACAATGTTTTGCGTTCTATCTCCATTGGTGGGTCGCGGTTTGTTGGGGACAGAGAGATGGGGTGTGCAATCGTTGAGCATTTCAGGTGTTTCACGGCGAGGCGCTCCCGGAGGACCTGGAGGTGGCTGGGGCTTGGGGCTCCGACTGTCTCGGAGGTGGACTGCGAGATGCTGACTAGGCCGATTTCCATGGAGGAGACTAAAGCTGCCGTGTGGGAATTAAATGACGAGGGGTCCCCGGGGCCTGACGGCTTCTCCGTTGCTTTTTATCGTGATTTCTGGGAGGTGGTGGGAGAGGACGTCTTTGAGGTGGTCACCGAGTTCTGCAATGGGAATGCGGGATTCGATCGAATTAACAGGGCCATTTTGTTGCTGATTCCTAAGGTGCCCGCGGCGGAGGATATTGGGGACTTCCGTCCCATCTCAATGTCTAATGCCATTTACTTGATCGTGGCCATGGTGTTGGCCCGGAGGCTTGTTCAGGTGCTTGATTCGATTGTCTCGCCGATCCAGGCTGCTTTTGTTCGGGGCAGACAAATTTCTGATTGTATCGCGGTGGCTTCGGAGTTGGTGGCAGATTGGAGGAACTCGGGGAGGCAAGGGGTGCTTTGGAAGATTGAATTTGCCAAAGCGTATGATAGCCTGGATTGGAGCTTCTTATGGTCGGTTCTCAGAAGGCGGGGTTTCCCTGAGCTTTGGATTTCATGGATGCTGCGATGTGTGACCACAGTGTCTTTCTCGATGTTGGTTAATGGCGGTTTGGAGGGGGGATTTTTCCAGCCTAGAAGAGGGCTACGCCAGGGGTGCCCCCTGGCCCCTCTTAAGGCTGCTAATTGAACTAAATCATTCGAATTCGATTAGGATTTGTTCGATAAAAATTCGGAAAAAATTCAATTCGAAACCAAATGAACTGAATTTGAATTTAACTTGGGGATTCGATTCCCAAATGAATCGAATGTGAATTTTCCTGAATTCGTTCGATAATAATTCGATTCAATTCGATATTTTATATCTATATGTATCAATGTATTTATATATACATATACTTGCATATAATACATACATATTTACATACATGTAACAACCACTCTGGGTTGATTAGGATCTTTTCTGTATATTCTTGTGCAAGGAATTATAGCATAATTACATCAAAAGGTTGACATGCATCTATTCGAATTCATTTGTAAGTAAATAGATGTAGAAAAGAGTATATGGATATATATTAAAAAGCTACTACATTTCATTTACATTGAAAGATTTACCATTTGCATTATATCACTAAGCATAACATGTGCAAGCAACTGAAGATACTCTCAAACCAACTTACTACATTTATTAAGTGGTTAATTTTAAACTTATAATCATATCTAGGTTCCATTGTTATGATTTATCATGTCCACCCTTCGTCGCTATGATTTCTATACTCACGATATATCGACATGACTTGTCAATGCGTGATGTGTATATGCAACATTAGGCCCCCTGATGAGATCCAATTTCTTTCCTTTCCTCTATAACTAAGTTCAAGTGATTTGATTGTAAAATATTTTATGAGTTAAAAATGTGGGTCCTTAATGAGTCAGTTATACAAAACATCTAAGTTCTTGTTTTTACTTATTATTTTAGCCTAGTGATAGTAGCTTTGATATGACTTACTTTGTATAAGTACAATAATCAATCTTAGCATGCTATTCATAAATTTTGAGGCATTAAGAGGATACAAAGAACTTTAGGCCATACCCAATTTAATATGTATATATATATGCATGTATAATCCTGTTAGTTAAAGACTAAATGTTAAATATAAAAAAGTAAAAAATCTTAGTCATAAAATCTAATAGGAAAGATCAAATGTTGATTGTTATTCTAAATCCTCACCATACATTTATTTTCTTGTTCCCACATTCCTTACACTACCTTTTCCATTCTCCATTTCATTATCTACCAAAGATCGTAAATACCTACGGTAGATTATGGTAGCCTTTCTCCTAGCATGTGAAAATGATGATTTTACCACTTTTCGTTCCTCCTTAACATTTGCCATGATTCAAAATTTATCTAGATATATCTCCTTTGTTTTTTCGTTGTTTTGATTCCCAGCATGACAATCCATGATGATATCATTGTAAAAGCAACATTTATCATCACATGAGTAATATATAAATTCTTCTCATCATAATGTAAGTTGTTCCTTTGTACATCAAAAATTCGTATATTTCATTTTCATGGCTTAATTTTTTCATATTGAAGACCCTCAAGCTTAATAAAGAGGTTTTATCTTGCTACATTAATTTTTACTATTTCCATTATTTCAAAAAATAATATTAATTTGTACCAACTTTCTATATAAGTTTGATCTTGTCTTGCTTTAACAAGCAATGATAATTATAATGTGTTCATCTTTCTTGTCAATGACATTATATCTCTTTGATATGCTCATATAATTATATTGTATTTATACATTTCTTCATCATAGAAAAAAGAGTATATTTAGATTGTAAAAGACATAATAATTATAAAGATTAGGTACTTTTATCCATTGTATTGTATTGGTTTGATATTTTCCTTGATTTTATAGTTTTTTTTCAACTTATCTTAACAATATACTTTCAAAATTAGATTTATACAATAAAATATTTATATTGTATTGTTCTTCATATAATATTATATAAAATAAGCTCTAAAACATCAATTAACGTTTCAAGTTCGAACTCGAAATAAAATGAATCGAACTTGAATATTCGAAACTCTAATAAAATGAATCTGAATTTAAGTTAGTAAATTCGTTCGAAATTCGATTCGAGTTCGGATTCGAAACTTTTATAATGAATTGAATCAGAATCCTCGTGGATTCGAAGGTATTCGATTCGATTAGCACCCTAGCCCCTCTTCTGTTTGTCGTGGCTGCGGACATCCTGGCGCGTATGGCTGATCGGATCGTTGCTGTTGGGCTCTCAAGGGGCTATTCTAAGGGAAACCTCTCCGTGCCATTGATTCAATTTGCTGATGACACCATCTGCTTCATTGAGGGCAGTGCTGATGAGGTTGCTGGCATGGCGATGACCCTTGACTTATTTAGTGAAATGTCGGGGTTGATTATGAATGGGGCCAAGTCTAAGGTTATTCCTTTCGGAATGACAGGGGACAAGGCGCTTGAGTGCGGTCGGATTCTGGGGTCTACTCCGGGCATGCTTCCGATTGGGTACCTTGGTCTTCTATTGGTGGTTGGAAGGGCAAGGGCTAGGGACTGGTTTCCGGTTATCGAGAGGGTGGAGGCGCGACTGGCTGGTTGGCGTGCGACGCTTCTTTCCAAGGGGGACGGCTTGTTCTTCTCAAATCAGTGATCTCCTCTATCCCGGTATACTTCTTGTCGAATCGTAGGATGCCGGTTGGGATTCGTAGGAGGCTTGATACTTGTATGCGTAGATTTCTGTGGGGAAACAATGGTGGTTCGGGGGGTGGGATTCACCTTGTGGCGTGGGATGAGGTGAGCCGGGGGAAGCTGGAAGGGGGTTTGGGAGTAAGGCGGTTGGAGTTTGTTAATGAAGCTTTCTTTCTCAAGTGGGCGAGTAGGGTTTGGGGACAGGGGGTAATTTCTTTATTGATGTGTTGCGGGAGATCCATGGGGCGGGAAGGGCGGGGGAGGAGAGGGTGGAGGTGGGTGGTGCTCGAACGCCTTTTTGGCGGGGTGTGGAGGAAGTTTTCGTGAGGCATCGGGCGAGGTTTAAGCCGGTGCTGGGGAATGGGGAATCGTTCTTATTCTGGAAGGACGGTTGGTTGGGAGGGGATCCTTTGAATGCTCGTTTCCCGAGATTGTTTGCGCTGGCGGCTGACAAGGATGCGTCCGTTGCCTCTTGCTGGGAGAATGGGTGTTGGTGCCCGCGCTTTGGGGCGAATTTTTCCGATCAAAGGCTTGCTGACTTTCTTTCCCTGCTTGACGTCCTCGGTGGTGCTGATGGGCCTTCCGTGGGGCGGGACCATTGGGTCTGGAGGGACGGTCTCTTCTCGACGCGCAAGGCCTATGGGGCGGTGGCTCTTCCTCCGCCGGTGCGTTCGGACTTCTTGGTGCGGGACTGCTGCTTTTTCTGGGAGCTAAGATTACCTTTGCGCATTGGCTTCTTCTTATGACTCTTACGCAGGAGGAGGCTTTTGACGAAGGACCGTTGCTATAGGTTCTTGGCGAATGTTTCCGATCGCTGCGTGCTGTGCGAGTTGGAGGTGGAAACTCTTGACCACCTTTTCTTTGAATGCCCCACGGTAAGGGGGGTGTGGGAGGATACGATTGTGGATTGGGTGGGAGCGATTGACTTGGAGGCGTTCTGTGACTCCTTGTTTCTTAACAGGAATAAAGCGAGAAGAGACCTTTTGATTCCGGTGGCGAGGCTGTGGGCGATCTGGCTTGGTCGGAACGAGGCCATTTTCTCAGGCCAACGCTTTTACAAGGAGTACGTGCTTATTCGCAGTGAGAGGTTGGTGGAGGACTGGGATGTCGTCTAGTTCTCGTTTATTCCGCTGGTGTGGTGGAGGTTGTGTTGCCTCTTTGTATAGCTTCTGCTTGTTGTACAAACTTCTTTCCTTTGTTTTTGTCTAATATATTGGGGGTGAACACTGCTGAGTGTCTCCCCCTTTTTTTTGGGCTTCAAAAAAAAAATAACATGCACACTCCAGCCACCAGGGTTGTTGGATTTGAGTCAAGTGGATCTCTAAATGGATCGGGGAGAAACTTATCCGATAGAAACGATCCTTCTGTTTTTGGAGGCCTTAATTATTCAGTCAAGTGATTGTCATGGTTCACTAGCCAGAAAAAGTCTGTTATCCCCTTTAACTGGAATGCTTGGTGCTCAAGATTTTCATGGATATACCACATTTCCTTACATTGGGGTATCAACATACTTTACTGAGAGCAATTCGATTTTTTTTCTGAACTCCTATTCAGAATATTTCTCTTCCAGAAACTAATGCCAGAACATGTAGATGATAGGACACTAGATTCTCTGGAGGAAGCATTTCTTCCAGGTGAGATGAGTCACAGGAGAGTTGCATGAGATATATGGGACAATGCATCCATGGGTATTGGAAGATTTTGACTTTCAAAAAGGTCAATCACATGATGGACCTTGGAGTGACAAAGCAGTTTAATTTTCCAGATTTGATTCAATTAGCTCCTGACCTCATGCCATCTTCATGTTATAGTACATTACTAAGATGTTGGATAGCTGAAGGAAGCAAAACCTGCAAGTCTCCATCTCTCTTTAAAGTTATATGTCATGCGTATGACTGGCCTTATGTTTAGGATTATTGAAGGTGGTGAATGATGCTATGGGATTCATGGGACCATTACTGCTGAACATGTTGATTATATTTTTTACAAAGAAGTTCTGGTCATTTTGATGGCTATGTTCTTGCATTATCCTTGGGATTTGCATCCACATTAAAGGAATCTGTTTTCCGACTTTTATTATTAATCTTTCTGATTACCTCTCTGGTGAGTGCTTCTTATCGTAGTAATCAATTTGTAATTACAGGGAGATTCGTAAATTACAGGTTTTTCCCACTTCGAAGGATCATTACAAAAGAGAACCCCTCACAGAGTAGGAGTCTTTCAAATATATTGTCGAATAAGATTTGGACAAATAGATGAGATCTCACGGTGTTCGGGTAGATGGAGTAGGCGTTGCAATGGATTTTGGGCGTGCGCCCTGTGGTCCCGGGTAGAAACTTAGGCGCCACGAACCCAACAATTATATCGGTTGGGGGACATGTTACTTGGCACATTGAGGAGTCACCATACAATGTTTAGCCTCAGTACTTGCATGCCTTTAGCCTAGTGCTTCGAGAGCGGGCCATGTAGTCATGGTTGGTAGCCTAGTGTTTTGCTTGTTCACTTAGAGTTAACACTCGTATACTGACTGGTATAGGCCACATTGGTTAGTATTACGAGTGAGAGCACTAAAAGGGGAGTTCCGACCGGTCTTGTCTGAAGCAGGTGGTGTCTCCCTTTACGGCCGGGATGCTGGTTGGGGAGGGTAGAGGCCCTGAAGCTATGCTTCTCGCATCGTCTGACGTAGGAGCAATCACGGAGGGGAGGTTCCGAGGAGATGTGACTGAAGTCAGTCTTTGGAAAGTGGTGGCGAGGGGGTTATCGGAAGATGAAAAAGGGAGACTACTCAGGTGGTCCAGCGCTGGGCACTCGAGACTTCGATGGCTTCACATCCAAGCATGGGATGGCACCATGATGTGCAAACCGCAGGTGTGGATCCTTGTTAAAGGTCTTTTGTTCGCAAGGCGTAATCTAAAGGATATCAGGGCTCTGCTGCATGGTGTTGCGGAGGTGGTGGGTCTGGAAAGCAGTGGTTGTTCACCTGGAGACCCGCAGGATCCCATCTTGCTGGTGAAGAACCTGAGCCCGTCACGGCTCGGATGGTGGAAGGTCCAGACGCGGGGGATGACCTTATTTCTTGAACTCACGACGACAAATCCAACCAGGCAATTAGGCGGTTGCCTCCTCGGCGGGCCTGCTGGAGCGACCACCGGTGGGTCGCGTGCTCGGGCGGAGGGGACGGGTGGTTGGGGGCCGCTGGTTGAGGAGACGACACTCGTCTTCCGCAACTCATTCAATTTGGCGCATTCCATGGAGCAATTAACCGACGCGTAGCGTCGGTCCGTTTACCGAATAGTCGCCCCGCTTTTGAAAGTGTGGGCCCCTCAAGAGCGGATGAGGCACACGAGGCTTCTTGTGAAATTTCGCCTGGATCCGAGAACTCGGCCGTTGAACTAGACCTGGTAAGAGGAGCGGATCCACTTATAGAAGCTTGCAAAGGGCATGAGCACTTGGTCACGGAACCCGACTTTCACATCGATTCGGACCTTCGCGATAAGGTTGGGGGGCGGGGGGAGAACCGCACGTTGGTGCGTCGCCTTCTGGTGCAGGAGGCATGAAACCCTCCTCCGAGCCGATGGAGTGTAGTGGCGGGGATTAGCAGGAGGAAGGAACTCAAGGTCTGGGGGCGGAGAGCCATCCGCCTCCTCCAGCAAGGACATTCGAGTTGGGCGACGCGAGCGGTCTGATGACCAGTGCCTTGGTCACCACGAGTAGGTCGGAGCGGGGCGCGGACCTGGGAAGTAACGACGGCGTTTTCAGGCCTTATGAGGGCCCCCAGTTTGGGAACTACTATGCCAGGCAAGATGTCGCTGTGCCCGCAAGAAAGGAGGGCGACGTGGAGAGCGTCCAAAGCCGTCGATGAGGGGCAGGGCGAGACTTCAGCATGTGATCGAATACAAACGACCGTCTCGAACCGTTTCAGCATCCTTGATAGAGCGGTTGCGCAACGACTGGGGGTGGTGCCCCCGAAGATGGTGAACAACAAGTTTTCCAAATGAAGATCCTATCCTGGAACGTGAGGATGCGGGTCGGCCCGAGAAGCGACTGGCATTAAGGAACCTGGTGGACGAGAATAAAGTTGATATCTTCCTTTTTTAGGAAACAAAGGCTTCACGTGGATCAGAAGCTGTCATGAGGGATCTTGGGAGTAACGGACGCTTCCGCTTGGTAGATCTGGAAGCAACTGGGGCATTTGGTGGGATGATCATGGGTTGAAAGGATTCGATGTTCGAGCTTGAGGCAACTTCTAGTTCGCCTTCGGCTTTGTCGGTGACTCTCCGAAGACGCGTGGATGGCACCTCCCTTCTGATCACTAACGTCTACGGTCCCACGGGGACAGAGAGCGGCTCCTTGGCAGCTGAATTGAAATCTTTGGGGGCGGCGCGGGAGGGTGGTGTTTGGTTGATAGGGGGTGACTTGAACGTTACCCTCTTTGTGGAGGACATGCCGCAACTGGGTAGGGGTAGAGATCCAAAATCAGAGAACTTCAGGAGGGTGTTACACTCTCTCGGTCTTTCGATCATCGACGTCGGTGGTTGCTCATACACCTGGCGTAACGCGAGGTCCCGTTCGCGACTGGACAGATTTCTGACTTCGGTTGAGGGGACGCAGGCGTTTCCGTTATCACGGACATGGGCCTTGTCGAGGGTGCATTCTGACCACACATCGATTGTGTGGTCCACATGGGAGGAATCGAGGAGTAGATATACCTTCCGCTTTGAGCATAGCTGGCTACTGGAGGACGGCTTCCGGGACGAAGTCGTTACGCGTTGGAGAAGTTGGTCTCCAGGTGGATCAGCGGTTGCTAGCTTCTCTGCGAAGCTGACAGCCTGGCACTTTTGAGGGCGCATCTCACACGCTTTGGAAGGGAGGTCAAGCAGAGGCGCAAGCTGAGGAGGTCGTTGGCGCAGGCCGGTGTTTCTCGCCTAGATAGGTTGGATGACTAATGTGGCCTCGAACCCGAGGAACTGGGGGAAAGGCTTGAAGAGCTCCTGTTGGAGGATCGAAAAGCGGAGGTTGAATGGAGGCAAAAATCTCGGCAAAAGTGGCTAAAAGAAGGGGACGCCAACACAATGTTCTTCCACTCCATGGCATATGGAAGGAGGAACTTTGTGCACGAGATATGTGTGGGGGGCGAGCGGGTGTCGGGGCAGGCCCGCCTCGGGAGTGCTCTCAGGGATCACTTTGTGGAGGGTGGAGGCCTCGCGGAGGCGGGGGGGGGGGGGGAAGCGGTTGGGGGTGGCTGGGAAGAGGTGTCAAGCGCATATCAGTCTCGCAAGCAGAGAGTTTGGAGGTGCCGTTCTTAGAAGAGGAAGTGAAAAGGGCGGTCTGGGGGCTCAATGTAGAGGGAGCACCGAGGTCGGACAATTTCCCGGTGGTTTTCTATAAGAAATTTTGGGAGCTGTTGAAGGGGGAGGTCCTGGATGTAATGAATGAATTTGCGGAGGGTAACAGAGGCTTTGAGAGAGTAAATAGAGCACTCCTGTTCTTGCTTCACAACTCGAAAAGAATCGAGGATTTTAGGCCGATAGCCCTCTCAAAAGCAATCTATCTTATGTGGCAAAAACCTTGGCAAATAGGCTAAAACTGGTGCTGGACTCGGTGTTCTCGCAGGGGCAATCAGCTTTCATTCCAGGACGATAAATGGCGGACGGCTTGGTATTGGCAGCGGAAATTTGTCTTCAATGGAAGCAGACGAAAACGAAGGGTGTATTGTGGAAGCTCGACTTTTCGAAGGCGTATGACTGCATCGACTGGAATTTTTTGTGGATTTCGCTAAGGAGGGGATTCTCGGAAAGGTGGATCCGCTGGATGAAGGGATGCGTTATGACCTCCTCATACTCGGTTCTTGTCAATGGTAGCCCAGAGGGGGGATTTTTTTCAACCACAACGCGGGGTCCGTCAGGGGTGTCCTCTGGCCCCGCTACCTTTTGTTCTGGTCGCCGATGCTTTGGCGGTTCTTTTCGACCTAGCGATATATGCGGGCTGGTGCGAAGGTTTTCACATGGAGGATATTTATGTACCATTATTGGAATACACCGATGACACGCTAATGCTGATGGGCAGCTCAAAGGAGCAAACAAGGAACGCGACACAACTGGTAGCAATTTTTGGTGCCCTCTCTGGGATGGTGACGAATAACGCTAAGTCCGTTGCTTTCACCTTTGGTTTGACGGATGGGAGCGTGAAGGGGTCGCCGCTATCGTCGGGTCTCCTTTGGGAAATATGCCAATCTCATATCTGGGCCTGCCGTTGGTGGACGGGAAGCTGAAGAAGGCTGGCCGGGGCATCGTACTTGAAAGGATGGAACATAGATTGGCGGGCTGGAAAGTAATTACCCTTTCAAAAGGAGGCAAGCTAATCCTGCTAAAACACGTGCTCTCGACGATACCGTTGTTTTTCTATTCCACACGCCTCATGCCCGCTGGGGTCCGTAGAAAGATTGAAACTCTAATGAAAAGGTTCTTCTGGTCGGACGGGAGGCAGGAGAAGCCAGTGGTACATACACCTGGTCGGCTGGAAGGAGGTAATCAAGGATAAATGGGAAGGCAGACTGGGGGTGCGGGATGTCGAGAATATGAATAAGGCTCTCTTAGCGAAATGGGTTTCCCGTATCTGGGGACCAACCTCTACGCTGGTAGTAAGGCTGATACGTAAGGTACGGAGTGCGGGGAGAATTGGTGGCAAATACGGTGCGCTGGGAGTCACCTCTTTGGTCGAGCGTGCGAAAGGTTCTTCCGACCATAGCGCACAAGTTTCAGCCGGTGGTGGGGGACGACAACTTGTTTCGATTCTGGGGCGACGACTGGACTGGACAAGGGAAGCTCTGCAGTAGATATCCGAGGCCTTTTGCTTTTGCCGCTTCACAGGATTGTGTGCTCAGTCAGGTATTGAGGTCCGGCACCTGGGCCCTAGAATTCAACGGTGAACTCTCGGATCAAAGGTGGGATGAATTTATTAACTTGCAGGAGGAGGTGCAGGCGCCAGAAACTCTCATTTCGGTGGCCCCTGCCGAATACCCCGATCATTACGTATGGGGGGGGGGAGTTCTCTACGAAGAAGGTCTACGAATAGTTGAGACACCGGGTGGAGGAGAAAGATCTTGAGCTTGTGCAGGACTTGAAGGTGGTATGGGCCGCCAAGATTCCGTATAGAGTCAAGGTCTTCCTCTGGTGCCTCAGGAGGGATCGCTTGTGTGACAAAGTGAGGCGGGCATGCCTGTTCGGAGCACAGGACACGATTCGCGATAGATGCCGGTGCCATCTGGAGGACGCAATGCATATTTTCTTCAAGTGTCCGCTTTCAGAAGTGATTTGGAGGGAGTTGGGGTTTTCATGGCTAGACTCGGCGGATGTGGGGAGATTCTGGGCATTCGTTCGTGCGGTGGGCCGCAACTCCACGGACGATGTTTCCCCTGCTTTCATAGCTCTCTGAGCAATCTGGTTGCGATGGAATGATCTCATTTTCAACAACCAGAGATTCTACTCGGAAAACACTTTGTCTAATTGTAGAGCCTTATATAATTTCTGGGCTTCCCATTAGTGTATTAAACTAATTTCATTTAATATATTGGCGGTCTCTCCCAACTTGGGAGATTACCCGTAACATTTCCATAAAAAGGGGAGTTCCGGGAAATGTCGTTCAATGAAGTTGGGAATGAAATACAAGTCTCCTGTGCTTACGGAGGATTCATATGGTCGTGATGATTTCGACTATGGTACAAATGATCTTAGTAACCGGTGCCCTAACTTGTGTCCTATACCACCATGAACTCTTACACATGGGCAATGGACCTGGATGATTCACGATGATTTCAAGAGTTAGAATTTGATTTGGGAATCAGAGCTATAGTTTGATAAGTGTAGCTAAGTGGACGTGTTGGGAACTTAGTTAGGATGCATTGTACTCCACCGTATGTTTACGGAGGCATCATAACCCTAAGGTCTTCTCATTGCCTTAGAGTCGTAGTGTGAGGTCCTACACGGACCAAGATCACAAACTATCTACGAAGCTTGGGTTATTCATATCTAATGAAAATGACTAGAGTTTGCTTTCTTTGTGAGGATGATTTACCCGGTTGTTTCTTTTGCACAGTTTTTTAGTACCTTGTTGTAATTTTTATATCGTACTGGATAACTTTGCTTATAACACACCTGTATGCTTGATCCACAGGTTCTCAAAAGCAGCCGCAATAGTGGGCAGCTTGGATCTATGTCTTTTTGGGTGCATCTACAGTTCTTTCATGGTACAATACTTGTTGTAGCTTTTACTGTTCTATACTTGTAGCATTTTGAGAGGCATGAGTTGCTTGGACAGTTTCAGGAAGACAATGGTCTTCCATTTACTTGGAATGCCACCATTTCGGTTTGATGGACACAAGGGTGGGATCGAGTGCATCTTCGCCTTGAGGGCACGCCAGTTTCTCATCTAGGGTTGTGTAGGCTACCTTGCCTGTGTGGTAGACTCAACTGCACATGATCGGATGATCGAGGATGTTAGAATGGTGCATGCGTTCACTGATGTGTTTCTAGATGACTTACCTGGGCTGTCACTTGTGAGGGAGAGAGTTTGAGATCATACTATTGCCAGACACACAACCACTCTCTATCCCTTCACACAGGTTGGCACCTGCTGAGCTCAAGGAGCTCGAAGTGCTGTTACAAGATCTGTTGGAGAAGGGATTCATCCGCCCCGGTGTATCACCATGGGGGGCACTAGTCCTCTTCGTGAAGAAAAATGATAGATCCTTGAGGCTATGCGTAGACCACAAACAACTGAACAAGAGAACGATTAAAAACCTTTACCGGCTCCCCCCACGGATTGATGATCTCTTTGATCAGTTACAGAGAGCAGCAATGTTCTCCAAGATCGATTTACGATCAGGTTACAACTAGTTGAGGATCAAGGATGCAGATGTGATGAAGTCTGCGTTTTGTATGGGATATGCTCACTATGAGTCCATGGTAATGCCTTTTGGACTTACGAATGCCCTCGTTGCATTCATGGAACCAAGTCTTTCGTCCGTACTTGGACAAGTTCATGATCATATTCATCGATGATGTTCTAGTATGCTCCCATGACGAGCATGGGCATGAGTTCCATCTTCACAATGTGTTAGAGACACTCAGGGAGCATTAATTATATGCCAAATACAACAAATGCGAGTTCTGGCTTTCTGAGGTGGTATTTCTAGGCCACGTGATTTCAGGGGTGGGGGTATCAGTCGACCATACCAAGATAGATGCAGTTGTGTCTTGGGAGCAACCCAAGACAATTACAGAGATTCTTCGTTTCCTTGGCCTCGTCAGGTACTACAGGAGATCTACTTTGGACCTATCCCTCACCCGGGTTGACGCATATGGACGTTTAATTTGTCTGGAGTGACAAATGTGAGTTGAGTTTACGAATGCTCTAGGAGCGGTTGACTTCCGCGCCCATTCTCTCCCTTCTTTATAGAACCTTAGACTTCATGGTTTTCATCGATGCTTCCTAGTAAGGGTTGGGCACTATTCTGATGCACCGAGGATAGGTTGTGGCTTACATGTCATGGTAACTGAAGAACCATGAGCGCAACTACCCCACTCACGACTTGGAGTTGGCGGTCGTAGTCTTTGCACTGAATATATGATGCCATTTTTTGTATGGGGTGGCAATTGAGATCTTCACCGACCACAAGAGACTCAAGTATATTTCTGATAAGAAGGAGTTGAATAATTTTTTGAATTTAGAACGGGTGATTCCCTTTTGTGGGGGTCACCGCCGAAAAAATTTCTTTAAAAGAATTTAGAGTACATTACCATGAGATCCAGAAATTATAAAGCGCATTACAATGAGTCACTACATTCTCAACATAAATCTCTGGTTATTGAAGATCAAATCGTTTCGTCCGGAGCAGATGGCCAAGAGAACAACAAATGGATTCGAGCAATCATCATTAGAATTCGTGCCAATCGTCCGGATAGATGTCCAGAAGGAGTTGAACATGAGGCAAAGACGGTGGATGGAGTTGTTGAAGGATTGTAGCATCTCCTACCACCCTAGTAAGAAGAATGTGGTGGCAGAAGCCTTGAGCAGGCGATCACACACAAAGGGTTCGACGGCTTGTTTGCATACTTGGGATGTGCTCACTGCACTTACTGAGTGCCATCCATTTGAGGGCACACATGAGGCAATGATTGTACTGGCAAAGTACAATAACTTGTGGGACATGATTCTCTAGGGACAATAGACAGATCAGAGGATCCAAGACTTGTACAGTGTACACAGATGCTTGAAGGATGAGCATGAATCCATCCTATGGATGGGGGACCGTGTATGTCCTAGATGACGAGGAGCTGAGGAGAGTTATCCTGGATGAGACATACAGTTCGAGACTTTCTATACATCCATGTGACACCAAGGTATATCGAGACCTCCGTCAACACTTTTGGCGAGAGGGAATGAAGAGGGACATAGACGAGCACGTCGGGCGATGACTTACCTGTCAGATGAAGGCAAAGCATCGGAAACCCCTGCTTAATACAACATCTTTCCATCTTAGTGTAGAAATGGGAGAGCATCTCCATGGATTTATCACATCATTGTCGTGCACCCCAGACAAGCATGATGCGATATAGGTGATGTTGACCGGTTGATCAAGTTAACCCATTTCATTCCGGTCAACATGACATGTACTCCAATTGAGTTAGCTAGATTATACATCCAGCTTGTCATTCGATTGCACGGGATACCCAAAGATGTAGTGTCCGATAGTTATTCATGTTTCACTTTGCATTATTTGGGAGAATTCATGAGAGCCTTGAGGATTGAGCTACGTTAGAGTTCAGCTTGCCATCCACATACTGATGGGCTCCGAGAGGACAATTCAGACCTTGGAGGACTTGCTACGCGCATGCGCTGTTGAGTGGAAAGGATCCTGGAAGGATCACCTTCCACTAGCAGTGTCGAGACCTTGAGTTTTAGTAGAGATAGTTTCTAGTATTAATAATTGTTTATGTACCTTGTTTCTATTTCTCTCTTTTATTTAGACGTCCATGTAATTTACCCTTAAGGCCTCTCCCTATATAAGAGAGCCTAGGGTTTTTCTATGAATCATAACGAAGACTCCTTTCTTCTAACATGGTATCAGAGCCGCCTTAGGGCTCTCCTCCCTTCCCCACCCGCCGCCCCTCCTCTCTTCTCTCGTCTAGCCGCTGCCAGCGGCTTCCATCGGCCCCACCGGCACCCAGCGCCCTCCCCAGCGGCCCCCAGCCACCCTTCCCAGCGGTACCTAGCCGCCAGCGGCTCCCAGCCGCCCTCCCCAGCGGCCCCGCTGCCCCTACCAGCGGCACCCAGCCGCCCTAGCGGGCCCCCGCAGCCCTAGCGGAACCCGCCTGCCGCCTCCAGCCGCCCCAGCGGCCCCTAGTAGCCCCAGCAGCACCCCCATCTGCCGCCGTAGGGCTTCCAGTGGCCTCCAGCAGTCCATAGGCGTCGTTCTCGAGGCGATTCAAGGGCTGTAAGCTTCCTTGGAGGCGTGCCCTAGACCCCTCTTTCTCCGGTTTATGGATTTGAGTGCGTAAAAGTCTACACACGTACTCAAATCCGATGCAGTTGGTGTAGACGTTCATCACAGTGTCTATTCTCCCTTCGTCTTCTTCGAGCAGCAGTATGTCAGAATCGAAAGTCGATTTGCCCTCCACCGGCGCATTCAAAGGTCCTGCGCCAATAGTGAAGATGGACGGGTCTAACTATGAGCTATGGGCTATGCAGTTCATGAGCCTCATGAAATCAAATGGTAAGAAACACATTCTTACCGAGGATGAGCCTGCGGAGAAGACAGGGATCTATGCCTCATGGGATGCCGATGACGCTTACGCAAAAGTATGGTTGTCTGGTACGTTGACGATGGAGATAGCTAATGATGTCCTCCATCAGCCCACTGCTAAGGCAATGTGGGACATCCTTGCTGCTACGTATTCGCAGGTACGAAATGAGACAAAGATGTTGCAGCTTCAACATGACATCTTTACGATGAAGCAGGCCGACAGACCTCTCCATTCTCTATACACATCCCTGAGAGGGATGTTCGAGAAGCTATACAGTACCATTCCTCTGACTGCTACTCCGGAGCAACAGAAGACGTTCCGGAACGCCACCATGGTGGGCGTTCTACTTGCTGCTCTCGACCCTGAGTATGATGCTGCACGGTCACAGATTCTAGCAGATGCAGTCATTCCTCCAGTGGAGGATGTCTACAGGAGGCTCAGTCGCATTCCAGTTTCCTCCAGCTCTTCTACTCCACCCCCATCTGCGATGGCAGCTTCGCGTGGGAGAGGTGGACCATCTTCTGGGCGTGGTCGTGGACGTGGTCGTGGACCTCAAGAAAGAGGCGGTCGCGTCAGTCAGATGTGCTCGTATTGTCACAGAACTAGACACTCGGAGGAGACATGCTACTCAAAGCATGGGTTCCCAGCATCGGCACGGGTTGCAGAGCATTCACAGTCTCCATTACCGTCCACTGCAGATCATAGATTTGATGAACTTGTGGCCCGTCTCCGCGATATTATGCCACATTCTTCTGGTGATTCATCTGGTGGCTCTTCAGATATTGCTGCCACAACCTCTGCCAGTTCATCCGCCGTAGCCAGTTCCTCAGGTAGATCATCAGCCCTCATACCTTCACATGATATATCTGACTGGGTTATAGATTCCGGAGCTACACATCATCTGTGTCGAGATAGAGGAAGAATACAGGCCTACAGGGATATTCCTCCCGGTCGCTCAGTACAGATAGCAGATGGTTCCCACTCACCCCTTGTTGGCCAGGGGGAGGTTTTCTTATCCTCCACTATGCAGCTACAGAATGTTTTACATGCCCCTGAGTTCTCACTGAATTTGCTGTCTATTAGTCAGATTACAAAGGATTTGAATTGTCGTGCTATATTTGACCCATCTTCTCTCATTTTTCAGGACATACTCACGGGCAAGGTGATTGGCTGTGGCTCTGAGCAGAACGGTTTATATCGGCTGGTTCGGGAATCCTATGCTGGCGTCTCCTCTCACTCCGCTGGACCAGTTTCACCTTACATTTGGCATCTTCGTTTTGGTCACCTTCCGCTCCAGAAAATGCGCCATCTTCTGCCCCAGATCTCTCCAAGTTCGTCGTTTCGTTGTGAAACATGTCAGTTAGGAAAGCATCACAGGTCGAGCTTTCCAGGTCGTCAGAGTCGGAGCAGTAGCTCCCCTTTTGAGTTGTTACATATAGATATATGGGGTCCGAGTCGTGTTCCCGATCACCAGGGGCACAGGTTTTATCTTGTGGTAGTAGATGATTTTTCTCGTGTCTCTTGGGTATTTCTTCTGAAGAATAAGTCTGAAGCAGGAGATGTTATCAAAAATTTGATTAATGAAGTGCAGAATGTTTTCTCTTCGTCAGTCAAATATGTTCGGACTGATAATGCCCTGGAATTTTGTACGCGTTCTCTTTCTCAATTTCTGTCATTGAAGGGTATTATTCATCAAACCACCTGTGCATATACATCCCAACAAAATGGTGTGGCGGAAAGAAAGCATCGCCATCTCTTGGATATCACTCGTACCTTGTTGATTCAAAGTTGTGCTCCTATTTCTTTCTGGGGGGATGTTGTTCTTACTGCATGCTATCTTGTTAATAGAATGCCGTCCTCTGTCCTTGGAGAGAAGATACCCATCTCTCTTATTTTTCCAGACAAGGAGCTATTCTCACTGCCACCACGTGTCTTTGGCGCTGTGGCGTTTGTCCATCGTCTATCTCCTGGACTTGACAAGCTCTCTCCAAGAGCAGTCAAGTGCGTCTTTGTTGGTTATTCCAGAACCCAGAAGGGATACCGGTGTTATGATCCTACAACCAACAGGTACTTTGTTAGTGCGGATGTCACTTTCTTCGAGTCGGTTATGTATTTCTCGCCAGCTGGGGACAGAATGGTACCATCCACCACCACTGATGATATTTATGTTCCACCACCACCTGCTAGTTTTTCACCTGAGTCGTCTCCTGTGTCAGTTCCTATGCCAGCACCACCGCCACCACCACCTCCACCTCCACCCATTCCACAACGAATCATATCACCGTTTCCTAACCACTATACGCGTCGGTCAGGTCCCGCTCATACAGCAGATCAGCCAATCACTACGCCTCAAGTATGTTCAGATGATGTTACTACTGACGGGTCAGGTTCGGTACATATGCAGGATGACTCCTTACAGGTGGACCCAGATGATGATCTTGATGTTCCGATTGCTATTCGGAAACAGAGACGACAGTGTGCATCCTATCCATTTGCTTCACAGGTTTCCTTCCACCGACTCACAGGTGATTTCCAGAAGTTTGCCACAGCTTTGTCTTCCGTGGCCATACCACGGACATACCAGGAAGCCTTGAAGAGTGAATGCTGGAGATTAGCTATGGAAGAAGAAATGGGGGCTTTGCAGTCCCGTGGCACATGGTCTTTGGTCCCTGCACCTCCTGATGCATCCGTTGTGAGCTGCAAATGGGTGTTCACAGTCAAATATCATGCAGATGGCACATTGGATAGGTACAAAGCACGCTTGGTCGCCCGTGGATTTACACAGACATATGGCGTTGATTACATGGATACATTCTCTCCAGTGGCGAGACACTCGACTCTCCGTATTCTCCTGTCTGTTGCAGTGGTTCGTGACTGGAGCATTTCTCAGCTAGATGTCAAGAATGCATTTCTCTACGGGGACTTACAGGAGAAAGTCTACATGCAGCAGCCACCCGGGTTTACTGCTGAGGGGGAGAAGCATATGGTCTGTAGACTTCACAAGGCTATATATGGCCTCAAACAGAGTCCACGAGCGTGGTTCCAGAAGCTGTCCAACCTAATTGAGCACCAGGGATTCAAAAGATCCAATGCTGATCATTCGTTGTTCGTCCAGAAGTCCTCGGCAGGTACGGTTGTCATAATGGTCTATGTGGATGATATTCTTGTTACAGGAGACGATGTCCAGGGCATAGCGAGGGCGAAGGCATTCCTAGGTCGTCAGTTTGTTACAAAGGATCTTGGAACCCTAAGATATTTTCTGAGGTTGGAATTTGCAAGGAATGCACATGGTTTGGTGATGACACAACGGAAGTACATTACAGACTTCCTGGTTGAGACTGGTATGGATGGGTGCAAACCATCAAGCATCCCCAAGGACCCCAGCATGAAGTTATATGATGGTGATACTGATGAAGTGGATAAGAGGAGATATAGAGAGATGGTGGGAAAACTCCTCTACATTACTATAACCCGTCCAGACATTGCATTTGCAGTTAGCCGGGTGAGTCAGTTTATGGAGCAGCCCAGACAGGTTCACATGGATGCTATACACATGATACTGAGGTATCTGAAGTCTACTCCAGGGTTAGGGCTACTATTCAGAAAGGGTGCAGACTTATCCATCTCAGCATGTGCAGACGCAGATTATGCAGGATGCCCTAAGGATAGAAAATCAACCTCAGGGTTTGCAGTTTTTGTTGGAGGCTCTCTGGTTTCTTGGAAAAGCAAGAAACAAACGGTGGTGGCAAGATCCAGTGCGGAATCCGAATACAGGGCAATGGCCCAAGCCAACACGGAAATGATGTGGGTTCGCTCCGTATTAGAAGATCTACATGTAGCTGTACCTCTACCTATGAAGCTTCAGTGTGACAATCAGGCAGCATTGTTCATTGCCAACAATCCAGCTTTCCATGAGAGGACCAAGCATATTGAAGTTGACTGCCATTACACCAGGGACCTGATCCAGAGAGGATTGATATCCACGGCCCATGTTAGCTCAGGAGATCAAACTGCCGATGTATTCACCAAGCCATTGCTCAGAGGACCTTTCCAGAGATGTTCATCCAAGCTGAGCATGATCGACATCTATGCTCCACCTTGAGAGGGAGTGTAGAGATAGTTTCTAGTATTAATAATTGTTTATGTACCTTGTTTCTATTTCTCTCTTTTATTTAGACGTCCATGTAATTTACCCTTAAGGCCTCTCCCTATATAAGAGAGCCTAGGGTTTTTCTATGAATCATAACGAAGACTCCTTTCTTCTAACAAGGATGTCTTGCATTCATACCATAAATTTGATTTCTTAACCAACCTTGTGTGGTTGAAGTATTCCTCATGATCACAAGTTGGAGATTTTGTGTTCCTACTAGTTTCCTCGATGAGGGGCATTCAATGTTTCAGTGTCAAAGGCAAGCTTGCATCGTGCTTTGTAGGATCGTTTGAGATCTTGGCCCGAGTTGGGAAGGTGGCTTACAGAGTGGCCCTTCTCCTACATCTTGAGGGCATCCACGACGTATTGCATGTGTTGAATCTTTGGAAGTGCATCTGAGATCCTAGGCATGCGATCAGTTACGAGGACTTGACGGTGGAACCGAGCCTCTCCTTCACTGAGGAGTCTATTCAGATACTGGACAATGCTGTCAAAAGGCTGAGGTGAAAGGAGATTCCCTTACTTAAAGTCCTGTGGCAGAGTCAAGACATCGAAAGGTGACGTGAGAGCCTGAGGCGGATAGAGGGAGAAGTATCCTCGTTTATTTGCAGGTGTGGAATCAAAATCGTAGTCAAATTTCATTGAGATTTATGGGTTTCGCTCTCTTTTAGATTTTTATGAGCTCATTCCTCTTTGAGATTTTTATATGTTAAGGTCGGGGCTGTAAAACAGTTATGATCATACTAAGTCTCAGGGACGAGACCTCCTTTGAATTTTTATGACGTGGGATTCTTAAAAACCGCTCTTATCCAGTGTCCAAAAATATGAATGAGCACTCCATCGTCGAGACATCCCAACGAGTCTAAGAACGTTAAAATATGAGTTCAGAAGCCCGAGTTATAGCCGTTTTAGCGAGATCGAGTCCGTGTCAAATTCAAATCTGAAGCAAGATCCAGATCTGAATCCCCCCCACGTAAAAACCCCTAAAACCAACTTTACCTCTCCTAAAAATTCAAACCAAAGAGCAGCTCCCTTTCCTCCTCCCTCCCCCTCGTCGGAGTGCCTTCGGAGCTCGTCGGAGTGTATCGGATCGACGATCCGAAGACACCACAATGTAGAGGTGGTCGAGGTCACCCACGTGCATGGGTCCTCATCGTCAGTTGAGTGCCAAGCGTGCTATTTCTCCACAGATGGAGAAACAGAGGAAACATTTTTTTATGTACATTGTTCCCCTTCTTGCTGCGGATTCCACATGATTTCGACCCTATACTCTTTTCACATTTTTAAAGTCATGGGTATCATGTTATATGTTGTACATTTTTGCCGTGCTCATTTGCCTACTTTTAAGGAAAGTAATAACGTCATTTTGCCATGTTTTCTGGATGATTTGCATGATCCTCTCTCAGGATCCTAGATTGGGTTGAATTAGCATGAGTCCTCGATACCTCATTGGCTGTTGGCTTGGGGGTCAGAAGCTTTTTTTTATTTTGTTCTTGGTTTTATCCGTCGTCCATGGTGTAGTTTGCAGTCCTACGAGGATACAAATGAATCTTTAGGGATGTGCAGAGTCTCTCTATAGCTTGTTAGAAGTGTTGAGGTGAACACCCGTGCGCTTTTGGAGCGTTGAAGTTGCAGCCGTGGATGAAGGTGTGGGTTCTGTATTGCTTGGTGGACTGGTGAATTTCGGTACTGATTGATGCTCCCCTTTTTGTAGTTGTATTGCTGAACATACGTATTAAAAGATGGGTATTGATGCTCCCCTTTTTGTAGTTGTATTGTTGAAAACCATTCAAGATGAAGACAAGAAACAAGAGGTTGAATGATGACAACGGTCCTTGCAACGTTAAATAAGGGAAGGTGATGCCAATACCAAATTCTTCCATGTGGTGGCAAATGGTAGAAGGCAGCGCAACTTTGTTCATTCGATGATTGCGGTAGACGAACGTTTTGAAGGGAATAAAGATGTGGGACATGCCGTGGTGAATTTTTATCGTGGTATAAGTTGTCGCAATCTTTAAAGTGGTTGGAGGTGGGGTTGACGGGCAAGGGGCCTCCTCACTGACAGTTGCATAGGGGAATGAGCTCATTAAGGAGTTTTCACTTGCTGATGTGGACTATATGGTTTAGGATTTTAATGCAGGAGTGCCTGGTCTTGATAGGTACCCGTTCTTTTTTTCAAGGAGTTTGGAGTTTGGTTAGTATGGACATCATGTTTTGATGAATGAATTTGCTGCTTGAAATCATGGCTTTGATAGAGTGAACCGTGCTCTTATCTTTCTCCTCTTAAAGAAGGAGGGCTTCGAAATCAGACTGATTTTTCTCATGAGGGCAATCTATCTGATTAGCCAAGGTGCTTGAGGATCGCCTGGGAGGTGTTCTGGATAGACTTATCAGCGAGGTCCAGACTAATTTTTTTCCTGATCGGACATTATAATAATGTGCTCTGAGATTTTGGGTGACTAGAAACGCATGTGACTTCGTGGGCTCCTTTGGAATATTGATTTCTCAAAGGCATATAATTTTGTTGGTTGAAGTTTCCTCTGGACGACTCTGGCAAAGAGTGGTTTCCTAGATTTATGGATCTCTTGAAGGAAGATATGTGTCAGTACGACTTCCTTGTCTGTATTGGTTAGTGGAAAACTAGAAGGGGGGTTCTTCCAGCCTCAACGAGGAGGTAAGCAGGGTTTTCCATTAGCCCCTCTCCTTTTGTGCTTGCAGCGTATGTCCTTATAGTTATGGTGATGCAGGTGATGCACTTCCGACTCACCCTTTAATTCCCTAGGCAGTCGAGACGCTCGCCAATGACTTTCTGGAAGGGGATATACATTATGATTCAGGACCTACCTCCTTTTATCTTCTTGTGGTGGTAGATGGAAAAGACTAGGGTTCACATCCCTCCTTGTGGGGGTTGCGTTAGATAGCCGACAACATAAAAAATAATTGAATTTTTCAACATGGATTTGAGCAAGAATCCATGTAGCAGGTCCAACCTAAAGTGGGAGAAGGCTTCGCCAAATTTTTAATTGGATTGGTAAGGGACCCTTAAGTGCTTTGTTTCCTCTTCAGTTTGTTCTAGCCTGTAATGCATCCCTACATGAGGCGTGGCTATGCAATATGTTGAGATAGATATTTTATGTGTTCTTTTTATATATTTCTTAATCCTCTGTCTACTTAATGTAATTTTCCTGTAGGGTTTTTCTCCTATATAAGAGAACCCTAAGGTCAAAATGGAATGATCTATTTGTTTTCACTTTCCACATGGTATCATATCGACGGTCTTATCTCGAAGCTTGTGCCCTAGCTGACTCCTCCTCACCTAAACCCGACCACCACCGCCGTCGCACGCCATGTGCAACAGCAACCTACAACCACCATCGTCGCCCGCTGTGCGCAGCAGCAACAGCGCTACGCGCTGCGCCACCGAGTAGCGGCTGCCCTAGCCGCTCAAAGGGGGCCTCAATCACTCAGGAGTTGTCATCGACTTCCCTGGTGTCCTAGAAGTCACAATCTTTATTCGTTGTGGCTTTAAAATCGTTGTCAAGTGCGATTTTATTGACCGATCAGTCTGATTTTGAGGTCTTTAGGGTGGTTGTTTGATTACTAAACCGCCCTACTTATGCAGAGAAGCCTTTAACGGATGGAAGAGGTTGTGGTACGAGTCTACACCTATAACCATCTTCTCGTATGTCTGTGTCGATGTGCTCATCATTGTCTACAACCCTAGTCTTCGTAGAGGTCGTCATCATGTCAGACAATAAGGTCGACTCCAAGGTTGATGTTCTATCCTCGGGTGCCTTCAAATGTCCAACACCCATTATCAAGATGGATGGGACTAATTATGAGTTATGGGCTATGCAATTCGTGAGCCTAATGCAGTGCAACGGTAAGAGGCACATTCTGACGTAGGACGAACCAATCGACACGACTAGGGTTAATGCCTCGTGAGAGGCAGATGGCACATGCGCGTGCCTGGCTATGTAGGACAATGTCCGTGGAGATAACCAATTATATTATGAGTCAGCCCACCGCGAAGGTGATGTGGGACGTCCTCACCACTACGTACTCAACAACAACAACAACAAAGCCTTTTCCCACAATAAATAGGGTCGGCTACATGGATTCTTTGCCTCCATTCAGATCTATCTTGGGTCAATCCCAGGCTTATATCCAAAAAACTAAGATCCCTTCGTATAGTCTCTTTCCAAAACTTCTTGGGCCGTCCTCGCCCTCTCTTAGCCGGCTCAACATCCCAACACTCGCATTCCATCTTAAGCGGTTTTCTCGCATCTTATCCTCGATCGGAGCTACACCAACTTTCTTTCTGATTGCATCATTCCGAATCCGATCTTTACATGCGTGTCCACACATCCACCTTAGCATTTTCATCTCTGCTACAACCATTCTCTGCACATGTCTATGGTTCACAGGCCAACATTCAGATCCATAGAGCATAGCAGGCCTCACGACTGCTTTGAAAAACTTTCCTTTAATTTTTAAAGGAATTTTCTTATCACAGAGAACAACAGAGGCTCCTCTCCACTTTAGCCATCCTGCATTTATTCTATTAGTAACATCTCCATCAATTTCCCCATCCTGTTATAAAATAGATCCCAGATATCTGAAAGAATCTCTCTTCAAAATGTTATTGTCACCAATATTCACCTCAATTCATTCACCATTGCTTCCATCAAAGGTGCACTCCATATATTCCATCTTAGCCCTACTTATACGAAATTCTTTAGTCTGCAATGCATATCTCCAGACCTCAAGCTTCTCATTTACTCCATCTCTAGTCTCGTCAATCAACACAATATCATCAGCAAATAACATACACCAATGTAACTCATCATGAATGTGACTTGTCAACTCGTCCATAATCAAAGTAAAAAGAAATGGACTCAAAGCTGAACCTTGATGTAAACCAAAGTTGATGTCAAAATAGCCAGTCTTCCTAGACGTGGTCCTTATACAAGATAAAGCCCTATCATACATGTCCTTTATGAGGTTAATGTATAGGACAAGTACTTGTCTCTTCTCCAAAACTCTCCACAATATCTCTCATGGGACAGAATCATAAGCTTTCTCCAAATCAATAAAGATCATATGAAGGTTCTTCCTTTTAGCTCTATAAATCTCGTATGCGAAAAATGAGTCGAAGATACCGTAACTTCAGCATGATATCTTTACATCTAAGCATAACGAACGTCCTCTTCATACCCTTTACACTTCTCTCAAAGGTATGCTTGAGAAGCTTCATGATGTCATTCCCTTGACTGCTTTGTCGGAACAACTCGAGGCTTACAGTGATTTGGTGATGACCGGAGTCTTTCTAGCAGCTCTTTATCCTGAATATGATGCATCTCGATCACATATCCTTACTGATGCCACTATACCTTCAATGGAGGCAGCATACGTAGATTGAGTAGGCTCCTATAGCACATGGTGGTGCTACTCAGCAGTTACAAACTTCCTCAACTATGATTGCATATCGTGGTAGAGGGAGTTCTATGCAGTATTGAGGGTGTGGTACCCGCGGCAGGGGAGGGGTAGTCGACCCCGTCAGCCGTGCACTTACTGTCACAGACCTGGTCATTTTGAGGATACATGCTACTCCAAGCATGGCTTTCCTTCTTCAGCTCGTGTTGCAGAGCCAGAGTAGACTCATCCAGCTGGTGCTCCTTCTCCAACATCTGATCAGAGGTTTGATGAGCTTGTGACACGACTGAAAGAGATTATCCATGTACCTGGGACGTCTATTGCTCTTTCAAGATCTTTAGAGGTAGCTGCGTCAGCATCTGCCACCGCAGTAGATATTGCATATGCCTTTACAAGTTGTTACAAGGCATATTTGTCAGAATGGATTATGGATTCAAGAGCTTCACACCATCTCTGTGGTGATAGAGGGCAGTTTAGTGCATACAGATCGATTCAACCATGCGTATATGTAGTTATAGCAGATGGGACCCACTCTCCTATTACTGGACAAGGGGAGGTGCGGTTGACTTCAGTAATGCATATAGAGAATGTTCCTTATGCTCTTGATTTTTCTATGAATTTACTCTCTATCAGTCAAATCACCAAAGACTTACATTGTCGTGCCATATTTGTTCCGCCCTCTCTTGTGTTTTCTGACATTTTTACATGCATGGTGATTGGATCTGGTTGTGAACAAGGAGGTCTCTATAGATTGGTTCAATCCTCTTATACTGGCGCTTCGACCATTTGCACTGGATCAGTCTCCTTTTATGTGTGGCATATCCGGTTTGGTCACCTTCCTCAGTAGAAGCCGTGCCACGTCTTTCCTCAGATTTCTCCTCGCTCTACCCTCAAGTGCGAGACTTGCCAGCTTGGGAAGCACCACCGGTCTACTTTTTAGAGTCGTAAGGGTTGTAGTAGTCATATTATTTTTGAGTTTGTCCATCTTGATATTTGGGGTCCGAGACGTGTCCTAGACCATCAGGGACAGATTTTATCTTGTTGATGTTGACGATTTTTCTAGATTGTCTTAGGTATTTCTACTAAAAAATAAGTCTGATGCATGTTATCTAGTCCTTTATTAATGAAATAAAGAATATCTTTTCCGCAAAAGTCAAGTATATTCGTTGTGACAATGCATTAGAATTCTACAACGTACAACTCTCACAGTTCTTCAGAACTCTTGGCATTGAAAAAATCAGACTACATGTGTGTATACATCCCAACAAAATGGGGTGGCTGAACGCAAACATTGTCACCTTTTGGATGCCACCAGAACCCTCTTAATTCAGAGTCGTGCTTCTCATTCCTATTGGGGAGATGTGGTTCTAATTGCTTGCTACCTGGTGAATCGTGTGCCCTCGTCTGTGTTGGGAGAGAAAATTCCGTTCTTGATTGCGTTTCCCGAGAAGGACCTTTTCTCCCTCACTCCTCGAATGTTAAGGTCAATTTCTTTTTTTCATTATATGTCTCCTAGACATGACAAACTCTCTTAGAGCTATCAAGTGTGTTTTTATGGGGGTATTCCGAACTAAAAAAGGATACCACTGTTTTGATCTTGTTCGACGAAAGTATTATGTTAGTGCATATGTCACTTTCTTTGAGTCTATTATGCTTTTGTCTCCTACATGTGATAGGTTGACTCCTTTGGATTATGGAGAAGAGGTATACATGCCTCTATCTCCAGCTTCGTCCACCAGGCCTATGACTACTACACCTCTCACTCCATCACCACCACCTTCACCATCATCATCATCATCTCCACCACCTCCTCCTCCACTATCTCTACCACCATCCTCCATATTTTTGCCACAGGTTTACATGTGCCTACCTCGTGCTCATGAGCCTCCTCCATCATCCAACATCCCCAAGTATGTTCTGAGCATTTGGTTTCTACTGATGGCACTGGTGATTTGCATTTACAGCAGGATAAGCAGGTAGCTGTAGTTGTTCCTGTCTCAGTCACTGATGAGGCTGAGGACCTTGATGCACCCATTGCTTTATGGAAGTAGAGGCGTACATGTGCTACATACCCTATTGCTTCCCATGTTTCTCTTGCACGTTTCTCCGAGGAGTTTTAGAGGTTTGTTATTCGACTATATGCCGTGGATATACCACGAGTATATCAGGAGGCATTGCAGATTAGCCAGTGGTGCCTTGCTATGGAGTAAAAGATGGTTGCGTTATAGTCTCATGGTACATGGGGTGTTGTTCCTGCTCCACTTGGTGTATCTGTTGTGGGGAGCAAGTGGGTGTTTAAGTTGAACACCATGCTGATGGTAGTGTGGATAGATACAAGGCAATACTTGTTGCTCGTGGGTTCACTTAGACATATGAGTGGACTATTAGGATGTGTTTTCTCATGTAGCTCGACATTCTACACTGAGGATCCTTATTTCTGTTGCTGTGATACATGATTGACCTCTCTTTCAGCTAGATTTCAAGAATGCTTTCTTGTATGATGACTTGCAGGAGGAAGTATACATGCAACAACCACCAGGTTTTGCTGCCGAGGGGAGTCTCATATGGTTTGTAGTCTTCACAAGGCCATTTATGACCTTAAGCAGAGTTCGAGGGCTTGGTTCCAGAAGCTCTCTGAGTTGATTGAGGAGCATGGATTTGTCAGATAGGCTGCAAATATGTTCATCAAAGCACTTGCTAGAGGTCCATTCCATAGTTGATGTTCTAAGCTGAGCATGATAGACATATATGCTCCAGCTTGAGAGGGAGTGTTAGGAGAATATTCTATGTGCTGGAGAATATTCTATGAGTATATTCTTGTTAGGAGAATATTCTATGTATATGCTTGTAAACCCATAAGGTGTAGAGAATATTATGTAATCGGTGTATCATTTATTATATTTTTATTTTCCCGATAACCTCTTATGTAATTTACCCATGGGTCCTCGCTATAGAGCCTAGGGTTCTATGGAATAAACAGATTGCTCATTTCCACCAACATGGTATCAGAACCAAAATCCTAACCCTAACCCTAAAATTCTACCACCGTCGCCCCTCTCTCGCTCTCCCTTTCTCGGCGCCGCCATTCCGCCCCTCCCCTTCTCCCGCAGCCACCCTGCCCCTTCCCGCCGGCCTATCTCTCCGCCGCCGGCCTATCTCAACGCCGCCGATCTCTCCACCATAGGGAGCCCTCCGCCGCCGGCTCCTCCCTCAACGCCAGCGTCTCCTCCTCCATTGGCTTCTCTCTCTCCATGGATTTGAATGTGTAACGTCTACATATGCACTCAAATCCCGTCCAGTTGATGTAGACAATTCTATTTTGGTCTACGAATCCTAGTTCTTCGTCTCCGGCGTTATGTCTGACAAAAAAATAGATATACCCTCCATCGGCGCGTTCAAAGGTCCCGCGCCAATAGTCAAGATGGATGGGACGAATCATGAGCTCTGGGCGATGCAGTTCATGAGCCTCATGAAGTCGAATGGTAAGCAGCACATTCTTACTGAGGAAGAACCGACAACGAAGACTGGGATCTATGCCTCCTGGGAGGCTGATGATTCATATACCAAAGTTTGGCTCTCAGGTACGTTGACGATGGAGATTGCAAATGATGTCCTCCATCAACCCACCGCTAAGGCGATGTAGGACATCCTGGCGGCCATTTATTCGCAGATGCGAAATGAAACAAAGATGTTACAGCTCCAGCATGACATATTCACCATGAAGCAGAATGACCATCCACTACATTCCTTGTATACATCCTTACGGGGGATGTTTGAGAAACTTTACAGTACTATATCTCTCACGGCTACCCCTGAGAAGCAGAAAACCTTCTGGAATGCTACCATGGTGGGGGTACTGCTAGCAGCACTTGATCCTGAGTATGAGGCAACCCGATCTCAGATACTTGCCGATGCTACCATTCCTCCTATGGAGGAAATTTACCGGAGGCTTAGCCGCATCTCTGTTCCTTCCAGCACTTCTACTCCACCACCTTCGGCAATGGCTGTGTCGCGAGGGAGAGGTAATCAATCTTCATTCCGTGGACGTGGACCTCGTGGCCGAGGAGGTCGTTTTGCCAACCATGCACTTTCTGCCATCGCACAGGTTACTCCGAGGATACATGTTATTCTAAGCATGGGTTTCCAGCATTGGCGCGCGTAGCTGAGCATGTTACATCTCCGTCGGCATCCACTTCAGATCACCGGTGTGAGGAGCTTGTGGCGTGATTGCGCGATATTATGTCTCAACCATCTACAGATTCTCCAGGAGGTTCTTCAGATATTGCTGCCTCAGCATCTGCCAGTATTTCTGCCGCTGCCAGTACCTCAGATAGTGCTTCTGCTTTTACATCCTGTCACGATCTCTCAGATTGGATTATGGACTCCGGCGTAACCCATCATCTCTGCCGCGACAGAGATAGACTTAAGTCATACAGAGACATTCCACCTGGACGCTCAGTGCACATAGCTGATGAGACTCATTCCCCCATCGTTGGACAGGGGGATATTGCCTTGTCACCGTCCATGCATTTACATAATGTTCTACATGCTCCTGAGTTTTCTATGAATCTACTGTCTATTAGTCAGATTACGAAGGATTTGCACTGTCGTGCTATATTTGACCCATCTTCTCTTATTTTTCAAGACATACTAACGGGCAGAGTGATTGGCTGTGGCTCTGAGCAGAATGGTCTCTATCGTCTGGTTCGGAATTCATATGCTGGCGTCTCTTCCTACTCAACCGGATCAGTCTCTCCGTATACCTGCCATCTACGCTTTGATCACCTCCCGCTTCAAAAGATGCGTCATGTCTTGCCTCAGATTCCATCAACTTCGTCGTTTCGATGTGAAGCCTGTCAGTTTGGAAATCATCATCGAGCTAGCTTCCCTAGTCGTCAGTGTCGGAGCAGCATGTTGATATTTGGGGTCTGAGTCGTGTTCCTGATTATCAGGGACACAGGTTCTATCTTGTAGTAGTTGATGACTTCTCTCGTGTATCGTGGGTATTTCTTTTAAAGAATAAATCTGAAGCAAGGGATGTTATTAGAAATCTTATCATTGAAGTGCAGAATGTTTTTTCCTCTTCTGTCAAGTATGTTCATACGGACAATGCGTTGGAATTCTGCACTCACTCTCTCTCCTATTTCTTTTCATCCAAAGGTATTATTCATCAAACCACCTGTGCTTACACATCTCAACAGAATGGAGTGGCAGAGCGAAAACACCGTCATCTCCTTGATATTACTCGAACCCTACTTATCCAGAGTTGTGCGCCTATCACTTTTTGGGGGGATGCTGTTCTTACGATATGCTACCTTGTCAATCGTATGCCGTCTTCTATACTCGGTGAGCAAATTCCTCTTTCTGTTATTTTTCCAGAAAAGGAATTATTTTCTCTTACCCCTCGTGTCTTTGGTGCTGTTGCTTTTGTTCAACACTTGTCTCCTGGACTTGACAAACTCTCACCTAGAGCTGTCAAGTGTATCTTTGTGGGTTACTCTCGGACTCAGAAGGGTTACCGTTGTTATGACCCTGTAAACAGGAAATATTTTGTCAGTCCTGATGTTACATTTTTTGAGTCAGTTATGTACTTCTCCCCTGCAGGTGACAGGTTGGCCTCTTCCACATCTAATGATGACGTCTATGTTCCTCCTCCTCTAGTCTGAGTCCACCTTTCTCCATTCCTGTCCCGGTCGTCACACCAACGTCATCTCCACCACCACCACCACAACCACCTATCATGCCATTTCCTAAATTCTATACACATCGATCAGGTCCTGCTCAGGAGGCACGTCAATCATCCATCACACCTCAGGTATGTTCAAATGCTATTACTAACAATGGGTCGGATAGTGTGCCTGTGCAGGATTCTTCTTTGCAGGAGGAGTGTGCACCATCGAGTACAGCTGATGATGATCTTGATATCCCGATTGCTATTCGGAAGCAGAAACGGACTTGCGCGTCTTATCCCCTTGCTTCCCAGGTTTCCTTTCACCACCTCACAGGAGACTTCCAGAGATTTGCTGCGTCTTTGTCTTCCGTGGAGATACCACGGAATTATCAGGATGCTATGAAAATTGACTGCTGGCGGTTGGCTATGGAAGAAGAAATGACTGCTTTACAGTCCCGGGGTACATGAAGCTTGGTTACCGCTCCATCCGGCGCATCTATTGTTAGCTGTAAATGGGTATTCACAGTGAAATACCACGCAGATGGGAGCCTTGACCGGTACAAGGCACGACTAGTCGCGAGAGGCTTCACTCAAACATATGGTGTGTACTATATGGATACATTCTCCCCAGTGGCTCGTCACTCTACTCTTCGCATTCTTCTATCTGTTGATGTGGTACGTGATTGGTCCATATTTCAACTTGATGTCAAGAATGCATTCTTGTATGGAGATCTGCAAGAAGAAGTCTACATGCAGCAACCACCGGTATTTGCTGCTGAGGGGGAGAATCATATGGTGTGTAGACTTCACAAGGTGATATATGGCCTTAAATAGAGCCCAAGGGCGTGGTTCCAGAAGCTTTCCCACCTAATTGAACGATAGGGATTCAAAAGATCAGATGCGGATCACTCGTTCATTTAGAAGACCTCCAGAGGTACGGTTGTCATCATGGTATATGTTGATGATATTCCGGTTACAGGAGATGATGCTCAGGGGATAGAGATGGCAAAAGCATTTTTGGGTCGTCAATTTGTCACGAAGGATCTTGGTACCCTACGATATTTTCTGGGGCTGGAGTTTGCCAGGAATGCACAGGGTCTGGTGATGACCCAAAAGAAATATATTACATATTTGCTGGTTGAAACGGGCATGGTTGGATGTAGACCATCGAGCACTCTTATGGATCTAAGTATGAAATTATATGACAACGATACTGAAGAGATTGACAGGAGAAGATATAGAGAGATGGTGGGTAAGCTTCTTTACATCATTATAACTCGACCCGATATTGCTTTTGCAGTAAGTCGAATGAGTCAATTCATGGAGCAACCAAGACAGATACATATGGATGTTATATATATATGATACTAAGGTATCTAAAGTCTTCTCCAGGCTCAGGATTGTTGTTTATAAAGAACACAAATTTATCTATTTCGGCTTGTACAGACGCAGACTATGCAGGATTTCCTAAGGATCGTAAGTCTACTTATGGTTTTGCAGTTTTTGTGGGCAGTTCTCTAGTTTCTTGGAAAAGTAAGAAACAAACTATTGTGGCTAGATCTAGTGCTGAATCCTAATATAGGGCCATGACACAAGCAAGCACAGAGATGATGTGGGTTCGAGCTGTATTAGAAGACTTGCATATAGATGTACCTCTACCCATGTAGCTACAATGCGACAATCAAGCTGCTTTGTTCATTGCCAATAATCCAGCATTTCATGAAAGAACAAAACATATTGAGGTGGACTGCCACTACACTTGAGATATGATCCAGAAGGGCTTGATTTCTACTTCACATGTTAGTTCAGAGGAGCAGACTGCGGACATCTTCACCAAGCCATTGCTCAGAGGATCTTTCCAGAGATGTTCTTCCAAGCTGAGCATGATTGATATCTATGCTCCATAATGAGAGGGAGTGTAGAGAATTTTTTTTGAAGCCAAGATAGGGGGAGACACTCGTAGGTGTTCACCCCAGGAATATATTAAAAAAGAGAAATAAAATAAGTACAAGGAGACGCTCTAGGCGAGCCACGAGTTTAACAGACCCGACGCATGGGTACAAACATTTTCCGTATAAAACCTATGGTTAGAGAACATCAGGGCATTTCTGGCCAACGAAATGGACCAAAACAACGCGAGCGGTCGAAGCAGATCCTTCCTCGACTGGTTTCTGGCCGCAACCAAGCCCCCACAGAAAGCCACAACGCTCACCCTTCTCACCCACCCAAAATCCGGATCATCCCAAACAGGTAGCACAACAGGGCAGCAGAAAAAGAGATGCTTTAATGTCTCGATCCCACCATTACACAACATGCATCTATCAGAGATCACGCCAAGAAGCCTAGCACAACAGTCCCGCGTCATCAGCCTTTTCCTCCTGAATAACCAAAAGAAGAAGGCGATTCTCTCAGGAAGATCCATCCCCCATAAGAAAGCGCGGTCTCTAACCAGCTCCGCCGAAAGAGAGGGAAGGGGCCTGCATATCGCCGAGTAAGCCCTCCCCACGGTGAAAGACCTCCCGCGCCAAACCCAGTGGTCCCGCTCCATGGAGGCCCCCCCACCTCCCTAAGAGCGTCAAGCATCCGTAAGAACTCCTCCAGGCGCTGATCAGAGAAATTGGAACGGAAAGCCGACATCCAGTTCCCATCCAACCAGCAAGAAGCCACCCGCACATCCGGATCCGCCGCCAAAGCAAACAGATGAGGGAAGCGTAAAGACAATGCCCCACCGTCCGTCCAGTCGTCCTTCCAAAAGGCGAAGCTAAGCCCACTCCCCAGCACCGGCCTGAACAAAGTCTGGAAGTTGAGAGTGACCAACTGAACCGCCTCCAAAAAGGCGAGGGCCTCAGTCCCAACGTGCTGGCTGCCGCAACGCCCCTAGGCCCCGCTCCAGTGACCGCGTAGATCCACCGAAGAAGGCTGGAGCAGAGATCTTCCCCACTACCCCAGATCCTGGCCACCCACTTTAGCAGCAGGGCGTCATTCAGCTCGTCCAGCCGACAGACCCCAAGCCCACCCTCGCACTTCCGGAGAGTGATATCGTCCCAGCCAACAAGGTGAATCCCAGGACCCTGCCCGTTCCTGCCCCACAGAAATCGTCTCATCAACCCTTCCAGCCTCCTCCTGATGCCCGCCGGCATGAGCCTCATGGATGAGGAGTATACCGGCATGGCTGAGAGCATTGCCCTCAAGAGCACCAAACACCCCCCCTTAGAAAGGACCGCCGCCTTCCAACCCACGAGCCGCTGCTCCACCTTCTCAACCAACGACATCCAATCTGCCAACTTCGATCTCCTCAAGGTGAGCGGCATGCCCAGGTAGTGAATGGGAAGCCCGACACACTCAGTACCCAACGTCGAATCGCAAAGACCCGCCACCTCCTCATCTCAGAAAACGGAACCACCTTGGACTTGTTGGAATTCTGCATCAAACCAGACATCTCACTAAAAAGTTCCAGCATGCAGCCATACCTTTAGCTTCCTCGAGCCCCCCTTCAATGAAAAAAATGGTGTCGTCAGCGTACTGAAGAAGCGGGATCTCAGCTCATCCCTCGAGTAACCACATGTGAGCCCAATCTGCTGCACTCTGTCAATCATACAAGCAAGAACGTCTGCAGCGATGATGAAGAGCAAGGGAGCGAGAGGGCAGCCCTGCCTCAACCCCTCTGCGGCTGGAAACCCCCCCCCCTCCGGATGTCCATTCACGAGGATCGTCATAGAAGCCGTAGTCACGCACCGTTTTATCCAAGTAATCCAGACCTCGGGAAAGCCTCTTCTATGTAACGCAACCCAAAGAAAGTGCCAATCCAAGGTGTCAAAAGCCTTCGAGAAGTCCACCTTCCACAGCAGGGCCTGCCTGCCGCTCCTCTTCCAATTCGCGATAATCTCAGATGCCATGACTAAGCTGTCTACAATCTGCCTCCCCGGCACGAAGGCCATTTGAGAAGGGGAAATGAAGTGTTCCAGGACTCTACTCAGTCTAGTTGCGAAACCTTAGCCACAATCAAATATAATGCATTGTAAATGGCGATAGGATGGAAGTCTTTGACCCTCTCCGCACCTCCCCTCTTCGGAAGGAGCACCACCAGAGCCCTGTTTACCCGCTGAAAACCTGCATTGCAATGACAACACTCCACCACAACCTCAAGCATCTCCCTGCCGACCAAGTCCCAGAAGTCTCTGTAAAAAGAGACTGGGAAACCATCCGGGCCTGACGCCCCATCGCCGTTGAGATTCCACACTGCCGACTTCAGCTCCTCCAACGTATCCGCCTGAGTCAGACTAGACGTATGAGCATCCGACAAGCGCACTGCTCCCAAGCCAGTCCACCTCCACCGCCTGATGGCCCCCCTCGCCGAGAAATCGTGGAAGTGGTCAGCAATCATTCTTCCCAGCTCTCTGTTTCCCTCTACTCTTGCTCCGTCAATGATCATCGACCTGATGACATTTTCTCTCTGCCTCCCACTGGCCACTTTATGGAAGAAGGCCGTGTTCGCGTCACCCTCTCGGAGCCATCTGTGCCTGGATCGCTGTCTCCATTCGGTGACCCTCTTCTTGTCTTCCTCAAAAGTCTTCCTATGCGCCTCCGCCCTCTGCCCCAGCTCACCCTCCGCCAGGGGATGCTCATCCTCTAATGCGTCGAGCACACTGACCACGCCCTCCGCCGCAACCCTGGCCGCACGACGATCCTCCCTCGAGTCCCTTTTGAAAGTACATAGCCGCGCCCACAAAGAGTCCAGCTTCCGGCCGAACCTCGTTACTGCCGAGCCAGCCACAACGACCGAATTCCAGTGCAAAACCACCAAGTATCTGAACGAATCCTCGAGCAACCACGCCTTCTCGTAGCGGAAGAAGCCACGTGGTGGTGGAGGATTGCCGGACTCCCACAAGATGGGCGTGTGATCAGGCCGAGTACGCGGCCTGGCATCAACAAACGAGAGCGGAAACAGCTCCAAGAGCTCCGCCGATGCCAAAAACCGATCAATATGCGACCTGGAGCTGGTGTTCCTCCAGGTGTACCTAGTGCTCGCCGCATCCAGAACCTCCAGCTCCAGCGAATCCACCACCTCCACGAAGGCCGCAGAGCCGGGGTCCTGACCGCCCCGCAGTCTAGGCCTGTCCGAAGAGAGCAAAGTGACATTGAAATCCCCCCACTAACCAGGGGATGTCCGGGAAGGCCTCCCTAGCGACCCTCATGTCCGCCCAGAGCTGCTGCCGTGCCGAAGCCTGATACGAACCATAGTTGCAGGAAAGCGCAAGCACCATCCTCGAACGAAGGCACTCCAACAGAACCGTCAGGACGTGCGTCCCCCTCAACATCCCACGCCGGGCGAAGGCCGAGCCCCTCCAAGCGATAAGCAGCCCGCCCGCAGAGCCTACCGCCTCAATTGAATCGAACTCGGAGATCGAACCAGCACCAAAAGATTGCGAAACCAAGCTCATGAGCGAGTCCAGTTTAGTTTCTTGCAAGAATATCACATCGCAACCCCATTCTACAAACCTCGAACCCAAGACTCTCCTCTTATCCGGGTCGCCCAGACCCCTTACGTTCCATGAGAGTATCTTCATTAACAACCAGTTCTGGTCCCTCCCTCCAAACTCACAACCCCCGCGGCCTTCGCGACCATGAACTTCAGCTCGGAGACTGGAACAGGACCCGCTGCAGCAGCCCTGGAGTGATGCCGCCTCTGGTATCTCTTCCCAGATCTCCTATCTCCCCTCCATCCCCAAGAGGAGAAGCTGCCAAGCCCCCAAGGACGAGAGGTGGCGCAACCTCTTGGCAGGCCGCCACTGCGCCAACCGACAAGCAATCAACTTCAGCATCAAGGATAGAGCGGACCATCCCCCCGGCAGCAGGCGAAAGGGCCGCACCGCAACCAGCCTCCCCAACACCACTGGAAGTGAAAGCGCTGCCCGCCAAAGGGGATCAGACCGCCGGAGCCCCGACTCTGGGAGACTTGGAGAGGGATCCGCACAGAGAACCCGCGAAGCCCTGCCCCGAGAAGGCCGGGCCCACGGATCCGAAGAAACCCGCCTCTAAACAAACCGCACCTGGGTGCGACGCATTCGACAACGCGACCCGAGTGAGAACTGGGTCCGAAGACCCACACGCATCGAGCAGGAGGTCCGCACGCATGACCCGAAAGCAAGGGGCCAAATGTAGACCAATCGGGCCCCACACAGGAAATTGAAGCGACATAGGATCTCCCGTCGCAACGAATGGTAGAGCAACCGATGCCTGGGGACTGCGAAAACGGCGGGACAGAGCCCCGCGATGGGCCAGGCGACACCTCCCCCCGAGAAGACCCTTCCTCTTCCGCCAGAGAATGCCAAGCGACGTCATCCGAAAGGCCAAGCGGCGTCTCCTGAGAAGGCGAAACGCCGTCCCTCGCATCCGCCCTGCCAGGCGACACCTTCCCCCGAGAAGACCCGTCGCCCCTGCCGGAGAAGGCCAAGCGACGTCACCCGAGTGACCAAGCGGCGTCGCCTCAGAAGGCCAAACGTCGCCCCCCGCATCCGCCCCGCCTGACGGCGGCGACGGAATAAGGAGCCGCACCTGCAGCAGAAAGGGGAAGCGACCAACAGCCAGCAGCGCCTCCGACACGGGAGACAACCCCTGAGGGCACTCCATGAGGACCACAGCTACCTCCGGGTCGGAGCCCGGCGTAGCGCCATCCTCCAGAATCTTTAAGACCATACCCAAGTGCTTAAGAGTCGGACCCAACGCGTATATCGTACACGAGAGGAAGGGCGCCCCTCGCACCTGCGCCAACCGAATGACCAGGCAAACCACCACCCCATCAGCGAACCTCGGAAGCCTCCAAACAACAACACCGTCCGACCAAGATGCCAGAACCAACCCCCTTTGCCGGACCGAGAGTCCACGAACGCAGAGCCGACCCGGCCCCAGCAGGACGACATCGCCGTGGAACTCGCCACTGAAGAAACGCGAGAGCTCCTCCTTGATCAGTCCCACAAATGGGGCATAACCGAGGTCCCCGACCATAACTCCAATCAACAAATTGCTGACCCCCTTCTCGCCGCCCGAAGCACTTGACCCGACCGAGGTGCCCAACTTGCCAGGACCCTCTCCCGAACCCTCACCGCCACCAGCCGACCCAAGAAGCACCTCCGCACCAGAACCATGGAAGCCACCGAAACAGCATCCACCCCCGCGCCGCTCCGCAACGGCTTTGGCAATGGCTCAGGCCCCCACAAGAGAAACAGCGAGGGGAGAAAACAAACAGATGCAACGTGACCCCGCCCTCCACATCGGAAGCAGCGGCAGCCAGGTTTTCGATGCGACATCATCCTCCAACCATCGCCAACAACGCCACCAGTGCCAACTTCCCCAGCTTCTCCATCACCGCCTTCACCGGCAACCTCCCTCCGCACACTACAAGCTTCCTTCTCAACTTCCTCCTGGCAACCAACCCGACGCAGCGCTCTCTCCCGCTCGCGAACTAGTGCCTCCTTCTCAACCTCCACCTGGCAGACTTCACGCCACGCTCGAGCCCCCCTCCTCACTCCCTTCCTCATTTTTTCTCGACTCGAGTGTAGAGAATATTATGTAGTCGGTGTATCATTTATTCTATTTTTATTTTCCCGATAACCTCTTATGTAATTTACCCATGGGTCCTCTCTATATAAGAGAGCCTAGGGTTCTATAGAATAAACAGATTGCTCATTTCCACCAACATAAGGGGCATTTATGTATTTTATCCTTTGAACTCTCTGGGATTTTGTCTTATATAAGGACCACTAGACCTCTTGAATAAAACTAGCTCTTTCATTCTTTCGTTGTTTTCAACATGGTATCAGAGTGGCGGTCCTAGACCGGTGTTTTAACCTAACCCCACCGCTAGCCCCCCTCCCCTTCTTCCCTCCTGCGGCCTCCCGCCACCCCCCCTCTCGGCAGCGACCTTGCCTCCCTGCGGCAATCCCCCTCCTTGCGACGACCTTCCCTGCGGCCTTCCGCTGTCCCCTCTCGACGCGGTTCAGCCGCTTCCTACAGCCTGCCCTCCCCTCCGGCCCCTCCCTGTGGCCCTGTAGCCCGTCGTCCCCCCCTGCAGCCTCTCGTTGTACACCAGCGACCTCTCATCGCCAACACCGCTAACTATGGCCCTCCGTCGCTGCCTCCTGCGGTCCCACACTCCGCGCCTTTGTTCAATGTTGTGCTAGGTCTATATGATTCCTCGCACTACAAGGACTATCTAGGTCACTTTTTCTTGACCTTTGCGGCCACCATGGCATCTGCAGAATCAAAGCCCCTGTATCTGACTTCTTCTATGATGATCCATGGCACTTCTATCAAGCTCAAGGGTTCAGAGAACTATGTACTGTGGTCTCGATCTTTCAAAGTTTTTATTGGTGGTAAGCGAAAGAATTATGTTCTTACAAAAGATTCGCCCAAGGAGACGGAAAAGGACTACGATACCTGGTATGTAGACAATTGCCAGGTGATTACTTGGATGACCAACAGTGTCGAACCAAATATAGCCTCCAATCTTCTCTACAAGGAAACAACAAAGGCGATGTCGGAGAGTCTTGAGAACACATACTCACAGAAGACAACAAAGTCCAGACCCTCAGACATATATACATGGATCTGGTCTGCAAATCAAGGAGATACAACCTTGATCGAGTACTATCGACTCCTCACAAGCCTGTATGAAGAGCTTCTCATTTTTCAACCTGCCTGTTGTGACAAACAGATAGGTGAACGGGCGGAATGACAAGTGTACCGTTTTTTATCAGGACCACATCCACGGTACAAGTCGGTCAAGGATCAATTTCTGGCTGCTGCAGCTCTACCCTCTCTTGAGACTATTTTCGGACGTCTACAGGAACTTGAGTCTCCTTCACCTCCTCCGTCTATTGAGACTACGACACATTTCGCTAGAAGGCGCACCGACCTACCAAGGGGGACGTGGACGTGATTTCGACTGTGGCAGAGGCCGTGAGTTTGGACGGGGGCGCGACTCTGGTCGTGGGCGTGGGCGTGACTCTGGTCGTGGCTGTGGGCGTGATACTACTACTGCTCGATATCCTGCATGCACACATTGTGGACGCCTTAATCATCCATTAGAACGCTGCTGGGCGAAGTTTGGAATGTCCAACAATGCTAACATCGCCTATGTGACTGTCTCCAATGATGATACCTATGATACTGTAGACACCTCTCATGGTCAGCCTTCCAGTGACAGTCAGCCTTCCTTTGCTGCATCTGAGTATGCTCGCCTTCGGCAACTATTACAGAACTCAACTACTGATACTCCTACTTCTGCCTCCACTGCTAGTTTGGCCTCTACATCAGGTAATATTGCCAACTCTGTCTCTACATCTGCCCCTGCATGGATCATTGACTCGGGAGCATCTACGCATCTCACGGGAGAAGGTAGTCTTCTCACCTTCTCACGTCCATCTTCCATTGTGAAGACTATTTGAGTTGCAAATGGTGTTCATTCACCTATTACAAGTGTTGGTACCATGGAGTTTTCCTTCAAACTCCGACTTACTGATGTTCACTGTGCTCCTGAGTTCCCTCTCAGCTTATTATCTGTTCAGAAGCTGTGCACTGAACTTAACTGTCGAGTTATATTTGATGAATTCTGTTGTTATTTTCAGGACATCCGGACGAGGCCGATTTTTGGTGGGGGACATGAGAAGAATGGTCTTTATTATCTTGATATCCCGTCTGACTCTAGTTTTGCTGGCGCTTCATCAATCTATGCTGATCCTCTTCTTTGGCATCTCCGTCTCGGCCATCCGTCTGCCAAAGCTCTCTCTCTGATGTTCCCTGAACTTTCTTCGCTGAACCCATTTGACTGCGAAGCATGTCAGTTCGGGAAACATCATCGTGCTTCTTTTCCTGCTCACAATGAACCTCGTCGTGAAGTTCTTTTCTCCCTAGTCCATTGTGATATTTGGGGACCATGTCCGGTCCGTACTCTGAGTGGACACAAGTATTTTGCTGTCTTCGTTGATGATTATAGTAGGTCGTCCTGGGTCTATCTTCTAAAAGAGCGTTCGAAGATTAATAAAATTGTCAAATTTTTTTTTCAATATGTCAAGAATATCTTCTCCCGTGGTATACAACACTTTCGCTCTGATAATGCACTGGAGTTTACCCAACATGACCTAACGGATTTCTTTGCCTCCCAAGGAACCATACATCAAACCTCTTGTCAATAGACGTCCCAACAAAACGGGATAGCAGAAAGAAAACTCAGACATCTCCTAAATATTGCTCGTTCCCTCCTTACACAAATTAAGATTCCCAAAACCTACTGAGGTGATGCCATACTGACTGTCGTTCATCTTATCAATAGAATTCCATCTCCAAACCTCAATGGTTCAACCCCCTTCTCTCTACTTTACCTAAATGAGTCTCCCTTCCCTCTTCCCTTACGGATCTTTGGATGTGTGTCTTTTGTTCATAACTTTCACACTACAGACAAACTTTCTCCTCGTGCAATCAAGTGCGTCTTCCTCGGTTATTCTCGTACTCAAAAAGGTTACAGATGTTATGATCCTAACTGACATCGCTATTATATCTCTGCAGATGTAACCTTTTTTGAACAGACCAGTTTCTTCACTCAACATGTTACAGATATCCCTCTGGATCTCCCACCTCCAACCATTGTCCACACACGTAGATCTTCACCACCAGATGTCCCTCTACATGTTTCTTTACTACAGGATGATATGCCTTCTACAAGTGTCTCCTCCAATATTGTCTCGGATGCTCCCCAAGATCTATCAATTGCTCTTCGTAGAACTAAGAGGTAATGTACTTCTCATCCAATGACTCATTTCACTTCTATTACTGGTTTATCTTGCGCTGACAGAAGTTATACAGATGCTCTCATGTCCATCTCTATTCCGAGAGACCACCGTAGTGCTTTGCAGGATTCAGGATGGCAAAAGGCCATGGATGAAGAGATGGATGCTCTTCTTTCCAGGGGTACATGGGATCTAGTGCAATGTCCTAAGGGAGCCAGACCGGTGGCATGCAAATGGGTCTTCACGATTAAGCAGTCACCCGATGGGTCGATTTACAGACTGAAAGCTCGTCTTGTAGCAAAGAGCTTCACACAGACATATGGAGTGGGTTATTTTGAGACATTCTCACCGGTTGCACACATGGGGTCAATAAGGACTATACTTTCTGTGGCAGCTAATAAGGCATGGCCTATCTTTCAGTTAGATGTGAAAAATGCGTTCCTATATGGCGATCTTGACGAGGAAGTGTACATGATGCAACCTTCAGGTTATGAAGTCGAGGGGGAGTGTGTGTGCCGACTTCGCAAGGCCATATATGGCCTAAAGCAGAGTCCAAGGGTATGGTTTGACAGACTTACTGCAGAAATCAACACCCTTGGCTTTCAGAGAACAACGTCTGACTACTCTGTGTTTGTCAGAAGACGAGCAACTGGTACTGTTATACTTGCAGTCTATGTGGATGATATGGTTATCACAGGTAATGATGAAAAAGGAATACTAGAGACCAAGGTCTTCCTCTAGAAAGTATTTGTTACCAAGGACCTTGGTTCACTTCATTACTTTCTGGGCATAGAAATACTACGCACTACGGAGGGTCTTCATCTCTCACAGAGGAAATACTGTCTGGACATTCTTACTGAAGCCGGATTACTTGGATGCAAGCCCGATGGTATTCCTGCAGAACCTAAGAAACACATCACTATCTTCGAAGACGTTACTAGATATAGGAGCTTGGTTGGTAAACTTCTCTACCTTACTGTCACCAGACCAAATATTGCTTATGCATTAAGCAGAGCCAGCCAACAGATGGAACAACCTTATTACAGTCACTGACACTGGCAGGATGTTCTTCAAATTCTACGATATTTAAAAGAATCACCAGGATGTGGCCTCTTCTACAGGGCAAATGGGTACATCGATGTTATTGCTTATGCCGATGCTGATTATGCAAGTTCACTAGAGGATCGACGCTCCACAACTGGTTATGCCATGATGGTTGGAGGGAATCTTGTTACTTGGAGAAGCAAGAAGCAGACAGTTGTATCTAGATCCAGTGCTGAAGCAGAATACAGGGCGATGGCTCAAGGCTCAAGCTACTTGTGAAATCACGTGGCTATTAACGTTTCTAGAAGAACTTGGTATTGTTGTCAATATTCCTATTCCACTATACCGCGACAACAAATCTGCCACCTATATTGCCACGAATACCGTGTTTCATGAGCGAACCAAGCATATAGAAGTTGACTGTCATTTCGTTCGTGATGCTATCAAAACTGGAAGAATCATTACTCCTCACATCAGCACTGAGCTCCAGCTTGCAGATATATTCACGAAGGCACTACCCAAGAAGCGACTCTCCTGGATTGTTTCCAAGTTGGGCATGATTGATAAATATGCTCCAACTTGAGGGGGAGTTTTAGGAGAATATTCTATGTGCTGGAGAATATTCTATGAGTATATTCTTGTTAGGAGAATATTCTATGTATATTCTTGTAAACCTGTAAGGGGTATTTATGTATTTTATCCTTTGAGCTCTCTAGGGTTTTGTCCTATATAAGGACCACTAGACCTCTTGAATAAAACAAGCTCTTTCATTCTTTCGTTGTTCTCAATAGGGAGTATTGAGATAGCTGTTTTTACGTGTTCTTTATTTATATTTCTTATTCCTCCATCTACTTTTTCCGTAGGACTTTTCTCCTATATAAGAGAGCCCTAGGGTCACAATGGAACCATCTATTTGTTTTTCATTTCCACACAACCAATGGACACCAACCTTCATGAGAGGTTTCTCTATTCAATGTCTTTAAGAATTTATTCAACTAAGTTCATTCCAAGTTCATAGGCCTATCTATGGGACATGACCATTGGATCTGGCATGATGGATATTTTTCTATCAAAAAACTTACTGTACGCTAACAGTTCCTAGTAACCAACATGGATCAAGAGAACGTGGCTGCAAGTTGATTTGAATGTTGCACATTCCCATGAAGATAAAGGTCTTTCTTTGGATCCAGTGTTGAGGACACTAACCAAGATGCGAAGGGATGTTTGTACTCCAAGAGCCGGCATGACTTGTCCCTTTTGTGGTTCAATATCAGAAGATCTTACACATCTATTCAATTCGTGCACATCCATTCACCGGGTTTGATTCGACTGACATTACTTGGCTAGATTTCTATGCTTACCTGAATTTTTAGGAAAATTTAGGGATGAATGAGTTCAGACCTACTGTTGAGATGCGGAGACTGGTAGCAACATTATGGGTAATCTGGTTAATACGTAATGGGATCATCTTTAGAGCAGAGCGATTTTTCGTTGAGAATGTTTTCCATTTAGCTAGGTCTCTCCTTGAGACATGGCTTCTGTATATGTCTCCATTTTAATATCTCAGGGGCGGGTACAATAGAGAGCATTTCCCTTTTTTTATTAGAAAAACTCCCTATTCGAAGGAAGCTCAAACATCTCATCTCAACTTGGGATATGCAGGTAAAAGAGCTGGAGTAGTAGTTCCTACCCACCAACACTGCTTGGGTAGCACGAGAAGCACTCCGGAGGCTGAAGAAGACAAGAAATGTTCGGGAGTACTGAAAAAATACCAAGGGGTGAACAATGATATATATATGGAATAATAATAATTTTAAAACAAATTAGCTTAAGAACAAACCACATGGGACAAAAATTTAGACAGGTTCACCCACCTCGGGGCTACATCCTGTGCCTAAGTTTGGCCTACCCGTGGCTTACAAGCACTCCACTAAACAAGTACTTAATGTATAGTCCGAATCTTCTTACAAGCACACAACAACCTCACCTAAATTTATCTTTTACACCAGAAGAAGGATTTTCATACAGAACACCTTAAGGTACACAACCTCTCCAAGGGTTTATCTTCCTTTTGGAGAAGAAAAGACTTCTACACGAAAATGCCTTTTAGCCAAGAATGAATATAAAACACAGTGATTCCTACAAAAGCCTTGTAAATATGCAGAAATGTAAATGCAATCAAGAGTGACTTCGAAGCAGAAGGCTTTTGAGATCAAAAGAATGCTTGCTTTGGTTAAATCTTTTCTTTAGCGCACAAAATTTTTTCCACAAGGATTGAGAGTGTGTGTTGTCAGTAGAAAACTATGCTTTAGTGTGTATTTCAAGGGTAGAGTGTAGGGTTCATTTATAGGCACAAGGACCCCATATAACAACTTATTTTATAAGGAAGCCACTTCCTCGTGAAACTACACCCTCGTACTTTAAGTGAGTCGTTGCCTCAGGTGATGTCATTGCCCCAAGCAATAACATGGTCCTTACTACTGTTGCTATATGTGCCGCATGCAGTCGGAGTTGTTGCTATTTTTTATCATTATTGGGCCCTGTCATGCATACTTTCATGCACACATCATTAAATATAGTCATTTACAAGGGCAAAGCACATATTTGCGGATTTAACCCATCATAAACATAATCATGCACGCATTTATTAAATACAAGCATTCAAAGTACACACCGTGCATTTCTTAAACATAAGATTCCAAAACATACTTCATTGAGTTGTGAACAGACACATTTTATATTATACACAACACATAAGTTTCACGTACAAAAACAGTACATCAATGATGTTTCTTCCTACGAAAGTATTAACTTTGTTCCTCTTTCCTTGGGCTCTGGCTGCTATGTTTCGGGTGCCACCTGGTCAATATCCTACAATTGACCATCGTAGTCAATTTGTGAAATCCATGAGACATCATCGTTGTCGATCTTCTCCATGTCAAGCATTGACAACCGAACATAGTGAGAGGGGCCAATGTCAGGATGTGTCCTCTCCTTTCTCAGGGTTGAACGGTGTCATCAAGTTACATGTTAAGGAATGCTCATGAAATGGATTTTCAAAATCAAGTCCTGATGACACTCTTACTATTGCCTATTGTGTAAAATCTCCAAAATCATCAAGTTGGTCGCAAGATCGACCTGCATCTAGACGATTCTCTCATCCTCATCCTCAAGCAATGATCTATTCCAGATCGTTGCTCGTTCGATAGAAAATTCTCTTTGGGAGTACTCTAATGTTTGAGACACAAATTGAGTTGCCGGGGACAAATGCAGATGCCCAGGGCATAAATGCAAGAATATGTTTCTTGATAGGCATGCGTTCAATAATTGCTTTAAATATAACAGGTTGGTATGACCCCATCATTTCGGCATACTCTAGAATATCAGTGACATCATTGTTATACTCCGCATTAGCCAAAAATGTCTCTTGATCCCAGGACATCTTATAAAACACATGAACTTCTGCATTGGTTCGAGAAAAATACAATCACCAATTCACCATTTTATCAACTAATCCTGTGTATGTCAAACTCGAATTTATTTTGATCGATTTCATACGACCTCCTTCATAAGTGGCACCTTTCTAACTCTTAAGATCGACCCCCCTTCCACCCTCGTACGAATAAAGTAAAACACTTTTGATGCCATCTTGATTTTGAACAAGTGAACAATCAAGTAGTTATAATACGATCAACTTATACAGCTTAGACAACAAATCTACACCTTAAAACATTCGACATTGTAAGAACTAAACATAAACACCCTAAAAAACCCTACTCACCTTGAACAAGGATGGGGAGAGAGCGGACAAGTGGGTGGGTAGGTATATGCGACCAACGACATGGTATGAGTATCCAACAAGCATGACACGAGTAGGTATGTGCACACCTCTCGTGCACATCTCCATCCATGTGATTGGGAAGTACCATCGCAAGAGCACCACTGACATGGTGCGAGTATCCAACAAGCATGGCGCGAGACTCCCACGCACGAGACCACTATCTCCCATCCTTACTTCAGGCGATGACAAGTCCTCGACATGTGATATCGTCGAAGCCTCGCTTCTCCTTTATCCTAATGGCAATGATGGCAGTAGGTGGGTTCTATTGGAAATTTTCAGTTTTTTTTGGCCCTAGAAGAAGAACCTGCCCTGCAGAGAGACAAAAGAAGGGGGCCCAATTGGACTGCTTGCATATTCAAGAAAAAAACAAAGGGAGGTCAGCAACAAAAAAGAAGGGAGGCCCTACAGAGTGCTACTCAGGTCCAATTTGGGCTGCAAGTGATTTTTTAAAAAGGGGGAGATGAGTTTTTGGGCCTAACTGTGGGCCGCATTATCTGTGAATAAAAGGACGGAAAAATAGGTCATTTGAAAAAGAAACAAAAAAAAAGGAATACTGAGGAAAAATGGAAGTGATTTTGTTTTCCTCGCTTTAGTTCTCCAAACTTGGCTGACTTCCTTTTTTCCTGAGAAGTATGGGAGAAAGAGGGAGTATTATATGTGAGGTCCTCATACTCTTGATTTGGGCTCAAGGTTGTCATGTAGGCCACGTATGGCATGGACATATGGTAAAGGCTCAATATAGAGAGATCCATAGGGGCTCCTGAGTAGAGATCGCATTCTCTGAGCTAGTGTGGGAGAGACCAAATTTCTTCAAGTTCTCCAATGAAGAAACCTCAGTTCAGCCTCCATCACCAGCAACCATGGACTTCGACGAGGACATTCCTACGACTTTCTTTAGTTTGGCCCTTCAAAGAGATGGAGCTAGAGTTCTCCGACGAGAAGACCCATTCTTGTTCAGGTAACTTTGTGTAGTACATATTTCAAGTTCTCTGACAGGAGACTCATTCCGGTTCAGGTGACTCTGTGCAATATCGAGGACAAGTTCTCTGACAAGGAGACTCGATTCACACTCCAATCCTTCAGTTCCTCCGCACCAGCATGGCATGAGAAGTAACCTCCTCAACATGTAACCATTGAAGTATGCATTGAGTTGATATTATCCGTATTGTCTTGTATTTTGTGAGTGCGTGATATTTTTCAATTCATCCAAGCGGAGCATTAATGCTCCAGCTTGAGGGGGAGTGTTAGAGTAGGCGTCCATAGACTGGTAGTTGGATCCCTTCAGGGTCCAGTTACCACATCCACTAGTTTAGTCCCACATCAATTAGTGGGCCTTGGTCTTACTGGTGAGGCTATATAAAAAGTCTTATACCATCCATATTTAGAGAGAGATTAATAACATATTAGCCCGTCGAGGCGGTTCTCCCATGGTTTCATCCATTCTTTATGGAGTAGAGTTCTACATAAAATCTCATTGTTCTTATTTTCTTTATCTCTGATTACGCTTCTGTATTGATGTTTTCTACAACTTTTGTTCATAATTTCCAGATTGCAGGTAAATTATCTCATGCTATCAAGTTTGTTTTCCTTGGATATTCTCGGACCCAAAAAGAGTACTAATGCTACACCCAACTGATCTTCGCTACTATATTTTTGCTGTTCTCATTTTCTTTGAACATACCAGCTACTTTACTCAGCTTGTCAGTGACATACCCTTGGAGATACCGCCATCACTCATTATCTACTGTAGAAATAGTTCGTAGTTTCATTATCTCTTTATGTTGTTTATCGTTATTTCTTTATTTTATATAGACCTCTCTGTAATTTACCCTTTAGGTCTCTCCCTATATAAGAGAGCCTAGGGTTTTCTGAATCAATAACGAAGTCTCTTTTCCCAATATGGTATCAGAGCCACCCTAGGGTTCTCCTCCCTCTCGCCGCCCCTTCCCCACCCGCCTCCCTCTTCTCGGAATCGCCGCCCTCCCTCCCGCCGCTTCTCTCTCCAGCGGCAGCCCTCCATCGCCGCTGCCATCTCCTTCTCCATCTCCAACGGCAGCCTTCCATCGCCCGGTTGGATCCAACCCTCCATCTGGTTGGATCCCAGCCCCTAGCGGCCTCCGCCAATAGCCCCTGCCAGCCGCCGAAGGGGATCCCAGCCCCCAACGGCCTCCGCCAATAGGCGACATCACCATCTGCTGCCCGCGCACGGCCTCCGGGTGCGTAAACAGCAACCCGCGCAAGGTCCTCTAGCGGCTCCTAGCCGTTGAAAGGGCTGTCAGCCTCTTGTTAGGCGTGCCCTAGTTCCTTCCACATCCGTTCTATGGATTTGAGTGCGTAATGTCTACATACGCACTCAAATCCGATGCAGTTTTTGTAGACATCCAGCATCACGTCTACATATCCTAGTTCTTCTCCAAGCGGCAGTATGTCAGAATCAAAAGGTGATATGCCCTCCACCGGCGCATTCAAAGGTCCTGCGCCAATAGTCAAGATAGACGGGTCTAACTATGAGCTCTGGGCTATGCAGTTCATGAGCCTTATGAAGTCGAATGGTAAGAAACATATTCTTACCGAGGATGAGCCCGCAGAGAAGACTGGGATCTATGCCTCATGGGAGGCTGATGATTCCTATGCAAAGGTCTGGTTGTCCGGCACCTTGACGACGGAGATTGCCAACGACGTCCTCCATCAGCCCACTGCTAAGGCAATGTGGGACATTCTTGCCGCCACATATTCGCAGGTGCGAAATGAGACGAAGATGTTGCAGCTTCAGCACGACATATTCACAATGAAGCAGAGCGGTAGACCTCTCCATTCTCTTTATACATCCCTAAGAGGGATGTTCGAGAAGTTATATAGTATCATCCCTCTGACTGCAACTCCTGAGCAGCAGAAGGCGTTTCGAAACGCCACCATGGTTGGTGTTCTACTTGCGGCCTTTGACCCTGAGTACGATGCAGCTCGATCTCAGATTCTCGCTGATGCAGTTATTCCTCCAGTTGAGGATGTTTACAGACGGCTTAGCCGCATTCCAGTCTCCTCCAGCTCTTCTACTCCACCTCCTTCAGCGATGACAGTCTCGCGTGGGAGAGGTGGACCACCATCTGGCCGTGGTCGTGGACGTGGCCGTGGACCCCAGGGGAGGGGTGGTCGCTTTAATCAGACATGCTCCTATTGTCATCGCACAGGACACTCGGAGGAGACATGCTATTCGAAGCATGGATTTCCAGCATCAGCACGTATTGCAGAGCACTCTCAGTCTCCACTGACTTCTACTGCAGATAGTCGATTTGACGAACTTGTGGCCCGTCTCCGAGAGATTATGCCACATGCTTCTGGTGATTCGTCTGGTGGCTCCTCAGATATTGCTGCCACTGCCTCTGCCAGTTCTTCCGCAGCCGCAAGCTCCTCAGGTAGATCTACTACACCTCATGATATATCTGACTGGATTATTGATTCTGGAGCCACACATCATCTCTGCCGAGATAGAGGTAGATTACAGGCCTACAGGGACATTCCTCCCGGTCGTTCAGTGCAGATAGCAGATGGTACCCATTCGCCCCTTATTGGACAGGGGGAGGTTTTCCTGTCCTCCACTTTGCAATTACAGAATGTTCTGCATGCTCCTGAGTTCTCAATGAATTTGCTATCTATTAGTCAGATTACGAAGGATTTGAATTGTCGTGCCATATTTGACTCGTCTTCTCTCATTTTTCAGGACATACTCACGGGCAAGGTGATTGGCTGTGGCTCTGAGCAGAATGGTTTATATCGGCTGGTCCGGGATTCATATGCTGGCGTCTCCTCTCATTCTGCTGGACCAGTCTCTCCGTACATTTGGCACCTCCGATTTGGTCACCTTCCACTTCAGAAAATGCGCCATCTTCTGCCTCAGACCTCTCCTAGTTCTTCGTTTCAATATGAAGCGTGTCAGTTGGGAAAGCATCACAGGTCGAGCTTCCCACGTCGTCTGAGTCGGAGCAGTAGCTCCCTTTTGAGTTGTTACATATAGATATATGGGGTCCAAGTCGTGTTCCCGATCATCAGGGACACAGGTTTTATCTTGTGGTAGTGGATGATTTCTCTCGTGTGTCATGGGTCTTTCTTTTGAAAAATAAATCTGAAGCAAGAAATGTGATCAAAAACTTGATTAATGAAGTGTTCAATGTCTTTTCTGTAAATGTCAAATATGTTCGGACCGATAATGCCCTTGAATTTTGTACACGCTTACTTTCACAATTCCTGTCATCAAAGGGCATTATTCACCAAACCACTTGTGCATATACCTCACAACAAAATGGTGTCGCCATCTCTTAGATATTACTCGTACATTGTTGATTCAGAGTTGTGCCCCTATTTCTTTCTGGGGCGATGCTGTTCTTACTGCTTGTTATCTGGTCAACCGTATGCCATCCTCAGTCCTTGGTGAAAAGATACCTATGTCCATTATTTTTCCAGATAAGGAGTTATTTTCACTAACTCCACGTGTCTTTGGTACTGTTGCTTTTGTGCATCGTCTATCTCCCGGACTTGACAAACTCTCTCCTAGAGCAGTCAAGTGTGTCTTTGTTGGTTATTCCAGAACTCAGAAGGGCTACCGGTGTTATGATCCCACAACTAAGAGGTACTTTGTGAGTGCCGATGTCACTTTCTTTGAGTCTGTCATGTATTTCTCTCCTGCAGGTGACAGAATGGTACCATCCACTACCACTGATGATATCTATGTTCCTCCACCACCTACATTGAGTACACCTGAGTCTTCCCCTGTGTCTGTCTCCACGCCAGCACCACCTCCACCACCCCCACCACCTCCTCCATCTCCACCCATTCCACGGCCCATCATATCACCATTACCTATGTTCTATAAACGCCGGTCGGGTCCTGCTCAGACTACGCTCCAGCCGATCATCACGCCTCAGGTATGTTCAGATGGCATTACTACTGACGGGTCAGATTTGGTACATGTGCAGGATCCTTCAGTACAGGCAGACACTACTCCATCCAGTACAGCAGATGATGATCTTGATGTTCCGATTGCTATTCGGAAGCAAAGGAGGCAATGTGCCTCGTATCCTTTCGCTTCACAGGTTTCCTTTCATCGTCTCACTGGGGATTTTCAGAGATTTGCCACAGCCTTGTCTTCCGTGGATATACCACGGACATACCAGGACGCCTTACAGAATGAATGCTGGAGATTAGCAATGGAGGACGAAATGAGGGCACTACAGTCTCGTGGCACTTGGTCTTTGGTTCTTGCACCTTCTGATGCATCCATTGTGAGCTGTAAATGGGTCTTCACAGTCAAATATCATGCAGATGGCACGTTGGATAGATACAAAGCACGCTTGGTTGCCCGTGGGTTTACAAAAACCTACGGTGTGGATTACATGGATACTTTCTCTCCAGTGGCGAGGCACTCTACACTTCGTATTCTATTATCTGTTGCTGTGGTACGTGATTGGAGCATATTTCAACTGGATGTGAAGAATGCCTTTCTGTACGGTGACCTACAGGAGGAAGTCTACATGCAGCAGCCACCTGGGTTTACTGCTGAGGGGGAGAAGCACATGGTCTGTAGACTTCACAAGGCGATATATGGTCTCAAACAGAGTCCCAGAGCATGGTTCCAGAAGTTGTCTAACCTGATTGAGCAACAGGGATTCAAGAGGTCAAATGCCGATCACTCATTGTTTGTCCAGAAGTCATCGGCAGGTACGGTTGTCATTATGGTCTATGTGGATGATATTCTTGTTACAGGAGATGATGTTCAGGGCATAAAGAGGGCAAAGGCATTCCTAGGCAGTCAGTTCGTTACAAAGGACCTTGGAACCCTAAGATATTTTCTGGGGTTGGAATTTGCAAGGAATGCACAAGGCTTGGTGATGACACAACGGAAGTATATTACAGACTTCCTGACTGAGACTGGCATGGATGGGTGCAAACCATCTAGTATTCCCATGGACCCCAGCATGAAGCTATATGATGGTGATACAGATGAAGTGGATAAGAGGAGATATAGAGAAATGGTGGGAAAACTCCTCTACATTACCATTACTCGTCCAGACATTGCATTTGCTGTTAGCAGGGTGAGCCAATTTATGGAGCAGCCAAGACAGGTTCACATGGATGCTATACACATGATTCTGAGATATCTGAAGTCTTCTCCAGGGTCAGGGCTAATATTTAGGAAGGACACAGACTTATCTGTCTCAGCGTGTGCAGATGCAGACTATGCAGGATGTCCTAAGGACCGAAAATCAACCTCAGGGTTTGCAGTGTTTATTGGAGGCTCTTTGGTTTCTTGGAAAAGCAAGAAACAAACTGTCGTGGCAAGGTCCAGTGCAGAATCTGAATATAGGGCCATGGTTCAAGCCAGCACGGAGATGATGTGGGTTCGTTTTGTACTAGAAGATCTACATGTAGCTGTGCCCCTGCCTATGAAGCTCCAGTGTGACAATCAGGCAGCATTGTTTATTGCCAACAATCCAGCTTTCCATGAAAGGACCAAGCATATCGAAGTTGACTGCCATTACACGAGGGACTTGATCCAGAGAGGATTGATATCTACTGCCCATGTGAGCTCGGGAGATCAGACAGCAGATATATTCACCAAGCCACTGCTCAGATGACCATTTCAAAGATGTTCATCCAAGCTGAGCATGATAGATATCTATGCTCCACCTTGAGGGGGAGTGTAGAAATAGTTCGTAGTTTCATTATCTCTTTATGTTGTTTATCGTTATTTCTTTATTTTATATAGACCTCTATGTAATTTACCCTTTAGGTCTCTCCCTATATAAGAGAGCCTAGGGTTTTCTGAATCAATAATGAAGTCTCTTTTCCCAACATCTACAAAAGGAAATACACTGTTTATTTTGACTCTGTGCCATTATCCATTCTTTATTTGCAGGATTATGTGTCCTTTTCGAGTGTCCCCACTATTGTAGCTCCGGATGCTCCACCAAAACCTTTTATAGTTCTTCGGAGGACAAAAAGCCAATGTACTATACATCCCGTGTGGCATTTTACTTCCGCTGACAATCTATCCAGTTGGGATATGTGATTTACAAATGCTCTTATGGCTGTTACTGTTCCTCATGATCATCATAGTACACTGCATGATCATGGTTGGAAAAAGGTCATGGGTGAGGCAATGGATGCACTTACCTCCAAAGGCACGTGGGATCTTGTGTCATGTCCTCTAGGTGTCAAGCTTGTTGTCTTCCGATGGGTCTTTAGGACCAAATAGTTACCTGATGATCCTATTGACGGATTGAAAGGCCGGGCTTGTGGCAAATGGATTCTCTCAGACCTATGAGTGGACTACTTTGAGACTTCTTGCCAATAGCTAGGATGCGATCAATTCACATTATTCTCTCTATTGTCGTCGATAAGAATTGACCCATCTTTCAACTCGATGTGAACAATGCCTTTCTGTATGACGACCTCGAGGATGAGGTCTACATGATGCAACCACCGGGTTACTCCATCGAGGAGAGCATGCGTGCGGACTTCATAAGGTCATTTATAGCCTAAAGCAGAGTCTACGAACATTATTTGACATGCTTACCACTGATATCAACTATCTTGGCTTCCACATGATGACATCTGATTAAATAGTATTCGTTAGGCTACGATCTACTAGTACTATGATACCCGCAGTTTATGTTGATGATATGGTGGTTACAAGTGATGATGAAGCTGGTATTCTAAAGACCAAGGCCTTCCTAAGAAGGTATTTGTCACCAAGGACCTTGGTCAAGTCATATACTTCATTGGCATTGAGTTGATACGCATTGCAGAGGGATTACACCTATCACAGAGGAAGAACTTCTTGGATATTCTTACAGAAGCTGGCTTACTTGGATGCAAACTATCTGGCATCCCAACAGAGTTGTGGAAATATGCTAATTCAACTGATCACGAGTTTGAGGATACTAAATGATATAGGAGCTTAGTGGGCAAATTGCTCTACCTCACTGTCACTAGGACATATATATCATATGATATGAGCAAAGCACGCCAACACATGGAGAGATCACTTTATAGTCATTGGCATGATGCTCTTCTAATTCTTCGATATCTGAAGGAATCTCCAGGGAGAGGCCTCTTCTATGGGGTCAATGGCCATACTGATGTCTGTGGAAAGGGAAAAGACTTGATTAATTCCATTGAAATACTGTGCTTTTCTTATATAGGAGAAAAACCTTATGGAAAAATTACATAAAGTAGTCAGAAGAATAAATAAATATAAATAACGAACAAATATAGACATTTTATCTCAACACTCCCCCTCAAGTTGGAGCATATATGTCAATCATGCTCAGATTGGAACAACAACGATGAAACAGACCTCTGGCAAGTGCCTTGTGAACATTCTGTAGTCTGATCTCCTGAAGCAACATGAAAAGTGGAGGTAAATCCCTTCTGAATCATATCTTGAGTGTAGTGACAATCTACCTTGATGTGCTTGGTTCTTTCATGGAAGGATTGATTATCGACTATGAAAAGGGCAGCTTGATTGTTGCATTGGAGGTGCATAGGAAATGACACCTCAATAGTCAGATCAGTCAGGACATATCTGACCTACATCGTCTCCGTGCTCCCTTGAGAGCCATGGTTCTATATTCTGATCCGGTACTAGATCTAGCAACGACTGTCTGCTTCTTGCTCTTCCTTGAAAAAGTGAACTCCCTACAAAGACATCGAAGCCTGAGGGCTGAGGCATACTTTGTCTTGGGGCACCATGCATAATCTACATCAGCACACACTGTAACTGCAAGGGATGTGTCTCTACTGAACAAGAGTCCTGCACCTGGAAAAATTTTCAAATATCTTAAAATCATGTGAATTGCATCCATATGTACCTGCCTAGGTTGTTCCATAAACTGACTAACTTTGTTCACTATGAAGGATATATCAAGTCTGGTAATGGTGACATATAAGAGCTTCCCCACTAGCTCTCTATATCGTCTCTTATCAACCTCCTCAGTGTCATCATCATAGAGTTTAACATTCTGATGCATAGGAGTAGTAGCAAGCGTACATCTTGTCGTTGCCCTTCTCAGCTAGGAGATCAACAACATACTTCCTTTGCATCATCACCATGCCACGCTGATTCCTCGCAAATTCGAGGCCAAGAAAATAATGAAGATTGCGAAGGTCCTTGGTTACAAACCGCTGTCCAAGAAAGTCCTTAGATGCATGAATACCCTGCTTATCATCATCCCCTGTAATAATGATGTCATCCACATAACCAAAATAGAACAATACTTCTCTATGATCTCTGAACGAAAAGGGAGTGATCTGCAGTCGATCTGACATATCCCTGTTGCTCAATCAACCAGAGAGTTAACGGAACCAAGCCCTCGAACTCCTGCTTAAGGCCATAAATAGCCTTGTGGAGTCTACAAAGCATACGATACTCCCTCTCAGCAGCAAAACCTGGTGGCTGCTACATGTAGACTTCCTTCTGCAAGTTACCATACAAGAAGACATTCTTGACATTTAGCTGAAAGAGAGGTCAATCATGTACCACACCAATAGAAATAAGAATCCTTAATGTAGAATGCCGAGCGACAGGAGAAAACGTATACTGATAGTCTACCCTATATGTCTGGGTGAATCCTCAAGCTACAAGCCTGGTCTTGTATCTATCTACAGTACCATCTGCACCGTGTTTCACCGTGAACACCAACTTGCTCCCCACAACAGATACACTAGGTGGATCATGAACAACACTCCACGTGCCACGAGACTGTAATACAACCATCTCTTCTCTATAGCGAGGCGCCACTGACTAATATGTAATGCCTCGTAATATGTCCGTGGTATGTCTACGACAGATACTCCAACAACAAACCTTTAAAACTCCTCTGAGAGACGTGCAAGAGAAATATGGGAAGTAAGAGGGTACTCAACCCATGTACGCCTCTACTTTCGTAAAGCAATGGGCACGTCAAGGTCCTCAACCTCCTCAGTTTTCGAAACAGGAACATCTTTATCTTGCTGTAAATGCAAATCACCAGTGTCATCAATAGAAACCAAGTGCTCAGAACATACCTGGGACATGCTGGATAATGGAGGAGGCTCATGAGCATGAGGTCAACACGTGTAAACCTGTGGCAAAAAGATGAAGGCTAATGGTTTTTGGTGGTGGAGGTGGTGGTGATGATGGTGGTAGCGATGGAGTGAGAGGTGAAGTCATAGGCGTGATAGACGAAACTGGAGATAGAGGCATGTATACCTCTTCTACAGAATCCGAAGGAATAAACCAGTCACCTGTAGGAGAGAAAAATATAATAGACTCAAAAGAAGTGACATCCATACTAACATAATACTTTCGTCAAATAGTATCAAAACAACGGTATCTCTTTAAGTCCTGAAATACCCCACAAAGGCACACTTGATAGCTCTATGAGCGAGCTTGTCATGGCCAGGCGATGTATGATGAATAAAGGCAACCGTCCCAAAGACACGGGGAGTGAGCAAGAAAAGATCCTTCTCGAGAAACACAATAAAGAATGGAATGGGAGTGACTCCCATCCGCTATAAGCATGGCTGCATAGATTTGTATGCAATAAACTGCCCTCTATCACCACATAGGTGGTATGAAGCTCTTGGATTCATAATCCATTCTATCAAATCCTGCTCTGTAACAACTAGTAAAAGCATATGCAATACATGATGTGGTGGAGGATGCTGACACAACTACTTCTGAAGATCCTGATGGAGCAGTTGATGACCCATGTGCGGGCATAATCTCTCTGAGTCTTTTTTTTATATTAAAGAGGGTGAACTATGTACCCACTTAATGGTCTAGTGGTAGTACAGTGTGTCTACCACACAAAAGATCAGGGTTCAAATCCCACTCTTGTAGGGGTTGTGTTAGGTAGTCGACGACCAACGTAAAAATAGTCGAATCTTTCAACATGGATTTGAGCAAGAATCCATGTAGCTAACCCTATTTATAGTGGGATAAGGCTTAGTACATTTTTTTAAAGAGGGTGAACTAAGATCTCTCAGTCTTGGCACAAGCTCATTAAACTTCTGGTCAGATGCTAAAAGAGGAGCACCAGGTTGTTGATTCTGCTCTGCAGCATGAGCCAAAACAGGAAACCGTGTTTGGATAGCATGTATCCTCAGAATGACCTGGTCTGTGGCAGAAAGTGCACGACTGACGGGGTCGACTATCCCCTCCCCTGCCATGGATACTACGCCCTCTGAACTGTGTAGAAACTCCCTCTACCACGAGATGTTTCCATAGTTGAGGAGGTATGTGACTGCTGAGAAGGACCACCAGGTGCTATAGAAAGCATGCTCAATCTGCAATATGCCTCCTCTATTGGAGGTATAGTGGCATCGGTAATAATATGTGATCGAGCTGCATCATATTCATGATCAAGAACTGCTAGAAAAACTCCCAGTTATCACTGAATCTCTGTAAGTATTGATTTGTTCTGGTGAAGCAATCAAGGGAATGAAATCATGGAGCTTCTTAAACATACCATTGAGCGAAGTGTAAAGGGTATGAAAAGGATGTCCGTTCTGTTTTGATGTGAAGAGATCATGATGTAGTTGTAGTATCTTTGACTCATTCTTCGCATGCGAGTAAGTAGCAGTGAGGATATCCCACATCGCCTTTGTATTAAGCTGACTCAGAATATCATTGGCTACCTCCACGGATACCATACCAGACAACCAGACACACACATATGCGTCATCTACCTTCCACTAGGCATTGACTCCAGTCTTATCGATTGGTTCATCGTACGTCAGAATGTACTTCTTACCATTGCACTGCATTAGGCTTATGAATTGCATAGCCCATAGCTCATACTTAGTCCCATCCACCTTGACAATGGGTGCTGGACCTTTGAAGGCACCCGGGGATGGGACATCGACCTTGGAGTCAGCCTTATTGTCTGATATGACGACGACCGCTACAAAGATTGGGGTTGTAAACAAGGATGAATGTGTGGTACACAGACATACATGAAGATGGTTGTGGGTGTAGACTCTTACCACAACATCTTCCATCCGTTAGAGACTTCTTCAGGTAACTAGGGTAGTTTAGATGATCAAACCACCCTAAAGACCTCAAAACCAGGCTGAACAGTGTTGGAGAGTTTTTACGTTATGTTTTTACAGTTATTTATTTCTTATATCCGTTTCATGTAATCTACCCATTAGGGTTTCTCTCTTCTATATAAGAGAACCCTTGGGCTCTATGAAATATACGAAGAACTTTTCTTTCCTCATGGCTTTAAAGCAGCGGTCATAGACCGAAGCCTTGAACCAAAAACCCCAACCCTACCTTCCAACCTCTTCTCCTTCCACGCGACGCCATCCCCACAGCCCAACGGGCCCCTCAGCGACCCATAGCATTGCAGCCTGGCAACAAAGCCACCGCCCCAATGGGCCTTCGAGGTGTTGCGCACCACCGACGACCCACACCGTTGCCTCCCAGCGGCGAAACAGCTGCCCAATGGCTTCCTTTCGACGTTGTATAACAGCACAGCGTGCTGCTCCAACAGCCCCAACACTGCCGGGTGGGTCCCGTGTGCTGCACACAACGATCTTGCGCCACGTAGTGGCCCTTGGTGCCACCAATCGATCCATCAACACCTCTTGAAGCCCTGGAATCATAAATTTTTGGCATGAATTCAAGTTTTAGGTTCTAATTTACCCTAATTTTACCAAAATCAGACGACGTTTCATTGACATGTTGTAGTATGAGTCTAAAATTACAATTACATTGTTTCGTGATTGTGTAGAATCAATATTGTTGGTCTAAGGTTCCAGTTATTGTTTATAATGTCATAAAGTAGAAGTGATATGCAAACTGCGGGAGCTTTCAAGAGTCCCGCTCCTATTATCAAGATGGATGCTACCAACTACGAGTTATGGGCGATGCAATTCATGAATCTGATGCAGTGCCATGGCAAGAAGCATATTCTGACGCAGGGTGAGCCGATGGACAAGAGGGACCAATGCCTCATGGGAGGTTGATGATGCTTATGCCAAGGTGTGGCTATCTTGTATAGTTTGTGTGGAAATCGCCAACGACATTCCGAGTCAACCCACAACAAAGGCAATGTGGGACATTCTTGCTGGGATATACTCTCATGCTAAGAATGAGTCAAAGATACTGCAACTTCAACATGATATTTTCACTACCAAACAGGGTTATCGTCCTCTTCACGTCCTGTATACTTCTCTGAGGGGTATGTTCGAGCGGCTTCACAGCTACGTATCGATCACTCCAGAGCAACATAAGACCTATAGGGATTCTGTCATGACATGTTTTTCTGGCGGCTCTCAACCCAGAATATGACTCGGCTCACTCGTAACTCCTCACCGATGCTACCCTTGAAAGCTCCCGCAGATTGCATACCTCCTGTGGAGGAAGTGTTGGAGCATAAGTTGTATGCGCCTATTGAGTTGTAGCAGGGTAAATGGATCCTGGAGGAGATCCATTTATCCCATCCATGTGTTTAGTCCCATTCCGCTTAGTGGTGGGACTTGGAGGCTCTGGAGAGGCTATATAAAGAGCCCCAGACCTCTTGTACTCAGTGAGAAAGTCAATAGACAAACACGCCCCGTTGAGGGCTTCTCCCGTGGTTTCATCCCGCTCCTCACAGAGTAGGGTTCCACGTAAAAATCCCGTTGTTCTTTGATGTTTATCTTTATTCCATGTTTTTGCTTCCGCTTCATATTTTTCTAACATGGTATCAGAGCGGGTTCGATTCTCGAGGAATTTATGTTTCATTATATTTTTTTGAGAGTCGATTAAGAAGGGTTCTTTCACGAAGATTATGTTTGATTATTTTGAGATCTGAAAAAGGGGTTTTATCTTTAAAACCCTAGAAATTCTGGGCATGTCTTTGCCTCGATTATTCTCCTGACAGTGCGGCGGTACCTGGTACCCCCTCTTATCTCCCCGGCCATCACTCCAGGCAACGAGGATACACCTCCCAGTTCTCCAGCGAGATCCGGCTGCTCCAGGCCCCTAGATCGTGCTCCAAACAGCGATGGCATCCAGGCGATATTCTCACGTGCACGGTTCAGGGTTTCAAAACCCTAAATTAAAAAAAAATTACCGATGGCCACGGCGCAGATCCTATCTTCCAGCCGCTCTGGGCGACACCTCTACCTCCGCTCCCTTCAGCAACGGCGATCTCTAATGGCGTCGGCGGCCCTCTAAGTCCCAGGAAGTGCGCGACTCCATCATTCAACTCCAGGATGCCCAGGCGTTCTCGAATCCCCGGCAGCAACCCCCATCTCACGCAACCTCCCACAGCGGAGCATCAGGCTCCTTGTTGGTCCCAGGCATGGCACGAAACCCGGCCGCGCAACCACTTCATGCGCGATGCCCTCCAACAACGCGACCTCTCGCGTGACCTCCTCCAACAGCGCGGTGACCCCCTCCATGCGCGCACCTCCCGGCGCCAAGCAGTTGCGCCCTCCCGCGCGATCCTCCTCCAGGGGCGGCGAAGCCCGCGCGTGAAGTCCCCAGCGCATATGACCCCTGCGGCGGCAGAAAATGTTTTTTATTGCGAGGGTTGCAGGTTCCCATTGTGGGAACCCTAAAAGACAGGCGGCGCACAATGTTTTGGGGCCCCAAGTGGGGTCAAATTGTTAAAAAAAAGGGGGGGGAGAGTAAAAGGCTCGACGGCTCCCGCCTCTTAAAAAAAGGGATATTTACCCAGCAGACCCTGAAATCATTCGAAATTACCTCTACGACCTTTGAAACATCATAATTCCTCCCACGACCCCGTAATCTTGCTAACTCTTACCCTACAGACCCTGTGGTTAACCCCCGTTAATTGACCCGTTAAAATTAACCTGATTCCGTTATATTCATTATATTATACCCAATTTGTTTATTAAATTTACAAGGAGTGCCACTATCTAAGACCCCCCCCCCCCCCCCGCGTCCCCGGCGATGCGGCTATCCCCCAGCCCCGCGTCCCCGACGATGCGGCTCCCCTCCCCCCTCCCCCCCGGCCGACAATGGAGGCCCCTCTTCTGCCGCCTGCTGCCCCTGTGCTCGATCCCCCTCCCCTTCCCGCACCCCACCGCCGCTGTGCTCGAAGCTCCCTCCCCTTCCCGCACCCCCGCCGCTGTGCTCGAAGCCCCCTCCCCTTCCCGCATCCCCGCCGCTGTGCTCGAAGCCCCCTCCCTTCCCGCACCCCGCCGCTATGCTCGAAGTCCCCTCCCCTTCCTGCACCCCCGCCGCCGCCGCTGTGCTCGAAGCCCCATCCCCTTCCCGCACCCCCGCCGCTGCCGCTGTGCTCGAAGTCCCCTCCCCTTCCCGCACCCCCGCCGCTGTGCTCGAAACCCCCTCCTTCACGCATCCTCGCCGCCGTGTTCGAAGCCCCCCCACCCCCTTCCCGCACCCCTGCCGCTGCTCGATCGAAGGCCTCCCCTCCCCCTCGCCCTGCCCCTGGCTCGCACCATCCCCGCCTCTCTCGAAGCCCCCCTGCAAGCTCTGTGCCAAACCCCTCCCTAGACGTGCTGGACGCGATGGCAGCGGAGGAGCAGAGACCGGAAGGGAAAACCTAGGGGTGATGGAGGAGAACGAGAGGCTGCGGGGGATGGTGGAGGAGCTCTCCGCGAGGGTCGGCGAGCTTGATAGGAAGCTCCGGCGGTTGGGCCGGAGGAGGAGGGGGAGGAGGAAGCGCTAGTCGTGCGATGGAAGGTTGCCGCCTGAGGAGTCGACCGTATCGGAGGATCTTCACCGCCCGATCTCAATCCGATGTCCCAGATCCGCCTGAGGAGTCGATCGGGTTTGCATTTCTCTGCATTCGATTTCTTTTGCGTCGCCCAAACAGGAAAGGGACGATGGAAGGATAAAGGGGGCAGCACGTGAAGGGCTGATTAACTTCTAGTCGTCCGATCAGGGATGGGTTAGATTAACTTGTTTCTAACTCAAAGAAGTTAACTGTAGATGTGTCAATTTAACGGTAGGGTTCATGGGGTAAAACGGAGCAAGATTACGGGGTCGAGGGAGGAATATCGATGTTTCAAAGGTCGTAGAGGTAATTTCGAAAGATTTCAGGGTCTGCTGGGTAAATATCCCTAAAAAAATGCACGTGGGTCGTGGCTTGGTTGGAAAAAAAAGAGGGATATGTTTATTAAAAAAAAACAGGAGAGACTATGTTGGGCCTCTTTTTGGCCCGTGTTTTTTTGTTGTAAATTAAAAAGGAGGGGTCAGAGATTTATAAAAAAAACTTTTGAGAAAGAGGCACGTACAAAAAAAAGCCGTACGTAAAGCAAAAAAAATCAAGAAAGCTGTTAAAAAAAGGTTGAAACGGCTTAAAAAATGATGAAAAAAATGGCGGCTTATAAAAAAAAACCGCAAGAAATTTGTTTGTGAATGTTCATGTTTTACCCCCATATTATCTTGTCTTCTCCCAACTTGGTCGACGATTGTCATTCCGACAAGTGTGGGAGAAAGGGGAGTATATGTAGAGTCACAGGTCTGTTCTATTGTTCCAGATTTCAGTTCCAGATTGATGCAGATTTTCCAGAACAATCAGATTTCAGATTCTACCGTTCAGTTTCAGACTCGACGATCAGTGTTCCGAGTCCAAGTTCGAGGCACTCCATGATGAGAAGCCCAGTTTCGAGATCTCTAGAGAGAGACTCCAATTTCAGACACGCACGAGTTGCGGTCATTGTCAGATGAGCATATGTTGCCATCATTGTCAGAGGTCCCCATCATTCTTCTAGTTGTCAGGCCAGAGTTTCATGTGAGCCATAGGGACTCCAGAGCAGAGGACCATTTCCTTGAGGGCAAGGATTTTCATGTGGTATCATAGGTACGCCAGAGCAGTGCACCATTCTCAGAGCCAGATGGGAGAGACCCAGTTCTCCGACGAGGAGACTTCAGGCGCAAGTTCAGACTCGATGGTCAGGTTACGAGTCTTCAGTTGACTCACACTCCAGCCCGTTCGTCCTCCTCACCTGCACGGCATGAGAAGCAACGTCCTCGACTGCAACAATGTGCGCGTTGGGTTGATATTGTCCGTAGTGTCCTGTAGCGTTGAGTTGAGTTTCTTTCTGTTTGTTTGTCCAAGCTGAGCATTGCATGCTCCAGCTTGAGGGGGGAGTGTTGGAGCATAAGTTGTATGTGCCTATTGAGTTGTAGCAGGGTAAATGGATCCTGGAGGAGATCCATTTACCCCATCCATGTGTTTAGTCCCATACGTGTCTGTTGTAGGATGCAAGTGAGTGCTCACCGTGAAACATCAAGTAGATGGCAACATTGATCGTTATAAGGCACAACTCATGGCTCTTGGATTCACCGGACTTATGGGGTGGACTGTCAGGATATTTTTCTCCAATAGCTCAGCATTCCACACTTCGGGTTCTCTCTGTCGCATCACTCGAGACTGGCCCTTGTACCGATGTGACAAATGCTTTCCTCTACTGTGATCTTCAGGAGGAAGTCTACATGCAACGACCACACAGGTTCACTGCAGAGGGGGAGTCTCAGAAGGTGTGCAGACTTCATAAGGCGATCTATGGCCTCAAGAAGAGTCCGAGAGCATGGTTCCAGAAGCTTTCAGATGTGATAGAACAGAAGGGGTTCATGAGATCCATTGCAGATCACTCCTTGTTTATTCAGAGATCCCAGAAGGGCATTGTGGCTATATTGGTATATGTAGATGATATAATCATTACAAGGGATGATGCACAGGGGATCCAAGCAGCTAAGGCCTTCCTGGGTCAGCAGTTTGTGACCAAGGATCTTGGCAGTCTACGCTACTTTCTTGGACTGGAGTTCGCCAGGAACCAGCGAGGTCTTGTGATGACCCAGAGGAAGTATGTTACAGATCTCCTATAAGAGACATGTATGGCAGATTGCAAACCAACCACTACGCCCTATGGACCTGAGCATGAAGTTTTATGTTGATGATACTGATGAGATCGGCAGAAGGAGATACAATGAGTTAGTTGGGAAGCTTCTATACGTGACCATCACTAGGCCAAGCATATCATTTACTGTAAAAAAAGTGAGTCAGTTCATGGAGCAACCAAGACAGACCCATATGGATGTTGTCCATATGATTTTGAGGTACATGAAGGCCTCCCCTAGCACTGGACCTTTGTTTAGCAGAGGCACATTTGTAGCCCGTTACAGCTTATGCATATGCAGACTATGCAGGATGCCCCAAGGACAGAAAGTCGACTTCTAAGTTTGCAGTATTTGTAGGAAATTCATTAGTATCATGGAAGAGCAAGAAGCAGACTGTTGTCGCTCGATCAAGTGCGGAATCCGAATATAGATCTATGTCTCAAGGTAGCACAGAGATGATGCGGGTTAGATCAATTCTGACTGACCTAGTCGTTGAGATGCCTCTTCTTATGCACCTCCAATGCGGCAACCAAGCTGCACTATTCATTGCCCAACAATCCAACCTTCCATGAGCGAACTAAGCATATCGAGGTCGATTGTCACTGCACTCGAGATATGATCCAAAAGGGCCTTATTTCTACATCCCATGTCAGTTCCAGTGAGCAGACAACATACGTGCTTACCAAGGCTCTTGCCAGAGGACCCTTTCAGAGATGTTATTCCAAGCTGAACCTAATTGACATCTATGCTCCAGCTTGAGGGGGACTGTTGGAGATTTTTTACGTTATGTTATGTTTTTACAGTTATTTATTTCTTATGTCCGCTTCATTTAATTTACCCATTAGGTTTTCTCTCTTCTATACAAGAGAGCCCTTGGACTCTACGAAATATACTGAGAACTTTTCTTTCTCAGTGAATCGAATCGCTCTTGGCAGCGATTTCTAAGTCTCTCCGAACTATAAAGATGACCTCTAGGGCGCCGCAAGAGTTGGTGATAACCCCCAAAGACTATGAACGACGATAGAAGATGAATAGGAGCTCCTTCTTGGAGTGGCTACGACAGCAACAAGTTGTTGCTTCACGACAACAGAGGTGCAACAGTAAGCTGTTGTTTGCCGTCGACGGCGACGTGTGGCTGCTGCTGCTGCCGAGAAGGGGAAGGTGACGTTCCCTTAGGGTTTAGGTGGGGGGGGGGCTAGCGCATAGGCACCGGTTTAGGATCGTGGCTATGATACCATGTAGAAAGGGAAAAGAGTTGATAAATTCCACTGAAGCCTTAGGGTTCTTATATATAGGAAAAAATCCCATGGGAAAATTACATAAAGTAGACAAAAGAATAAGTAAATATAAGTAAAGAACAAACACAAATATTTATCTCCACAATGCCACTGCCTATGCAGATGCGGATTATGCTAGTTCTCCCAGGGACAGACGATCTATCATAGTTTATGCCCTGTTCGTTGGAGGTAACTTGGTTACATTACGGAGCAAGAAGAAGATAATGATCTCTATATCAAATGTAGAGGCAGAATACAGAGCGATGACACAGGCCACTTGTGAGAAAACCTAGTTAGTCTCCTTTCTGTAGGAGCTTGGACTCCCTGCTATTACTTAAGTACCTTTGTATCGTGACAAGTCCGCTATATACATTGCCTCCAATACTGTATTCCATAAGAAGGCTAAGCACATTAATGTTCATCGTCATTTCATTAGAGATGCAGTATAAGGAGGTAAGATCATCACCTCCTCATATCTCCATAGATCTACAACTTGCAGATATTTTCACGAAGACCCTTCCTAGGAAAGAATCTGTTGGTTGATTTTCATGTTTGGCATGATCGGTAGATATGGTCCAACTTGAGGGGGAATATTAAGAATTATTTGTTTCTTATTATTTCTTTCTCTTTATTTGAGTTGTTAAGCCCTCTAGGTCTCTTACATAATTATCTCTTTTGAGCTCTAGGGTTTCACACTTATAAGAAACCCTATACCCATTGTGTAAATCAATTTATTCATTCTCAATTATTCTCCCCTTTAACAAATTATGCTAGATCTACATATTACATAATTTAAGGTAAATTACAACAAAAGGACCCTAATCATGCATTGATTTTCAATTACGGGTCTCATTTTTCAATTGTAACAAAGATGGTACTAAACTTTTAACGTTAGGCTTTAACGCCAACATAAAAAGGGTCGTGGAAGCTTACAGAAGCTTGTATTTGAGACCAAAGAAATAAGATTGGGTCTCTTGTGTTACTTTTGAAAAATAAGACCCATAATTGAGATTTCCTGCATAGTTGGGGCCTCGTTAATTGGATTTGTGAGTAACTAGGATTTGATGTTTGATTGACCTTTTCCTATGTTGGATGTAGTTTTAGTCTTTTCGTCCATCTAGATCATTGTGGAGAGAAAATAATGAGTTGCTTATTCATGAGGCCCTAGGGTTCTCTTATATAGAGGAGAAGTCTGTTAGGTAAATTACATATTGTAGACAAAAAGAAAAGAGAATACATAAAAAGGATAAAAGATAAATAACATTTCAACACTCCTCTCAAGCTAGAGCGTAGATATCAACCATGCTTAGAACATCTCTGGAATAACCCTCTAGTTAGGGCCTTGGTGAACACGTATGATGTCTGTTCTCCTGAGTTGACATGAGAGGTGGAGACTGAAACCCTTCTAAGTCATGTCTTGAGTGTAGTGATAGTCTATCTCGATATGCTTGATCCTCTCATGAAAGGTTGGGTTGTTGGCAATGAAAAAAGCAGCATGGTTGTCGCCTTGGAGGTGCATGGGAATATGCATCTCTACAACTAGGTCAGTTTGAACAGATTTGACACATATCATCTCTGTACTCCCCTTTGCCATGGCTCTATACTTCGATTCTGCATTAGATATGGTTACCACTGTCTGCTTCTTGCTCTTCCATGACACAAAGGAGCTTTCTATGAACAATGCAAAATCAGAGGTAGACTTCTTGTCCTTAAGACATCCCACATAATCTGCATCTATGGAAGCTGTAACGACAATGGATGTGCCTCTGCCAAATAAAAGACTAGTGACAGATGAGGACTTCAGAGTCCTTAAAATCAAATGGACTACATCCATATGTACCTGTCTAGGCTGCTCTATGAATTGCCTCACTCTGCTCACTGCAAATGATATATCTGTCCTGGTGATGGTCATGTGTATGAGCTTTCCAACGAGCTCCCTGTACCTGCTCTTGTCTACCTCCTTGGTATAATCATCATATAACTTCATGCTCATGTCTATGGGGGTAGTGTCATGCCTGCAATCTGCCATGCCTGTCTCGGAGAGAAGATCTGCAATGTACTTCCTCTAGGTCATCACAAGTCCTTGTTGGTTCTTGGCGAACTCAGTCCAAGGAAGTCACGTAGACTGCCAAGGTCCTTGGTTACAAATTGCTAACCAAGGAAGTCCTTAGCTGCTTCATCCCCTGTAACAGTGATATCATCAACAAAAACTAGTATAGCAACTGTACCTCTCTAAGACCTCTAAACAAACAGTGTATGTCCTGAAATACAAGAGAAGAGGGGTCAAAAATGATACGAAAATGCAGATCCTTAGTGATATGACTAATAGAAAGTAAATTTGTCTGAAAATCAAGTGCATATATCATATTTTGCAGGCACATGGATGACACCAAATGAATCTCCCCATGTGCTATAATGGGTGAATGGTCCCCATTCGCAATGAAGACCCATCTACTATGAGGTATAAACATTATGAACTGAACTGTGCTCTGTCTTCACACAGATAGTAGGGAGCACCGGAGTCCATGATCTACCATGTCATATCAGCCCTGCTACAATTGATAAAATTATAGGATATACCTGAGGAGCTTGAAGAAGCACTGGTAGAGGCTGCAACATCTAGGGACCTGTAGTGGTGCCGGCATCATGCATCATTATTTTCCCTTAGACGAGAGACAATGTCATTAAGACACGAATCTATATAAGGAGCCGAAATGTCTGGAGGCTCAATCTGCTCAGCCATAAGCAGATGCGAGGATCTATGCTTTTGATAGCATGTATCCTCAGAATGACCCAAACGACGACAAGAGGTGCAAGAACCACACTGACGTCCGCCTCCTCTGCCATGGGGACCATGCCCTCTGAACTGAGTAGAGCCCCCATTGTTGCAAGATGCGGCCATTGTTGAGGTCTGTGTGGTGGTCGGAGGTGGGATAGTAATCCTGCTGAGGCGACTCCACGAGAGGTATGGCTGCATCTGTAAGAAGCTATGTACGTGTGGCCTCATATTCGGGATCAAGAGCATCCAAGAAAACTCCAACCATCGTGGAGTTCCTGTACACTATCTGCTACTCAGTAGATGTGGTCATGGGCATGAAGCTGTGAAGCTTCTCGAACATTCCACAAAGCGAAGAATATAAAAAGTATGCAGAGGATGGCCATTATGCTTGGTCGAGTAGATATCGTATTGTAACTGAAGAATCTTGGCTTAATTCTTCGCTTGGTCATATGTTGCTGCCATGATATCCCACATCGCCAGTGCGATGGACTGGTTCACAATGTCATTGGCGATCTCAGTGGTAAGAGTACTAGAGAGCCAAATGTGCACGTATGCGATATCTTGCTTCCACGAAGCACTCTCCCCAGTCTTATCCGTCAGCTCCGACTGTGTCAGAATGTGCTCATTGTTATTGCACTACATGAGGGTCAAGAACTGCATGGACCACAACTCATAGTTGGTCCCATCCATCTTCACGATGGGAGCTTTAAGACACCGGACGAAGAGAAGATGTCACCCTTATTCTCTAACACTACGAAGGAGTCCTAAAAGGAACTCGACTGGGGTAGTAAATCGATCCAAGCGAGTCTACACAGTCACATAGAGGATTGGTTAGACGTGTAGACTCATAGAACAATCCTCATCCATCCTCGATCCGCTCTAAGGCTGGGAAATGTTCTTTATTAGTATGAAATCACATTTTCCGATAAAAATCAGACCGTATAGTAGATCTGAGCAGTACCAGAGAGGATTAGAAAGACCCTAGGGGGCTTGGCGGAGGACTGTCCAGCGCCGAGGCTGCCTGGGCGACGGTTGCGGGGTCGGGGGAGGGGGGGGGGTGCTGTGCGGCATTGCATCAGCCAACCGGGAGCACTGGGAAGCCCTAGTTGGACTTGGCTGCGGTGCAAGTCCCCTCGGATGGGGCTAGCGGCGGTGATGCAGCCAACCACGGCTCCGTTTAGGCCTTGGGTGGCATTCTGTAGAGTGGCACCAAGTCGGCGATGCGCAGAGGAGAGAGAGGGATGATGGATGACAAGTGGGTTAGGGCATGGTGTACGAGAACTCCGGTTTAGGACCATCGATTTGATGCCATGTGAAGAGAAAATAATGAGTTGCTTATTCATGAGGTCATAGGGTTCTCTTGTATAGAGGAGGAACCTGTTAGGCAAATTATATAATGTAGACATAAACTAAAGAGAATGAATAAAAAGGATAAAAGGTAACTAATATCTTAACAATCACGATATACTTTTGGGAGTTTGGTTCAAACAAGCAGGACCATGCTTAATTTTTTAATTCTACAATTGTTCAGTCTTCCTCGACTCTTGTAATACTAACCATTAGCTTCTCACACATTTGTTCTAGAAGATGCCATCATTGGAGATCTAAAATATCCGCGATTAAATTGATTCATCTGTGAAATTGTGCTACATGTAAATGATAACAAATTGGATATTCCGTTGGGAGGCTATATCTTTTTTCCAGAAAGCCTCAAGTTAGTGAATTGCTCCTTGAGGCTTAGGCTTATGCATTTTGAAATTATCTCAACTGATTAGAGAAATCTATAGTTTTGCAGCCCATCTTCAATTATGATATTCAATTTGGCAGTTTCATTTCTCGCCGAAGGGGGTAGCACATGTATGATCACCGCACTTATTAGGTAAGGCTAAAATACTAGGTCGTGTGGTCCAACACTATTGCATCGGTCCAATAATGCGGTCATAGCATTATAAAGGTTGATGTTGATAATTCAGCAAGGGCTGGCTTTTTCCTGTTCCCTCCAGCCTGGTCAGTCTTTTATGATCTAGCTAAAACCACGCATAGATTTGGAATTGTCATTCTATCTGCTTCTGGAACACCATGCTGGATCTTTCACAACCCTATTTTCATATATTTTCTTGTAACATGTAAGAGTTTAGTGCGGGTATGGTGTGAGAAACAGAAATGTGCACAATTTTGCTGGTTGAATTGCAGAACTATGTACTTGTTTAGCCGCCTTTGTGATTGCACAAAACGACCCTAATTTTAGGTTATAAACCATGTTGTTGGCATGGCTTTGGTTATGTTGTGCGAAAACGTGTAGGACACCTATGCCTTTGTTTTTCTCATGGTGTCTTTATCAAGAAACTGTGGTTAACTTGTTGATTGATGTTTGTTGCTTACACTATTTTTCTTGGCATCGCATAATTCACATTATTTCTTCCTGCATGGCATGTGATCACAATCAGTAGTTCATTATCTGGTAAATCATGTGAAGTGTTTCCAGAAGCTACCGAGTTATGATTTTAGGAATGGAAGCATAACTTCTACACTTGATTCTTGATTTGAGCAGATAGTTAATGTGATTTCCACATTTTAAGTGCAAATCCAGAGTTCTTTAAACATTATGCTTTCCAACTCTTGAAATCCTGTATATGGGAGACACCGATGCCTTTGTTTTTCTCACGGAATCATTATCAAGAAACTGTGGTTAACTTGTTTTTTGATGTTTGTTGCTCGCACTACTTTTCTTGGCATCACATAATTCTTGTTAGTTTTTCCTGCATGACACGTGATCTGAAGTAGTAGTTTATTATCTGGTAAAATATGTGAAACTGTTCCTGAAGCTACTGCATTCTGATTTTAGGAATGGAAGCATAAATTCTGCACTTGATTCTTGACTTGAGCAGATAGTTACTGTGATTATCACATTTTAAATGCAAATCCAGAGTTCTTTAAACATCGAGCTTTCCAACTCTTGGAATCCTGTATACGGGACTTTTTCTTTTGACAAGAACACTGGCTTCTATGTTTTATGGTATCTTTTCTGCTTTAGTCAGGTTTTGCAAGATTTAAGAGAAACACAACTAAGCATGTTAGCAGCGCTTCACTGCCAATGGCTTAGAGTGAATTTGATCGTTGTTGGTGACATTTTGAGGTTGCTTCCGTGGTTTTTTTATTGGGATTTTATCACTTGTGCCCCTCCGAGATATCGCAATATCAGTTATACCCTTATCTTTTTGATAATATCAGTTGTGCCCCTCACTTCTTGTTATTTTTTCACTTGTGCCCCTCGGGTTAGTTACCGTCCATCCACAGTGCAAACGGACGTTAACTGTGAGGACATAGGCGGAATTAAATTTTAAAAAAAAAGTTATCAGGTCATTTTACACCCACCTCATCTTCTTCTTCTTCCTCCTCCTCCCCATCCTCTTCTTCCTCCTCCTCCACCTCTTCCTCCTCCCTCTCTGCCCCCGCCCCAGCCCCGCGCCGCCCAGCTCCGCCTCGAGCTCTCCGCACCGCAGCCCCCGCCCCTGCCCCGCGCCGCCCAACCCTGCACCTCCCTCCGCCCCGACCTCCCTCCCAGCGCCGACCTCCCGCACCCCCCTCCCAGCCCCGCCCCCTGCAGCCCCTGCCTCCCCCCGCCCCTGCGCTCCGCGCCCCCGCGACCCCCGTGGCGTCGTGACCCCTGCGCCCCCTCCCTCCTCCCCCTGCGCCCCTCCCGCACCGCCGCGACCCCGCTCCCTCCCTCTTCCCCCGAGCCCCTGTGACCCAGGCCCCGCACCCCTGCGCCCTCGCACGAGGGATGCCATCGCTGTGTCTTGCACGGAGACATAAACTCTACCAATGTTTTGCTAGAATCTGATTACTGTGCGAAGCTCACCTCCTTCCGGAAGCTTCGATTCGTGTACAAAGATACTGAGAGCAGCGATCAGGAGAAGAGAGAAGAGATTTACAGCTTTGGCATTGTTGTCCTGGAAATTGTAACTGGACGGACACCATGGAGACGAGAGGAATTGGAAAGGTGGGCAGAGGACATAATGTTCATCGATATGGATGGGATTTTTGATGTCGCTGATAAAAGGTTGAAAAGGGATTTCGACTTATCACAGATGGAAAAACTAATTTTTGTAGTGCTTTGTTGTACTGGAACACTTGGTAAACAAAGTCCTTCAATGCGGGAGGTGGTACAATTTCTCAGTCCAATCCAAAGATGAATTGCCTGGATTTGGCATCTTGAATAGGGGGCTTTGCTACCCAGGCATTCGTGCTCCCGGGACTATGTTCTTCCCAGGTCACCCCCAAGATTCATAAAAAGATGAGTTTTTTTTGTTAAATTTTGATAAACTTTTGACTAATTGATTCATAAAAAATCATCCAAAAATTCAATAAAATTCATCGTTTGATCCGTAACGAGTAATATGTCCGTGGAAATGTAAAAATTTTAGAAATTCGATGGATGCATGAATGTTTTAGTAAGAGAGAGAAATTATGAATAGAAGGAAGAAGAGCAAATGGAGGAGGAAGAAGATGAAGAAGGGTATGGACCATAATACCCTTCTTAACCACACCATGGTTTGAATAAACCATGGTTATTTTAATTTTTTGATGGTCAATCTGACGGAAGGGCACAACTGGTGACGGAGCAAGAAGTTAGGGGCACAACTGATATTACCAAAAAGATAGGGGTATAATTGATATTGCGATATCTCGAAGGGGCACAAGTGATAAAATCTCTTTTTTATTTCGTTGCTCTTGCACTGCAGGCCAGCCAGCACAGTGATTTTTGTTTGGTATTTTGCCCACGATCTGTTAAATCATCAGGTTTTGAGAATACCTTGTTACTGTTAATGCATTTTTATCAGTTTGTAAGTGGCTTGCTATGCTATATTCTCCAATTTATTGCCTTTACCCTTAAAGATCGCATGCGTCCTGGTTAATGAGCTGCAGATTGTATAGAATTTCCTGATTGCAAGTCTTGTATGGTCAGGACTTGGTAAAAAAACTGCTGATTCTCTTCACGTAATGATGCCGACTTCTTCGATTGGCTAAGTCAATGTTAGACTAGCTGTCCTTGTTCTACCCTATAAATGACACCTCTCTTTTTTCTTATAAACGATCAAATTCATTTGTTCAAAAGCAGAAAGAAGGGCATCTGCAGCCTGCATCAAAGAGTTTCAAAACGTCACCCAACAAAAAACCATAGCAGGAGCACATTCTAGGAGAGCCCAGTTTTTACTACAACTGGTAACTTGGCTCCTAGGGCCAAAAGCAGAGCAAGTAATAGTTCATATGAACTTAAAAATATAATAATAAGGGGGGCGACAGAACTTTGTAGCAGGAACGGGGTGTTGTTGAGGTGCAGTCCTTTGCAGCAACTTGGCGGCGGGTACGAGGGCACGAGCTCATGGAGCGCATCAGTTTGCTGCAGCAAGGGGAACATAAAAGGGTAAACGCCAGGGTATTTTTATTGCATTAACTATGGACCTCTTCCTGTTTATGTTTGCAGGTATTGGGGTGTCCATTATCCAGAATCAGGAAAAATTATTTTTTTGTTAGTAAAAGATCAATTTATTCATCAAAAGACTTGTTAACATCAACCCGAACGGAAAAACACAAGACGATCCTGGGCAAAATTGTAACACACACCCGGAAGAAACTGAATGTAATTTTTTGTACAAGTGACATTCCTGAAGAAGCCAGATAGTGGGAATTAGTTAATGGACGAGTATATTTGGTCATTTTTGGACCCCCCCCCCCCCCCTCCAAGAACTTAACTATATTCGTGGTGTATTGAAATGTTTGAATGTGATCTGATTGCATTGAGTATCCTCATGATGAGATCTTTTATTAACAATGATTTTGAAGTTAAATAAAAATTGTGTTAGGGCTCCTTCAGTGGAGAATTGTTGTACGATGGCGAGAGGAGAGAGAGCGGGAATAAGATCCTTATTTCAGAGTTTATTCCTGAACCGAGCAGAGCTTTAGTGTTGTAATTGGAATGGATGGGACTTGACGAGATATGGAACATAGTTTGCATCCAGTCATCTTTGGCAAACTGTTAATCGATTTTGTCTCAACAATTGTAAATAGCATCATGCTTAACTTGATCTAAATTAAATGATCCGTATAATTATTCTGATAAGTCGGTGGTAGGCGTTTGGTAAGTTTGGACGGGAGAGATTTTTCTTCGGATTTTGCCGAGTAACTGAGGTTTGAATCTTTGAGAAATTGCCCTAAGATGATTATCTCAAGGGCAGGTGAGTGTGTCCAATGGCAGAGTTTAATATGGCGACATCCTATAGATGAAAGCGTGCCTTTTTGTGCGGTGGATGGGATGACTAAATCCACGGTCAGTGCCCTACCTTCCAAATCATCTCCAAGGGGTTGACGTCTTCAGGCTTTTACTTTTTACATTTGAAGGTGCTATTATTTGTACACCACCAACTCCGTCTTTTTGAAAAAAATGGTGCCTTGATCGACAGTGTGTTTGAATGGTTCACATCAACGTTTTAAAAAACACATTGAACGTTGAATCGGTAATTCTTCAGTTTGATGATCGTGTCAGACGATTGGTTCAATCGGTCGGACTGGGCTGAATTAATTGGCTGAATTGGTCAAATCAGTTTCTGAGTTGAGAAAAATAGATATAACACACGCACGTGCCTGCGCACGTGCAGACGCACACACACACGATGTCCTGTCAAATTGATGAAATAATTTTATGGCGCATATCTATGATTTGTCAAATTGATGAACAAATTATTGAGGCCCGAACCATGTCGAACTATATAGTATATTGTTTGTCCAAAGTTCATCCATGAGTAGTTGGACGGGTTGGGCAGAAGGGTGCTTGTTCAACCGTGAATACATGAAGATGATATTAAAACTTATTGTATTTTTATGCATTTTGCGAGTAGAGATCGGAACTAATATTCAAATCATTATTCTCTGTCTTATTAGTTGATATTCAAAATCTAGTATAATTTCATATTTCCAAAGCACTATTGATTAATGGTTTTGTTATGTCAAGTTGTCAAAGATCTATGATCATTAGCTACTCCAAAATCATCAAAGCTGTTATTCGGTCAACCAGCCCAGTCCAAGCGGTCCGACCAGTTTATTATTATTATTGAAAAAACACTTACATGAAACCGGTCGAACCGACAGTGTCGTGGTTGGTTTTCAATCCGGTTCGGTTTTTTAAACCATGGTTTGCATCCTCTCCATCATTGACCTTGCGGAGATGCCAGCTTTATTATTCTTTGATCCTTGACCTCTGGTCAGTAAGCACCACTAATCAACATCAAAGGCTCCTGGGGCGTGAGAATGATAGCTCGAGCTGGTTCAGACACACACACACACAATGCCCTAATAATTAAACATAGAGACCCATAATTAGTAGGGGTGTTCAAATATTTCCGGGTCAGCGGGTACCCGGTTTGACACGCTTATTTTGAACCTAAACTCACGGGTACCCGTTTGAAAATGATGGGGCGGGTACTCGTTAAAAATGACCAATGCCCCATCCAAAAACCCGTTTGACTAAATGGGTACCCACGGGTACCCACTTAGAAGTTTTTACTAGCCAATTTGTTTAAAATGATGAAAATAATCAGGCACAAATACCGATATATAAATATTGTTCTTATCTCATTTCAAATATAAACATAAATATGGATACAAACGTTGGTAAATATCATAAATATATTGCTGAATCGTTAGAAAAGATAAGGATTTGAAATGGATACAAATTGCGATACGAAAAATAATACCAACTAATATAAATATAGGTTGATTAAATATACATGCATTTGATGACTCGCACATGACATATCCATATATGTATCCATTTTGAATGGTGTACATCAATGAACTAAACAAAATTATAACTCGGATCATTTACCGAGTTACAATATCACTTAAATATCGATTTCATCAATTTATTGAAATGACACCGAAATTGTGAATTTTGTCCTATGTCTTTTTCGATCCTCGTTGTTAATTTGATAACGGATTCGGCAAAACGTTTTCATTATTCCATTATGTGTATCTTGTTCATATGTTGCAAACTAGTGATGACAAAGGATCGAATCGGATCAAATATTGCTATTTCCATATCCATGTTCGCATCATCTATGTCGAATACAAATATGGGTATTAATTGAATATGAATTAGAGAACCACATCCAGAAAAAGTTGGATATGAATTTGAATTAGATATTCATCGAAATTGAATACGAATCTAATAAAGAGCGAAACCTAATAAGAATCGAATAAAGAGCGATTCCGGATATAGATTTGATAACGAAGGAATTCGAATGCGAAATAAGGTCTTAATTTCGTATACACTTCTATCCCACGTTGGTATTCCCAATCTCATATCTTACTATATATGAATAATGTGATTAGCCGTGGCTATAGTATTATAGCTGTAGCTGATATTGTACCTACAATGTGATTAAAAAAAGTGTTAAGTCTCGTACGTTTTCCAATTTAATCAGGGAAATTACGGATACGAATTCAAAGTTGTGTTTGTATAAATATTTTTGCTTACAGCTTAGCGCATCACCCATGTATCGGTGTTGTTTGCCGTGAATTTGATGCACCCGCCCCCGGCACCACCACCGTGTTCCTCGTTGACGGATCCACAAGGTTGAACTTGCATGCGTTCACTACCGGATCATAGTCAACCGATCCCAATTGCTAGCATGTAGAAATCGTATACGTGGATGTGCATGAGGCGTTCAATTCTGTCTCTTGATTAATATTTATCCAAATAAGTATATAAAGGCAGTATTTCCATGGGTACCCGCGGGTACCCATTACCCATTGATATTAACCGGATACCCATTATGATTGGGTACCCGTTGGAATGGGACGGGTCGACCCATGACCCAATATCAACGGGTCGGGATGTGTCACAATGAAATGGGTCGGGTACCCGCCCCGTGGACACCCCTAATAATTAGGCCACGGTGATCTCTGATTGCTTAGTTGGAAAAACTTGGGATGCCTTGCAAGGCAGCAGCGGACACATTGGTGTGAGCTGTGCTGTGTTGGCCTCTAACCACACACAAGTCCAATGCCCCCAAGTGGGATATCATATCTCTCTCCTCCTCACGGCTGTCATGGGAGACCCACTACTCCATGCCCCTCTCAATCCCAACAAAGTGCCGCAGACCCGTGAAGGGCATGGCCCCCATCTCCTCCCCCGTTTCTCCTCCAAAGCCCGTTGTCCGCGAGGGATGGTGCCGACGCGGGCGGGCCCGGCAACGGTCACTGTACCCGGATGCGGGCCCCGTGGGTAGTTCCTGGGCCGTCACGGAGGCCCGAGGTGCGTGCTCGCCTTCGTTGTTTGGGTCCCGACTGTTTTCGTTGAACCATAGGCCCATCAGCAGGCGGCCACGGGATGTGTACGCTGTTGAAAAAGTTGACGTTCTTTTCCTTTCTTCTGTCGAAGGATTGTGATGATATCTTCGTGTCTGAGATCTCTTTCCTTTAGGTGAAGTGGAAGTTTATGATTTGTGGTAACGTGGTCTTTTCGTTTTTTCGAGTGAGGGAACGGAGGCTTGAGGTTGAAGTTGCCTTTGGCAAGATTTGTGTTGCGAATCATGGAAGTGGAATACACACAAACGATCAATCAAACAATCGCGGAGACATACACTGATTTGCAAGGTTCATCCATACCTAGGATATGTCTTTTGACAGCGACGATTGGCTTTTACTATGTAGAGAGAAAGATGGTATTCTTTTGAATTGTTATATGAATGAGGAATTTACCGAGAGAAGAGATCAGATCTACACGTCCTCACTTTTCATAACCTTGCTTCCAAGAAAAAAAACCAAGGATCTGGCTTTCATTTTCTTCCGTAGATTAAGAAAGGGGTTTGACTTTCATGTTTAGGACCAGGTCAATACATCGTCGCTTTTTTGGGGTAAGATTTCAGTCCTTATTTTTCCAACCGAACAGAGAATAGACTCTAAATGTTGAGGGTTGGTAGTTGCGAGAATCGTCTCCAACTTTCTGCACCTTCAGATGGAGAATCTAATTGTTTAAATGGAGACCTGTCTCCTATTTTACCTCTTTAACAATAAATTTTTCCTTTTGGATTTCATTTAATGATCTTATAACGTCGATTTAGTAAGAACATCCATAGTAAATTCCCGAACAGTTGATTTCCAATCGATTATCCTAGTTTTTGAGTGATCAATTTCCTTTTAAGGGTAACATCTCATCATATAGATTATCTCGTTACACATGCACCAAGTAAAAACATCTTTTCTTCTTTCAAATTTTCCATCACCTCTTGTTATCCTTGATGTCATAACTAGCTATTAAAATTTCCCATATGTGTTCTATAATAACGAGAATAATTTTTTTTACAATAATGACAGCAATTTATGTAATAAGGTGGTATCTGTTTTATTTTATTATCACTTAATTTTAATAATTTAATTTCTTTTTCTATTATGATTTTCAGTCCAGCGGTGGTTTTATTTAGCGCAGCTCTTTGAAATAAATTATTATGCACAGACGTGTAAATAAATAATTATTTTACAAGATTTCATTTTTTTATTTGCGGAGAAGGCGGAAGAGAAAGGTAAAAGATAACCGCACGAGAGACGAGGAATCCAAATGTTCTGACTATTCGTGTTGGTTGGTACATATCGCTGTACTGTACTGTACCGTAGTGATGGCACAACTACTAATATGATGTTCCATCTAATAATATCATAACACCCAATTTTGATCATGTTTTGAGTATTTGAATTGGCAAATCTAGCGATGGGGCTATGGTAAATCGAAGAAGTCAAATCGTTCTTGTTCGTTTGAGGAATAATGGTGGATATTTCTTCTTATTCTTCCAATTCCTTATCTCTCCATAGATGGTCAATATTTTGGTTTTGATGTAAGACAATGGATAAGGTATCCCTCACAATCCCTCTATCGTTGGCCTCTCACACTAAAAAAATACGAATAAGTAGACTTATCTAACAATATTATCCAATGTTTTAAAAATCGGACCACGTGTTGAACTGACCAATCTTTAATTTGCTCCAACCATGTCGGATTGTCGGTCAAAATCGATTAGACCGGTGATGATTTCAGCATGACTTCATCATTCCTATGGACTAGGAAAAATTGGATCGCGCTTAATTTACTGATCCGACCAGTCGAACTAGTTTTTTGAACTGATAAAATCAGATACATATAGGTAAGTATGTATGTATTCAATGAATAAGTTTAGAATATCAAATCTTTCAATAGAATAAAATGATTGTCTATTTTCAGTAAAACTCTACAAAAGTTAGCCATATTTTCTAGCATTATATATGAATACACTATTGTAATCATTTATGTATAGTTGCTTCGAGAAAACTACTTTAAAATGACAGTGGCACAACTGATATTCCTAAAAATAACAGAATTGATGTTGTAGAAGTTAAGAAGGGCACAAGTGATAACAATCCTCATTCTTTAATTATTTAAATCTTTATTTTTTTTAATTTATCAAATCATCAAAAGCTGGGTCAATCTGATCCGACCACTGGGTCAACCTGGTCCTACCACCGGTTGGACCTGATTTTTTATTTTCTTCTTTTTAAAAAAGATACATGAAACATCCGAACCGATCGGGTCGAGATCGGTTCCTGATCCAACCGGTCCGACCAGCCGGTCCAATCTGATTTTTTAAACCCTCATCTTATCTAACGTAACCCCCTTGTCCTTCCTTATCCTCTCTTTCTCCTACTGAATACAGAATAGCAAATAATTATCACTTATTCCTATGTATCCTCCTTCCAACTGAACAGAAATAACCCCATATCTCTTTCCCTCGTTCCGCTACCGAATGTCCCCTAAGTGTCTACAAACACATATAAATATGTATATGCATGCATGTATTTGTCTATACATACATACATACATATACACACATACAAATGCGTACAGAATATGTATGCATATGTACGTACTTATGCATATACTTGTGGGCGTGTATCTATACATATAGAGATATACGTGTACTTGTATACATACACTAGCATACTATATAATTACACAAGTTTTATGGTATAAACATGTTCAAATCTCTTATAAAATGACACGTTGTCCATGGGAAATGCATAAACGGACAAACTGTATGAAAATGCCAAAATTAATATACTACACATGGGGATTGATTATAAGGAGGGACAATATACAATATGATGGGACCCTGAAGTGAAAAGTGTAAGGACTATAACGACGTGTGCAATTAATTGGATACCTCTTATATTGAGTTGGGAACTTCAGTATATGTTGCAAAAGATAAAAAAATTACAGTTGAATTCGAATCGATGGACAAAGATTAAAATCAAGCGTAACTTTTACATATGTGGGTCGAGAAAAGTCAGGTATAGGTTGCTAACTTGGCTTTGACTAGTTTGAGTAAGGTGAAGCACACCCGTGCCCATGCGTGCATGCACAAATTCGTGTCCGGGTTGGGCTCGAATACTTATAAGTAAAAGGTTATATGGGACTGCCCCCGACTCATTTTCCATAATTTTTTTTAGTTTTTTGAAAAATATCACCATGCATATTCATCTATATATCCCTCATAGATGTCATTTGAATTTCGTCAGAAAGGGAGACTCATATGCCCTCCATCCAACACATGTAGATTATAACAATATTTAGACCGTTAAAATTACATGTTCTATATGGAGGGCATATGAGTCTCTGTTTCTGACGAAATTTGAATGACATATTGGAGTGATATATAGATGAATATACATGGTGTTATTTTTCAAAAAAATAAAAAAATTGCGGAATAAAGAGACAGTGGGCAACCCCATTTTTTCATAAGTAAAATCCCAAAATCAAACTATATCCGCAAGTAAGGATTTATATGCTCAAACCCGTCCAAAGATAAATGAGAAGGATTTTGAATATTAAATGGAGAAAATTTGAGCCAAATTGACATCGAAGTTGAGCTCTTTACCTAACTCTCTGCCGTGGGGAAGTGCAATTATAAGCACAAGTGATGGATCAACAACCATTTCTAGTCAGAGTTTGGCAAACAAATCGACTCGATTACCATCAAATTCTTCGAAAGAGACGCAACAGCATCGTGGGTTGACTATTCATGTGTCCAGATAGGACGAACCTTTCCATTGAGTGGATCTTGATGATTCTTCTCACGTGGTATTAAGTATAGGTATACTATTTCTTTGCTTCGGTCAATCTCTAACCCCACGTGGGTTCCACGTCATCAATATCCACATGCACCATTATATGTGATTGCCGCATCTTCAACGAAACAATCTTGAGTTGCATATCATTTAATACCATATGTGAACGGACAAACTAAGTAGTTGAGAATGTAGGTAAGGATGATAAACGTATGCCACAAGTATAGGAATAGTAAATATATATTGGGAATGAAGAGTGATCATGTGAGAGCAAAAAAATATGAGAGCATGAGAGCAGTGATTATGAACCACTATATTCTGTTTTCTTCTCTCTCCCGATTGAATCTAGTGATCCAGAATTACTGCTCTCATATTCTCACAATTTTTTGCATTCACATGATCACTCCTCATTGTGAATATAGGCTAAGGCGGATGAGCTTATACAATAGTATAGGAAAATGCGAACTAATTCCCATGAATGCTACGAAGCGTGTCAAACCCATTGTTTGGAACGATTTCCACCTCAGTTAAGCTAGTAAAACCAAATCCATTTTTGGAAACTAATTCCCACCAATGCAGCAGAAACATGTCTAAAAACCTAGGCAAATAACAAATACGGATAGTGCAAAAACAACGAGAAACAAATAAACAAGCTACAGTCACAACCACAATTGCAAATACAGTATAATACATAAAACTTAACGTGAAAAACTCCAAAAATGGTGGCTAAAAAATCACAAGGTTAATTTGACCCGAACTACTTCACCATGATTGATGCTTAAAATATCCTCTACAAGAGGGTTACACAAAGCCAACCCTCTCAATTGGTATATCAATCAAAATACCACCACCAAACAAGATAGATTAATGAGAAGGAGAAATGTCACCGAGAAATGGAGAACTGTATCTTTCTTCTCTTCCACGATACCTCATCGCCACACATTGGAGCACCTTAAATGTTTGAACACAGGCTCCCATTTAGCCAAAAGCCGAGGAGCTAGAAGGACACATTCATCGACGAGGTGGAGTGGAGGTAGGGTGCACAACAACAACCCTCCTTTTCTTTTCCTTCTGTTCTCTACTATATCTTCTCCTCACTGTTTGCCAGAGACTAGAAAATGGATGGGACAATTTCTCAAATGCAAAAATATGGCTTTTGTATCCATGCCCGTAAATGGCCTGGAAAATAGAGCATCACTAATGAATCTTCCCCTTTAGTCCATGAGAGTGAGATCAACATCCAACATGTTCCATGTTAAGAATATAGATGGGCTCCAAATGATGGGCGAGTTCCCACATGGAAAGGGACCCGCTATCCAAAGACTCATAATCAACATGGAGGGATCTTCTCCAATCTAGCAAGTGAGCAATAATTTTCAAATTTTTCAATTAGTCGACCTGATCATCATGCTTGCACCGTTGTCATTTGTGTGAATCTTGTCAAGAACAAGTTGTTCTTTTAAGATATTCCATATTCAATGTTACCTAACATCAATATGCTTTGACCTTGCATGAAAAATAGAATTCTTACCAAGATTAATGACATTTTGTTTGTCACAATAAAGCACCTACTTTTTTAAATCAAAACCAAGTTATTGCATGAATGTCTCCATCCATGACAACCCCGTTCAATTCTCTACAACTGCAGTAAACTTGGTTTCTGTAGATAAAGCTACATACTTCCGAAATCAAGATCACCAGGAAACCACACCACCTACCTAAAGCATTAGGTAACCTTATGCATATCTTCTCCCATCAATATCTTCTACCATATATGAGTTTATGAAGCCAACATAATTTATTTTTCTTCTACAAAGCAAAGAGAGTAACTACTCAAAGATATGTTAAAATACACTTGATTGCATTGGAATGCTCTTTCCTTGAATTTGTAATAAATCGGTTAACATCATCAACTGCATGAGTAATGGCAGGCCTCGTACAAATCACGGCATACATAAAGAGTACATGTAGCGATGCATGGGGAATTCTATCCGTATCTCTCTTCTCTTCATTAGTTTTTCGGATATGTCTAGAGCTCAACGTGAAATGTACTCGAAGAAGGGTGCTAGATGGCTTTGCCTTGTCCATATTAAATCTTTGAAATACCTTCTTAATGAAATTCTCTTGTGAAAGACAACCTCCTTGCCTTTTTATCTCACAAGTGATCTTCATGCCTAAAGCATGACTTGCATGCTCCAAGTCCTTCATAGAAAAGAATTTGTTCAAGCCCTTTTTTAAGATAACTCGTATCATTACTGCTAACAATTAGCATATCATCAATAGAAAATCAATAAAATGATGAAATAACCACATGTGAATTTCTATGTGGTACCGTAATGGTCTAAAGTATTGTTGAAATAGTCATATGCTCCCCATAAAAGACGAGCTTATTTTACCACTTCTTGAGTATCCGCTTCAAGCCACAGAGACTTCTTCAGGTTGCAAACATGATTTTCCTTACGTTTGAATGCAAAACCTTCAAGTTATATTATATAAACTTCCTTCTCAAGTTCGTCATGAGGAAAGTCGCCGGCATGTCCATCTATTCAACATCCATGCCTTGGCAAAGCTGCCAACCTAAGTATCACTCTAATAAAAGACATCTTGATTATAAGAAAAATGTCTCCTCAAAGTCTTATCCTTTCCCTTGGATTGAAACATTTTACAACCAACCAACATTTATATATTAGTTTTGTAGAGTATTCATCATGTTTCACTTTAAAAATCCACTTGTTCCTAAATGTCCTCTTGCCTGTGGACAACTTCGCAAGCTTAATTATGTGGTTGTCATGAAGGGACTCCACTTTTTCCTTCGTGGCCTTTACCTTTTTTTATTCACCTACTACAGAGCTCCCTCATAGCATTCATGCTCAACACAATCTGTTAGCAAGATATATTCATGTGCATAATATCTGGTGGAGGGTCACCTCTGCCTTATGAGTCTTTACTATGGGAATGCATCAAAAGAGCTCTGAACATCCTACATGCCATCACCATTAGCATCATCATTTGTAATGAGAAATTTTGGTTCCTCTTCTTCTCACACATTAGCCTCTTCGCAAGAGTATCATCTGTCACTACATCTATAGCATTTTGCAATGAAACTGACTCCACATCAACGGGTTGATAGTTACTTGGGGAGAGTCCTTTACAACCTTCTAGATGTCCTCAATGGCATATCTCTTTTTCTCACCAGCTCATTCTCAACAACATCATACCACATATAACTAAACTCATCTTGGTTGTGCCTCAAAGAGATACATTGTATGGTTTTTGCATCTAGCTTGGATCTTTGATCCTTAGGGACACACATAAAGATCATGTCTACAACATCATCATACAAATAAATACATGGAGAAATTAACATGAGGGACAATATACTATGCTTTACACCAAAAGGAGTTAGGCAACTTAGTCTTGTTGTATGACATATCTTTGTCATGCCAGACCCTGCCGGCAACATCACCATCCAAAGGAACACGTGGAGAAAGATTAATAACATGAAGTACAATATAGAGTGCTTTACACCAAAAGGAGTTAGGCAACTTAGTCTAATTGTATGACATATCTTTGTCATGCCAGACCCAGTTAGCAACATCACCATCCAAAGGAACATGTGGAAAAAGATTAATAACATGAAGTACAATTTGGAGTGCCTTACAACAGAAGGAGTTAGGCAACTTAGTCGGTTGTATGACATATCTTCATCATGCCAGACCTTGTCAACAATATCACCATCCAAAAGAACATTTGGAGATGTATTAGTAACATGAACTACAATATAGAGTGCTTTACACAAAAAGGAGTTAGGTAACTTCTCCTTGGATAGAAGACATCTAACTTGTCCATAAGAATTATTTTCATTCTCTATGCTACGCCACTGATGAATATCCATTTCATCACCTTTATTCTTTCATTTTGAACTTAAATACCTAGCTAAATGCATGTATATAACATTAATTTATGAAAAATATTACTCAATAATTGACAATAAATACGGTATAAATATTGATATTTAATTCCAAAATAAAAGAATAAAGGAAATAATAGAAAAAGAAATGAAGTGTTAAAGACATTGGATGACCATAGACCCTGAGACCTAGTCATCATGATGAATTATTCGACAAGGAATAAAGTAGGAGGAGATAGAGTAGAGAAACTATATAGAAAACACTCAAAAGCCCTCATTCTATTTACCAATAAAAGACCATTTGGGACCTAATTTATTTTCCTATTTTATACTTCAAATAATAAAAACCTTAACATGAAACTTGTGCATAAAAATACAAAATTGATTTTACATTAAAATTATACACAATGCACCCGGGACATACATAACAAAATATTGCAAATAAAACTTCCCAGACCTGTATCTCCTCCATACAAACTCAAAATTGACCAAATTTACTTTATTTTTCATAAAATTTAATTATATATTTAATGAAAGTAGTTTCATTTAATTTGGAGTTGATATACAAGATGCCTTTTGCATCCCTATTGTACTGTATACATGTATATACTATTCAATATAATCATTGTTTACATTTTTAGCTTCCTTATATTTTTATATACTTGTAAATATTATTCAAAACATATTTAAGTAATAAACATAGAATAAAATCATGAAAAAATAGTAAAATAAATAAAGCATTAAAATATACAGGTAAAATATACCAATATAATATATGTACATATTTATTTTAGTAAATAAATAAAATAAAAAAATACTATAGAAATATATAAATATGTAATCAAATAAGTTATAAATAAATAAAATATGTATATATAATAATAAAATATAAAATACAAGATAAAAATAAAAAGACCTCTACTACAAATATATATACCTATGTAGATACATGTAAAAACTAACATCTAATAAATAATTTTGTAAAAATAAAAAAATCAGAATAAAATACTACATAAAATAATATTTTTTATATTTTAACCAAAAATTAATAAAATCATTTAGTATTTTTATTCCAATTAATAATGTATTTATGTGCCCCTATATTCTGGTTGGTCTACGTGATCCAACCAGGGTACGAGTAAAGTTGACTCCAGGTCAATTGTCCTTGCCCGTCCGCTTGCTTTGTTAGAGGCTCATGGACACCCCTTTTTCTCCATTTTTTGGTCTTCCTCCTCTCGCCTTCTCCCTTGAGCAGACTACACTCCTGCTCCTCCCACATCCCCAGCCCTCATCATCACTCTATACTCCACCTTCCACTTCTTCTTCATGCAATCCTCCTCACCTTTTTACCAAAGCCCATGTTCATAAATAAACCCTCCTTGCTGACTTTTTGAATTTGATCCAGATTTCTCCTCGTAACCCCATTAGGATACCCTCCTTTTGAAGCTCGTGGTGACAGCACGAACATCCATGCCTATTTGTGAGGATAAGAGGCAGAATTCGATGGCCCGAGGTTCGCCAGAGCTTCTCTAACGATCTTTTGCTTTCCTAGCATTTCTTAATGTAATTTCTTTGTTGCTTCGTAGTGTAACCTTTAATTCTTGCAATTAGTGCATAGATTAGCATAATTTTAGGATTTAAATAAATTGAACTTTCAACTCCAGCCCCAAATCCCTAGTGAACCACTTATTTCAGACTCACATATCATCACCATTTCCATCCCCTTCGCAATCTCCACATTTCGTTTCACCTTCATCTTTATCCTATACAGATCAGGCTTGAATCGAAGCTCCTTCTCCCAACTACATCGAAGCTATTTTTCCCTTCCCTTTCCCCATAGCTATTCAGCTTCAGAGCTGGCCAAGGGAAACCCTCTCGAGCCACTGAATTGTTTTGTGCAGAAGCAAGCTTCAACGGAGCTCCTGGAGCATGAAATCAGGGAGAAATAATGCCTCCAGGTGCCCCATTCCGCAAAACAGCTCTAGGACCCCTCCATAGGGTTCTGGAATAGCTTGAAGCCTTTTGCAGCTTCGGAGCACCTCCAGGAATAATATGATACCTTCAGCATCGAGGAAGAGGCCCGATGCTTGGAGATATGGCGGATTGAAGGGGCCCCAGGCCTGAGTTCTTGTTGTTCTTCAACTTCGCTCCAGAACTGTCAGATCAGGGCGTAACCCAGATTATTTCTCTACCATCGATTACATGGCGAAACGAAGCACATCGAGAAGTGCCAGATCAAGTAAGTGGCATCGAAGTGCCACCACACCAGCCATCAGATTGTGCCCTTATGGAGTAATTTTCACAATAGCCCCACTCTTTTGTATTTACTACTAGGTCCTATAAATATTAATTATAGTTCATATATTTCTGGAAAATATTGTATTGGAGCCCCGAACTTTATTTAAATTACAATTAGGTCCCTTGGTGACTCACCTCACGCGGTCCCCTACATGAGTTGTGTAACTTATGCGAGGAAGATCTCTCACTTTCCTGTATTTATTTAGTCCTAAAATTTGTAAAATAAGTATAATTTTTTGGTATTTTGCATGTGAACCTTTACAATTTATTTTTATTGCAAAAATACCCCTACTAGTCGTCTATATTATTTCTTACTTTTTATTTTTATTAAATAGCTTCTTTACTTTATTAATGTTGGGAAAATTATTCTAGATGCCTCAAATCTTGTTTATTCATGCCCACATTTTATTTTAGTATTTAATTGCATTTTTCATTTATTAAAAATCATTTAGGAGCTATTTATTCCTTATTTTCTTATAAAAAGACAAAAAATTATAAAATCAACTTTAAATATTCTAAAAGATTACATAGTATATATTACTATATATATATATATCTCCAGACCAAAAATCACAAAAATAAAAGAAAACATTAGAAATAATAAAACCCTCAAATCCAATAAAAATCAGTAAAAATATCTACAAGCTTCCAAAAAATAGTTTTATGTTCCATATTTTTATTTATATTATATTATATATATCAGTACTTTTGGGGATTTTGAACGTAACATCTATTTTTAAAACCCAAAACATCTCGACCTATATATTAATTAAACTCCCTATTTTGATATATTTAATACCTTAAAATAAATAAAAATTAGAAAAATAATTTAAAAATTACAAAATAAAGGAAAAAGACCATAACAAAATTTATTTTGTAAATTTTGACTATATTTTATATATTTAAAATTGAAGAACATGTATATATGCTATAATACTTATATATCCTTATCATAATTACTTATAAAAATTTCATTATATATGAAAACCTTTGAAAACAATAAAAGGAATTATTCCGGTATATATTCTTATATTTTCATATATTTATTTATTATATCTTTATATAATATTTGTAATATCCATATCTATATTATTACTATATAGATATGTATATACTATATATCAGAAAAAAAACTAAAAATTTGCAAAAATAAAAAGGAAATGAAAATATGAAATATAAAAATATAAAAAATTAAAATCAAATAAAAATCTAATATAATTAAAAACCCCATAAAATCTAAAAAAGTCAGGAAAAGTATAAAAATATTTACTATTTGTATTCACTAATTAAAAATAATTATACCTATCCAGATTGCTCTTAGTGATTCAACCCTACTACTTTGTCACTATACATCTTATGTACGGTATAATATTTCACCCCGCATTTTCATTATTGTTCTATATATATATGTATATCATGGGTTGATTGTTGTCTTAGTTGGTTATTTGAGTACTGAGAGCCGAGAGGTCCAATCATCGCTCAACTCTGGTAGGGGTGGTATCGCTATCACCGAGATCATCTTAGGATCCCGGGGACCTTCTCTTAATAATGGTGGATGTCATCGTTCGAGGGTGGTGGGTGTATTTTGAGGAGAGGAGGAGGGTTCCACAGGGTTTCCAGGTTGGCAAAGAGAGGAGCGACGAGTCTTATGGAAGGGGTCGTGTCATGGCTCGAGATGAGGGAGGCGTCAGTGGCCACAAGCGATGATGGGTGTTGGGAGGGGTGGCTTGGCCGAGAAGATCAGACCGAGATCGAACAATCGAGAAAGCAACATGTGGAAAATGGAGGAAAAATAAAAGAAATAAGAAGTGATCAGAATAGTTGGATCATAGCTGATCCAACGACCGAAAGAAGAGGCACTTGAAATAAGGGGGGGGCACATGGAAGCTCCACAAAATTCAGAATAAAAATTAAAAGGAAAAACTAAATAAAATAGCAAATGGACTCAAATCCAAAAATTTCTCCATTAAAGTTGTTCATCTTGATGAAGGGAACACCATCAAGACTTCATTTGTACAAACTCATTTTCTAGTGGTACTTTATATGTACACCATATTTATATTTTACAATTTGATTTTTAACAAAAGGAAAATTCAAAATTAATCAAATAAAATAGAGTAAAAATAGTTACACATTAGTCTAGTTTTTTGGGATTTTTAGTCTTCAATAAAATAAAGAAATAAAAGAAAAGGGAGTTATGTGCATAGTGTATATACATACTCACAACACTATGATTTATTTGATTTTTATACTATTTTGAAATTGAATTCTTACGCACGTTATTAAAATAAAATTATATAAAATAAATGAAGAAGAAATAAATTAAAAAAGTTAATAATGTACATAAAATGATAAGTCAAAGTTAGTAAATTTGCACAATATATAATGTTGATCCCAAAATCCAAATATCACATATGAACTCCGATTCTTTTGAATTTGGTATAGATTATAGCTATTTGAATATACATTAATTCAATAGTGAGTACATATTCATAGGGAATTATATATAGGAGATATCTGCATTTACATTTCTTTGGTCTTAAATCATGGTTTGGTTTTATTTGACATACATACAAGTCAGTATTTTTTTGTTATTTTTACTTATTAAAATTAATGATATGTACACAATGGAGTTGAATTTATTTTATTTTGAGGTAGTGTCAATTAATTAAAAATAATCAAAATTATGTCACTTTTATTAAGAATTTAATATGTAACAATTAGTCCTAATTATATACAGCATATCGATTATTTCTTCATATATTTTAGGAGATTTATTGTATGAATTATCTTAGGAAATGAGCTAAGATTAATGAATAAGGTAGATTAATTGTGGATTCATCACACACACACATAAGGTTTCCAGAATAAGCTGAGAGGTAACAAATTTCTGATCATAGAAAAGATCCCCGATGATCAATCTAATGCATGCTTGAACTGAGTAATGAATACTCTATTGAACAATTCAAACTAAGCAGCTGGTGCAAGGAAAATAGAGGAACTAATTTAAGTCCCAATTTGATTGAACAATTTTAGATCTATTATTAATAGTTGATGAGACATATAAGGGATAACCAAAAAGATTAGAATAAGCACTAGCACAATCATCTTGAAGAAAGTGAATGGAGATCAAGAAAATTAGGAAAAGTTGCATGTCCATGAGGAATCAACATCATACTCACCCTTACATGAGAATAAAATTATAAAATTTAAATGCATGAATCAAGTCTTTAGGTTGCAATACCATTTTTAAATCAATAATTACAATACACTAAAACCTAAAATTCGACTCGTCATTCTACAACTTCGAAAAAGAAATCAAAATTGAATGGATGTGTGATCGAGTTGTTAGGTACATCGAATGATTGCCTCACGTTTAGCTTGAAGACTGAAAGTTCTAGCCATCAAACAATGGGGCTACTTACTCTATTAGGTGGTTTGGATCCCTCTCGCTCCACTGTATCTCGTCGTGCCTATAGGTCTGGGCCTCGACCGCATGTCAGACAAGTGAAGCTTGTTGAAGCTCAATCTAAGGCTAGGGTTTGCAGAGTGACAGTAGGGGCATGTGAAGCTCATTGAAACTCAATCTAAGGCTAGAGGGACTCCTAGACACTCTGACAAGGGATTTAAATGTTTAAATGGTGATGGATATGTAAACTTGGACCATGGATCGAGATAGGACTGCAAGAGTTTTTGAACACATGCTGGATGGATTTCTGAGGTGGTGTGAGCTGACCAGACATCAGAGCAAAAAATCATTCCCACCTTACATAGAGGAGACTGGTACATGATCCAAGGTTGGAGATAACCTATTATGATGGAAACAAATGCCAAAATATTATAAAATGTATAATAAATAATAGATGGTCTCAAATCAAAATTATAAACATTAAAGTTCTTTACACATTTGAAATTAAGTTTAATAAGGACTCATTTTTAAATTCAACTTATATTGTGAGATGAGAAATTAAGTCCAAATTTATAAGTAATATATATGGTTTTAAGTTTTTTTTAATTTTACTTTTAATTTCTTTTTTATATTGTATGTCTTATACGTTTTATTTTATTTATATAATAAATTGAGCATATAAAAATTATTTTGTGGGTTTTAGTTTAATCATGTATATGGGATGGAATATAGCAAAGATCTTATACAAGTATATTTGTACTATATACAAGGTGTGTATTTTGTATCTTTTTTATTTTACAATGTTTATTTTAATTTATATTTTCATGAAATAGTAAGATATTGCGGGTTATTTACAAAATTAAAACCAAGGAGAAAGAGTAAAATATGTATTCTACATAAATTAGTGAAGTAAAAAACAACATTATATGTATATACACTAGATGTAGAAAAGCCAATTTTTACAAATGAGCTCATCTTGACTTTAAAGTGTTCATATGATTTAATGTAGTTTTGAATATGAACTTTAAAGGTGAATGGAATTGAATTGGAGTTTGTATGCATGTGGTATGGGTTGTGAAAATATGCATACTAAAATTAGGATTTGATTCTTTTATATATATATATATAAATACACACTCACACACGATATGGTATTTTTGGTTTATTTTTATATTTTTTATACATCGTTATTGGAATGTTAGTATAAATAGTATAGAAATGGTAGAAGATTTATGTATTTATAAGATAATTGTACAAAAGGGGGCCAAAAAGTCAAAACTCATACCAATGACCTGGATATTTCAGGATTATCTTTAGGGCTTGTTTGGTTGCTGGGTTGGACTGGGTTGGGTTGGGCTGGGTTGGGATGGGTGAATAGTAATCTGTGAGGAGGAAGTACCCTTGTGAATAGTAACCAGGGTTGGGCCAACCCTGCCCAACCCTACAACCAAACAGGCCCTTAGAATTAAGTATTTATTATAAGATGAATTTTGAATTGGAGTTTGTTCAATTCAGAGTTATATAAAAATAGGTACATCGTGAAGTTGTCAAATTACTAAATTAGAGCATTGTTCTCTTCCTGGTCATTGATGGTACTATTTTTAACTTATTTTTCTATATTTATTTTAATATTTTTATGTACACAACGGAGAAAGAATTAGGTTAGAAAGAATTAACCTTATTAGCTATGGTTATATGTATATGTGTTATATATATATATGTATGTATAATGTGTTGTTTTCAATACATTATGGTGCTCTCTTTGAGGTTTTCTCTGTGTTTAAGGCCATGATATCTACGTCTAGGTCATAAAATAGTTTTTACAATCCTATTTATTTTGTCCTTCTTTGGTCAGTTTGTACACATATGTGTGCTTACATCTTTCCTTCTATCTCTTCTTTTTATATTTTTCTTTACATATTTTTATATGTCTTTGATGTTTAATAAGCGTTTCTTATTTCTTGGAGTAATATTACAAGAATGTGGTATTAGTGTGTGCAAACATATTTTTTAAGGGCCCAACTCAATTTTCATGAATAAGGAGGATAAATCCACGATTCATCAGCTGTCGATCAAGAGCTGACGTTATGGATCAAGGGAGATGAGGTTTAGACATCGATTAAAGCCATATAATCCTATCTGATGCATCTATTGTAACAAGGAGATTTACAAAATTTTCAGTTTTTAGGCATGCGATAAGAAAGGGAAGAAGAAGGTCCATGATTCAGACTCAAACCAAGGGGATTCCATCGTAGTATGTGAGAAAAACCTCTTAAAGTGCTCAAGAGAGATGGATGATTATTTAGGATGGCTCCTAGACTTGGCATGTTCATATCATGTGTGCACGTCTAGGGACCATTCTAGTACATACCAAGCATGTGATGAGGTCAAGATGACAAGTGGAAAGAGTGATAATTTTAGAGGATCTGGATTCATGCAATTTAGTATGTTAAATTGCATGATGCACACTCTGACAGTGTCAAACATGTGCCTACAGCTTAAAAAAATCCAACTTTCAGATAATAATTGAATAATGAAGACATTGAGTCGCCATTTGAGGGGGGGTGTAGATCAAGTAAAGGAACACACATCATGATGTGAGGAATGAGAAAGTTGAACAGTGTATACATACTTATATAAATGGTCGTGATAAGTGATGGAGCTCTATTTTTTCTTAGGAGAAGCAATATGAGAAGACAGTAGCTTGTTGTCAACATCTCTACTTCAGAATGTGCAACAATTCACTTTATTTTGCAAGAGGATGATGACACACTCTTTTGTCACGATAGATGTGGCACCATGTCATAAAGTACAACACTAATTGTGTGAGCATTCCTAAGAGAAAGCACGTTGAGGGCACCCAATGACATGTAGAAATAATGAGTTTTTGCAAGAAGAGCTTGCAAATGTTGAGGTAGGACCAATGCGAACTTGAGACAATATAGAGATTGTGACAGAATTCAACTAGAGAGGGAGGTTGCTAAGATTAGGAGGATGGGAATTCCTAAAGGAGTTAGGATCCTAAACTTAATCCTAGTAGAGTTGTATTCGATATAACGTCCTTATAGGAGAAAGACCTTGGGTCTTGTACTTGGGTTATATATTAAAGGGTGGAGGAATTGCAATCACCGCACCATGAGAGACAATGAGAGAAAGGAGGAGAGTGATGGAATGAAGAAAGAAGTATTTGTTCTTTTTCTCATTAATTTTCCTTCTTAGATGGATGTAAAAGGTGATTGTCCACTATTATATCACGTGCCTTTTTCTTCATGCGCTTTCATAGTAGTTGATTACATGTTCAACATTTTATCCCTAATAAGATTAATTTATAGATGGTCACATAAATGAAGTAAGATGTTGTCCCGGACATGTGTTAAATGGAGCAAAGTTTACATGAGCCTGATATCTAGTTTAAAAGATTATAAGAGTGCTATAATTGAACAAGATTATAGAGTTTGCAGTATAATTTCAGGGTAATTAAGAAGGCTTCAACTATGCTTCGATTCTCAATTTGTGACCTCATTTTTGATATATATATAACAAAAAAGAAATCCAATCTTATTTTTTTAATCTCAAATATATGCTTCCTTAAGTGATCCTTTTATGTCATCATTACACAATAAAATTGAAAGTTTAATAACATCTTTGTTACATTTCAAAAATGAAGTTCTTAATTGAGAATAAATGCATAGTTAGTGTAACAACCACAAAAATAGTCATACATCAGATATTCTATGTAATCATAGCAAGGGATTACTATTTGACTCCCAAGAGGTGGAGCTATCCCTACAAAGAGATAGAAATAAAAGACTACCTGGAACATGCAACCATCATTATTACCGGGGAATAAGCAAAGTGAATGTTGCGAATACAAGTGGGGAACATTATAACACCCTAATATAGTCCCACATCGGAGACTTGTGAAATGTGAGAATAAGTTATAAGAGGTGTGGATTACTACTTGATAACTTGAGCTTAAACATTCTGGACGATTGTCAATTTGTCCATTATTGTTAGAGCCCAATGAGTTGTTATTGTCAGTTTTCCTCGATAACGGTCCAATGACCTAAGCCCGAGGCGATGCAAATCGTCTCAGAGCAGGTCCCCTCTGACACTAGAAATGGTTGCCCGAGGAGACCTAGGCATGGAGCATGCAATTGCAACTATCAAAGGGGGAACAAGTGATGTGCCATATAGCAATGAGGACGTTGCGAATAATAAGTTGGGGAGGTTATAACAATCCCAAAAATAGTATTACATTAGAGAGACTGTGTTATACGAGTGAGACTGTGCTTGAGCATTTGGTGTGGTTGTCAATGAATATAATCGGGTCCAACCCAACAAGTCATCAAAGTCAGTTTTTTTGATAACGGTCCAATGACCTAAACCAGTGACGTCAGAGTTATGTAATTTTTTTTGCCATTTACCCTTTTATTTAAGGTCCACTAGACACTAAGATCTGTTGCATCGTGTGCAAAGTAATGGACTTTAGCTAAACAACGTACTTTCATTTCTCACATGTACCATTTGGTAAATCAGAATCCATATACACCTACATGACATATGTGGTGCTCCACATCACCAACTTTAATTGCTCAATTTTTCCTTTGTGTGAGCATGTGAGATCCTTTCTCACTTCCCCACAAGGGGTGGAACAAATGGGGCCCACGGTATATAAATATGAAAGGTACATGAACCAAACACGCCACCTCATAGCTGTGAAGTTCTCACAACCCTCTGTGCTACACGACATTGGATGATGCTGTCTGTGTACCCATCTCCAAGGATCAGTATCTTTGTCAAAGCCATGCGCACCATATCATTCAGACTTGTGGTTTGGCCCAACAGAAGTAAACTAATCAGGAGGTGGGGCTAGATTATCCAATGTATTGACAGCTGCAAATTTAAACATTATTTTTTTTCTAAAAAAAACAAAGGAAGGAGTCAGGAGTCAAATTTCTCTTGGATATGACGGAAGGGACCAATTGCTTTGGTGATTTTGAAGGTGCATAAAAAGGGTAGGAGCTGCAGGGATCCGTCATCCATGCGTTGAATATACGAGATTTACATGCATGCTCTTGTGTAAGTTCACAATTACATGTTAATTCTTGCAATTTTCACAACTACATTACAATATTTCTGGAAGTGTTCCGTTAAGTAGGGGTGCTCAAATATTTCCAGGTCAGCGGTACTTGGCTCGATCCGCTCATTTTGACCCTAAATTCATGGTTATCCGCTCGAAAATGATGGCTTGAGTATCCGTTATACCATGATCAGTGACCCATCCCAAAAACCCGTTTGAATTAATGGGTGCTGGCGGTATCCAGTTAGAAGCTTTTACTGCCCAATTTATTTAAAATGATTTTGTAAATGATTAGGTACAAATATCGAGATATAAATATTTTTCTTATCTCTTTTAAAAGATAAAATAGACACATATACATATATTGGCAAATATGAAAAATGTATTTATCGAATCGTTAAAAAAGATACGGATGTGAAATAGATACAAAATCACAATGCGAAAAAAATAGAAAGTAATAAGATATAGATTAATTAGATTTACATGCATTTGATGGCTCGCATGACATATCCGTACGTGAATCTATTTTGAATGGAATATATCAGTGGTCTAGACAAAATCATAGCTCGATTTTTTGTCGAATTTCGGTATCGCCAAAATATCAATTTCATCGATGTAGTGAAATGCCACCGAGATGGCAAATTTTACCCTAAACCTTTTTTGGTGCTCATTTTTAATCTGGTGTCGGATTCAATAATATTTTGGCTATATTTTCTTTATGGACACTATTCATATGTTGCCAATAAGGGATGAATACAGATCGAATTGGATCAGATATGGCTATTTCCAAATCCATATTTGTATCATATATGTCGGATATGAATATGAGTATGGATATTGATCGGATATAAATTAAAGAAACCATATCTTAAAAAATCGAATATGAATTCAAATCAGGTATTCATCGAATCAGAATATAGATCGAATAAAGAGTGATTTCAGATATGGATTGAATAAAGAATGAATTCGAATACGGATCCAATAAACATCAGATCTAAATATGGATCGAATAAATACCAAATATGAATATGAATCGAATTATTGTTAAGTTCATAGTGATTTAAAAAAAACATGATAATGAAATTTAATAATTACTACTACGTGATCAGAGATTTGAAATGTTGCTTTTGAAATTTTAGCTTTGCTAATTTGATACGAGCAAGAAGTCTTTGTGGGCATGTGTTCATGGTCCTGACCATGGCTAGTACTGCAACTACGTGGAGGTCAATGTCACGGGGTTGCACTCCGAATGTGCCTAGAGTCTCTTCACGGTCGAGCAGTTGCTCGCCCTCGACAGGTCGCCTTACCGGCTTACCACCGACAGGGACATCTGCGATGTCAATGGCGTCGACAACTAGACCCCTCTCCATTGTGACCGTCAAATACGTTGGTCCCAAATTGCATGATTGGTAATAACATGTTGGATGTCTCGTGCATGTTGCAATATTTATCCTGTACAATTGATGCTTGTTCATTTCTGTAAAAAAATATTTTGTAATAATTGTTTAAAGGAAATGGATATCTACTCCATGAATAATTGTTAATTAAGGAAATAGAATAGCTGTAACATGAATGAGAAAATCCGAGATAAGGGGAGACTATCTGAGCAAGGTGACATGAGATGGAATTAGAAGAAATGCTTGTGTAGGAAATAAGAGGTTGGGGAGCTGGTGTAATTATAAAATATGTAGAGGTTTGGTTGGTTAATGTGTGATATGAAATTATATATGAAAACACATGTTAATACCTCTTTCACATATTTTCAAGATGCGAGTTTGATTCATGAAGTTAAGAGGGTATAAATAAATACAAGAGGTAGAACCTATACGACAATTGAATGTTCAGTAATACAGCAGAGTAAAAAAATGTAAACACAAATCAGACGTATAATTAAAAGGGCATAAGAGTTGATAGAATCAAAGACAAATTCTGCAAGTAGTTCTATGCCAAATTTTTCTTTCCAAACAATCCCAATTTTTGAGACAGCTCCATGTTTTTTTGTCCTAACCCGAACAAGATAACGAGCATTGTTTGCTAATCACAATGCCTCATTTTTTGCGCAATCCGATTACAAGATTTTAAGTTTAACTTTATATGTAAATTTTTTAGCATAAACATAAAAGAGTTTTTATGATTTGTGCCCCTATGAGGTATTGCAATGTCAATCGTGTTCCTCTCTTTTTAGGAATATCAGTTCTACACTTAACTTTTGCTACAATGATCACTTATGCTCTTTGGATTAGTTGTTGTCCATCCCCATCTCAAATTGACGTTAACTTCGAGGAGACAAGGGTAATTAACAAATAATAATGATGGACATGTTCCCCCCGCCCTCCTCCTCCTCCTCCTTCACCAACACCCCATCCTCCACCTCCCCTTCCAGCCCCTCCTCTGACCACCCTCTTCTTCCTGTCCATCCTCCTCCTCCTCCTCCTCCTCCTCATCCTCATCCTTTCCCAACTCCTCCATCTCGATCTCCTCCTCCACCGTCCACCCCACCCGGCCCACGACCTCCTCAACTACCTTCACCCATCGCAGATCTCTCTCGAGAACCCTAGAGTTCCGGATCTTCATGCAAAGCCTTCAGATCTTGGAGCGTAGTTTCAAATCTCGCATCAAATCCTTCTTGAGAAAACTCACTCTAACAACAAACTCCACTTGAAATTAGGAGGTAGTTGGTGGCACGGTATTGCTTTTTGATACGAAGAGAGATTTATTTTCATGATTTTTCAAATTTCTTTTGAGCGTGAGGAATGTTGTGGGTTCAGAAAGGTCGGATTTTGGTGCCAATGTATAGTTGATTTTTGAGCATATTTTTGTGGGTCTTTCCTGTTTGGTATGTACTTAAAATTCGCAACAGATCCCTTTGGAGCAAACTCTAACATCAGCTCTACTCAATCTTTTAGCACACCCCTCTAATGTGTGAGGTCACCTTCTTCAACCTTAGGTCACGACGAGGATGCTCCCATGTCGACGACATAGCTATTGCTCCATCAATGTTTAGCTCAGGTACAAAGGAGCTTGATGGGGAGGGGGGACTCGGCTCTGGCGAAGAGGAGTGCGATGGATACTTTCATTGAAGATGGTCTCCACATCATTGTTGAAGCATGTGAACGTGGTCTCATCCTAACGTTGAGTCTGATAGGCGAAGGTGCTGCTCCCTTGACCGGGCCCGAAGGAGATGGAACTTGAGGTTGAGGAGATCATGCGAGAATGAGAGTTTCCAGAGGAGAAGGGCCAGAGGAGGAAGTCAGCTGGAGGGGGAGGAGGAGATAGATTTTTTTCTTGTTATGCCCCTCTTGATTGTACCATGGTTCGAATAAATCACGATTTAATTCAACTCATTGACTTCTAGACTAACAGAAGAGCACATGTAATCATTGTGGAAGAAGTGAGGGGTTGAGTTGATATTCTTAAAAAGGGAGGGTATAACTGATATTGCAATATCTCAAAGGAGCACAACTGATAAAGTCCAAAATAAAATGTAATGGTGTACTTTCTTCGTGATTGTCGGTCAATGCGAGAGCTTATACGATACAATTGATATTCCCACGACTTAGGCCTCAGCATCTTCCTAATACCAATTCTTGATTGAATCATTGTCTCTCGTATCTTTATATTTCATTTCATATTTTCCTTTTATAGTTTTAGCAGTGATAAGAAGTGAGTCAACCTCCACCTAAATTTCTCAAGATGCTCAAACTTACTCAACCGACAAAGACAATATATGTTTTTTTTAGAAACAAGTTCCATCAACTAAATCAAGTCAAACAACAAGATTATCAAATGAAATCCTAATAGGAAAATGTCCACCCAACTTCAAAGCAATATAGCCAAGAAGGCCTCCCCATTACTTTAATGGCTATTTAATTTATTCACGTGTTATTCACACCTACTATGGATACTACAATTTGTGCCTTTTAGTTTGGAAAATTATACCCTCCTTTTGAATCAGCTGAGGGAGATACACAAACAGTTAAATCCCCATCTCGTTTCAATGGTAAGGGTGTGCTCATTTGAGGAATATAGAAGGATATCTCTCCTTATTCTTCTCATTTCTTATCCCTCCATCATTGGTCAACGTTTTGGTCCTGAAATCAAGAGCATGGATAAGATTTCCCTTATTATCTCTTTATTTTCTCGTTCAAAAAAATACAAATAACTACCATTTATTTAATAATTTTATCGAACATAACTACTTATCCCTCTTTATCATCTCCATCTTACTGAACAGAGAATAACAAATAACTACTATTTATCTGTTTCTATTCCTCTTATCTTCTCGCTCCAAATGAACAGAATCGGTATCTTACACCTCCTTATTCTTTATTTCCCCAACTGAACAGCCCTAAGGTCTTTGTCTCGGCGGGGAGACCGTTTTTATGGCTACTTCATCTGCACAGATCTATACAGGTGACCACCTTTTCCTTCAAAGTGGAGTTGTTTTTAAAAAAGCAACGACCCAATTTGGACGGATTTCCTATATCAAACATTGATTGCCAGGACACTATTTTATAACTAAACTTTACAAAAAAAATATATCTTATGCATTTGTGAAATTGGATGCATTGAAACCGGTGATGACGCTGACTCATTTTTTTTATGTAAATTAAATGAGAAAATACGGAGATATTGTACGAATCTTGAGTGACAGTATAATGAAATTACGGAGTAATTGTAATATACTACTTGACAAGACATGTATGCTCAACAACTTGTAATATTCCGGAGATTTAATAAAGAAACGCAATTATTGATATCTAGGCTTTTCGAATAAACAATATGAAGATGGAAAAACAAGGAAAAAGCTCGGAAGGTAACTTTCATATCAGATTTAGTCATAAGAAAGTGGTATTTCTCCTAATTAATTATCTGGAAAGTCTCCGGCAAATATCATTGGCTAACAAGTGCAAGAGACACATTTATTTAGGGGGTGTTTGGATAGTGGGTTTAGGTGGGTTAAACTGGTTGCAGGTAACCCATTTTTGGGTTTTGGTGTTTGGATAGAGGGTTAAACTGGGGGTGGGTTAGAAGTGGGTTTATTATGATATGATTGTATTGGAGTTTGAAAAAGTGAGTAGTTATTGTGATGTGATTGTATTGGAGTTTGAAAAAGTGAGTAGAAGTGGAGTAGTTTATATTTTTTTATATGAGATGATGGTATAATATATTATTTTTTGATAGGATTGATGATGTAAAATTTATTTATTTAATTTTTTAAAAAAGGAATAAAGTGGGGCCCACGTGGAGGGAGAAAACATGGGTTAGGGGAGTTAAACCACCCCGGGGGTGGTTTAACCTTGTATCCGAACAGCCCCTTAGGGATTTTTACACCTATAATTTTGAGTAATTTCGCAATAACATTCATAACCCTGTATAATCGCGAATTACATGAGAAACCCCGAGTAATGCTTAACTCTTACATGACATAACCCTATGTTATGTTCCGTTTGAAATATCCGTTGTATTTAACGGTTTTCGTTTGAAAAAAACAAAAATACCCTTGATGTTCATCTTATTTACAGAACATGCCATCTCCCAAAGTTCCTCCCCCCTACGCGAACCCGCCTGCACACACCCCCCCCCCCCCCCCCCCGCACCCTCGCAGAGTTGAGCCTCCCCTACTTGAACCCGCCGACATGCCCCCCCCCCAACCCCCCGCCCCCCCACCCGCCGAGTTGAGCCTCCCCTGCTTGAACTCGCCGACATGCCCCCTCGGCGAGACATTTAACGGTTTTTTCCTTTTTTCTTTTTATTTTGGGTAAATGCTACACGTTCATTGGTAGATTGGTTAGATTAACTCACTCATAGGGTTGAGTTAACATATTAAATTAACATAGGGTTATATATGTGAGACAGAGTGATTATTCAAGGTTTCACATGTAATTCATGATTATGCGGGGTTATAAATGTTATTGTAAAATTACTCAGGATTATAGGTGTAAAAATCTCTTTTATTTAAATGGCAAAAGAAAACGCATCATAATCTCACAACTATGGGAGGATAAATAGCCTAGAATCCATTTGCAATCAATTTCCATGTTCACCAGCTCTGAGCTACTCATTTGTTTTGAAAAACAAATTTATCGTTGAGGTTTTGATGGCCGCTTATCTCAAGATAAGCCAACAGTTGGTAGAGGTGATTAGAAATCAACTTACACATCTTACTTGAACAGACATGGATGAAAATGAATATGGATATATTCATGTCTAATTCGCTATCTTATTGGTTTTATACATATTTTGATATTCGTATTTGTTTTAAAGTGGATGCAGATATGAATATCACTATGACCATCACTAATATTCATATTCATGCATTCATTTTAGTACGTAAATATATTAATAGATGTATTTATAACTACATGTAACCGTGTTTTATGATTGCATTCACCATTGTTGATATATATATTGATATGAAATGAATATAGTTGATATATCAATTTTATGTGTAAATCATCTTAAACATGTATATTTTAGTTAATCTAATAAATATTTTTGTTATTCATTGTATCCGATTCATATTTGTTTTATATTCATATTTATGTTAAGGATGAGGTAATGCATTTTTCATATCCAATAATATTCATATCCACATTTGTATTCATATTTTAAAATAGTAAGGATATGATTATATCTATATTTGTATCCGTATCCAGCCATTTTCATCCTTAAACACAGACTTTACATGCATTTTGGTTACATATCCCTTCTTCCCAAATATAATTACACAAAAAAATTCCCATTCTAAGGAGGCTACTCCCAAGGGAGAGCCAACTTGGTTGCCCCCATTGTTAGTTTCTTTATTTCTTAAGTTATTTTCTGAAAACACTCTAGGAGATTTAAATCACTATATCACACAATATTCTCATTTAAAATTTGATTTAATTCGAGACTCCTATCCCATACATCAAGTCTGTCAAAATTTAATGCTCTTATAATGGTTGAGATTGATCTCTTAGGGTTGGATATATTAGGATGACTATTTTTCACCAAATTTGAATGAAAGCATTATGTGATATAGTGATCTAATTACTCTCGTGTTTTAAGAAAATATCCTATGAAATAAAAAAAATAAAATTGGAGATATCCAAGTTAGCCCCCTTATAGTCCCATTAAATCCTCTTTTGGATATCTACTTCCAATGAGAGATTTCCCTAACAGGGCATCCTTTTAACTCAAATGCCCTGTCAGGACATCTGATATTCAATTTTTCTTATTAGGGCATTGATGCATCATGGACCAGAAATATAGGGCTGCATTTATTTAAATTTTTATCCGTCAATTTTATTTATGTTTATTTAAGTTGTCGTGTTTTTAATTAAATAAACGAGATCGTCTGTGATCTTAGATAATTAGTTATAGATTTGATTTTCAAATTAGTCAGTTAATTAGTTAGAGTCTATTTAGGATAATTAGTTGTTTTACTATTTTTGTAATCTCATCCCTCCTATATAAAAGGATGAGGGTCCATTGTTTCAGTCAGTTCAGTATGTTATAAAAAATTGAGATTTATTCTCTATCTCTCCCCTCTCCCTTCTGCTTCTCCATTGTCATGATCTCCACGACTTCTCTCCTCCATCCCCTCGTCTCCAACGAGTCTTCTTCTTCTCAACCCCTCCATTTTCTCCACCACAAATCCACCGTTCAAAATTATTAATTTTATCGCCGCGCCAAAATCGTTTCTGCATCATTTTGGTATTAGAGCATGGCCTACAGGTCGTCCTCACGATCTGACGATCTGTCCAGATATTCACGTCGACATGCGACGAAATACCATCATTCGTCGGAACGGAAACGACGAGCCAACGACGCCTACAACAAGGAAATGATAGACGAACTGCGTGATCTCCAGTCCAAATGTCAAGACTTCCAGTCCAAATGTCGAGATATTATGGCTAATCTCAAGGCTATGTGCGCCCTATCAAAGTTGTCGACCACCGAAGCCGTTATCCAGACTTGTGATGAAGGAAAACTTGTCGACAACGGTGAAACGGCCGCTGTCCAAGCCGTTTCAGAGGAGAAAAATGACAACCTGCTTGTTGTCCAACCTATTCCCGAGGAAAAAGAGGCCGTCAACGTTGATCCGATTGCTATCCCGGCCATTTCAAGAGGTAAATTTTATGACCTGCTTGCTGCCCAAGCATATTCAGATTCACAAAACCTCCCGACATCGAGCTACGCCCCTGCCCCCATACCCCCGCCACCTTCCGACACTCCCGTGCCACCAACCACACCCGCTGCACCCTCTACGGCCCCAGCCGTGCTCCCCGCCCCACCAACCGCTCGCACCACCAACGAGCCCCGCTCGCCAACCCCTCCCACGCCCATGGCCCCTCCCCTGCACGCTACACCCTCACAGCCACAAACCCCAACCCCTCCGCCACCCCTGAGGCCCCCATCCTCCCCCTTGCCATCCCCCACCCTGCGCACAACCCTCCCTCGTCATCGCGCCTCACCTTCCTCTTCTCCCTCACCGCCCCTTTCCCTTTTCGACGCCGATTCCCTCTCCAGCCACGAACCTACGAGCGCCACCTTCAACCTCTACCATCCTCCTTCCCCTTCCTGCGAAGATCGCGCTCCTCCCGTACGCCCACCCACACATCCCTGCCTCCCCATCCCCGCTACTTCGTCTCGCCGCCGACCATCGCAGGCCCACACCCCCCTCGCGCGCGAATCCCAGCACCTCCGCCTCCCCCCAAACACCACCACCTTCCTCGACGCCGCCCCAAGTCTCCCTGACCGCGGCGCTGTAGTCGCTCCCAGCCTCCTGACCCAGACCCCCATCGCCGCCACCTTTTATCATGGAGGCGTGAAACCCTAACGGGGGTTGAGGAGCTCCCTCCCGCCGAATCCCCTCAAATGAAGGAAGAGATACTTTGGATAAATTACAAAAGGGCCCCCCTTGACAAGAGTTTTTACTTAAAGGGCCAAGTGAAGGTTAAACTATGTTATAGATGCATTGCAGAGTGAAGGGATACGAAAATTGCAGAGATGCCCTCCAATTGGGAAAAACTACAAACGTAACGTTGAAAAGGATCTAATTGGGGAATTTGAGGCTGCTATTTCAAGATCGAGTTCTCCAACGGTGTGCGAAGATCAAGCAATTCGTCGGGAGACGAATTTTTAAAAGCGGAGGAGAGTTGATGCAGCACGGACTGGAAATATAGAGCCGCATTTATTTAAATTTATATTCGTCAATTTTATTTACGTTTATTTAAGTTGTCGTGTTTTTAATTAAATAAACGAGATCTCCTGTGATTCCAGATAATTAGTTATAGATTTGATTTTCAAATTAGTCGGTTAATTAGTTAGAGTCTATTTAGGATAATTAGTTGTTTTACTATTTTTGTAATCTCATCCCTCCTATATAAAGAGATGAGGGTCCATTGTTTCAGTCAGTTCAGTATGTTATAAAAAATTGAGATTTATTCTCTATCACTCCCCTCTCCCTTCTCCTTCTCCATTGTCGTGGTCTCCACTATTTCTCTCCTCAATCTCCTCGTCTCCGACGAGTCTTCTTCTTCTCAACCCCTCCATTTTCTCCACCACAAATCCACCGTTCAAAATTATTAATTTTATCGCCGCGCCAAAATCGTTTCTGCATCAGGCATCGATCGGCGAACGGTTCGCCGACGACCAATACACAAAAATAATATATAATATTATTCCAGGAGATCTTTTGAATTTTATATTATTAAAATTAATATATAAAACTATTTGGAAATGAGAATCTACTAGCGTTTATCGATTCTCATTTCCATATAATTTTATATATTAGTTTTAATAATATAAAATTCAAAAATTTTTTCAGAATAATATTATATATTATTTTTAATATATATAAAAACGAATCCATCCATGAACCGTTCACTGATCTAATACCGTGACGGAAAAATTTGAACAGCAGACTCACCTCCAATTATATCCCAACACCAACCAACCTATTAACCTTCCCCACTGCAACTTGAGGGTATCATTTTGGGAAAGGATGCTCGTGGGTTAGTGGATTTCAACCGGTTGGTCTTTGGCCTTTGAGACTGTGGGTGAAAGTTGGCAGTTGCTTCTTTGCATGTGGGACATGTCAGATGAACAAGGGAAATTGCCAATGGTGGTGGTGCCCTCTCAGCCCCTCACCTCCTCCTCTCCCCTTCCTCCCCCACTCACATATGATATGCTGCAGTAACTGTTACTCCCAATTCCCCTTTGTCTCCACCACCATCAAGTCCACCCCTGCGTGCTTGGGTTCCATAGGCCACTGCCGCTCATATTCCTTCAAACAAGTTTGAGCTCTTGCGAGAGAAGCTGAGGAGATCTGGAATTGGGGGAGCTGTGCTGATGATGAGGGATTTTCCGTCGTGTTTTGGCGAGAGTGGAGTGCAAGTAGCGGATTCGTCGTCGTCCTCGACGGCCGGAGGGGGGAGGAATGGGCAGAACATGGTGTCGTGCATCTACAGGACCCATCTGAGGGGGCACGAGTGCTTGATAAGCGTGACCTGGAGCAGGAACCTCATGGGGCAGGGCTTCACCATCGGGATCGACGACTCCACCAGCCAGCACTCCCTCTGCAAGGTGGAGATCAAGCCGCGGCTCTTCTCCAAGAGGAAGGGCTCCAAGACGGTGGACCTCGACGACAATGCCAAGCTCGACATCCTCTGGGACCTCTCCGCCGCCAAGTTCGGGCCCGGACCGGAGCCCGTGGAAGGGTTCTTCGTCTCCGTGGTGTTCGATCTGGAGATGGTGCTCCTCCTCGGGGGATCTTATAAAGGAGGCCTACCGCAAGGCCAACGCCAGCCCGCCCGCTTCCAACGCCTTGCTCGTCGCCAAGAGGGAGCACGTCTTCGGGAAGAGGGCCTACTCCACCAAGGCCCAGCTCTGCGACAACGGCCAATTCCCACGATATCCTGATCGAGTGCGAGACCGTCGGCCTCAAGGATCCCTGCCTCGAGATCAGGATCGACAAGAAGCGGGTGATGCAGGTGAAGCGCCTCACCTGGAAGTTCAGGGGCAACCAGACCATCCTCGTCGACGGCCTCCCCGTCGAGGTGTTCTGGGACGTCCACAGTTGGCTCTTCGGTACGCCCGTCGGTAACGCGGTCTTCATGTTCCAGACCTGCCCCTCCGGGGAGAAGTTGTTGTCGTTGCCGTGCTCCCAGAGCTTGAGGGACGCGCATCAGCCTCAGGATCTCGGCTTTTCGTTGGTTTTGTATGCTTGGAAGAACGAATAGGTTGTAAACAAAGTGTCATTAGTGCCGCCTCTCATCTTTGCTTCGAGTGCTAACAAGATATATCTCTCCTTGAGTGAAATTTTATTTCCAATAGATTGTGTGGGGTTCAGATTGTTTTTCGCGTTCTTATACTCAGATGTCAAATTTCACCAATTCAAACAAGTTGAGAACAATCTCGGGCGCGACAGTGTGGAACCATCTTCTTCCTCCCTTGTTTATATCATTTTTTGTGTAGCTCTTTTGCGATTAATTGCAGTATCGCTTTTGTTTTTCTTGCAAATGTTGAGTTTACGTCGTATAGGGTTGGAAGTGCGGTGCTTCCTCCCCCCGTTTGTCGCATAGAAATCCGCGGAGCAGGTTATTACTTGAACACTGTGATGTGCTGTCCATTTTTAGAAGCTCTGGTTCCGTGCGGGATTTATAATTGAATTTTCATTTAAAAGGTATCTTTCTTTTTTCAGGTATTCACTGTGCCATAAATGGATCGTAATGCCACTTTTTCATGTTTGCTTTCTTACTTCTGTTATTGGGTTTTCTGGTCTTGCAGTTCCTTTTTTTGAATATGATGACTTGATTGAAGGGGAGGAATTAGCAGAAGCTAGCCTTCGTAATTTTGCAGAGAATCTATCCAGCTGGTAAGTGTGAATAAGCAAACTTTCCCCATTAATCGTGTTATCTTTTTTTTTCCACGTTAAGTATGACCTTATTTGTTTGGTACTTATCTTGGTATGGACATTGATGAATTTGAAAGGAGACAGAATCCATGTACCCTAGCTCAGTTAATGAGCATGCTTGGTTTAATTAGGTTTTTGATGTTATGCAACCAAAATGTACTCCTTGATATTTATAATGTGATGGTATGCTATATCGTTCATTCCACTCCATAGATCAAAAGAGGGGGAACATCCAAGTATAAACCGCTTGGTCCATAATTTTTTGGCTGTCATTTCTTTTTCTAGAGTTTTCGGTTATGTGCTTTAATTAATTTTGTCTTGAATGTCCATGACCCCATTGGGGACTGACACATGATCTGATCATGTATTCGATAAGAATTGCACATAAACTTATATGTAGGGTCAGTCATCAAATGGTATTGCATGTTCTTCTTGGAGAATTCCAACTCTTCACATTGCGTATGCATTGTACTCCTTCCTTCTACACCGTGGAATCTCTTGTTTCATGTAGCCACCCCTCCCCATGGAAACACTTTCTATGCACAATCTTTGAGCCTCATGATTGCTTTGTGGATTGCTTCTTCGTCCGAATGGTTTGTTTTAGGGTTAATAGGTTGTGGCTGAGGATTTGCTGGTTTGTTTTAGGGTTACTAGGTTGTGGTTGAGGATTTGCTTAACCTTGGGCCTATATGTAAAACTCATCCTCTTATATTTAGCAACAAAAAGAGAGAAGGGACTCTATCCGCTTGAGAGATCTATGGGTTTGTTTGCTCCAATGGTTTTTTCATCCACATTAGATGATTTCCCTGATGCCTTTTTGTGTTGCTTAATTATGTGTTTTCTACATGATACAAGATCATCAGTCTAATCAATTATTTCTTTTTATATATGTGTTGAATCCTAACTATATGTTCAACTAAATCTAGTTGAAGAACCGTCTGATGCACCCTCCCTCCTTGTCACCATACCTTAGAGCCATAGGGGTCTTATTGCCTGGTCAATGAGCCTTAGGTGGAAAGGGGGATGGGGCAGAGCAGGTGCACCCCCTTAAAGATCTTTACGAGACTCATCACTTTGGTGGAAACTCAAGTCCATATGAAAGTACATCGATTTTGGTCTTATAAAGCAAGAGAATACACCTTAGTGGGTTAGTTCTATTTTAGCTACATACATTATACATGAAATAAGTTGCGCCTTTTCCCTAGAATGTAAGGATATCTTTGAAAGAAATATAAAGCACATCTTAGATGGTACAGGTGTACTTTGTATCAAAGAAAGTTTCCAAAGCAGTTTTTCGGGGGAAGCTATGTAGACTATCGTCTAGGTAATTAATTGAAGGATTTTTACAATTCTGCTCATTCGAGTTTCTACAATTATACTTATTTCCCTACCTTTTTTGCAATAATATTTGTGCCCTTGTATTCTTACACACAATATTGCCCTTCCATTATTATACTTATGCCCCTACATTACATTAACGGAAGGACAATATTAGTGTTATTTGTAAAAAAAGTATGGGCATAAACGTATTTGCAGAAACCAGGAAAGACACATGTAAAAATCTTTTTCCGAATGCCCTCTAGGGCTTTGGAAGAGAAATCACCTAACTCTCTTTTGTTATCTGGGATAGATTTTTTTTGGTTAACCTTGGGTTTTTAGATGTGCGTGGAGAGAAAAGAATGAGAGTTGTTTATTCATGAGGTCATAGGGTTCTCTTATATAGAGAAGATACCTGTTTGAACAAATTACATAATATAGACTGAAAGAAAAGGGAACACATAGAATAATAAAAGATAACTAATATTTCAATACCCCCCTCAAGATGGATAATAGATATCGATCATACTCATCTTGGAACAATATCTCTGGAATGGTCCTCTGGCTAAGGCCTTGGTGAAAATGTCTATGGTATGTTCTCCTAAACTGACATGAGAGTTGGAGACGAAATGTTCTGAATCACGCCACGAGTGTAGTAACAATAAACCTCGATATACTTGGTCCTCTCATGGAAGGCATGGTTGTTAGCAATGAAAAGAGCAGCCCGGTTGTTGCATTGGAGATGCATGGGAAGAGGCACATCAATAGTTAGGTCAATCAGAATGGATCTGACCCACATTGTCTTTGTACTCCCTTGTGCCATGGCTTTGTACTCTGACTCTGCACTCGATTTCGTGACCACCGTCTGCTTCTTGCTTTTTCATGATACCGTGGATCTCCCTATAAACATTGCAAAACCTAAGGTAGATTTCTTATCCTTGGGACATCTCGCATAATTTGCATCTATGCATGCTGCCTGTAACAACAATGGATGTTCCTCTGCTAAATAAAAGACCAATACCAGAAGAGGTCTTCAGATATCTTAGAATTATATGGATTGCATCCATGTCTCTGTCTTGGATGCTCATGAATTGGCTCACTCTGCTCACTGCAAATTATATATTTGGCCTGGTGTTGGTCAGATATAGGAGCTTCCCCACGAGCTCCATGTAAATTCCCTGTCATCTGTTGGTAGAAAAGAAGAGAATGCATTAGATGAGACCCTAGGGCTCTCTTATATAGGAGAAAAGCTCTGGTTAATTACTTGAAGGTACGTAAAGAAAATAGAAATGAGAAAAAAATAATGTAAGATACAAATATCTCAACACTCCCCCTCAAGCTAGAGCATATATATTTATCATGCTCAACTTGGAACAACACCTCTGAAATGGACCTTTAGTAAGAGACTTGGTGAAAATATCAGCCGTCTGATCTCCAGTAGCAACATGTGAGGTGGATATGAGACCTTTCTGGATCATGTCTCTAGTGTAATGGCAATCCACCTCTATATACTTGGTCTGTTCATGAATGATTATTGGCAATAAATAGAGCTGTTTGATTGCCGCATAAAAGGTGCATGGGAAGAAAAACCTCAACAACAAGATCCATCAACACAGATCTAACCCACATCATCTCTGCACTTCCCTATGCCATGGCCCTGTATTTAGATTCGGCACTAGATCTAGCAACCACTGTCTGCTTCTTGCTTTTCCATGATACAAGAGAGCTCCCAACGAAAATAGCAAAAGCCAGAAGTAGACTTCCTGTCTCTAGGGCAACTTGCATAATCTTCATCTGCATAAGCTGTCACCTCAAGAGATGTATCTCTGCTGAATATAAGACCAAAACCAGGCGAAGTCTTCAAATATCTCAAGATCATATATACTTCATCCATATGAACCTTCCTGGGCTGCTCTATGAACTAGCTAACCTTGCTCACAACAAAAGATATATCTGGTCTGGTGATAGTGGCATATAGGAGCTTTCCAACAAGCTCTCTATATCTCCGCCTATTTACCTCCTCAGTGTAATCTCATACCCGGATCTATAGGGGTAGTAGTAGGCTTGCACCCTGTATACCTGTCACTAAAAGAAGATCCGTCCCAAACTTCCTCTGGGTCTTCACAAGACCACGCTGGTTCTTGGCAAACTCTAATCCCAAGGAAGTATCGAAGATTGCCAAGGTCCTTAGTCACAAACTGCTGACCTAGGAACTCCTTGGCAGCCTGAATGCCCTGTTCATCATCCCCTGTGACAATAATATCATCAACATAGAAAAGAATAGCAACATTACCTCTCTGTGTCCTCTGAACAAAAGTAAGTGGTCCACAATAGACCGCACAAACCCCCATTGCTCTATCAACTCTGATAGCTTTTGGTACTAAGCTCTTGGACTTTGCTTCAGACCGTAAATCACCTTATGGAGCCTACACACCTTCTGAGACTCCTCAGTAGCAAATCCTGGTGGCTGCTGCATATATACCTCCTGTAGATCACCATATAAAAATACATTGTTCACTTCAAGTTGGTAAAGAGGCTAGTCCTGTGAAACAACAACTGATAGAAGAATGCGAAGTGTTGAGTGTCTGGCCACTGGAGAGAAGGTATCTTGATAGTCCACCCTATAAGTTTGGGGAACCCACGTGCCACAAGCCTTGCCTTGTAGCGATCCACACTGCCATCTACCCGTTGCTTCACCGTAAAGATCCATTTGCATCTCACAATAGAGGCACCTGGAGGAGCAGTAACAATGCTCCAGGTACCACACGATTGCAAAACGGCCATCTCCTCCTCCATGGCAAGTCGCCATCTACTATCCTATATGTCCTCCTGATATGTTCGTGGGATAGTAATAGCAGAGAGTCCCACAACAAATCTCTCGTACGCCTCTGAAAGATGGTCCAATGAAAACATGCACAACGAGAGGATAAGTGGCACATTGGCGACATGGCTTCCTCAAGGCAATAGGTACATCCAGGTCATCAACCTCTCTGTTCTTTGGTATCATTTCATCGTGCGCAGTATCCTGTATAACATTCAAATCTCCAGTGCCATCAGTAGAAACATATGTGCTCATTACATACCTGAATCGTGCTGGATAATAGGGAAGGTGCATGAGCAGAGGGACGAGTAGAAGACCTGCGAATGTAAATTCGTGGTAGGAACTGCATCAGGGTAGGTAGAGGTGGAGGTGGTGGAGGTAGAGATGACTAAAACTCAACATGGGTGCAGATGGTGGAGATAAATGAGGTGGAGAAACAACATCATCCTCACCAAAAACAACTTTAGACAACCTGTCACATGTAGGAGAAAAGTACATAATAGACTCAAAAATTGTGACATCAACACTAACATAATATTTTCGTCCTACAGAATCAAAACATCTATACCCTTTGAGTAGGAAGTTATCATCCAGCATGAACCCCCTATTGCCTTGAAAATGGGGAAGAGGGAGAATCGATGTCATTCAAGAATATATTTTCTTTACTCTAAATTCAGTAAACTTGTTATATTGCCCCTTGACATGTATTTAGTTCCCATGATATTGCTGAATCTTGAGCTAACCCATGTTGGTTCAATTATATGAGAGAAAGAAATAAATGCTTTTATGAAATCATGTTCATCTGGGCCCATATATCTAGCATCAACATGAATAAGACGGGCGTTCTAACCAAAGGTAGTACAAGCACTTGGTCTAGGTGAGGCAGACTCTGCATCCCCAAAGGTCAGAGGGTGAGCAAGACATAGTTGGGCCTTGAGACTATTCGACACCCTGACGTCTAGCATGCTTTTATTCCGTCCTTAGCACTAAGATTGACAGAAAAAAAACAGACTTGTGGCAAATAAGTTTCGATCAGAATTATGGTATTATTATTTGGAGATGTTTCCTCCGGTCACAAAGATTTCAGTTTGTCTCCGTTTATTAAAAAAATCAGAAAAAGAGCTGTAAATCGTTAACTTTTTTTGGCAGACTAGTTGGGCCAACTAAGAAGAAGCAGTCCAGTTGGCCAACTAGGTCTACTCAGAGTCTCAGATTGCCCCCATCTCTGTGAATACATTGTGTCAGTTCATGCATGCTCCACAGATGCTCACGTGAAAGCTGTCAATCGTGCTGTCCAATATTTGAAGATGAATTCTGGAAAGGTATACTCTACGTTAAGGGGTCTGAATTTGGGGTTGATGTATTTATTGGTTCTGTTGGGCTCTGAATCTGTTGCTACAAAGTCTACTTTTGGGTATTTTTGTTTATCAGAGCAAACCTGGTTATATATATGGTGAAGAGATGCGATGTGTGTGCTTGTTTAATTACTGAAGCTGAATACCATGTAGTTGCTATGTGAGTTACTGAAGTCCTTTAGTTAAAAATCATGCTGGCAGACAATGGGATACCTGTTAATTTTGCCTATGAAGATCTATTGTGATAACAAGTATGCTATTAGCCTTGCCAATCAAACTAAGCATGCGGATATGGTAGGTACTTCGTCTGTGATAAAACTGATGCGAAAGACTTGATATTTCCCTATCCCAGAACTTAAGCTCAAGTTGCAGATGTTTTTACCAACGGCCTCTACAAATGAGCTTGAAGAGAATGTAAGCAAGTTGGGCATGCGGGGTCTATATGCCCACTTGAATGGGCGTGTTGCGTTTCCCTTGTATGGGTAATATGCCTTGGGGGAGGATCCATTTATCTCCTTATATATTGTTGTTCTCCTTCCTCTTTTTTGGCGTGTTTTTTCCCAGTGAAAATCCCTAACCTTGAGGGAGACTAGTTGAAGGTCGGTCCCATGGTTTTCTCCCTTTCTTTGAGGGTTTCCGTGTTGGTTTCCACATTACATCCCATGTCCTCTGGGTTTGATTGTTTTTCTACACTAAACAATCATCTCATATTACTATGTCAAAATGTTCCTATGTAGTTCGCCATATTTTCTGATTGATTTGAATGTTGTTGGCTTGGTTCTTAAGGTTGAGTGACTAATGACTAGCCGACCCGATGATCTTGTATGTTAAAGCTTTTAAGAGCACAAAAGAAAGGTTTCCTTGCTTTACATTCTTATTGGATCATTCTTTAATTGCTCTGTAGACTCCCTATGCAAAGAGATCAGTTTTCCTATTTAATTAAATGCAATAGTCTTCTCAATTGGTACTAGATTGGAATGTTCTCGTGGGCTTTCAGTTCTACTATGATGCATCGTGAAACAGATAAATAGGGCCTCATTTTCTACGTTTTTATCCGTTATTTAGGGGCTAATTTTATTTACGTTTATTCAAGTCGCCATAATTTTATTTAAATAAAAGAGATCGCCTGTGATCTCAAAGTAGTTAGTTTCAATTTGAATTTCAGAATTAGTTAGTTAGTCGATTAGAGTCAAATTAGGATAAGTAATTGAATTTGAATTTCTATTTGTGTAACCTCATCCCTCCTATATAAAGGGATGATAGGCTATTGTTTTAGACAGTTCAGTTGATATAAAAATTGAGATTCAATCTCTATCTCCCTCTCTCGTCTCTCTCTTTCTCCCACGCGATCTACGCGTTTCTTCCTCCTCGAATCTCGCGCAACCAACGATCCTTCTCTTCTCAATCCCTCCAATTTCTTCTACCAAATAATTCCACCGATCAAAATCTATTTTTCGTCGTCTCAAATTTTTCATTTGCATCAATTGGTATCAGAGCATGGCCTATAGATCGTCCTCACGATCTGACGATCCGTCCAGACATTCGCGCCGACATGCGACGAAACACCATCATTCGTCGGAGCGGAAACGACGAGCCGAAGAAGCTTACAACAAGGAGATGGACGCACTACGTGATTTCCAAATTTTCCAGTCCAAATGTCGAGATATGATGGCTGATTTCGAGGCTATATGCGCCGCCCTATGAAAATCTTCGACCATGGAAGCCACTGTCTAGACCCACGATGAAGGAAATCAGAAAAATCTCGCCGACGATGACGAGTTGCTCGCTGTCCAGGTCCTTCCAGAAGAAAAAAAGTTGATCTGCTTGCTGTCCAGGTACATTCTGACTTGCAAACGCCCCAGAAATTGATACACAACCTACCCGCAACCATCTCGCGGAACCCCGCTGCAGCCCCAACCCCTCTGGCGCCCCCCTAGCCTCGCTGCAACCCTCTCCCTCCACTGAAACAACCCCACCCCCTCCCCCCGCACAACCAGCCCTCCTACCTCCTCCCTCCAACGACTTCACCAACCTCCCCACGCCCCCTGTAGTGCCACCTTCAACCCCCGCAACCCTTGTTTCCCCTGCTGACACCCTAACACCGCCGCCGCCACCACCCTTTCCCGCTGTCCCCAAAGCCCCGACCCCGGCAAACCACCTTCGCCCCTCTATTGCCTTCCCCGATTCCCCACCAACTCTTCCCATCGCCATCGCGACTGCACATGCCCCATCCCCCGCGCCCTCTCCCATCACCCCCGCAACTCCTGTGGCACCAACCCCAACCCCCGTGCCCGCCCACCCCACCCGCTCCGACCCTCGCACCACCAGACTTCCCTCTCACCCCCGGCCATATTTCACGACATCCGCCATCCGCCATCTCCCCAACCACTATCGCTAGGTTCCCTCGGACCGTAGCCAGCGCGCCGCCGATCGGTCTCGAGGCCTTGCCGCTACCATCAACGCTTCCAGTACGACTGCAACTTTTACCGCCAAACACGGCGCCACCAATGCCCTATAGGAGTCGAAACCCTAGTATGGGTTGAGACCTCACGATGGAAAGTAATTTAGAACAATTGCAGACAAGACCTCCCTTGCAAAAGTTTTTATTCAAAGGGGAAATTCGAAAGCTCCTCTTACAAAATTTGTTTAAATGAAGGGGTACGAAAATTGCAACCCACCCCCCCGTTGCAGAAACATTTAAAGAGGAGTGCTGAAAGAAAGAAATCTGGGAGGCTTCCTTATCTAATTAGGATTAGGATCATGGGTTTCGCCTATTTAAAGGCCCCATGGCGTAATTCATTGGCGACATCTCCTCCTCTACTCTACTTGTGCTATTGCTTTGCTATGGAATCTCCAAAGGCCGAGTTGTCCGACATGAAGATGCCACATCATTTTTTCAAGCACCATATCAAGGGAACGACATCCGAGTGGACGCCCGCATTCGCGCCACGCATGTTATTCCATCATGAAACTACCGGCTCCAACGTTTGCACTGCGCACGCATGGATTCTGCCATTTACTCCACACCAGTTCTTCCAAGGGATGATAAAAAATGCTGAACTAAATTTATCAACCCTCAAGCCTGCAGATCAATCAATTCGTCGGGAGACGAATTTTTCAAGCGGAGGAGAACTGATGCAGCGCGAAACGGATAAATAGGGCCTCATTTTCTACGTTTTATCCGTTTTTAGGGGCTAATTTTATTTACGTTTATTTGAGTCGCCGTAATTTTTATTTAAATAAAAGAGATCACCTGTGATCTCAAAGTAGTTAGTTTCAATTTGAATTTCAAAATTAGTTAGTCGGTTAGAGTCAAATTAGGATAAGTAGTTTTGAATTTGAATTTGAATTTCTATTTTTGTAACCTCATCCCTCCTATATAAAGGGATGATAGGTTATTGTTTTAGACAGTTCAGTTGATATAAAAATTGAGATTCAATCTCTATCTCCCTCTCTCGTCTCTCTCTTTCTCCCACGCGATCTACACGTTTCTTCTCCTCGAATCTCGCGCAACCGGCAATTTCTTCTACCAAATAATTCCACCGATCAAAATCAATTTTCCACCGTCTCAAATTTTTCATTTGCATCATACTATCTACAATCCCTCCTTCAGATTGCCTAGGGAAATTTTAGGTGCACGATCTCTTTGATGATCAATCACTCCCATGTGATCGGACCTGCTTTCTTTTCTCGCTCGATCCTCTTGTGCAATGTCCTTTTCTACAAGCATGATCACTCAAAGATTTCAGTCAAAGATTTCAGGCATGCACGATCCTTTTAGCTTGATCACTACAGACACGATCCCTCTATACATGTTCAATCCAATGTTATCCCTGCTATGCATTCCTTTAACGTGATATGCAGTGCATAAGGCCTCAAATGTCGGATTTTGATTTCGTTTCGGCAAGCCCAGAAAAGGAATTTCGGTGGAATTTCGGTGAAATGGCCGGAAATTGCGGAATTGTTGTTTAATCAATAAAAGAGATAGAAATATAAGTTTTTTAGTTATAATAAGATGTTATAATGATAAGTGCCTTAAATAATGGTCTCGGTCACCATATCGATGACCGTCCAGAGTGAAATTTCAGTACATAAAATTAAATTTTGGCATTCAATTTTTCTGTCAATTCTCAAAAGAACAATAGTACTTTTATTATAGAGAATGCATAGATAATTTTAAAATTGAAATATTAAATGTCATAATACAAGTTTACCAAGATCACATGATACACCAATCACATAATATGTCTGCACACTAACTACTAAGTTACTAGTAATACATTCTTATTTGGGATGAGAATGAGATTAGATTGAACCACAAATTTCTTTGTGGATCCATGTACTCATTCTGATTCCTTCCTTGGTCGAATGGATGGAGCTAGACATTAGTTGAATGGATTCATTCTGGCTAAATGCATTGGGCTGCTAGATAATAAGTAATAATTTGTATCTAGATTATAATCTCGGGTTAAATAATAAGGTACTCCATGCTAATAAGAATTTCTATGCTGATTAAATAGACTCCCAGATAACAGTAGGCAGAATAATTCTTTCCTTATAAATGACCCATGTAACACTGTCAATACTTGTTTGGCCTTTTTATTCAATATGCATGGAATTTACACCAATGGTCAAGAGACAATTAGAATAACATTGGTTTATTAGCATGTGCTGGTCATGAGATGTCCAACAAACTGGCAGTTTTTTAATGCAAAGATAAGAGGATGGTTATATGAAGTTAGCAGTCAAATGTAAAAACCATATTTGGTTCTCCAAGATAGCCTAGCCAAATATAACAAGATGGTTATATAAATATTTTGAACTCTGAAGATTTTGAAGTTAGCATTCAAAGATGAAAAAAAATATTTGGCATCTCCAAGTATGTTAAAAAAAGATGTGTTATGGAAAAAAAGATGGTAAAAATCCCGCCTTTCTTGGAATTTACAAACTTTGCTCTCCAAGACTTAAGTTGGATTGTAAACTTGTGAGATTGAATGAGAACGTATACATTATATTTATAAGGTTTAAAGAGGACCCCTAATGATCTTATTTTATTACAATGGTAGTTGGAATAATGGCCTATAGTGCAATGGTGGTTGAAATAGTGACTTAAAATTTCATTTAGTGGCCAAATAGTGCCCCATGAATATCAATTAGTGGCCTAGGCATGACATATAGTGACCTAAAACAATTTCAATCGAAAATGAACCGAAATTTCTTTCATTTCCACCTAAATCTGGGAAATCTGTGAACAAAATGGATCGAAATGACTGAAATTCGGTCGAAATTTCGGCCGAAATCCTGGAAAGCGACATTATATATGGTTTCTGAAGGATATGGGATAATCCTCAAGCACATCACGGAAGCGTGAGCGTCGTATCGAATACGATGAGGAACGACTAGTCGGACTAGTTGTTCTATGTAGCGGAAATTAAATTTTTTTTTCATGCGACGAAACCACATGATCCAAGAACACTTCTCGAATCGTTTCGTCTAAACCACAAACAAGTAATAGGATTACCCCTTGAAGTGTGGTTGCGATCGAGTCTCTAAATGGAGAGACCTCCTGTCTCAAGTCCAATCCGACGGAGGAGACGCTTGCGAGCGCGGGGATGAATCGCATGCTTTTCACAATCCATGTTGATGATCCAAGCGGCAGATCTCCTGATCTCGACATACGAGATCCGACATCTTCTTCACGAGCGTCTTCACGAGCGAGACGCACCGAAGGAGACGGAGATCCACGAGCAAACGATCGGGCATCATAACGACGACGCTGTGGAGATGGAGACTCTCTCTAGGGCATCCATGGTGGATGGCCATGAGAGAGGATGAGAGAGGGCTGACGTGTAGAGAGAAAGAGAGAGAGACTTATGTTCTCATTGTGTGTAGAGAAGAGCAAAGGGGTGCCCTTCTATTTATAATATTTTGGGATCTATGGATCTCAATCCATGGGCAACACAAATCCAATGGCTCTCATTGATTTGTGTTTCTTTTAATGGCTAAGATTTGTGTTGGTAAAAACCAACAATAATTAATTTAATTGTGATTAAATATATATTGATAAATCAACATAATTCAATCCTTAAATTAAATCAACTAACATTGGATATAATGGAAAGGAGAATCTCTCCTTCCATATAGGAGGGGTGGACGGCCACCCTTTCCTTGTAGGAATTGGTGGCCGTCCCTTCTCCTAATAGGAAGGGGAGATTTCTATGCAATCTCCAAGATTGCATATATCTCCAATATTTACAACAACAATTGTTGTAAATTATTCTACAAAATAATTTATAATTATTTTGTAAATATTGCAATCTTGCCATTGCAAAATTGTGAATCAGTTTCGCAACCCAAAATAAAATGTGAATTACATTTTCAATTTATGTCCAATATGAATCCAATTCACATCAACATTTAATTAACAAATGTAAATTACAAATAGCTCTCTCTTATATATTATAAATCACATTTATAATATATATGATTAATATGGATATTTCTATCTACATTAATCAGGATATTCATATCCATGATAATTAAATCACATTTAATCATCTTGGATCGCTTTTCTCTTGTGCCCAAATAATATAAATCACATTCATATTATTTATATCTTTGATAATCAAATCACATTTAATTATCTAAGATAACTCTCTTTATAATATGAATCGAATTCATATTAATCATGATAATTAAATCACATTTAATTATCCATTTTCTCAATGCTCGGATACTTATATCAATAATGAAATTATTCTGAACTCTTTCAAAGATAATGCGCTTTCTTCGTGAATACTTGGAGATAAGGACATGGCGATTGTATTGTTCCTCGTATAGTGACTTGGATATTGAGATAATATCTCAAATCCAGATCTCGGGCCTCCCATAGATGCTTGATAAAATCAAGACCACAAATCTAATCTTCTCATTAAATCTGAATCATATTCAGATCAATGTCCAACATTTGGACTAAGATCAGATTACTTCTCTACTGAGAGGAGTCACTAAAATCCAGACCCGTTTCGTCACTCCCTAGGAATGTAAGCGTCATGGTTATACAATCGTTTATGATCACATCACCCTCATGTATTCCTAATACCTGTACATCCTGCATACTGGAAGAATCAGAATAAACCTGAAGTATAAGATCAATTTTACACTGTCTACTTCAGAGTTTTATCATTACGTTTCTCATTCGATCATTGGGAGTCGGTATCGATCATATACTTTCCAAAAGCATATATCATACCTAGGTCTTGATCATATACTTTCAAAAGTATATATCAAACCTACAAATTCAGTCAAGCTTCCAAAGCGAGACGATCGTGCACGAAATTTGATTCTTCCCATTATCTCATGAGTGAGCTCATGTCTTCCAGTTCAGTAATGAACCTGTATGATCCCTTTGAGAGATCGTATTACTCATATGCCCTTATATGCACACCAGCGCACATGTGTATAGACCTTGATTAGGTCATCAACCTATTGGTCTGCCAAATGTACATACTTAGACATATAGTAACACATCTGTCTCCGGTCAGATGATGCGTGCCTATATCATGACAGCATACGGTATATGACTTTGGTTATCTCGATCTCGTTAAGTCAACTCTTTGACCTAACTAATCTGACACCTCCGAATCTCTATTCCTATGCAGAGGACCTGCATCAAGAGGTCGGTCAGATATCAGCCTAACTGAGAAAGGATTGCCATCTCCTACTCAGGCTGGAGATCAACTCTTAACAATCATTTGATGGTGCTTGATGAGTCCTCAATCTAACTCTTTAGATGTTCATCCAAACACCAGCCTCTACGATTCAATATTTGAATCAACAGCTGTATGATCATCAAGATGGCCATGGTGCATAACCCTAATTGTACTAAGGGACCTATTATGCAAATTATCTATTCTTCATTTCAGATCAGGGAATGATATTCGCAATAACATTTACTGCATAATGTCTCGCTGTGGGCTCGCATGTCCAACATTTTCGATATCGGTATCGTCACGAAATCGAATTTCGACCGAATTTCGGTCGAAATTCGCCGAAATTTAAGGCCATGGCAGTGCATACTCCAACACCCAAATTCTATGGAGTGATCAATCCGTAGCGCATCTCTCAACAAAAAATAGAAAAATATCTTCATCATAGCAACTATTATTGGACAAGATCTTTGAACTACAACTATGCATCAATTGTTAGTGTTGATATACCTTAAATCCTAACCATCTGATACATTCAGTTTTGTATGGCACTAGTATATAACCATCCTAGGGTTAGAGCTCTTTGTATCCTCTGTATACTTCTTTCTCGATGTAGTGGAAACCAATCGCTATCGTCCTAAGGACGTGGCTCAGTTACGGGTGGACCTTGTAAATCGGTGTCTTCGTGCTTGCGTGATTGATCGTGTTTGTGTGTGCTTCCATGATTTGTGCTAAACTGGTATTAGAGCATTGGGTTCTGTCATGATCACCAAGCAAGATGGCGTTGCATAATCTGAAGATTGAGAAGTTCATAGGGAGGAACGAATTCACTCTATGTCAGATCAAGATGCACACCCTTCTGAAGTAGCAGGGCATCTGGCATCGTTGGACCAGGAACGGATGAAGGCATTCGAATCCTCCAAGTTGATGGTGCAAGAAGAGAAGGTGCATTTGATGATTGTGCTATGTTTGGCGGATGAGATTATCACAGAGGTTGGTGATGAGGATTTCGTAGCTGGTCTATGACTGAGACTCGAAAATTTATAGATGGCAAAGTCTCCGACTAAAAAGTTGTTGAAGCAACGCATGTTTTCTCTCCGCATGCAGGAAGGTACATCTCTTAAAGAATATTTATACCGCTTAAATACATTGTTGATGGATTTAAGAAATGTATATATTAAGATTAAAGATGAGGATGCTGCTTTGATTTTATTGGTTTCTCTTCAGTTATCATCTTCTGGGCGAAAATCTGCCATTTGAATAAGATCTTCTTGTTACTCAAAAGGCCCAATAATGTATGTATATTTAACCTTTTTTTGACAATTATAGGTTCTGGAAGGCAATTCTAATTGATCAATCAAAATCGATTGAAATGCAATTCCTTTTTGATTTTCCTTTAGATTAGATAATCTATCATGAAAGGGAAAAAGGAGTCAAGTCAATTTCTTTTGATTTTCCTCCATTTTCCTCCTCTGCATGTAGAAAAGGAATAAATAATCAAATCTAATTAAGAAAAGCCTCATAAAGTGCTTCTTTTGGAGTTTAACTCCCATTTGTCCATATTTCGAGAAAAAGGATCTCTTGTTTTTCATTCCCATTCCCATAGGAATCAAGACGATGATTCACATTTCGAACATGCATAGTACAACATATATAGGATCACTTCCATCTTGAGTGTGATTTGTGTATTTTATACGATATCCACGATCTCTCTTGATTTGTATTTCAATACGCAACTCAACGGGTTCTGTGAGGTTAGCTATATGTTGTGTAGTGTCAACTATTTCCACAGAAAACAGTGAGGTGATATCTTGAACAGTTACGTGTTTTGGACCTTTGATACAAATGAATGCGTCTCGAACTCCATACAACTCACTTCTCAATACAATTTCTTTCAAATTCATTCCAATTTCATGCACAGATTCTTCCTGGTTCAAAGACAGATAGATATAACAGTTCATTTTTGAGGTTGGTAATTTTTTAAAGAAAGGCATGGCGTACATCAACCTTCCTTTATTGGGCCATTCTATCAAAGATTGGATAAGGGTCTCTTGATGGTCGGCGTGGCAATAGGCTTCTTTTCCATATGAAAATATGCACATCTGACTTTACACCCTAATCCCAAGATGGAATAGAATTTCTCTCAGGATCACTTGACCAGACCGCTGACACTGAAAGGAGCTAGAAGAACGATTTCTTTCTATTATATTCAAGGTAGGATCACCCTTGAGCTTGAGACAAAAGCGAAAGCAGCGGGGAAGACCTCTTGATTCTGAGAATAGGATTCTATTAACTAGTCCATTCTAGTGAAAGAAAGTAAAGAGAACAGGAAAAAAAAGAGAATAGGAGTCAACTCTTCATGCTCATAGATATAGCGCAATAGAGCAATAACAGTAGAATAAGCAACAAAGGAAAGAGAGGAAACATACCCATGCCCAATAACACAAGCAGCTAAGCTTTTTTTCGGAAAAAGCCCCCGAAGGGCATTGTTTCATTACTAGTTGGGATAGTTTAGAATTCCCTCATTCTTTTTTTGGAGAGAGAGACTATTTCACCAATCGAGTGACGGGTATCTGACATATTCATATCTAACGATTTTCCACAAAGTGGTGATGGAACGTATAACTTGTACACATCTTTCCATTTTTCAATTCGATTCGATCCATTCGTTCGTATCCAGAATTATGATATGACATATGGACAATTCCTCAATATCTTATTCATTCGCAACAAAATCTTTTCTTGGTAAAAGAACACATCTTTTTTTGGAGAGAGAGAGACTATTTCACCAATCGAGTGACGGATATCTGGCATATTCATAACTAACGCTTTTTTACAAAGTAGTAATGGAACGTATAACTTGTACAAATCTTTCCATTTTCCAATTCGATTCGTTCCATTTGTTCGTAGGGCTATTTACTCGATCACACAGGAGAAAGATTCCTCACTCGCACCAGGGGACTTGTTAATGCCTGAGACTTGGGTCGAAGCCTAATCTCCCTACCTTGCTTGCATAACACGTCGGTAGCTTGGCATTCTCACTCTGATGCTGGGATTTGATGCTTTGACTTTCGAGGGTGAGAATGATGCAACTATATATCTCAAGGGTGACAATACAGGCGTCAGAAGACCACAGAGATAGAACCCTGCCTTTGTCCTCTCCCTTCCAACCTTCTGAGAGCTACTACCCACGCGAGAGCGGGAAAGAGTCTCAAGCTGCCACTCATCCTTATCTTTCTCTTTGGCCACCCCCCAGTGTCATATATAGTAGGGGATTTGTAGCATCTTCCCAATATCTTATTAAAAAACTTCAACAAGGGGAAAGAATCTAGTTCCTCATAGACATCAGAGGGTGAATGAGGACAGAGCAGACCACGATTTCAGGATTCAAGCTGACGTTAATATTAATAGTTTGGGGGTAGAAGATGTGCTTGCTTCCTCCCAACGCTATCCTTGCAGTACGAATCCCCATTGGACACGTCGAAAGCCGATGTCGAGAGCCTTAAGGGTATTTGATGAGCGTGGAATCCACCTCTTTAATAATCGATAATTGTAGTATAGGAGGCGAAAAACGGTCGATCAAAAACTACATCTTTGAATGTTGTGGAATATTTATACTTGGCATGTTGTGGAATATTTATACTTGGCAAGTCTACCAAGGTCGAACACATGAAACGATGATTTTTAGTTGCATGGTTTCACACTAAATTAAATAATTAATTAAATTGCTAAGTCAATTTCTGTGTCGAAAATAAATGAAAAGAAATGTGATGCAATGATGAAGATGCAAGAAATAAAAAGAGAGAATATAGCACTGGATCTGTGAATTATAAGATTCAATCCTCAAACAAATTTATCAATTAATCCGCGAAAGATAATCACAGATCGAAAGAGATCATTACGAATAAGATATTTTCAATTAACCCTAAAATGCAAGCAAGAAGATTATGAGATCAAATCATATTCCTACACAAATTAACTCCTAAAAAATATGACCAATAATTCTCTTTCCTCGGATGAGTCCCTTGTACTTATTAAATTCTTCAATAATATAATGAATAATCCCGAGAGAAGTATTCAATTTAAAATCCCCAGCCGAATCCCTACAAAAGACACTGTTAATTTCCCCAAAATATGCGCAAAAACGTCATAAATCAGCTTGTATTTGTCGACAGAGATCCTCAAATATTAATTCCTAATAAATAGCCTCAGATCTGTCCACAAATTATGTAAAGTGATAGAGCATGAAACAAGCTTTGAACTGAAATCGGAGTTCGTATGAAAAAGTCATGATAAATTGAAATTGCAGGGGGCTCCGTTTCCGTTTTTGGCTGGATGACTGGACGGGGGATGGGGCCCTGGCCTCCCGCTTCCCTCGGTTGGTGGCGTTGGCCGTTGATAGGGGTGCGCGGGTGGCGGAGGTCGTCGATGCTGGGACGTGGGCGTCGAGGTTCCTTGCAGATCTCTCGGATCAGAGGTTGGAGGAGTTTTTGAGGATGTTGTCTGAGATTCCCCCTGCGAGGGAGCTGTCGGGAGACCCGGACCGTTTTGAGTGGACTGGTGGTAGGTTCTCAGTGAAGGCGGCCTATCGGAAGGTTACTGCGGCTTTGGTGGAGCATGATGAAGAGCTGTGTGCTGACGTGAAGATGATTTGGGCAGCTAAGATTCCTACGCGGGTTAAGGTCTTCCTTTGGTGTATGAGGAGAGGTCGTATTTGTGACAAAGTGAGAAGAGGCAGACTGCTGGGTGGGACGGATCTAAAGTGCGACAGATGCGAGGACGAGTTGGAGGATGTGGACCACATCTTCTTTGGTTGCAGGTCTTCCGCAGAAGTTTGGGAGTCTTTGGGGCTCACGTGGGTCCGGGCCTTTGATGCTGATTAGTTTTGGCAGTCGATTCGTCGGGTCGGCCATGGGTCTTCCGATGATGTCTCCAAGCATTTTGCCGCACTGTGGGCTATTTGGCTTGGTAGGAATGATACAATCTTCAAGGGGCAGCGGTTTTACTCTGAGAATGTTGTGGCCCACTGTAATGTTTTGTACAATTTCTGGTTATCAAACTGATGTACATATACTTTATTAATGAATGCTTTGGTGTGGTGACTCCCGCCTTGGGAGGGCTCCCCCGTGCTTTTACTCAAAAAAAATTTGAAATTGCAGGGACTAAAATGCAGTAAAAGATAAAGTTTTTATCTCAAAGGAGTCCCTGGAGGGACGTATCTGTAATTCAAGAAAATCGGAAGGGTGCCTCAACAATTTACCCAAGGAGCAACGTGTGGGGCACGTAACCAGGGGTCTTTTGCAAATTCAGGAACTCTTGGGGGCACTTCTGTAATTTCCAAGGTTTCACATGCAGGGCACGCGATACTTCTGGTGGGGACCCTTTTCGTAATTAGCTTAACTTACGGGGGTGTTCTTGCAATTTGCCGCCCAAAACGCGTGCTGCACATGTGCTTAGCAGGTTCGGAGGTGGAGACGGAGGCTCGAGCACAGGTTCGAGGGCCCGAGGCAGAGGCGTGACCGAGGCTGAGGCTCGTATGTCCGAGCCTATTCGTGGCAGCGAGTGGAGGTCCTGGAGGCCCGAGCCTCGAGGCTAGGGCCGAGGTTCGGGAGAGAATGCGTGGCACGCGTTCGTCCGTATGATCAAGGGCAATCCCTTGATCTAACGGCTGTGGAGTCGGGCGGAGGGCCTCTGCTATGGTGCGGAGAGCGGCAGAGGTGAGCGAAGCGGCGGAGGGGCATTACTGTCGCAGGCCCATGCAGCGAGGCGCGGGCGGGGCGGTGTTGCAGGCGACTGGAGATGCGTTTTGGCTGAGGACGACGACGAAGACGAGGTGCGGGGGTCAGCCGAGGGAACAATGGCCCTCGGTTGGAGGTGCAGTGCTGCTGTAACCTACAAGTAAGCAGGAGAAGCACAAAATGGGAAGGGGAGGATCTCTGGATGCGAGGATGCAGCGGATCGGAGCGGAGCTCCGACCTTTGCAAGGTCGGAGAGGGTAAGTCTAAAGGTTGAGGGAGCAGAGATATGATCGAAGAGTCGGAGCTATGGTGTGGAAGATGGGATGGGGAGGTTGTCGGATTGCCTAGGAAGAAGACAATAGCTCCTTGGTCCTTGCTCAAGGGTCTGGTGAGGGGACTTGAGCTCTGCCGCTGGATGGAGCAGCTACTCGACCAGGAGATGGCTGAGGATCTCACCCTTCTTTTCTCGTCTTCGCCGGGGAAGAAGCCCTACGCAGCTGCCACCTACGAGGTTAGCGGCTGGAGAGGAAAGTTTGGAAATGGTGGATGATCGAGTTGCTGGAGGTCGATAGGTCTTTATAGGAGGGGAAAGGGATGACGAAGGTTATGCGCTCGCAACCGTTACTAGGAGGAGTGACGGTGGAGTGAAGGCAGCCGTTTACGGGAGGAGCGGGCGGTGGAATGAAGGCGGGCGGTTACGGGAGGCGAGCGGGCATCACGTGCCGCACACATACTCACGGTGGGAAAGATGACATGTGTGTGGCACATGCAGGGGAGGTGAATGGAGGGTCACGTGCTAGGAACGTAACCTGGGGCTGGAGAGGTGTGAGTGGGGTGCCACGTGGCACGCCCAGGAGCGGTCACATGTCACCCAAAAAAATTCAAAATAAAAAGATGAAAAATTAGAAATGAACTAGAAGGAGACTTCGAATCGAAAAATTTCCTTCACGAAAGTTGTTCGTCTCGACGAGATCTACAACTTTCATGAAGGACCCGGGAGCAAAAGAGGCCATCTGTGCGAAGTTGTATTTTTTGGTGGTCTCCAAGTGTATAGATAACCGATTTTTTGGAGTTTTGTACTTTTTTGGTGGTTTTTAAAGAGGATAAAATTATAGAAAAAATACTATAAAATACAAGAAAATTAATTACATACTAATCTATTTTTTGGATTTTTAGTAAATAAGAAAATAGGGGAATAAAATAGAAGTACGGAACATGCAAATTTTGTACAGACTCATAACAGACACTCGGACACAGTCAGTTTCTTTGATTTCAGTCTTGATCAAGATTTGGATTTTTATGCTGCTTAATAAAACTTTCATCAAAGAACACAAATGGAGAAGAAATAAAATTAAAAGGGTTAATTATGTAAATAAAAACTCGGGTCAAAAATAGCAAAAAGATAAAATTCGCAAAAGAGGCCTAAAATCCAACTTTCACATACGAGTTCTGAATTTTACGAAATTTATCTTGTTTTGAAGGTATTTGAAAACAGAGTACTTTAAAAGTGAGTAGACCAAAATCAGACACTGTATGAGGAAGATATGAACGTTTTAGTCCATCAGATGTGGAATTTGGTTTTAGGTTTATTTGACACTGATTTGAGTTAGCATTTTTTGCATTTTTTTATTCAATCTTGTTAGTAATATCTACACAATGGAGGTTGTTTAGGGCCAGTCGGAGTTAGGATGAATTAATTAAAAATATGGGAAGTTAGTGATTTTTAGGCTAATTTACACTTGGATTTTGGATGCAATTATGCATGATGAAATGCGAATATTATTAACACATGTATGAATGCTAATGATGTTATATTAATGATTAAATACAAATGAATTATGGGGAACAGAGCCTAATTGACCAATTTTAGCATGATGAATACGAGATTCATCAGTATTAGGACTAAGGGCCTCTCCCCTATATATAAGCTTCAGGTCTAGTAGTCTTCGGCTCGTACCTTCGCCAGCTAAGATGTAAGCCGCCGCTTCCACTTTCTGTCTGCTTTAGCCGATTGCGGAAACAAGACAAGCAGACTAGCAATTTCTCGTCGTGATGAAACTTTTCCATTTCAGATATCCAAGAAAATAGCTTTGCAAGGTTTTGCCGATAACATTTTTCCATTTCTGATCACAACTCCCGAGGGAAAATAGCTTTGCAAGGTTTTGCCACTGGCGAGCAACTACTTTTGCATTTTTTATCACTGCTACACGCTCTCCTCGTTCATTTCTGGCATACTTGAATACAACCTAGCCTCTCCCTTCAGGAGATGAAGTGATTGATGATGCAACAAAGAGAAAGATGCTGAAGATAGGAGTTTTTTTAGTTATAGTTTCTGGATCCTCTCATGAAGACAACTATCTCCCGGAATAGAGCGAAGGTCTATATTATATATGGGGGGGGATGACCGAGTAGGACGAGAAATTGGGATCTGAGGGAAGGTAGCTGCTATGGAAGAGACTGAGGCCCCTGAAAATCTGTAGTCTAGTGAGACTTCTGAAAGCCTAGAGCGAGTCAAGGAAGTGGACAGGACAATCTATGACAGACATCGATCCTTGCTCGAGATCCGTAGACCATGGGAAGAGCGAAAGCAGCCAAGAAGATCAGGGTCGAAGGTCTGGTAGTTGCTGAGCCGATAGTCGATGATGATGAGCCAAATGGGTAGTCACATACTTTCTGAGCCGTTTCACTGCTAGATATTCGGGGGTGCGAGCCCTCGAATACACACGAGAAGTTGGTTCAATCATTTATTGTAGGAAAAGATCGATAACCCTAGAGGAAGTTCACAAGTCTGTACACGCGTGAACTTCAACAAATGGCCATGTCCCTGATGGTCTGAGACACGACTCAGACACCAAATATCAAGATAGATCAACTCAAAAATACTATGACTACTACAACTTTGACGACCATGAAAAGTAGACCGATGGTGCTTCCCAAGCTGGCAAGCCTCGCACTGGAAGGTAGAGCGATGAGAAATCTAGGGAAGGATGTGACACAACTTCTACAAAGGAAGATGACGAAACCAGAGGTGCCACACATAATGAGAGATTATTCTAGTATTAAGAGAAGAAGCGCCGACATATGGGAACTGGATCAGTCTATAGAGACCTCCTTGCTCACAGCAAGATCCTATCACCCTGTCCGTAAGAATGTCCTGAAACACAAGGGAAGATGGATCAAATATGTCATGACAATGTAAGTCTTTGGTGATTTGATCAATATACAATAAATTCATAGAAAAATCAGAAGCATAAAAAACATTCTCTAGACATATTACCGAAGTCAACTGCACCCCCTGTCCAGTAATGAGAGAGTGGGTCCCATCTGATATGACTACAGATCTTCTTGGCTGAATTGATCTGTATGCAGTAAACTGTCCTCTATTACCACAGAGATGATGTGAAGCTCATGAGTCCATAATCCATTATGACAAATTTGTTTTGTTACATCTAGTAAAAGCATATATAGTACCTGATGTGGTAGCAGATGCTGACGCAACTACCTCTAAAGATCCTGAAGGAGCAATAGACAACCCAAATACATGCATAATCTCTCTCAGTCGTGCCACAAGCTCATCGAATCTCTTTTCTGATGCAGGAGGAACACCAAGTGGCGGAGTCTGCTATGCAATCTGAGTTGAAGCCGGAAAACCATGCTTGGAGTAGCATGTATCCTCAGAATGACCTGGCCTGTGGCAGTAAGTGCATAGCTGACGGGGTTGATTACCCCCTCCCCGCCACGGGTACCACGCCCACTGTACTGTGTAGAACTCCCTCTACCACGAGATGCAACCATAGCCGAGGTGGTCAGAGACTGCTGAGTAGCACTACCAGATACAATAAAGAGCCTACTCAATCTGCAATGTGCCTCCTCCATTGGAGGTACAGTAGCGTTAGTAAGGATCTGTGATCGAGCTGCATCATATTCATGATCAAGAGCTGCTAGAAAGGCTCCAGTCATCACCGAATCTCTGTAATCCTTGAGCTGTTCTGACGAAGCAGTTAAGGTATGAAGCCATGAAGCTTCTCAAACATACCCCTGAGAGAAGTGTAAAGGGTATGAAGAGGACGCCCGTTCTGCTTGGATGTGAAGATATCATGTTGATTCTTCGCCTGGGAGTAGGTAGCAGCGAGAATGTCCTACATCGCCTTTGCTGTGAGCTGACTTGGAATATGAATGGCTATCTCTTCGGACACCATCCCAGATAGCCAGACACACGCATATGTATCATCTACCTCCCACAGGGCATTAACCTCAATTTTATTACTTGGCTCATCCTGCGTGAGAATGTGCTTCTTGCCGTTGTACCGCATCAGGATCATGAATTGCACAACTCATCGTTCATAATTAGCCCCATCCATCTTGACAATGGGTGCTGGACCTTTGAAGGTACCCAAGGATGGGACATCGACTTTGGAGTCGACCCTATTATCTGACATGATGACAACTTCTACTAAGACTGGGGCTATAGACAAGAAAGAATGTGTCTACATGGGCATACAAGAAGATGGTTGTAGGTGTAGACTCATACCACAACCTCTTCCATCCGTTAGAAGTTTCTTCGAGTAACTAGGGTGATTTTAGATGATCAAACCACACCTTAAAAATCTAAAATCAGACTGAACAGTGAATCAAATTGCCTTTTGGGAGCGATTTTCTGACCTCAACGTATATCGAAAAGAACCTCTAGGGCGCCACAAGAACCGAGACCACACGAGAGGGAGGAAAACTCCCTTCATGTGACGGAGGTGGCGCTAGGCGTCTACTGTTGCTGCTGTTCAGCACACCATTGGCGGTGACGGCAACCTACCGTTGTTGCTGCTGGACACAAGGGGTAGCAGTGGCAGTGGCCTTTGGCTGTTGTGACTGTTGCCTAACAGAAGGGGGCAACAATGATGGCGGCCTTCGGTTACTGCTACTGTTGTTGAAACAAGCATGTGACACGTCCCCATCACTCTGATACCATGTGGAAAGGGAAAAAATAGAATCGATACCTTTCATTGTGACCCTAGGACTCTCTTATATAGGTGAAAAACCGTATGAGAAAATTACGTAAAGTAGATCGAGAATTAAGAAATATGAATAGAGTACAAATAAGAACAATTATCTCAACATATATCAACTTATTGCAGCTCGAATTGCATGCGTACGAGTAGCTTGGTGTGTTTGTTTGATAGATGGTACGCTGTGAGTACGGAACAACTCTCTGTGTATCAGATCTTGAGTGTAGTGGCAGTCAACTTCCACATGTTTGGTGCGTTCATGGAACATGATGTTGTTGGCTATATGCATTGCCGCATAATTGTCACATCTGAGTTCCATGGTATTACTGGGAGAGATATGAAAATCTATGAGTACATATCGAATCCACACTAGTTCTGCAGCAGCCTGAACCATGGCTCGGTATTCACTCTCAACACTTGAGCAGGACACTATTACTTGTTTCTTGCTCCTCCAAGTGACCAGGTTACTTTCTAAGTAAATGTAGAAACCTGTAATGAATTTTCTGTCTATCATGCATCCTCCATAGTTTGCATATGAATAGGCCATAAGGTCAAATTTGTCATCTTTGGCAAAGAGTAGGCCTTTCCCAGGAGAAGACTTGATATACCTTAGAACCATCATGCATGCATCGAAGTGAGCTGAAGTAGGAGAGTTCGTAAATTGGCATAGTTTCCCGACGGTCATGGATATGTCTAGTCGAGTGATGGTAAGATAGAGTAATTTGCCCACTAGATGCCTATAACGGCCAGTGTCTTCAATCTCTCCTAACTTGTAGATATGTCCCTTTGGATCCATGGGTATCTGTGCCGTGCGGGGTTTGATCTTAGTATCCCTGTTTCTTGAAGCAGATCAGTTGACTACTTTTGTTGTGACATGATTAAACCTCTCTTGGACCTAGCAATTTGCATTCCTTAGAGAGTATTATAGCGGCCATAACTCTTTGATCATAAATTGCTCTGTTAGTTGCTTCTTAACTTCCAAAGCACCATTCGAGTCATCTCCTACGAGGATGATATCATCTAAATAGAAAAGCTTTAGTAATGATGAGATCCAGATTCTCTAATACTTTTGACAATTTCTGAAACCAAGAGCGAGGGCTCTATTTGAGTTCATAAATGACCTTACTTAAAAAGCACACCTACTGACACTCCCCTTGAGCCTCAAAGGTTGGAGGTTGCTGCATCTACACTACAACAACCATGAGAATTCTTATGGTGGTTAGGCGAGCCATCGGAGAGAGTGTTAAAGAAGTCAACACCATATGTCTGGGTGGAACCCTTGCTCTTAGTTGTGTCTTGTAACGAGAAACTGAGCCATCTGTATTGTACTTGACTATTAAAATCCATTTTGACCCCACTATCCTGACGTTGTCAGGTGGGTCTACAAGAGACCAGGAGTTGACTGAGATCAATGCATTCATCTCTTCCTCCATTGCTTAGCACCGTTTAGACTCTCGAAGGGCCTCGATATGCGAATGAGGGATAACTGTATCAGAGATCGCCTCTGCGAATTGTTTGTAAGGCGAGTTGATAGCGCCTAGACTACGACCAAAGGTGGGTAGCGACCATCTTTTCAGATTCTGGCGCGATGACTGGACTGGGGAGGGCACTCTGGAGGGCACAAGGCTGTATGCTTTGACGGCATCGGAGAGTCCGCTTTCGCAGGTGGCGGAAGCAGGATTGCGATCGCCGACTTTCCTGACGGACCTCTCAGACCAACGCATGGAGGATTATCTCAGGTTGCAGGCTGAGATCCCACTATATGGGGAGTTTTCGTTGGACAGAGATCATTTTGTATGGGAGGGCATGAAGTTCTCCGTGAAGAAAGCCTATAAGGATTTGAGATAGATTGCAGATTAGCAGGATGTGGAGCTATGCTGGGACATGAGGGTAGTTCGGGCGTCAAAGATACCGTGCAGAATCAAGATTTTACTTTGGTGCTTGAGAAGGGGTCGCTTGTGTGATAAAGCAAGGATGGGGAGGTTGTTGGGGGTGACGGACACACAATGCGACATGTGCGAGGGGATGGAGTAGGATACTGAGCACTTGTTCTTCAAGTGTACAGCATCTGAACAGGTCTAGAGGGTGGTTGGGATACCTTGGGTCACGAGCGATGAGGCAACGGAGTTCTGGAGATCAATTCGGGCGACATGCACCAACTCAACTGATGATTGTTCAAAGCCTTTTGCTGTTCTGTGAGCCATTTGAATTGGACGAAACGATTTGATCTTCAACAACCAGAGGTTTTACTACAAAAATGTAGCATCTCACTGTAATGCGCTTTATCATTTCTGGGTCTCACGATAATGCTCTCTAAACTCTTTTTGATGAAAATTCCTTTGTGGTGACTCCCACAATGGGGAATCACCCTCTTTACAACATAAAAAAGAGGAGCCAAGTCCAGAAAAATACACTATTGCAGAGATATAATATTATACTGTATCGAGAAGGACATTGTCTTGTCCCCTTCCTTAGAGCAATGTGCTGATCAACTTCAGCATCTATGGAGCCGTTGGCAATACCTGTGTATCAAGAAGGACATTGTCTTGTCCCCTTCCTTAGAGCAATGTGCTATTCATTGGATATAGCACGACTATTAGCTTGTAAAGACTTAGTTGAAGGACATACATGAGGAGATGTATCCCTATGCAGTAGTCTTGTAAAAATCATTCTGCGGAATAGCGACATGAAGTGGAGTAGTATAGGTGGGTGATGGAAGAACATGAGTACTGAACCTAGAGAAGTACATAAGAGACTCAAGAAAGTGACATCTGCACTAATGTAGTGCTTTCTGGAGCGAGGGTCGTAGTATCTATACCCTTTCTGATTCCTAACATATCCTAGGACAACACATTTTACCACTCTGGCCTCAGGTTTATCCCTTTCAGGACCACGAATATGAATAAAGGCTACGCACCCGAATGCCTTGGGAGGAACATGAAGCACAACATTTCCTGGCCAGAGAACCTTAATAGGAACCTTCTCATCAATGGTGGTGGAAGGCATTCGGTTTATAAGATATGTAGCAGTAAGGATAATGCCACACCAATAAATAGAGGGAACATGATTCTCCATTAAGAGGGTATGCGCAATGTCAAGGATATGTCGCTGCTTGCGCTCAGCCACTCCATTCTGTTGAGAAGTGTGAGAGCAAGTAGTCTGGTGTAAAATCTCATTTGCGGAGAAGAATGACCGCAAACATAAGAGAGAAACTCCCTATCATTATTAGACCTGAGAGTCTTGATAGTTGTACTGAATCGATTATTTATCTCATTTATAAAGAGAATAATAATGAAGCAGACATCATGCTTGTTTTTCAGTAAAAATGTCCATTACACATGAGAAAAATCATCTACAATGACCAAACATATTTGTTTTCCAGACAATCAGGATATCAACTATGTCCACAAATGACAGGATGAATAAGCTAAAAAGACTAACACATTGGATATTCCCAGATGGTGGAAGGAATTCTTATTATGCTTTCCCCAATTGGCATGCCTCACACTCTAGGCAGACAGTGGGAGGATGTTAAGGAAGAACATGACGAAGCTTTTGTAGAGACGGGTGACCCAAAGTTTGTGTTAGAGAGCACCAAAGGATACTGAAAAAGAAGTCCCAGTGTAAGCTGCAGTTTCAGATGTCTGCACAAGATGGTAGACACCCCCTTCTTCACGGCCCACACCAATCGACCTCCTAGTTAATTTATCCTGAAAACACAAGAAATCCCATCAAATATCGCTCGACAATTGAGCTCCTTGTAAATCTGACTAACATAAAGTAGGTTAATGGAAAATTCTCGAACAAGTAGAATATCATTGAGAAACATGATGTTCAGAGTAAGGTGAACATCTCATGTTCACTTTATAGGAGAAAATCTGCCATTAGCAACTTGAATAGTTCACCTGGATGGAACATTGTGCATATGACGTAGGAGGGTATCTGTTCCCCACGAAGTTGAGTGGTGACACCTATATCAATCAACCACTTTATTTTCGCAAATTTATTTGCGGAAGAAACAAAGATACCTGTACGAGCGACTACTGCAATCTCTAGAATAGAACTCTGGTGGGAGTCGGAAGATTTGCTCAGGTGGAGCTTGTTCAAGTGCTGCATCAAATCTTCGAAGTCCCTCCGAGGAAGTTTGACAGGCGGTGATACATATCCCTCAGTAGCAATTCAAGCAAAGGGACCCGAGTAACCCGATTCGGTGTAACATGCAGCTCCTTTGTGCCCATACTTGTGACAGTAGGTACACTGAATGGTGCCACGTCCTTGTCTTTTACCGAAACGATCGCGACCATGACCTCGAAATGAACCACGACCTCCTTGCTCGGATGGCGCAACCACTGTAGAGATCTATCCCTGAACCTCCATAGGAGTGCCAATAATAGGGACAATAAGGTGACCGAGGGTAATGTAGGCCTCATCAATAGTGGGAAGAACCGCATTGGTGATCATCTGGTCGCGAGCTGTAACGTAGCATGGATCAAGTCCAGCTAGAAATGCTATGAAGCCATATACTAGCGATGTTGCTTCTGTGTAGGGCTGGTGCACCCAGGAACGCATGCATTATAACGTTCAAACAAGGATTTTAAGAGAGAAAAGTACTCAGCTAGCAGACGTCCTGCTTGCTTCATATTCATCATGTCGAAATACGTCTGATACATTCTACTTGAATTCTTCTCCTGGTCATATTTGACTTGCATGGAAGTCAACATGTCATTTGCGATTGTAGAGATAGATATTATTATGCTATGTACCTGTTCGTTATTTCTTTGTTTCCTCTGTACTACTTTGTACTTTACCCTTAAGGTTTCTCCCTATATAAGAGAGCCTAGGGTTTCTCTGAATAATTAATCTCAGTTTTTCTCCTAACATGGTATCAGAGCCCAAGCCCTAGGGCTCTCCACCTCCCGCCGCCCACCCCCACCCGCCGCCCACCCTCTTCTCGCCACCACTGCCAACCCAGCGCCGCCCGCCACCGCCGCCTCTCTCGGCCCCTCCGCCACCAGCCCCTCTCGGCCCTTCCGGTCCCACCGGCCCCTCTCGCCCCTCTCGGCACCGCCGGCCCCCCCAGCCCCACCCAGCGGGCTCCTCTCGCTGCCGGCTCCAAGTCTTGCCGGTCCCCCTCCCGACGTGGTTGATCCTGTTGCTCATTTGCTCTAGCGGCACCGCTAGGGCGGTTTTCCTAGTGCCTTGAGCCTAGCCGTCCTTTCCTCAAGGTGTATGGGTTTGGGTGCGTAACGTCTACATACGCACTCGAATCCTATGCAGTTTGTGTAGACATCTGTCACTTTGTCTACAAACCCTAGTTCTTCTCCAGCGGCGATATGTCAGAATCGAAGGTTGATATGCCCTCCATAGGCGCATTCAAAGGTCCTGCGCCAATAGTCAAGATGGACGGGTCGAATTATGAGCTCTGGGCGATGCAGTTCATGAGCCTCATGAAGTCGAATGGTAAGAAGCACATTCTTACCGAGGATGAGCCAGTAGAGAAGACAGGGATATATGCCTCGTGGGAGGCTGATGACTCCTATGCAAAGGTCTGGTTGTCAGGTACATTGACGATGGAGATTGCCAACGATGTTCTCCATCAGCCCACTGCCAAGGCGATGTGGGATATCCTAGCTGCTACATATTCGCAGGTGCGAAATGAGACCAAGATGTTACAGCTTCAGCATGACATATTCACGATGAAGCAGAACGGCATACCTCTTCACTCCTTATACACATCTCTGAGGGGGATGTTTGAGAAGTTATACAATACTATCCCACTCACAGCGACTCCTGAACAATAAAAGACATTTCGGAATGCCACCATGGTGGGCGTCCTACTTGCGGCTCTTGATCCTGAATATGACGCCGCCCGTTCGCAGATCTTAGCCGACGCAGTTATTCCTCCAGTGGAGGATGTTTACAAGAGGCTCGCGTCGGCAGCCCTGACTTCCCGCACCTGACACCAGAAAGCAGGAAAGAGAGAGGAACTCAGTCGCCTTACAATTTCTTCCAGTTCTTCTACTCCACCCCCATCGGCGATGGCAATTTCGCGTGGGAGAGGTGGTCCGTCTTCTGGTCGTGGACGTGGACGTGGATCCCAGGGCAGGGGTGGTCGCTTTACTCAGCCATGTTCCTACTGTCACCGCACAGGACATTCGGAGGAGACATGCTATTCTAAGCATGGGTTCCCAGCATCGACACGTGTAGCAGAGCACTCTCAGCCCCAGTTGGCATCTACTGCAAACAACCGTTTTGAGGAACTTGTGGCACGTCTCCGCAATATTATGCCACAATCATCTGGTGATTCTTCTGGTGGACCTTCAGATGTTGCCTCTACAGGCTCCGCCAGTTCATCTGTTGCTGCTAGTACCTCAGGTAGATCTATTGCATTTATACCGTCTCATGATATCTCCGATTGGATTATAGATTCGGGTGCCACACATCATCTCTGCCGAGATCGAGATAGACTTGAGTCCTACAGGGACATTCCTCACGGCCGCTCAGTGCAGATCGCAGATGGTACTCATTCCCCCCTTGTTGGACAGGGGGAGGTCTTCTTATCCTCTACTATGCAGCTACAGAATGTCCTACATGCTCCTGAGTTCTCGATGAATCTGCTATCTATTAGTCAGATTACAAAGGATTTGCATTGTCGTGCTATATTTGACCCGTCTTCTCTTATTTTTCAGGACATACTAATGAGCAGGGTGATTGGCTGTGGCTCTGAGCAGAATGATCTATATCGGCTGGTTCGGAATTCTTATGCGGGCATCTCCTCTCATTCGGCCGGACCAGTTTCTCCGTACATCTGGCATCTCCGTTTTGGTCACCTCACGCTCCAGAAAATGCGCCATCTTCTACCTCAGATCTCTCCCAGTTCGTCCTTTCGCTATGAAGCATGTCAGTTGGGAAAGCATCATCGGTCGAGCTTTCTTAGTCGTCAGACTCAGAGCAGTAGCTCCCCGTTCGAGTTGTTTCATATAGATATATGGGGTCCAAGTCGTGTACCCGATCATCAGGGGCACAAATTTTATCTAGTGTTAGTGGATGATTTCTCTCGTGTATCTTGGGTCTTTCTTTTAAAGAATAAATCTGAAGCAGGAGATGTGATCAAGAATTTGATTAATGAAGTGCAAAATGTGTTCTCTTCTACTGTCAAATATGTTCGTACAGATAATGCCCTAGAATTTTGCACACGGTCCCTCTCTCAAATTCTTTCATCAAAGGGCATTATTCACCAAACCACTTGTGCGTACACATCTCAGCAGAATGGTGTGGCGGAAAGAAAGCATCGCCATCTCCTTGACATTACTCGAACCCTACTGATTCAGAGTTGTGCTCCTATTTCTTTCTGGGGGGATGCTGTTCTTACTGCATGCTATCTGGTCAATCGTAAGCCATCTTCTGTTCTTGGTGAGAAAATACCTCTCTCTATCACTTTTCGTGACAAGGAATTATTCTCACTTACTCCACTTGTCTTTGGCACTGTGGCATTTGTTCATCTTCTGTCTCCTGGACTTGACAAACTCTCTCCTAGAGCTGTCAAGTGTGTCTTTATCGGTTATTCTCGGACTCAGAAGGGCTGTCGGTGTTATGATCCCATAAACAAGAAATACTTCGTTAGTGCTGATGTCACATTCTTTGAGTCTGTTATGTATTTTTCTCCTGCAGGTGACAGACTGGTTCCATCCACTACCAATGATGATGTCTATGTCCCTCCACCTCCTACTTAGAGTTCACCTGAGTCTCCTCCTGTTCCTGCCCCTACATCATCTTCACCACCACCACCTCCACCTCTCTTCTTCCACGACCTCCCATTCCACCTCTACCAAAATTCTATAGCGTCGGTCAGGTCCTGCTCAGGCTACACGTCAGCCACCCATCACGCCTCAGGTATGTTCAGAAGGCATTACTACTGACGGGTCAGATATGGTACATGTGCATGATTCTTCATTGCAGGAGGAAACTACACCATCCAGTACAACATAAGATGATCTTGATATTCCTATTGCTATCCGGAAGCAGAAGCGGATGTGTGCCTCTTATCCCTTTGCTTCACAGGTGTTGTTTCACCGTCTCACTGGAGACTTTCAGAGATTTGCTGCGGCGTTGTCTTCCGTGGATATACCATGGACCTACCAGGAAGCTATGAAGATTGATTGCTGGAGATTGGCTATGGAAGATGAGATGCGTGCATTGCAGTCTCGTGGCACATGGTCTTTGGTTATTGCTCCTCCTGATGCATCTATTGTGAGCTGTAAGTGGGTCTTCACAGTTAAATATCATGCAGATGGCAGTCTAGATCGGTACAAAGCACGCTTGGTCGCACGTGATTTTACACAAACCTATGGCGTGGACTATATGGACACTTTCTCTCCAGTGACTCGACATTCTACCCTTCGCATTCTCTTATCTGTGGCTGTGGTCCGTGACTGGAGTATATCTCAACTGGATGTCAAGAATGCCTTCTTGTATGAAGATCTGCAGGAGGAAATCTACATGCAGCAGCCACCAGGGTTTACTGCTGAGGGGGAGAAGCATATGGTGTGTAGACTTCACAAGGCAATTTCTGGCCTCAAACAGAGTCCAAGAGCGTGGTTCCAGAAGCTTTCTTTCTAATCTTATTGAACAACATGGATTCAAGAGGTCAAATGCAGACCACTCATTGTTTGTTCAGAAGTCATCGGCAAGTACGGTTGTTATCATGGTCTATGTTGATGATATTCTGGTTACAGGAGATGATATTCATGGCATAGAAAGGGCGAAGGCATTCCTAGGCCGTCAGTTCGTTACGAAGGATCTTGGAACCCTAAGATATTTTCTGGGGTTGGAATTTGCCAGGAATGCACAGGGTTTGGTGATGACCCAACGGAAGTACATTACAGACTTCTTGATTGAAACAAGCATGGCTGGATGCAAACCATCAAGTATTCCCATGGATCCAAGCACGAAGTTGTATGATGATGATACTGCTGGAGTGGATAAGAGGAGATATAGAGAAATGGTGGGTAAGCTCCTTTTTATTACCATAACTCGACCTGATATTGCCTTTGCAGTAAGCAGGGTGAGTCAATTTATGGAGCAGCCGAGACAAGTTCATATGGATGCTATACACATGATACTGAGGTATCTGAAGTCTTCTCCAGGTTCAGGGCTGCTGTTTCGAAAGAGCACAGATTTGTCTATCTCGGCATGTGCAGACGCTGATTATGCAAGATGCCCTAAGGATCGAAAATCAACCTCAGGATTCGCAGTGTTTGTTGGAAGCTCTCTAGTTTCTTGGAAAAGCAAGAAACAAACTGTTGTGGTAAGGTCCAGTGCTGAATCCGAATATAGGGCCATGGCGCAAGCCAGCACGGAGATGATGTGGGTTCGATCAATACTAGAGGATTTACATGTAGCCGTACCTCTACCCATGCAGTTTCAGTGTGACAATCAGGCAGCCTTGTTCATTGCCAACAATCTAGCTTTTCATGAAAGAACCAAGCATATAGAAGTTGACTGCCATTACACTAGAGACTTCATCCAGAGAGGGTTGATATCTACAACTCACGTGAGCTTAGGGGATCAGACTGCAGATGTATTCACCAAGCCGTTGCTCAGAGGACCTTTTCAGAGATGTTCATCCAATCTGAGCATGATAGACATCTATGCTCCACCTTGAGGGAAAGTGTAGAGATGGATATTATTATGCTATGTACCTGTTCATTATTTCTTTGTTTCCTCTGGACTACTTTGTACTTTACCCTTAAGGTCTCTCCCTATATAAGAGAGCCTAGGGTTTCTCTGAATAATTAATCTCAGTTTTTCTCCCAACAACGATGTTGTAGTACACAAGTTCATCCACAATCGTGTTAATAACAATGGCCATGATCCATGAACTAACCATTCCATCATCTTCTTCCAAGTGGTTTATTTTCCCTTCTTTTCAACATGCTATGGCTCCATTAGAATATGTTCCTTGTCGTATCCATGTACAATCACAAGAAACATTCAAGACCATTTGGGATAGTTGGTCTCGTCCAAGTTGACGATCGAGCCAAACGAGGGTAGTCGATTGCTCCCTCCATCACATCCCTGGGATGCCACTTCTTACTGGGACATCTCTAACTAAGGTGCCAGGCCCGTTGTTCAAAGATATGAGGACATAAAAAGAACCGATTAGGTCATAGCGAAATCCGTGGAGGTTGTTGGACCAAGGAGAGGTTAGATGGTGGTGGCGGGTATCTACTTGGTGGTAGGTAGAGTGCAGGATACCGAGAAAGAGCCCTATGGCAAAAGAACTGCGGCAAGGGCAGTGACTTGATTTGGGTGGTTTGGATTGGGGGTTGGGATTGGGGCTGGCGATCAAGGTTGGGGCCTGCTGATCGAGGAAGAAGGAAGGGATTAGGGGTTGGGCGATTGGAAATAGGGGCGATGAGCTGATGTTGGGGCCTGAAAATCGGGGTTGGGCGTGGGGAAGGCGCTTGGTAATGACGACGTTGGTGGGGATGGACGATGGGGGGGGGGGGGCACTTTGATACCAAGTTGAAAGTTGTAACCAATACTTTATATTGAGAAAGAGGACCCCCTACCTAGGGTTAGGATTACACATACAACTCCTAGATAGTAGATGCCCGGAACACCCATAGAATTAGGGTTTACAATTCAACTCTCAACAGACCAAGTTGGTCCTCGCCGTAGATAAGGTAGGCGGTGGTAGATTATGACTGGACTTGACATCCCTACCATCAGGTGCTCATACATGCAGCATTTTCCCCTCCCTGTATGACAGCGTGCGTGTGGTTTCATTCAGTTCCTGTGAGGTGTGTAGCTGACCCTGTAGGGGTGCCGTTTCATTGTAATAAGTGCGATGGGACCTTTTTCTTACATCTGAGATTATTTCTGTTTATAGATTCTTTATTCTTGAGGAATTAACATCTTATTTGGGCTGCTGGATCTTTAGGTGACGTCTACGCAGGCTGTTTACTAAGGTCTACAGAGCAGAGCAGGCCCATGCTCGGATGTGTCATGTTCGTAATGCATCTCCGGAATATATTCTGCACCTATTTTTCACATATTCGTTTGCATTTCATTTTCAGAGGAAAGAATTGAAAACAACCACAGAAAAGAACCTGATGGACATTTTCGATTCATATAATCAGCCATGTGCAACTCAGCAGCAGCAGCTAACTTTCAGAGACCCCTTTGTGCCTTTTTTTACAAATCTAAATAGGGTAACGGTTAATTCGCGTGGCATCTTTTGCCGAGGAATACCACACATGTTAGTGGTGATTGGAGAATGTTCTCCATATATGTTAGGTTAACTGCTGGTAATGAGTACTCATTTTATCTTCTCAAGGAAACTCTTAGGCCCTATTATTCCATGACCAATTGGAATCAGATCTGTGCAGCATCAAGACCTGTTGATGTACATAATGCAGAAGCGGTAATCAAGAACAATAACAATGTGAAGATTTACGTGGAATCATACTCCGTAAGAAGCATGATGAGACCATGGGAGAAGATATCTGGGGTTGGATATTGAATTGTGAATCTCAATGAGCATAGGGGGTATGTGGCATCTTATGCAGCCTCAGAGATTGATCAAAGTCCCATGTATAGATGATGTGGGACTATTAGATTTTGGAGCTAAGTTGCCTATGAAAATAAGCGATCCTATCTTCTACCTCCATTAATATCCACCTCTCATATCCAAGCTGAAGATCTATCGTAGCACTTAAGATGAAGGTGATGGCTCTATATTCATTCTGTTACACTTCAAAGTTGCTATACTGCAGCTTTAATTCGATGCATTAAGATTTTCGTTGTATTGAATATAGCTAATTATATGCTTGTGTTCGATCAGATTTTAAAATCATGAAGTGATTTTTTATGATTCGATCTGTCTCAATTCAATGCGTTTTGCTCGCTAAACTCTAGATCAGAAGTGGTTCTCTGTAGATCATATCTCAAATGATCCAATTGAATTTATGTAAATTGCGTCCAAAATGGTTTGAATTGATTTTCTATAAATATACTAGGTTTTGTGCTATATAATTCTGAATGTCCGGTTCAAAATTCGAGAGTGGAGCATTTCAGATGTACAAGTACATGAATCACACCTAAAAATTTGAGGCAAATTAGATATGATTTGATTCAAATGAGACCAATCAGGTAAAATATCACTCGTGATTTTTTTGGTTCAGTTCTCTGAAATTTATCTCAAAACTCCAACCACTGGATTTTAAATCCGAAATCATGATTACATTAAAGCAACGGGTGAATTTTCGTGTCACTGAAACTTCGTGTGAATATTCATATCTAATTTCTAAAACATCTGTGCAAACTCGATTAAAGATGAATCCTATGCATTGATGTTCCTGTTCTGGACATTTTTTGTGTCAGTATTCACATTAATATTCACATATCCTATCGTGAATATTACGTATTTTGCAAGCAAAGTCAACACACTTTATTTATATAAAAGAAAATTGAATTTCATTCGGCAGTTTGTAAGTTTGTCTATGAGGGAAAAGTAATTGGGAAAATGGCAGGAGTGTCCACCTGGTCCTGGAAATTTCGCTTCGCATTCTAAATAGTTTTGGTTTGTAAATTTACAAAAAATGTCCCTAAACTTCTAAATTTTGATTAAATAAGCATTTTAAAGGTAACCATAATTAATAAAAATCTTGTAAAATCATGAAAAATATGTTTAAAGTTCTATATACTTTGAAAATTTCTGGAAAAAGGAAAAATTTACTGGATACCCTTTTACTGTAATTTATTCGTGCTTATATTAATAATGGATGTGTTCATAATAATTGACGCATAAATATAAGAGGTAAATGGGGCTGCTCCCTGGAAGTAGCCAACGGGCTGCTCCCACGAGTCCCACCCTCATTTTTCTCCAAAATTTTTTTATTTTTTTGAAAAATAAAAATTGGTATATTCATCACTATATCCCTCTAACATTCTTTTAAAATTTCGTCAGAAAATATATATTCCTACGACCTCCATCCAAACATGGTCGATTTAAAAATCCTACAATCGTTAAAAAAATAACGTCTGGATGAAGGACTTAGGAGTCTCTGTTTCTGAGGAAATCATACTAGAATGTTAGAGGAATATAGTGATGAATATACAATTTTTTATTTTCCAAAAAAATAAAAAATGGGAGACCCCGTTGGCTCCTCCCAGGGAGCATACTTCTTTTTCCCTAAATATAATCTATTTTATGTTTTAACTTGATTTAGGTACAAATATGATTGAGTTGCATATGTGAGTTGTATTTAGGGATGCAAACGGTTACAGATATATCCGTATCTGATCCGTCACCGTATCCATTGTATACAGATTTTGACATCCGTATCCGTTTTAAATGGATACGCAAATGGATATTGTTTTGATATCCGCAAACATCTGTATCAGTATATCCGTTTTTGTATATAAATATAGCCATAGATTTATTAACCATATATAACATAATTCTATACCTTCTTTTACCATATTTGTATAATTTTTATGATACAAACACATTTAGTAAATTTATATCATGTGTTTTCCATCCAATTCGTATATATTTAAGTCGAATCTATATAGTATTTCTAACATACTCGTATGCGATCAGTATCCTTTTTTTAAGGATATGGTAAGATAATTTTAATATCCGTCAATATCCGTACCCGCATCCATATTCGTATTCAAAAATAGATAGGATACTGTAATACCTATATCCGTATCCATCCGTTTGTATCTGTAGTTGTCTTACCTTGATTGAGATCAATATCGACTCGCTCGTATAATTTTGAAATGAATGGCATACATTTTGATAACTTCATGATCACGAACCACGACCTTAGTCTGTTGTGAACATGACACATGATCTTAGTGAATGATATATTTAACAAGTTCGTGATGCTTAATGCTAATTCATATGTATTAAACAATTGGGAGCGACGTAAAGTAATTTGTAATCTTTTTAATTCTTTAATATAATTTGCATGCTACAAATGGTGATCGTACTTATACTATGTAACTTAAATCTAAGTCAAGCATTACTATGCTAAATTAAGGAGCAGAGATAATAACATATATGTTTCGAAAAACAGATGGTGCAATTCACATGGTGATTCGGAGTTGAAGCACTTAAAAATACTTCAAGATATGTGCTAATCTTCTACCATATGTATAAATGAAAACTACAGAATGCTAGAGATGACAACTACAACAAGTTTTTTTTGAGTGATGAAAAGAGAACCACATCAAGGGGAGTAAGCTTCCAACAAGACTACCCTACTTAGGTTAAATTAAAGATAATAATCCAAATGAATAATGAATCTAGGGTGTTTTGGGTAGATTGTGTGGTAGCTCAACTCAACACTATAAAAATGAAAGGAAACACGATTAGGTGCATTGTCTGATCCTAGCATTGTTAAGATTATTCTAAATCTTGTTCTTGAAATGCCGTTGTTAAAGGCCATGGAATACATGCCTCCTGTGAAGAAAGGTCTGAAAGAGGCATGTACATCAAAGCGTTGGCCCCGCAAGAACAGACACAGTTGAGGAGAGAAACACATATTAACCATGGCCACGATGAATACTATCAGTGATCTCCCGCCAAAGAAGCTAGACAACGGAGCAAACCTTACTTGATCAATTACTCCATACCCCTTGATCAGATGTGAGATTTTTGATCAGATTTTTGAGCGAACCTTGCTTGATAGCGGTTCCTTTTTAAACAACATGCCCTCATCATTACTTCAAATCCGAGCTAGGACGGCTTAAAACCACACACATGATTGTTCAGTTTGCTGATCGATCCATTAACGACCCATGGGTTTATTAGAGGGCGTTATCGTAACCATGCAGAATATGCACTTCCCAGTGGATTTCATTGTCCTGTACATATTTTCGCATGTACCATTACTCCATACCCTGATTATTCTCGATCAGTTGTTCCTTCGAACTGCCAAAACAATAGTTGATTACGAGTCTGGAAAGATCATATTCCACTCATGCAGTGCACAAGTCACTAAGGACATGATCAAAGAACCAAAAGTCATAGATAGCACATCTGATGAAGGCAAGCCAGAACCACCAACAAAAGACTGTACATTATTGTGGATGTCAACGATCATTGAACGACATTTTGACACAAGAAATCCTCTCTTCGGAGGAGTACCTGGAAAGTACATTTGAATCCTGCTCCTTTGCCAACTGGGAGACAGAGTCAGATTCACTGATCAACTTATTCGAAGAAGACTCAAGTCAAACCGAAAAAGACGAATTCATTGCATATATATTCGGTACATTGTTATTTGAGATACAAGTGACAGAGGTGGACAACACCTCCTTATTTTTAGTAGATAATTCCCTACCAACTCAGTTTTTGAAGTATTTGCAGAGCTGACTCAACAATTACCTGAACTAGAATAACTCCCAGCAGGTCTAAAGTAAGCTTTCCTTAAGGGTGAGTAGAATATTTATTCGATCATCATTAGCAGCAGGCTGACCTCGAATCAGGAATCTCTTTTGCTTGATGTTCTAGAAAACTGCAAGGCACTTGGGTGGAAAGTTTCAGATCTCTGAGGGATAAATACAACCATGTGTTCACACCATATCTATCTATCTGAAAGATGATTGCACCATCCCCCGAATTTCAGTGAAGGTTTAACTCAAACCTACGTGACGTCATCATGAAAGAAATCACGAAGTGGTGTGAAGCTGGCTTCATTTACCCTATCTCCGAATCAAAATTGGCGAGCCCATTGCATATAGTTCTAAAGAAATCATGGATCACAGTGGCTACCAATGACCAAGGAGAGGAGATTTCTACACAAGTACTGACACCATGGCACTGACACCATGGCACGTTTGTGTTAATTATCCGTGCCTGAATTCAACAACTAAAAAGGATCACTTTCCTTTATCGTTCATCGATCAAATGTTGAAAGATTGACAAGGAAAGAGTTCTTTTGCTTTCTAGATGGGTACTCTAGGTACAACCAAGTGGCGATCACCCCTGAAGATCAATAGAAGAATACGTTTACATGTTCTTTTGGCACCTATGCCTTCAAGAGAATGCCCTTTGGATTATGCAATATCTCTGCCACATTCCAAAAGTGTATGTTAACTGTCTTTGCCGATATGGTCAGTAGCTTTCTCGAGGACATATGATTTCTTGGTTTATGGTGGCAGTTTCAATTCTTGTCTTATGCACCTAGACCGAGTGCTTCCGAAATATCATGAAGTCAATCTTGTGTTATCATGGGAAAAAGCCACTTCATTGTCAGCCATGTCATTTCCAAGCGAAGTATGGAAGTCAATCCAGCAAAGGTGGGCGTGATTGATAAACTTGAGACACCTCAAGCAATTAAGAATGTGAAGTCATTCCTTGGGAATGATGATTTCTATAGAAGATATATTAAGGACTTCAGTAAGATTTCCCAACCTCTTACATAATTGTCATGCAAGGAGACTGATTTAGTGTTGATCAGAAGGCTCTCCAATCATTTTATCAGCTAAAAGATCTGGTCACTTAGGCTCATATCCTATGACCACTCGATTGTTCTTTCCTACTCGAGATCATGATATATGCATCAGATTTTGCAGTTGGGGCTGTGTTAGGACAAAGAAGAGACAAATTACCCTATGTCATTCACTATACCAACAAAAATATATTAGATGATGTACAGAGAAACTTTATAGTTACCAAGAATTGCTAGCAGTGGTTTTCATCATGGAGAAGTTCAGATCTTATTTTCTTGGATCTAAAGTGATTCTTTATACTGACTACTCTACTATACGATACTTACATCGGAAAAAGGGTGTCAAATCCCGTTTACTCAGATGGATCCTTCTCCTTCAGGAATTTGATTTGGAATTAGAGACAACTCTGGAGTTCAGAATGTGGTAGCAGACCATTTATCCATAATAGAATGTATAGATACTCAGCTGAGCAGTACATTGATCATAGAGACCTTTCCCGATGAAGCAATCCTTAGTGTTGCATCTCTTCTTAGGAATGCCAATATTGTAAACTACCTCATATCTGGAGTGGTCCCGCAAGATTTGACGAGTTCTAAGAAGGACAAATTCTCGTCTGATATTCATTTTTACTAGTGGGAAGATCCCTATCTCTTCAGGGAAGGAGCATATTGCATATGACTTCGGTGTATACCAGAGGAGTACACTAGTGTCCTCGAGCACTGTTATAAGCTCAAACATGGAGTACACCATTCTAGAAGCAGAATGTCAGCAAAGATATTGCAGTGTGGCCTATGGTGTCCCACACTATTCAAGGATGCTGCAACATATGTCAAAGACTGCACAAATTATCAGAAAATAGGAGGAACCCTTAGTGCGAAAGACCATGCCCCTGAAATATTTTCATATTTTTCAATTTTTCGATGCTTGGGGCATTGACTTTATGGGTCCATTTCCTAACGATCAAGGGTATGAATACATCCTTCTTGCCATTGATTACGTGAGTCGCTGGATAGAAGCTATTCCCACTCGGTCCGTTGATAGCCAAGCAATATGTCGATTTCTGAAAGACAACATCATTTTGCGATTCAGGATCCCAAAGATTATCATTTCAGATGGGAGTAGTCATTTCATTAATAAAGAGGTGAATAAATTAGCGAATGAGTACGACATAGATTATCGAGTCACATATCCTTATCATCCTCAATCTAATGGCTTGGCCGAATCATCCAATAGAGAAATCAAGACTATATTGTAGAATCTTTTTAGGTCGGACAAGAAGAACTGGTCACAACTTCTGGATTCAGTTCTATGGGCTTATCAGACCATCGCCAAGTCTCCATTTGGAATGTCTCCCTACCTTCTTGTATATGGAAAGCCATGCCATGTACCGGTGGAATTAATTCATAAATCTCTTTGGACAGTAAAGAACTGCAATCTCAACTCACAAAAGGTGGTTAGAACATGAAAATTTATCTGAACAAGCTTTTGGAATTCCAAGACTATGCATACGATAACAACTTGATGTACAAGGAGAAGGTCAAATGTTGGTACGACCGACACATCAGATGAAAGGCTTTCAAGCCGAATAGAAATTGTGGTTATTTAATGCGAAGTTAAAGCTATTCCTTGGTAAATTAAAGAGGAAATGGATAGGACCCTTCATCTTGAAGACTGTATGTGATAATGGGCGCATTCTGATATCTGCATTGTCATCTGATGCACAATCATTTGTAGTCAATAATCAGTTGCTGAAGCCATATCTAGAGCATGATACATTCCTGGCTATTGTTGATTCTATTCAGGTCATATTTGATGAAGATATCTTAGTTGCATTAGAAGACTCGGGCAGTGCATCTAAACATATTTTGATTAATTTTCTTCTTTTCACTTCTTTTTCAATTCTTTCATTTTTTTGTTTTTTATTCATATCATTCATATGTGATATACTTAGGATATACTTCATCCTAAGTAAAGGGGATGAGAATATTCAGATTATTCTTTATTTATTCTCTTGCTTGTCTCTCAACTTGTTTATATTCCGTCTATGCTTAGGGATATTTTACCCTAAATATAGCTGGGACAAGTTAATTCATTGATTTGTACATTTGAAACCTCAATCATCCCTGTTTGGTGTACAATCTGCAACATTTTGGATTTGTTGATCCTAAGTGATGAATCCCCATTCATCACTCTTTATTCTTTTATTTTAGCTACAAAATCTTTGCAAAACACCATGTAGATACCTGTAAATAGAATAAATTACCAAAATGCATGCATTGTGTAATTATTAATAATTAGCATGTTTTTGTGCAAAAATAAAAGAATAAAGAGACAAATCAAAAGAAGGAGATATTTAGAATAAATATCGAGTGACTCGAACCCAAGGGAGGGCCAAGTAGTGGCCTGACCGCAAAAGAACCCAAGTAGAGAGAGATAGGGCCATTCCCAATAAAATACTCCTTCATGTACATATATTATTTTATTAAAAATAAAACAAAAATAAAAATGGGTTTTACTATCTTGTATATATTTATAAAAATAAAATAAAAATGGGAAAAACAAAAACAAAAACAAAAAATATAAAATTCTCTCTCATCAGTATATATACACCATGTACATACAATAAAAGATGTATTTATTTTACCCTTGTAATTACTTAATAAAAACTCAATAAAAATCTTTTTATATTCCATATTTTATGATGTAAATAAATAAAATATAAAATAGGAATAAATGCACATAAATAAAATATTAAAAATAAAATCAAAAAATACATAGGTAAATATACCTGTATATAATAATAATATATTGTAAATACATAATTTGTTTTTCAAAAAAATAAAAAAAAATCATTAAAAAATTCTTTGAAAATAAATAAATATTTTTCATGTTGAAAATATTTTCAAATAAAATCATTTATTATTTTTTATGAATTTACAATTATTTAATAATTCCTAGATTCTGATTGGTCCACGGGGGATTGTTGACCCCCGGTCAACTCCCCCCTTGGACCACTTAGAATCCGAACCCACCTCGCGACCCGATTTCGCCTAATTTTCCAGAAGTGATCCGATCATCTCTCACCTAAACCTCGGGCCCTGATTAACCTTCATTCATCCCTGATCCATGCCCGGGGATCTTCCTAGGGATCCGTGCTCTACAATTGCCTACCCGACTCCACCTTCTCGGACCCCTGGGACTATTTAGCTTCACCTCCGCCGCACATTTCACGCTATCTTTGGCCATCCATCTCACCGCCAATGAGCTCCTCATCTTCGCCTGAGTGACAGCAGCGTTAGGACGAGTCGTAGGGAGGACGCGAGCTCCTGGAGCCACTGATCCAGCGACTTCCACCGTCGTGCTCCGCCGCAAGGTGAGCCCGAGCCTCTGGCCCCGTCGAGCCATCGAGGCGACGACCCCAGAGGTCCCCGACCTCCAGCCTAGATGACTTCTGCCATCCTTTAGGTCAGATTCCTTCTAGCTTCTTCTAAATTTTAGATTTTCAAATTCGCGCCGCCGGCCTTCGCCGACCAATCCTCGTTGCTCCGTTAGCCTATTCGCCCTTCCGACTACACTATCACATTCGCCGGACCCCTATCCACCTTCTCCACCCCGTCATTCCCCCTGACTCGCCCCGGAGCAGGATCTCCGCCATCCTCCGTCGTCGCCTCGTTGGAGGGCGCCGCCCCACCTCCTACACGCACCCATTCCGCCCTTCACCGGATCGAGGCACTTTGCCCTCGACCCATGATTTGTTCCGTGCAGATTTGCAGGTCAAAGGACCTCATCTAGGGGCCCAACTGGTTCAAGCACAGGAGCTCCGAGCCTTCATCGCCGTCGGGACCCTCCAGGGCTCCTTGGCTTCATCGGAGTACAACAGGAGCTGCGGATGACTTCGGGCATCACTTCCCTTCTCAGAGCAGCTCCGGAGGAGCCCTCCACTGCGCGTATTGGGCCGACGAAGTTCAATGGTGAGCTGTTCTTCGAGGACCTCCATATACCGTTCGATCGACCCTTCTCTCTAGTTTTGATCGTAGCCATCCATCCGCGGAGCATTTCCAGCCATTTGATCCATCTGAGGGTCGCATCCGGAGCGTTAATCAACGAGGGGTATCCACAACTCTTAGCCGTCTGATCACACGTGGACACACCTCATCCGTCAGATCATTAATAAGAGGGTAATTTGCATTTAGGCCCTCCCATGTTTTGATATTTTAGTTTAGTCCTGTAAATATTAGTTTCAGATGTTTTTTATTTTGGAAAACTTGCACGTTAGACCCATGTATGTCCTATTTGCATTCTAGTCCCTGTTTTGTAGAGACACGTGTGTCGACACGTGAATTTCTGGGTATTTTGCATGTATGGGCTTGGGGTTCATCTGGTGTTATGAATTGAAATTTTATTTCTGATATTTGCATTTATACCCCTGTGCGTATTGAATTGGAACATGTGGTGAAATTTATGTGAATTTTACACAGATACCCCTACAGTTTTCGCATGTGTTACATTTAAGCCCCTGAAAGTAATTTTTATTACATATAGGTCCTTGTGGGCTATGTGCCTTGTATTGGTTGAATAAAATATCAGTTAAACTCCAAATCAAGTGAAATTTGGATACATACCTCCTGCCACTATGTAAAAATTTCATTAAACTTTTGGGATATTTTTGTGGCTTTTTATTATTTTTAAAAATAAAAAACCATCATTTTTGCTACTGTCTAAAATAGAAAATCAACTAAAAATATAAAAAGACCTCTAAAAATTACAAAAAAATTAGTGTTTATTTGTTTTGTTGTTTTCTAGCTTTTATCCAATTTTTGGCTTATTTGGACTTATAAAATTCCTAAAAATCATAAAACTGTAAAAATCTTATAAAAATTATTAAAAATTCTATAAAAATCAAAAAATTGCAATTTCAATTTTTGTAGTTAGGTTTTTATTTTTACTTTTCATAAAAATTGTCATTAGATTTTTATAGCTAATTAGTTATTTTTAATTAGCCTTTCAAATCTGACTGCACACTTTGTCACTATTTTTCTCTTTCTTGATTTTTTATAAAATCAACTAAAAATTAGAAAATTCTCAAAAAATTACCAAAAATACTTAAAAATTTAAAAACATAAAAATAATTTTATTTGAATTTTTGGCTTTATTTGTTGTGTTTTATAAATAGTTGTTTATTGGCTTTTTACTTGGTTTTTAGAATTTCCTTATTATTAAAAATACAAAAATATTTAAAAATATTTAAAAATCCACCAAAACTTCTATTTTTATTTTATTTTCATTTTTGACTACTTCGTAGGCTGTCTCGGCCAATTCGTGCTCCTTGTGTCTGACCGTGGTCGCTATACCAGGTTAAATAAATAGCATGGACCGCTTTCGTTTTTACTGATTGATTTTCTGATTTTGGTGGTTCTTTATTTTTTCTTGATTGACCGAGTCTCGAGATCCAGGTTGCAACGACCCTCGAGTGATTTCATACCTTATCCGGATCTGTGAGAGGGCTTCTCGGTCACATCAGAATGGCGCCGTTGCTGGGGAGCACGGCTTAGTAGTCGTTTTTGATTTTGTTTTTCATTCGTGGTTTTCTTCGCGGCTTTTTGTTTTCTTTCGTGGTTTATCGTGGCTTTTTCATTTTCTTTTATTTTCATTTTCTTTCCTTTTATTTTATTTTGTTTCTGTTTGTTTTTATTTTGTCTTTATTTTCATTTTTGCATATAGTGCCATTTTATTTTATTTTATCTGGCTTATTTTTATAATAATATGTGTTTGACACTCTGTTTGTTTTCTTGCGAGGGCCCGAGGATCGAGGTAGCTTTTCTCAAAGAGCCGACGCAACCGCAGGATTCAGAGGCAGCTTCCTTCTGTACAAAGCTGTATGAGAGCGCGAGGAGGCGAGCAAGAGTGCAGGAGCCGCAGAGAGCTGTTGTTTAGAATAGTGTAGTTTAGTTTTATTTCCAGACTATTTATTATTGTAATAATACATGTACCCGGACTCTAAGAGATTTGTGATTGCGGGGTCTGTTTCGCCGAGCACCGGTGTGCTCGGGGGATCTCACCGTGGTTTTGTTTTCTCACTTTTCTTTCTTTGATTTCACGTGGATTTCTATGCTTGAGCCCCTAGATTTAGGTTTTTATTTTCGTTAAGCCAGGTAGCCTTAGGTCCACAACCCTAATAAAAATATCTGTTCCTAGAGATTACATTTGGACTTAGGCAAATAAAATCAACTCTTCACGATAATAGGAGCTTCTGTGTAGGACGGTTCTCGCATTGCATCCATATAGTTAGTTTATATTTATGCGCAGATCATAATTGCATGTAGACTGTTGGAGTTTGGTACGCCTTCTATCTCGTGCATGCATCATTGATTTTGTCGCGCATCGGCTTTTCCGTTTTTCCTCCCCCGTTTTTCTGGACTTAGGAATCAAAGGAAATCGGAAAATTCGTTAGACGATCTTGAAAAATACATAAAAAGAAAAATAATAAAATCGGGACTGCTAATCACACTTGACCTAAAAGACATCTCATTTAAAAATCTGTCTTGGGGAGAGTAACCCCCTCCTTGTTTGGTTTGGATGAGAGAGAGAGTGACCCGCATCCTAGGCTAGAGCCATATCCGATTTCTTGACTGACTACCGGCCTTTTCTTCGGGACAATATGTCGAGAATATTGGATTCCTATCAGCTCATGTAATCGCTCTGAAAGACTGACTTGATCACTTAAATAAAATTGACAAGATAATTGACCGATCCCTTACGGTCTTCAGCTCAGTGTTGAGTAGGTGAATTGGGGGTTTGCTTTCTCATCTTATGTGTTTCCAGATCCCTTCTGCCTTCTTCCCATCTATCTTCTCCATCTATTCATCTATCTTTCTCTTACCCTCCCTCCCTTCAGTTTCCCTTCCTCTTCTGTATCCCTGGATGATGGATCCCCCTCACTTCTGGACGACTCTTGCGGCTTCTTCTCCATCTTCTGACCATCAGTCCAGTCCATCTTTGAGGGAGGTCGGATCCCCGACCAACCTCCCACTCCCTCCCTCCCATCCCTTTCATTCTTCTAGGCATGCTGCGCTAGACGTCTGCGGAGATCAGATTGAGCAGATACGAGGCCCAGACGATGCCATTCCTTAGTTGAGAGTGCACTCCGTTCGTGATCAGAGAGAGCAGATGTGAGTATCAGATGTCTCCTATGCCAGATTGATAGATGAGCAGATAGGACAGGGAGCTCAGTCAGCTTCTACATTGGGTCCAATCAATCTGGATTTGGAGCTCATTCAGAGACTGCCGATATTTTCAGGGGAGGTGCATGACGAGCCCTATCTTCACCTGTCCGAGTTCGAGGAGTTCTGTAGGGCACATATCTATTCAGATATCACCGCAGAGGAGATGATGCTGAAGACCTTCCCATTCACACTTCAGGATAGAGCCATGCGATGGCACCGACGGTTGGGAAGGAGACTCGCTACGTGGGGAGAGCTACGCCGAGAGTTTCTATATAGATACTTTCCCCAGCGTAGAGCAGAGATGATACGGTCCTTGATCACAGAGTTTTCAGTAGACCCCCAGGAGCCACTGCATGAGGCATGGCTGAGGTTTCTTGACCTCTTGAGGAGATTTCCTAAGCACGGACTTCCACTGACAGATCTTATTGAGATCTCCATGCGGGGGATGACAGTGGAGCAGTTAGCACTGGTGATTACCTCATGTGGCGGTTCACACCGCAGTTCCGACATTGACTTACTGGATGCCATCTCTAGGTTACTTTCACAGAGACCATCTTCACGAGATGCTGTAGTCGGGACAACACATGAGGATGATGCAGTACTAATACGGTGTGTCGCATTACATGAGGATACAGTTTCTACACACCAGCCCAAGGACTTGGATTCTGCAGAACCACAGAGTACAGAGGACATGACTGCTACAGTGGAGGTTTTGACCCAGAGTCTACTCGAGTTCCCGTTGATCTTCCAGCTAGAGTTCGAGTCAGCCCCAGAGTTTTCAATTGACGATTCTTGGATATCAGATCTTCTGATACTCCAGGAGACGGAGGAGCCCCACTACTACAACCATTGATCCATACATTTCAGAGTCCAGCCCCGGATGATTCAACTTCTTTTCTGCAAAGACACTTCTCGGAGTCAGACAGATACCATGACTCAGCCCAACAGCCACAGCTCGATATGGGACACCACTTTGAGAGGTCAGACATAGAGAGTCCCGTATTTGAGCCTTTTTTCCTCCACTTTGATGAGACAACTACACTTGCTGAGGACCAGATGGCAGCCAACATTGCCGCAGAGCGAGGATCAGCCATAGCCACATTGCCAGCCTCCGCGGTGTTGACCAGTACCTTCTCCTGCTTCCAGATTGCCGAGAGCCAGACTTCAAATGATGATGCATCCTGGTGCACAGAGTGGGTGCTTGACAACAGTGCATATGTCCTGATAGATCCTGATCCTTTATTTCTCACCGATGATCTTGCATTCCTCCCCGAGGGTTATCTGTGGGAGAATGCCATACACGATGAGTACTCGGTTTCACCTTCTGAAAGTGTATCCGATCTGGAGGATCACGAAACTGAGTCTTCTGATCCTTCTGATTCTGATTTATCTCACCTCGACGACCATCGTGAGGATGAGCCGATCCTTGAGATATCCGATGATCTGTCTGATTTGTCTCCATTATATACATCGGATATCCCATTTCTTCGAGAGTCTCCTGATCATCAATCTCCATACCTCTTTGAGACACTGATTGACGTGGAGGATTCTTTGACTTGTCCATCCTTCTCCACGTTTGATTTCTTCGGCTCTACACTTCCACTCCAGTCTGATCCTGAGCCGACGATTTCTTTTGTGCTACCGGATCTCGATCACTTATTTCCATATCCTTGGCCGGTAGCAGACACCCGCCTGATTGCATACCTGGGTGTCATTCTTTACATTGTTGATATCGTCACTGTTCTCATACCGAGACTGCGACGATAGTACGACATTCGCCTTACAGATGTCGTCCTGAACCTTGACACAATGTTATCCTAGCCTTTGCGCCCAGCTAGGGGCATAAAACCTAGCGCTTGTTGAGAGGCACCTCAACATTGTACCCTTTTGCATATAAGAGTTTCGTCTTGGTTTGATCTTTCTTTCTTCCGTGTTTATTTTCACCCCAGGTCTCGCTTAGGATTATCTTTGCTATACTTAGGATATATCTCATCCTCAGTATAGGGGGGTGGAAACACCGAGTTGTTCTTCTGTTCTGTTTCATTACTCCTGTCGTTGCCTATACTTAAGGCTTCTTCACCTTAAGTATACGGGGAGTGATGCCCTTCCATCTTATATATATTTGTTCATTTTCTTCGTCATTTCTACCTCTGTTTTGTTGCCTATACTTAGGGATATTTTACCCTAAGTATAGGAGAGGTAGACCCTGTACATTCTCACTCGGATTTCCCTTTGTATACAACCTGCTATACTTAGGATTATTTGATCCTAAGTATAGGGGGAAACCCCGAGATCCTCTTACATTTCTATTCTTTCATTCGTCTTTGAATATAGCCTTCCTTTTCACTTACCTATACTAAGCACGAGTTATGTCTTCTTCATTGCTCTTGACTCTGAGGGCATCGTTCGAGCTAAGTATAGGGGGAGTGTGTATATATTCCATATATACTTTAGCCATAACTCGTACTTTGTGTGAGTGTGTTAATAAAAATGGCTAAAAACCCAAAAATCCATAAAAATTAAAATTTTTCCTTGTAAATAAAATTCTTTTATTGCACATACATAGCTAGTTGTACAAATTATTTTTGCAAAAATATTTGTAAAAACCTTTTGTGTAAATAGCTTGTAAATATTTTGATATCAAAATTACGTATATAGTACAAAATTTTTGTAAAATGTTTTGAAAATCAAAAGTTTGCAAAAACCTTGTGTAAATTTGTGTTCATATTTTGCAAAACCTGCATTCATGCATACATCCATGTTTTCAAAATATTTTTCAAAAATTTTGCACATGTGTAAATAGTTTGTAAATTGCATCTTTGTAAATACTTGTATAGTTTTTCCTGGATCATAGTTGACATTTAAACTAGCCTGGAATTAAATTGGAAAATGGAGCTTGATTAAGATCTTAATCCACCTAATTATAAGAGGAACCTTATAAGGCTTAGGGTTGGACTTTTCAAGTCCATGGTGACTTAATTCTTTGAGTCCACTAGGCTATGATCATATGTCATCTCAATGAGCCTAAGTAGAGCACTTAACAACACACACATGACTCATATAGACAATGGCTTGACTTGGACCCGCACTTTACACCGAGCTCTCTTCGGATGAGGTGGTGAGGAGGCAGTCTTCCTTGACTTGGGATAGCATATGAGGGTAGTACTTCTAGGCAGAACCTCTCTTCTTCTTATAGTGAAGGAAGTGCGTCTCAACTTGGTCTGGTTGCCATGAGGTCTAACGACATGAGTTGTGGGTTGCAATAATGCTTCAAAAGAGGGATAGTCTACTGTCTCAAGAGGAAAAACTCCTCATGTACATATGCTGCACTTTGTAGATATATTGTACAGATGCACATCAAAAAAATACAAAATAAAATAATAACTCCAAAAAAGTGGTGGGTCTGATAGAAAATGATAATCCCACCGGAGTGTATATAGTGCAATAAGCAAAGCTTGAGGCTCATGATTCCATCTTATGAAGCTTGCAGCAGGGAGACTTAGCTACACTGGTTGAGCTCCCAGGGATACATGACTACACTGGCCATGGTCCATTCTCTTATTCCCCCTCTTCTTGAGCTGGTTGAACTTGAACTTAGAAGGGAATACCCCGATCCTCGAGGAAAGAGTAGTCAGACTAGGGTCTTAGAGTTACCTTGTTGGGGAGGGTTTCATTTTGCTACTTCTGAGGTGGAGAGCTACATCTCAGTTACACTGTACAAGGAAAGATTCATGGTCTTCAGGGTTTGCGTATGTAGACTTGTTCTGATCTGGATTATTGAGGAGTCTTGACTATAGATTAATGGATCTTAGAGGATGTTAAGTTTTAAAACTAAGTCCAAATAAGGTTCCGACACATTAATAATCCAAAGATCTGACCTAGCTCCATACTTCAATTTAATGAAGGCAAGTTTAATAATCAACATTGATTCATTCATTTTTCCCTTCTTTTTCTTTTTCTTTTCTTTTTCACTTCTTTTTCAAATAAGTGTTTGCTAAGGGACTAGCAAAGTTAAGAATAGAGGGGTGATGAATCCCCATTCATCACTCTTTATTCTTCTATTTTAGCTATAAAACCTTTGCAAAACACCATGTGGATATCTGTAAATAGAATAAATTGCCAAAATGCATGCATTGTGTAATTATTATTAATTAGCATGTTTTTGTGCAAAAATAAAAGAATAAAGAGACAAAGAAAAAGAAGGAGATATTTAGAACAAATATCGAGTGACCCGAACCCAAGGGAGGGCCAAGCAGTGGCCTGACCGCAAAAGAACCCAAGTAGAGAGAGATAGGGCCATTCCCAATAAAATACTCCTTCATGTACATATATTATTTTATTAAAAATAAAACAAAAAAATGTGTTTTTACTATCTTGTATATATTTATAAAAATAAAATAAAAAAGGTAAAAACAAAAACAAAAATAAATAAAATTCTCTCATCAGTATATATATACCATGTACATATAATAAAAGATGTATTTATTTTACCCTTGTAAATACGTAATAAAAACTCAATAAAAACCTTTTTATATTCCATATTTTATGACGTAAATAAATAAAATATAAAATAGGAATAAATATACATAAATAAAATATTAAAAATAAAATCCAAAAATACATAGGTAAATATACCTGTATATAATAATATATTGTAAATACATAATTTATTTTTCAAAAAATAAATAAAAATCACTAAAAAACTCTTTGAAAATAAATAAATATTTTTCATATTGAAAATATTTTCAAATAAAATCATTTATTATTTTTAAACGAATTTACAATTATTTAATAATTCCTAGATTCTGATTGGTCCACGGGGGATTGTTGACCCCCGGTCAACTCCCCCCCTTTGGACCACTTAGAATCCGAACCCGCCTCGCGACCCAATTTCGCCTATTTTTCCAGAAGTGACTCGATCATCTCTTACCTAAACCCCGGGCCCCGATTAACCTTCATTCATCCCTGATCCACGCTTGGGGATCTTCCTAGGGATCCGTGCTCTACAATTGCCTACCCGACTCCACCTTTCGGACCCCTGGGACTATTTAGCTTCGCCCCCGCCTCACATTTCACGCTATCTTTGTCCATCCACCTCACCGCCTATGAGCTCCTCATCTTCTCCTGAGTGACAACAGCGTGAGGACGAGTCGCAGGGAGGATGCGAGCGCCTGGAGCCACTGATCCGGCAACTTCCACCGCCGTGCTCCGCCGCAAGGTGAGCCCGAGCCTCTGGCCCCGTCGAGCCATCGAGGCGACGACCCCGGAGGTCCCCGACCTCCAGCCTAGACGACTTTCGCCATCCTTTAGGTCAGATTCCTTCTATCTTCTTCTAATTTTAGGATTTTTAAATTCGCGCCGCCGGCCTTTGCCGGCCAATCCTCGTAGCTCCGTTAGCCTATTCGCCCTTCCGACTACACTACCACATTCGCCAAACCCCTCTCCACCTTCTCCACCCCGTCATTCCCCCTGACTCGCCCCGGAGCAGGATCTCCGCCCTCCTCCACCGTCACCTCGCCGGAGGGCGCCGCCCCACCTCCTACACGCACCCATTCTGCCCTTCACCGGGTCGAGGCACTTTGCCCTCGACCCAGGATTTGTTCTGTGCAGATTTACAGGTCAAAGGACCCCATCTGGGGGCCCAACTGGTTCAGGCACAGGAGCTCAGAGCCTTCATCACCGCCGGGACCCTCCAGGGCTCCTTGGCTTCATCGGAGTATAGCAGGAGCTGCGGACGACTTCGGGCAACACTTCCCCTCTCAGAGCAGCTCCAGAGGAGCCCTCCACCGTGCGTATCGGGCCGACGAAGTTCGCCGGCAAGCTGTTCTTCGAGGACCTCCAGATACCATCCGATCAACCCTTCGCTCCAGTTTTGATCGTAGCCGTCCATCCGCGGAGCGTTTCCAGCCGTTTGATCCATCTGAGGGTCGCATCCGGAGCGTTAATCAACGAAGGGGTATCCACAACTCTCAGCCGTCCGATCACACGTGAACACCTCTCGTCCGCCAGATCATTAATAAGAGGGTAATTTGCACTTAGGCCCTCCCTTATTTTGATATTTTAGTTTAGTCCTGTAAATATTAGTTTCAGTTATTTTTTATTTTGGAAAACTTGCACGTTGGACCCTGTGTTTGTCATATTTGCATTCTAGTCCCTATTTTGTAGAGACACGTGCGTGACGTGAGTTTTTGGGTATTTTGCATGTATGGGCTTGGGGTTCATTTGATGTTATGAATTGAAATTTTATTTCTGATATTTGCATTTATACCCTTGTGCATATTGAATTGGAATATGTGGTGAAATTTATGTCAATTTTGCACAGATACCCCTACAGTTTTCGTACGTGCTACATTTAAGCCCCTGAAAGTAATTTTTATTATTTACAGGTCCTTGTGTGCTGTATGCCTTGTATTGGTTGAATAAAATATCAGTTAAACTCCAAATCAAGTGAAATTTGGATACGTGGCTCCTGCCACTGTGTAAAAACTTCACTAAATTTTTGGGACATTTTTGTGGCTTTTTGTTATTTTTAAAAATAAAAAACCATCATTTTTACTACTGGCTAAAATAGAAAATCAACTAAAAATATAAAAAAACCTCTAAAAATTACAAAAAATTAGTTTTTGTTTGTTTTTTTGTTTCCTAGCTTCTGTCCAATTTTTGGTTTATTTGGACTTATAAAACTCCTAAAAATTATAAAACCCTAAAAATCTTATAAAACTTCTTAAAAATTCTATAAAAATAAAAAAAATGCAATTTTAGTTTATGTAGTTAGGTTTTTATTTTTTACTTTTCATAAAAATTGTCATCAGATTTTTATAGGCTAACTAGTTATTTTTAATTATCCTTTCAAATCTGACTGCACACTTTGTCACTGTTTTTCTCTTTCTTGTTTTTTTATAAAATTAACTAAAAATTAGAAAATTCTCAGAAAATTACCAAAAACACTTAAAAACAAAAAAACATAAAAATAATTTTATTTGAAATTTTGGCTTTATTTGTTATATTTTATAAATAGTTTCTATTTGGCTTTTTCCTGGGTTTTTACATTTTCCTTATTATTAAAAATACAAAAAAATTAAAAATATTTAAAAATCCACCAAAAACTTCTCTTTTTATTTATTTATATTTTTGACTACTTCGTAGGCCCTCTCAGCCAATTAGTGCTCCTTGTGTCCGACCCTGGTCGCTATACCAGGTTAAATAAATAGCGAGGACTGCTTTCGTTTTTACTGATTGATTTTCTGATTTTGGTGGTTCTTTATTTTTTCTTGATTGACCGAGTCTCGAGATCCGGGTCCCAATGACCCTTGAGTGATTTCATACCTTATCCGGATCTGTGAGAGGGCTTCTCGGTCACATCACTAAGTATAGGGGGGTATGATCAACTTCTTATTCTTTGACTGACTCGTTGTAGTGTAGACTTTTCTATACTCAGCATGAGTTATGTCTTCTTTTACTTCTCTTCAATCACTATGAGGATAGTTCACACTAAGTATAGAGGTTGTATATATGTAACTTGTACTTTCGTATTTTCAATAACATGGCTAATATACTATATTGGGTAAGAGTATATTATAAGTCAACTATAAAGAATACACTCTAAAAATGTATTAAGCTTTTCAAAATTCTCTGTAAATATAATAAATAAATCGATTTCAAATGTTTTGCAAAAGAATTTGAAAAATGGTTGTAAAATATCTTAAAAAAACTTTTGAAACCTTTTGGAAAATATTTTGTAAAATGTTTTCAAACCTTAGTAAAAATCTTTGTAAATATTTGCAAAAAAATATTTCATTTTCTTGAGTAAAATGTTTTGAAAATTACGTTGCGAATGATTTGAAAAGCAATTGTGAACTGCTTTGAAAAATCTATATATTTTTTTAGAAAATCTTTGTAAATATATTTTCAAACTTTATAAATGTTTGTAAATTATTTGTAAAAATTATTTGCAAAATAAAGTTTTCAAAATGTTTGAAAATTATTTCCAAATTATTTTGAGAACCTTGTATATAATTGTGATAAATAATAACTCTAGAAAATTTTTTACATATATAACACTTGCATATAAAATCTATGAATAATAACTGACACTTAACTTATGTACAAATTCCAAGTGTAAAATCTACACCCAATCTTTATAAATATGTACTCAGTGCCATGCAAATATCTATGTTTACCGAATTCACTAACCTTTATAAAATCCCTAAAATTTTCAAAACCTACAAAAAAATTGAAAATATTTTTAAAAATTCCACAAAAATTTGTAAAACTTTTTACAAAATCCATAAAAGTTCAAAATCAGGAAATAGTTTCACAAAAATATTTTATTGCATTGAATTGCAAACACATTTTTTTGGAATGATGTTGAAAATTGAACAAGTCAAAATAAAGTTTGAATATTGGAGTAAAGTCTATATATTGATCCACTTAATTTCAAAGGAACCTGTTAAGGAATGAATTGAGACGCTTCAGGTCACCTTGACTTAATTCTTTAGGTTCTATGCGAGTGTGTTCATGAGTCGATTCAATGTGTCTAACTAGAACCTTTCATGTCATCCGTACGACTCTTGAGACAATGACTTGACTTGAGAACTCGCACTCAACACGTAGCTCAACCAAGATGGATTGTTGAAATATCTTGGAGTCCAAATCATGACGATACTAGGCTGTTTCATCAAGGGTGGCTCGGGAACTATTCTTAGGGACTCCCAAAATCGGTAATTCAACCCGTTATTTCTCTGGTAGCATGGTTATCAAACAACCAAAGAATGGATTGAAATAAAGCTTCCATGAGTAATGGACTGCGAGCACAATTTTTCTAAGACCCCAAAAAATGGGCGGAACAAAAGATTCTATATTTGTCAGGGCAAAACTAGAATGCAGAGAAATGCCAAATAAAGAAATATCCAAAAAGAACCTATATCAAAAATTCCAAAAATTTCGAGCTTCCAAAAAAGGCCTACTTCTTGGTGGAGACTTGGTCACACTGACCGAGCTTCACAAGGAAATGCGACTACACTGGTTTGTTTCCACTTCTTTTCCCTTTCTTCTAGCTTCCCCCTTCTTCGTTGTGCACTTGCACGTACCTGAACTCAGAAGGAAATATCCATCTCACCGAGGATGAGTTACCCGAGGAGGAGACCACTAGATAATTCAACTGTTTATCTGATAAGAGCTAACACAGTTCACACACATGGTACCGGTCATTTCAAGGTTACGAGAGTATACATCTGAAAGGATGGTTCTGACCAGGCTATTGGGTTGAACTGAATAGAGGAAAATAGAACCTAAGGGTTGTTGTGTCACAATTCCTAACCTGAATGTGGTTTCGAACAAACTAACAATCTAAAGGTCTTAATTAAGCTCCAAATTTTGATTTTATGAAGATAAGTTCAAGAATCAAAATCGTTTCAAGTTCTTTCTTTTCTTTTTATAAGCTCATTATCATAAGTGTTTGCTAGAAACTAGCAAAGGCAAGTATCAGGGGTAACTGATCTCCATTCCATCATCTTTATTCTTTCATTTTAGCCTTGAATACCTAGGAAAATGCATGAAAATAACATTAATATACGTAAAATAACATGCATTAATTGACTTATAAATACTGTATAAATACATGTATTTAATTCCAAACTAAAAGAATAAAGGAAAGAAAAGAAAAATAAAAATAAAGTGAAGTATCATAGATATTGAATGATCCTAAACCCCAAGATCAAGTCAATATTAACTTGGTTGACCATGAATAAAGTATGGGGAGATAGGGATAATAAATTTACAGAAAACACACTCAAACCCTAATTTAATTCAACAAAAAACTTAATATTCATCTAGTTTATTTTTATTTCGCACCTTAAATAATAAAATTTTCTACATGAACATTTTACATACAAATACATAAAAAACACAAAAATAATTGTCAACAAAAATAATGCACAGTGTGTCTGGGATACACAAACGAAAAAGCTGCAAACTGAATTTCAATGATTAATAACTCCTCCATATGAACTCAAAATCTACCAAACTCACATTTATTGTTCTTAAAATTAAAATTTCTTTTAATAAAGGTAAGTTTTTATTTAAAATGGAGTTAAGATGTAAAAGTTAACTTTCTAGGATCTGATTGTACCGTATACATGCATGTTTTATTCATTTTATTTATTATTATATTTTCACCTCTCTCATAATTTTAGATGCTTATAAATATTACTTGAAAGATAGTAAAAATATAAATACAAAATAAAACAAAACAAATAATGTAACACTTTATATAGGTATACTATACATATAAGAGGTTGGGGAGCTTGCACCAACGTGCATGTAACTTGACATGCATCAGTACCACAAGTCAAGTTTTTTGAAATGAAACTTTGGAGGATCTACTCAGAAATATTATTGGAATACATATTTCAAATTTTGTGTAAAACATACATTCCTAACATGTTCATATGGAATGGCAAATTTCAATAATTCTGAGGCCATTCAAATTTCACAGTCTTGATAGATGGCTTAGGAGTCTCGAATTAAATTGAATTTCGAATAATATCATGATGATATATGATGATCTAATTCCCATATGATTTCATTAAAAAAATATACATATTTATAGCACCGATGCATGTAAAGTTACATGCACCTTGGTGCAAGCTCCCCAACCTCTACCTATAATGTACATGCGCATATTTATTTAGGTATACAAATAAAATCAGAAAGATACAATAAAAATCTGTAAATATATAATTAAATATATTATAAATATATAAAAATATGAATATACAAGAATAAAATTTAAAATACAAAATAAAAATAAATACTCAAAATATAGGTAAATATACCTATGTATATACTTGCAAAAATTAACACCTAATAAATAAGTTTGTAAAAATAAATAAAAATATCTATAAAATAGTACATAAAATAAGAAATATTTTTTTATGATTTTACTTTAAATAATAAAATAATTTATTATTTTTATGGATTTAATAAAGGAATTATCCCTGCCTTTTTATGGTTGGTCCACGTGGACGTACCAAGGCCTACGATAGTTGACCCGTTGGTCAACTGTCCGATGCTCAAGCAACCCTTTGTCATGACCCGTGAACCCTCTGACTTATCCATTTTTTCTATGCCATCTCCATGCTCCTCAGCCCTCGAGCCCTTCACCGAAACCTCTTTCCATCTCGCTAGGGCTCTAGCTTCCAACAACCTCGCCTCCTCTTCACGCCATCTTCTTCCCCCTTTTGCCCCTCATCGTGTGTATAAATAAAACCCTTCCTCCTTATTACAATTTTTCATCCTTCTTCCTGCTTCATAGCTCCAACAAGACCCACTAGGTTGAAGCCCTGGTGACAACAGAGCTCCCAATCCCATTGGCGAGGGCAAGGAGGAGGAGGAAGTGATCCACCGTCATTGACGAATCTTGATCCGGTGAGGGCCTTCTGCTCCCTGTTCTCCTCAGGTTTGTGCCGGTCTACTTAGGTTTTTATTCAACATTTCTTTCCAGCATCATTATGTAGACTTTAATTCACACATTTAGTTCATAGTTCAGATTAATTTCGAGATCCTCGTTCGTTGGAGCTTCGAGCTTCAACGCCTAATCATGGTGATTTCCACCCTATTTCGATTCACAAGAACCACCCTCTCCTTTCCTTTTTCAGCACTTCATCTCCTAACCATCTCCATTCTTCCTGGTCCCTCCTTGATTAGGCAAGTCGGTCTCCGTGTTCGCCGCCTCTGCTAGAGACCTCCATCTTGATGCATCCTCATCTGATTTCGTCCAACAATACCCCATGAACTTTCGCTTTTTATTTCTTGAGATGACCCTACATGTTCTAGGGTGTGAGTGTCTTATCTGATGCGAGTTGAACTTAGAACAACACCTATAGGTCGGGCATTCGATGACCCTCTAGGCCTCCTTCAAGGAGGCCTGGAGCTACCTGAGTGTTCCTACAGATGCGGAGGAGACTTAGATCCATTATGAGATAGCTGGACCCTCCCAAGTGGCCGGGGACGTGATCTACATCAGATCGAAGCAACTCCACTATGGTGTTCTTCCCTATTCCTCGTTGCCGATTCAACACCGTTCGATCATGAATGAGGCCCAGATTGCACAACTAACGTTGGATCTTGAGCGCCATCGACTGTCTGATCTCTTGCGAGATCTAATCTCAACCGTAGAGCTATGAAGGTGTACGTGCCGTTGTGGACCGTATGTGGAGTTTAAGTGACTGAATCAACGCCGTCTACTTGCATGCTGTTGGGGGTAAATTACACATCTAAGCCTCCATTTTTTTGTAGTTAATATTTAGCACTTAAAGCTTTCATTTACATTGTAAAATAATTATAATATTTTCATTTAGACCATAAGATTTCATATATTATCAATTTAGTCCAATGCTGATTCACCTCATGTGCATCCTCACGTGAGGCAGGTGACTTTTGCACACAAACCTCTCCAACTTTGGGTATTTATATTTAGTCAATTATTTTGTCAATTCAGTGTTATATTTTTGTAAAAATTACATCTGTGGACTTGATATTTTGAGGAATTGCACTTATATCCCTACAAGGTGCATATTAAATGTGAATTTAATTTGTTTAATTTCTTTGATGCCCCTAGATTCCTATGAAGTATTAATGAATGCATTTTAAGTTTCTATAAATAACAAAAAAGTTCCACCAGTTCTTAGTTTTTATTTCTTGTATATTTATTATTAAAAGTAGCATTTTATCTCTAAAAGTTGTAAGAAAATTATCTAAGGTGCTTGCTACATATTTCTATTAAATATATTATTCATGGGGTATTTTAATTAATTTTCCTATTTACTAAAAATATAGAATTATGCATTTTCTTCGTGTTTAATTATTAAAATCCCAAAAATATCAAAATATATTTAAAAATTCCAAAATTATATTATCTATATTACTAACTTATATCCAAAAATCACATAAAAATTCAAAGCAAAAGCCTTAAAATAATAAAACCCTAAAAATACTATAAAAATCAATAGAAAAATAATAAAAAACCCTAAAATATTTTTTCTATTTTATATTTTCCTTTATTACCATCAATATATACTATAAATAGTTTTGGGAATTTTGGACAATAGTATCTATTTTTAAAATCGAAACAATTCAGCTATATTATCTTATTCATTATTTTGTATATTGTAATACTTTAAAATTAACAAAAATTTTCATAAAAAATTTGAAAATAAAGAAACATATTAAAACAAAAAAATTGATTTTATATAATTTGAGTATATTTTGGTATATATAAAATATAAAACCCTATGTATTATATACTCTATATGTTACTTGTATAGTATATCATATCATCATTATTATATATAGATAGATATTGTGTTTTAAAATAAAAAAGACAAAAATTTTTCAAAATTAAAAAGAAAATTAAAATTAAAATTTTAAAATATAAAATACAAACATTTAAAAATCCATAAAAATTCAAACATGAATAAAACCCACATAAAAATTAGAAAAATACAAAAAATACAAAAGTAATAATTATTAATTATTATTACTTGGTACTAATTATACATATCCTCCATTGTTTTCAGTGGTTTGACTACTACTACTTGTCTATTATAGACACATTTCATCTCACTTAGTTTTCATTCGAATGATTTGGATTGCTTGGGTACTGAGAACTGAGAGAGGGTCGATACAATGATATGTAGATCTGACTTGTCGGACACCACATGCTCCTCGAAGACCAGACGTTAGGTACCTTGAGCTTTTTGATCAACAAAATTACACAAAATAACTTAATATAGATTGGAGCTTTTATTATTGGCTTTTTAATTAGTGTTTTTATTGTGTCATATGACTCAAGCTGAGTAGTGAAAAATTCCATAAAATTCTGGTACGATTTTGATTGAAATTAGAGTCTTGGGGTACTTTCTGCATTTGAATATTCATTTGAACGATGTCGACTTTTGGTGGATATTTGGAGGATGTATGCGGGTCATATAGAAAACATCAATATCCTAAAAATATATCCAAAATAATGGTCAAATAGAAGAAACATCATATACCGCTAAAATATTCAAAACACGACACTGAAAAATAATGTACCCATAGTGGAGAAAAATATGGCCCCTTGTACTTCGGACTTAAATGCAATATGAATCATCCAACCTAGGATCTAATATCATTTGAAGGGAGATTTAACCTTGCACATTGTAGAAAATATAAAACAAATAGATCAAATCTGAACAAAAATAAGTGCTCATCGTTTGAGAGAAATAATAGTCGTAGAAAAACTTCTTGTCACATGTGAAACCATATGGATACAGAAATAATTTTTGCTTTGTTTTTTAAAACCACAAAAGCAAGGGATGATTGCCTTCAATGCAACTAGTATCCAAGATAAGAGATCTTCAGAATCAAGTACAATCTGCGAACGAAGCAAGCACATCTACAATGATTAATCTTACAAATCCCATGCAAGAAAGAGAGATGCCTCTCTTTTGTCTTTTTCTCCGTACATAGGGTGATCCCTTTGTGATCATCGTGACATCTTCCATAAAGTACTTATAAGACAAGGCCATCTTCTTCTTCAGGGGCACACTGGCACGAAGAAGATAATGACTTTCTTCTTCTACTGTGGATGGCCACAAAGATGAGAAGAGGATTAAGACAAGACCGCTAAGCTATGGAGAGGGAGAAAGAATGAGGGGGTGGCTATGGTTTGAGGAGAGGAGAGCATTTTCCCAAGTCCCTCTTCCTCAAGATTTAGGTGGATGCCCATAAGGAGAGAGAGTAAGGGAGGGAGGGATGCTCTCTCTTGTTTGTTTTTCCTATTAAGATTGCGAGATAACTGATTTCCACCGGTTATTTCTTAACGGAATGTGCCACCATCATCTTCTCAAGATAATATTATTTATTCTCTCATATAATATAAATCCTACTCATATTACACCAACATAATAAATGTAAATTCTATTCACAATTAAATAATTATGAGGAGATATATCCTATTTATATCAGTATATATATGTGTATGTATATGTTTGTGTATGTATATTTATATATATGAATCATATTCACATAATTTATGATAAAGAGATGATAACCCTATTCTCATTATTCCTAATATTAATACGAGGATATGATTATCAATATTTCAACATAATTATGAGAATCTTATTCTCATTATTTCCCATTATCAAGTGAAATTAATTAACATTATTTCTCAAATTAAATGTAAATTATATTTGCATTAATTATAAAAAATGTGAATCATATTTATATTAACTTATGACCCCACATATGAATCATATTCATATATCAAGTCTCATCTCCTCCAAATTGCGAGTCCTAATCAATTAGAACATTTATTTGTGTTTCATTCATGAATACTTGGAGGCAATTTCAGGGAGATTGTGTAGACCATGTATAGTCACTTGACATTTAGATTAAATTCAATATCAAGGTTTAAACCACTTTGAGATATCTAATTTAATAAGAAATCACACTGATTCTCCAATTGACTCTGTACACATTGATATCATTAGAATATAGTTCTATGAATTTAAATTTAATCTAATTAATAATCACTCAATTGGAATCAAAATAGATAATTAAAATCCATCAAATTTTATTATCATGTCGAATTGGAAGCATCATGGTATACAATCTCCTACATACAGGAAGAATTTAAATAACCCGAAGTTCGATCTCATATTTGATTGTCTACTTCAAGAATTTAAGCTCTCTATTGATCATTTGGACTGCAATATCATATCATATGCTCTTCAAAATCATGTGTAAATATTCTCGAATCCTCATCTTGTTTAATAAACAAGATGTCTATCGATGGAATTCATTATGACCCCAATATCTTGTGATTGAGCTCTCCTTTTTTGTTTCAGTAGTATGAACGTTCATGATTCATTTGATAGATAATACATCTCATATTTCCTGTATGTACACAACATGGTCGATATATAGTCCTTATCATGACATCAACCTATTAGTTGTAGAAGGTCCACGTGCGTGACTGATGTGGTCAAACAACCGCCTCCAGCGGTTGCGGCGAGGTCGGGTCTTGGGGAAGACCGTAACCGTCGGGCGTGGGGGAGGGGGCGGACTTGGCGAGGGGACATTCACGCCCCTATATATATCTACCTCCACTGGAGGGGAACATCATCCGAGAATCACCTCGCCACAGGGAGCCCTCTCCCATTAGCCATCTCTCCATCCCTTTCTCCCTATCTTCATTCTCTCTCACAACCAAGAGATTGAGAGCATACCTTGATGATAGTCTATAATGGTATTAGAGCTCCGATCCCAGATCACGCTCACCCTCCTCGCATCATCGCTAGCTTCCTCACGTCGAGAATCCGGCGTGAGATGTCGGAGGAAGAAGTACCGCCACTCCTCCTTTTCTCTTCTCCCACGAAACATCCAACCCTAAAGGGTTTAAGATTCAAAATGACAAGCAAGACTATTGCCACTGAGGTTGGGAAAATAGAGTACCTCAATGGTACTAATTATGAGTTGTGGAGTAGAAAGATCTACTATGGCCTATTGTACGATAGCATACACTCCATCATAGATAAACCCGACCCAACCTTATATGAGAATCCAACTATGGAGGAAATTAGGTCCCACGAACAGTGGGAGAAAACAGATAATAGGGCTAGGAGCTTTATGCTGACCCACATGGATCTGAACCTGACTCGGGTCTTTGAGACCTCGAATCAGCTTACGAGCTCTGAACTGTGGTTAAGGAGAAATATCACTCCAAATCCGAAGTGAGCGTCCAGCTTCTTCTACACAAGTACAACTCGTGTAGAATGAAGGAATCTGAAAGCGTCCTCGAGCATGTGAACAAGATGACCGTGATGGCCAAAGATCTGGCGGCTGTTGATTGCATTATTCTGGAGAGGATGCAGATCGCATATATATTAGGAAGTCTCCCACCGTCATTCGACATGGTTGCCACATCTCCGCGGATGAATGGCAACATTAAGTCCGTGACAGACCTACCTGTACAGTTGGCAATTGAACAAGACCTCTCTAAACAAAGATCGAAAACTGAGATCTTTGAGGTCGAGGAAGAAGAAGAAGCAAATGCTGTACACGCAAAGAAAAGGCTAGGCCCCTCCAAGGTGAATTTCAAGGGAAAGAGTGGGAAATACCCACGCGACTCTTGCTACGGTTTAGCAAAAATGGCCTTTTCAAGGTCAATTGCCCCAACAAGTAGAAGTCAGAAAATTCTAAATTGCCTGAAAACAAAGGCAGGAAGAAAATAGAATTTACGACTGTCATAGAATGCAATTCCGTTATCACGGACATGGACAGATGGTGGATCGACTTTGGAGAAACCAGACACATCGTGAAGACGAAGGAGGGCCTGGTGGACTCCAAGGAGCTGAGCAAAGGAGAACAAAGGATCTTCATGGGGAATAACACCTACCTGGATGTGGAAGGTGTTAGGACGTATAGACTTGACCTGGGGGATAGCATTATGGTACTGAATGATGTTCTATATGCCCCAGGGATACGTCGGAACCTTATTTCTGTCCCAGTGCTGCTCAATAAGGATTTTGAAGTTCGTTTTTATAACAAACGTGTCTCTATAGGCAATAATAAGAAGGTCTATGCGATGGGAAAATTTGTGCCCGAGCATGACCTGTTCTGTCTTCTTGTAATAAACTCTAGTGAATCAATGAATGTCTCTTCTGAGTATCTTTTGTGTTGTTTGTCTGACTATGACTTGTGGCACATGAGACTGGGTCATCTAGGAAATTCTAAGATGGATCAAATGATTAAGGCAAATCTGTTGCCTAAGATCACGGGTGCAAGGACATTGCCCTGCGAACACTGTCTGACCGGTAAAATGATGAGAAGACCCTTCTCAATAGGAATTCGTTCAACATAGTTACTAGGTTTGATCCATTCAGATATATGTGGACCACTGAGCGTCAGCACACATAGAAATAAGGAATACTTTATAACATTAATTGATGATTACTCAAAGTTCTCCTATGTCTATCTCTTAGGAAGAAAGTCGGAAGCACTTGAAACATTTAAGAGATATAAGACAGAAGTGGAGACAAGATTGGGAAAACCAATCAAGACTCTTAGGACAGATAGAGGTGGGGAATATACCTCAAAGGAGTTTGAGGATTACTGTATTCAGACAGACATTCGTAGGCAGACTACAATGCCCTATACACCACAACAAAATGGTGTAGCAGAAAGAAAGAATCAAACTTTGATGAATGCAGTAAGGTGAATGCTTTCACACTCAGGACTCTCCAAGAAATTTGCGGAGATGCAGTGTGGACTGCGAACTATATACAGAATAGGATTCCCACCAAGTCCGTAGAATCAACGCCATATGAAATATGGAATGGCAGAAAGCCTGAGTTGGGCCATCTCCGGAAATGGGGATGTGTAGCACATGTTCTGGTACCGAGTCAGCTTAGAGACAAGCTAGACTTCGGGACATTAAAGTGCAAGTTTATTGGATATAGTGAACATTCTGAAGGGTATAGGTTCTTTCATGAAACTAAAGGTCTGATCGAAAGTCGTGATGCAACTTTCCTTAAATTCATCAAGAAAAGGAGCATGAAGTAGAGGAATCAGATCCTCTGATTATCTTACAGGATAATGAAGACGACTTGAGCATTAGACATGAACTTGAGGATGATATTGATCATCCAAATGTAGAGAATGAACCTATGGAACATGATAATCCTCGAGGAAGTGGGTGAACCCACACAACCCACGAGTATAATCGGCAACAAGAGACCCAGAACACGGCCCACATGGATGGAAGATTACCATTTCTATGGATGCGAGGCGCCGTGTTACACTGTGGATGAGGATGTCACGGATTGTACAGATTATGGCTTCGTCTGAGTCGGAATCATGGTCGGCCGCCATGAGTGACGAATTGGACTCAATCGAACGAAACAATGTTTGGGAATTATGTGATTTGCCAGAAGTTAGGCAATCCATAGGATGTAAGTGGGTATTCAAGAAAAAGTACCGAGTTGACGGTACTGTTGACAAATACAAAGCCAGATTACTTGCCAAGGGTTATACTCAGCAAGCTGGAATAGATTTCCAGGAAACCTACTCTCCTGTGGCTAAGTTTGCATCCATTCGGATGATCTTAGCCATAGTCGCATATATAGATTTGGAATTGTTCCAAATGGATGTAAAGACAGTCTTCCTTAATGGAGAATTAAAGGAGGAGATTTATATGCGACAACCTGATGGATCTCAGGTTGAAGGTCAGGAGAAAAAGGTTTACAAGTTAAGAAAGTCATTATATGGCTTGAATCGGTCTTCACGGTCATGGTATCTCAAATTTCATGAGAAAGTTATCCAATTTGGATTTGTTTCAAATAAATTGGATAATTGTGTGTATGTCATAAAGAGTGCGAGCAGGTTTGCAATCATGTCATTGTATGTGGATGACATTCTGCTTCCAGGTAATGACATACAAATGCTCAATGAAATCAAACAAAAATTGAGCAATGAATTTGAGATGAAGGACATGGGCGAAGCATCCTATGTTCTTGGAATTCAAATAACAAGAGATAGAGACTCAAGGACATTGAGCCTTAGTTAGGAAAGATATTTGCATACTGTATTAAGGAGATTTGGAATGCAGATTAGCACTCCAGCTCCAACACCACTTGTGATGGGAAAGAGACTCAGTAAGAGTCAGTGTCCTGGAAAGGGGCAGAAACCTTTAGATGTACCATATGCACAAGCGGTGGGAAGTCTAATGTATGCAATGATGTGTACTCGACCTGATTTAGCTTATCCAGTAAGCTTAGTCAGTAGATATCAAAGCAATCCCGGTCCAGCACATTGGGAAGCTGTAAGGAGGATTCTTCGATATCTGAAAGGGACAATACATCTGAAACTTGTGTATCAAGCAGAATCGCTTGAAGTGGTAGGATACTCCGATGTCGATTTCGGATGGGATGTTGATGATAGAAAATCCACATCAGGTTATCTGTTCATGTTTGGTGGTGCAGCCGTTTCTTGGGGTACCAAGAAACAAGGATGTGTATCTCGGCATATACAGGAGGCTGGGTACATTGCATGTAGCATGGCCACAACTCATACTGTGTGGATCAGACGTTTTCTAGAGAACCTGAGCCTCGAACTGGTCAGAGGGTCAATTGAAATGTATTGTGACAATCAAGCTGCGATAAGCTTAATTAATAGTGGGGCTAATAGTTCTAAAGGAAAACATATTGAGATCCAATATCACTATATACAAGATATAGTGACAAAGCAAGAAATCACAGTAACCTACATACCTATGACATGTTGGCTGATTCCCTAACCAAAGGAATAGCTGCAGGAACATACATTAAACATGTCGGTTTAATGGGACTCAGGAATGTTTGAGTCAAGGAAGAGGTTTCATAGATAATGATCCTCACATGATAAATCTCCATGTATATACTACACGAATAGTGGGAGTATATATGTTTTGACCACTTTGGTCAAGTGGGAGATGTAGAAGGCCCGCGTGCGTGACCGGCATGGTCGAACAACCGCCTCTGGCGGTTGCAGCGAGGCCGGGTCTTGGGGAAGACCGTAACCGTCGGGCGTAGGGGAGGAGGTGGACTTGGCGAGAGGATGTTCACGCCCCTATATATATCTACCTCCACCGGAGGGGAACATCATCCGAGAATCACCTCGCCACTGGGAGCCCTCTCCCAGTACCCATCTCTCCATCCCTTTCTCCCTATCTTCATTCTCTCTCGCATCCAAGAGATTGAAAGCATACCTCGACGATAGTCTACATTAGTTTGACAAATGTACACACTCAGGTATATAGATGTGTCTGTGTGTGTGTGATTCTTTTTAAATGATGTGTACTTGTTCCTAACAATATGTGATAGGGGTATTTAGTATGTCGATCTCATCTGGTTAATTATTTAATTTAACTTATCCGACACATCTGAATCTATATTCCTATGCACATGACATGCACCGAGATGATATTATGATATCACTTATTGGAGAAAATTGTCATTTCTTCTCAGGCGAGAGGCCTTCTTGAATATCACTTTATGATGCTAGTTGTGTCCTTGATCTAACTTTTCAGATTTACAACCTTGCTTCAGCCTCTATCTTCTAGGACTTTAGTTCAACATCTATATGATATCAAGATCTGCATGGTACATATCCCTCTGCGTAATAAAGGATTTTAAAATTTTGAACTCAGTTATGTTTTATTTCAGATAATGTAATAATTTATTTTGCGATAACTTTTATTTTATAATAGCTCGACATGAGCTTGCATGTCTAACAATCAATAATTACACACACATCTAACCTATATGTAGACTGTGAAGATGAAATGAATGTTTCATATCTGTCACATTAATAAACTTTTTTTGATTGTTATCATCTCTAGTGATAATTGAAGGATTGCAATATTCCAGTGGTTTATCGAACGAGAAACAAAGAGCATCTTCCACACTTAATGTTGTCTTGTTAAAATTATAATAATCTCCTGAATGACTGAATTCTCGATAAAGATAACTTCAAAACCTCTTAAGATCAAACTTTCAAAGAATTCACAAAATGATATAAATGAATCCTTGTATAAAAAGCATGTTATATCTCTTAGTTTTGTAGAAATCATGAAGAAAAAATTTGGAAAAAAAAGATTTGATGAGGTTTATACCTGTCAGAAATTCGAGACGAGCGACCGGTGTTATCCAAGCTTGTATTTTTTTGTGTGCTTTGAGTTTTCCATACAAGCTGTTATCTCCTTGAATTGCTATAAACCATGTGTTGCATGTTTCTACAATAGTATTAGTACCACATATATATGATTATCGTTCTTTGGTTACTATCAAAACTAAGATGTTTTAAAATATGGTAAGACTGTTGAAAGCATGATATGGAATCAAAGATATCTCTTTTGTGGTCTGCATTGGAAAAGCGTTTGTGGGTTTATTGGATTCTGCAAAAATGTAACTAATTGGGATTATTCAAATTCTGAATCCATTGAAATGTAACTAATTATGATTTTTTTTGCTTTCAACCGGCTCTTTTTTATTTAATTCAAATAATAGAAAAGTTTTTTTTTTTCAAATTCTTTATTACTGCCTCTATAACTATGGGAGCATCTAATACAAGACAAGCAAGCATGATGATAGAAGGAGATTTACACGCAAATTGGAGCAGCAGAAAGATGTAGAATATTTGGAACAATTACAACAATGGTCGCCTGCACGACGTGCCTGGAAGTTCAGGGCTATGGCTATACATATTGGTCGAACAAATCAAACTTAATTAAGAGCGTTAATTAGTTCGAGGGATTATTAACTCGACATCATCGATATTTAATTGGATACTCGGCTCGCCAGTGCCAATCAAGCGCCGTGGTCTGTACGTAGACATGAGACAGGTTTGGTTTTTCACAAGCCATAAAGCACTTGTGGGAGAATGGGCAATCTCTGTCACCGTGTGCCTCTACTTGCCGTTCAAAGCATGAAACACAATGCATGGTTCATTATTTTTTCCAGGAAGACTAAGTTTGAAATCGGGCATCGAGTAATACTATATATAATGCGTACAGCTATGTGGGGATAAAGATATATGGAAAGAGCTCTGCAGCTTTTCGTTGTTCTTATATATTGAAGATTGATTAGGGAACGCGTGATAGGACAAAATAGTTGGTGGGGATGTTACAGAAGATTTTGATATAATTTTGCTAGGATAATTTCTTACGTGGGCTCCAGTTCTGGTCCAGTGCCGCTAATGTCACGTTGCTTAATTGTTAAAAAAGCTTCCGAAGCTTTTTGGAAGCTGTTTAGAGAGAGAGAGAGAGAGAGAGAGAGAGAGAGAGAGAGAGAGAGAGAGAGATGACATGCAAGTTATGGCACATTCAAAATTTTCATAGATCCATGGAGACAATATATGTAACGTTCAAATTTTTTGTAGAGATCATTGAACATTAAAATTCAAATCAGTCCGGCGTGGATCGGATCACCATCCCTAAGATGTGTTTTTTTGGGATTTTTTACGTCAGGAACCCTATAAACATTGTCAATTACCTTGTCGACCTTTGAAACAATCAAATTCTTTTGTAGACATCGTAAACTCGTTAACCCTTACCCAACGAACCATGTGGTTAACCCCCATCTATTTACCCGTTAAACTAACCGGATTCCTTTACGTTTTTTACATTATATCCATTTTATCAAAATTACATTGATTGCCCCTCTCCCTCTCCCTCCTCCCCGACCTCTACCTCCTCATCCAGGCCTACCGCCCTTGCCCTCCTCCTCTAGGTCCAGTCGCCCTTTCCCTCTCCCTCCTCCTCCCCGACTTTCGCCTCCTCATCCAGGTCTGATGCCCTTGCCCTCCTCCTCCAGGTCCGGCCGCCCTCTCCCTCTCCCTCCTCCTCCCCGACCTCCCCCTCCTCCAGGTTCATCGGCTTCTCCTACCTCCCTGACCTCCACCTCTTCATCCAGGTTTGCAGCCCTCACCCTCCTCCTCCATGTCCGACTAGTGGGGTGAGTCCCCTGCACGTAGTGACAAAGAAGTCAAAGATCACCATTGTTACCATTGACAAAGGAGTGGAGATTCCGACCATAGTACCAACATCTTGGCGAGTCTGTGTTGATTACAGACTTCTCAATCTCTCCAACAAGAAGGACCATTTCCCATTGCCCTTCATCGATCAGATTCTCGAGAGTCTGGCCGTGAAGGAATATTCCTACTTCTTGGACATGTATTCTGGGTATAATCAAGTTGTAATTACTCCTAAGGATGCCGTTCGAGATGTGTAATGCCCCCACTACATTTATGTGATGTATGCTAGCAGTATTCACAGACATGGTGGGCAGTTTTCTTGAGGTGTTAGGGGACGATTTTTTGACCTACGATGATTCTTTCGATCAATGTCTTTATTATTTAGACCGAGTTCCAAGGAGGTGTTTCGAAGTGAATCTTGTGCTCTAGTGGGAGAAGAGAAACTTCATGGTGACTGAAAGGATCGTGCTGGGAAATGTTGTATTGAAACGTGGCATGGAAGTTGATCCATCCAAGGTGGAAGTGAATTCAAAACTAGAGCCACCTATAAATATGAAACAAGTCCGATCATTCCTGAGACATGTTAATTTCTACCGATGATTCATCAAAGACTTCAGCAAGCTTGCCTGACCATTGTGTGAATTGCTCGACAAGGAGATAGATTTTGTGATTGATGAGCGTGTTCTCCATGCCTTCAATGAGATGAAAAGCCTAATCACACATGCTCCTGTCCTACAACTACCTGATTGGTCTAATACCATTTGAGATCATGACGGAGCGTCCGACTATGCAATTGGTGTTATATTAGGGCAAAGACGAGGGAATGTCCCCTTCGTAATTCATTATGCTAGCAGAATACTTGATGAGGTCTAGACAAACTATACAATGGCAGAGAAAGAGCTGCTAACTGTAGTGTTTGCATTGGAAAAGTTCAGATCACATATTCTGGGATCCAAAGTAATTGTCTATACATATCACTACACCATCCGATACTTACAAATCAAGAAGGATGCCAAATCTCTTCTAATCAGATGGATCCTTCTCCTCCAGGAATTTGACCTCAAAATCTGTGATAAATCTGGAATCAAGAATGTTGTGGCGGATTACATTGAGACAGAAGCTCTTGACAAGCAATCATTCCTATCACATAAACTTTTCTAGAAACATCGTGAATTACCTCGTCTCTAAGAAAACTCCTGCTAATTGGCCAAAGATCAAGAAAGACAAGTTCTTGGCCGACATTCGCTTCTACCAGTGGGAAGAACCACACTTATTCTATGAATGAGCAGACTACATCTGGAGGAGGTGCATACCTCAGGAGGAAACAACAGGTGTCTAGACTATTGTCATGAGCTTGAAGCCGGTGGACACTGATGAATATGTGATTCATCACCCTAAAAGTTGAAAATAGAGCTTTTTTCTCGAGCAATTAGATACATATTTCCATTTATTTTGCATTATTCGTATTCATGCATTTATAATTAGTTTCCGTATTTTAGCATGTATATTTGCATTAAATAAGGAGCCAAATTCACTTGTAATTATTCACTAGTATATCAGCCAAATTCACCTATTTATATCTATTTTATACCTACTCCAAATCCAATAAAATCAACTCTATAGTGTATATATTACCAACAAGAATAAAGGAAAATTATAAAAAAAATTACTAACTTGTAAAATTGACCAATAAAACCCGAGCCTAGTTTGAGACTAAGAGCATTAAAATGTGGATATCTCTCTCATAAAGTATCTGATTTAGGTCTACTCATTTTAAAGTAATATATATTCAAAGACCTTCAAAACAAGGCCAATCTCATAAAAATCGAAGATCGTATGTGAAACTTGGGTTTTGGGCCCCAATTGTATATTTGTACATATTGACCAAAATACCCGTTATTTTATCCTTTTATTTCTTAATTATTAATAATTCAAAACATAGATTAAGTGGTAAATATTCCTTTTTATATTTTCTCTATTTTTATTTTTATTTTTATTTTTCTTTTATTTAAAAATGACAAAAAATGCAAAAGATAAAAATACGTTATTTTATATCTATAAGGTACCCCAAAAATTCTTTTTGTACATATGACTTCTTTTGATTTTTGATCCTTCACAAAAGTTGTAGATCTTGTTGAGACGATCAACTTTTGGTTGACCACTTTTTGATTTGACCCCTTTTATTATTTCTTTTTTTATTTTTTACATTTAATTTTTTATTTTTCTAGGTGCGACACATGGCAGATCATGGAGAAGCCACGTGTCACCTTTTCTTATTAATTTCATAATTTTATTTATTTATTTTATTTTATGTTATTATTTTATTATTATTTATTATTTTAGATAATTATTTATTTATATTTATTTATTTGAATTTAATTTTTATATTATATTTTTATTTTATTTTCTCTTCATTATTTTTAGTAGCCTACTTATTTTAATTTATTTATTATATTTTTCTCTTTTACTTCTTACCTACTCTAACTTCTCACCCAAGCCACCAACTCCCCATTCTCCCCTCATCTTCCACCACTTTCTCCACCTCTTTCTAACTTCCTCCTCATTTTTATTCTCTTCTCCTCCCTCATTCTTCGCCATCCGTCGTTTCGAGAGAAGAGAGGTTGAGCCCCTTTATCCTCCAGGTGACAGCTGAAGGACACGAGCTGAGAGACAACAACTTTTAGGCGAGATCCACAAGGCCCCCTTGTGTAGCTGCTCATCTACTCGATAAAGCAGCCGGACTTCGTGGTGTTTTATCGTCGAGTACCACTTCGAGGCGACTATCGGAGTTGCAGCATAGCTCCTCCAAAAATCTGGCGATCCTCACAAGTAAACCTTCTATCCTCATCTTCTCATTTTTATTTATCTAACCTATTTTTATCTTGTTGTTCATCATCACACACATACCACCTCATAATCATATTTTATTATTATTATTACATCGTCATCGTCATCATACATCATCATCACCACCTCTTCATTTCATTCTACATTTTTATTTCCTATTAAAAAATTTAAAAAACTTTAAAAACTTAAACAAATAAAAAAAAGAGAGCAGGGGAAGTAGTGGCAACACCCTTCTCCCTCTGCCATAGCCGACATGCATCCCGCTGCATCACCTCCCATCGTTGGGCGCGTGGTCGCGCCTCTGAGCCTCTCGCAACAAGGCCAGCCAGCCGCTAGCACCTACCTCCACCGCGCCTCTGCCAGCGGTCGCAACGCCGCCCACTCCAGCGTGCCACCACCCGTGCCCCCACAACTCGCCGTTCTCCTAGGCGCCACCCCACCTCCTGCCCCCGCTCTCTGCTTCAGCCTCTCTCCGCACGCCGCATGCCAACGGCCGCGTGCCACTGTCCAGCCGCGTGTCTCCCGCATGCTGCCGCCCATCGCGCTCTGCTCCGCCCAGCAGTGGCCCCACGCCCCAGCACTCTGCGCTCTCCAGATTGTGGTTGCCGACCGTACACCTCCCCCGTGCCTCGCCAGCTCCTCGTCGACCTTGCAGCCAACCCCAACGCCGTCGTGTTCAGTCCACCAGTCGTCCTCGCTTGTCGCCCCTCCAACATCATGCCCTAACTTGGTTACAAGATTGGAACCCAACGAAGGGAAGGTCTTTCTTCCTTTTATTTTATTATATTTGTGAAAATTGCATTTTCATCTCGCATGTTTTTAAAATTGCAAAAGTACTCTTAGGCATAGTTTGTTTGTTTTAATTTCTCTATTGTAAGAATACCCCTCTATTTATATTTTAATTTGGATCTCAAGAGTGCATTATTTCTTTTAATAAAAAATAACATGTTGAAGACCATTTAGTTCTCTATTTCTTGGCTATTTAATTAGAATCTTCTGACATGGTAATTAATTAAAGTTGTTTTTGTGAAAAATTGCTTTTTTTACCCATTTCATGGTCTGAAATTCATGTTTATTTAAATATTTCTCCAAAAATTGTGCAAATTTTAATTAAATCCACATGTACTATTTTTATGAATAATCAAGTCTTCTTGATTGCTCATTAAAATATCGTTTTGAGATAAATTAGCCTATGGATAATTTGATTTCTGGATTTATTTGAAATTAAATACTCACAATAACTCCGTCTTAATAAAAAATTCATAAAAAACCATATATTGTCAGAAAATTCAAAAAAAGAATATTGTAGCTTCATTTCATCATGTTTTACTTTTAACAAAAATTTCATAATTTTTGCATTCTATTTGCATGAAAAATTGTATAAAATATCTACAAAGTGTGCATTTTTCGTTGTTGCATTTTAAACTCACAAATTCCAAAAAAATATCCTTTGCAATTATCATTGGATTTGATTTTCAGGAAAAATAAGACTTGGCTAATTTGGATTATTTTTACATTAAAATCAATTTGGCTAAGTTGCTTATTTTCTTAATAACCTAGTTCATCTGTATTTTTGCATTGGAATTTCTTTTGCATAAAAAATATAAAAAAATCCCATTTGGAAAACTGTGAGGTAATTCTTCTGATTTGAGCCGACATTGTTCCTTTGCCTCCTTGAATCGACCTTGGGGCTTGCCCATGTTAAAAATACATAGAACCACACATTAATTAATTCATTGATTCGTGTGGTTAATTATTGATCGGTCCTGATTGCCCAACTACAACACCACGACACATTTAGCATAGGGTGATTAACGAATCTATCAAATGGTGCCATTGCCGGGGAGGCAAACATCCTTGGATCACTTTAGAAAATTAGATTTACAATTTACATTTGCTCGGGTAGTTTGAACCCCGAACCACCTTGTAATTATTTCATTTTTTCAATTATTTTTTTGTTTTTTATGTATATATTTTGATATCTCTCTTTGACATTATTTTTTTGCGAGGGCCTGGTGGATTTGGATTCTGTTTGGAATCTTACCTGTGTACCCGGATCCTGGACATTGGACCCTTCGTGGTCGTGCAGTTGATTGACGGAGACTAGGTCCTGCACTTGTGACTCTTAGAACATTTATCGTATTGCTTGTGCTTGTAAAATCTAGGAACACACATCACATTTAATGAGACACACTTAGATCACATATCTATTAGTCCAAATTAAATTGTTCATCACTCGCTAATATAACTGCCTGTCTAGGAGCAGTTTTCTCTTGTGCATTTCATATAGTGTAAAAAATTCAATTCTGTATTGCATCCCACATGTAGAGAGCTGGATGCACTGTAAGTCTTCTTACTCAAGCATTCGTTATCGTTTTCTCGATCGCATCCGCTTTTTCCGATTCCCTCTCTCAGTTTTTCTAACCTAGGATAAAGGAATTAGGACTAGACGGTAGATGTGATTGCTTGTGTGGATTAATTACAGTGACAACTAATCTCTAAAATCGGTACTGCTAATTGAATTAGACCAAAAAAATTGACTAAAATTAACCTTTTTTGCAGGAGAGCAACCCCGTTATTTTCTGATTTACTTGCAAGTGAGAGAGAGACGACACTAGGATAGAGCCGCGCCAGGATTTTCATATAGACTACTGGTTCAAAAAAATGATTAGCCACTTTTTAGTGAGGATCTACGGGTAGATGGTAAACGGTCCGAATTTCCTTAGCAGAGTGGGAGGTTTAGAGGATGCCGTTAATGGCTCTGTCCTCAAGAAACGTGTATCCATATTTATACGGTCCACACTTACTGCTATACTGGCTGAAAATGGGTGCAACTATTTGTAAGAACCAGGATAGTCTGTGGGGTAGTACATGCACCTAACAGCTCATTAATCATTCAAGGATGTTGACAATCGTGACCATCAAGAGGTAGATGAGTCACACCTCTCTTTTACACATGAGATACCGGCTGTCGAGCCGACCATTAGATCAGAGACTCCCCACACATCATTGACTCCCACTACTTGCATCACTCCTAATGCCAAGCCTACTGAGATCATTAGCATCTATCTGAGTTGTGTGCTGACCCTTTAGAAATATTACAATCTATAAGGTGACTCGTTTGATGAGGAACCCATGGTCAACACCGCACCACATCCCTAACCTTCAAAGGAGACACCATGGCTAAATTGACCCCACCCGAAAACATGGTTGCTCCCTCCTCTAGCTGGTTATCTAGTGAGAGGAAGTCGAGATTTGATTCCTCGAGGTGTTCTCCTGAACCCCTCAAGGCACGTCGCTCTCCTCTCCCTCTCAAAGATTCAGGTTCTAGAAAACCAACTAAGAAAGTTTCCTTCAACATATCGGAGAAGGAATTTTCAAAGGAATCTTCATCGGATTTGGATGAGGTGGTTTATGTGAGTGAGCTTAATTTGGATGTTCTTAAGCCATATCTGAGTAAGCAGCCGTGTGTCGAACCTCGTTGGATGATCCCTTCACCTCACTATTATTCATCTGAGGATGATTCCGATAGTGACATAAATGTATATTACCCACCCTCTTTCTCCCGCAAGAAGGTTCATCACAAACCTTCTTGATCATTGTATATTCTTACCCTTCCTTGTATAGATTTACTTTCTTTTATTTCACTCCCTCCCCAGTGATTTGTATCACTTGATCCAGCTCCATATCGTTTCATTTTGTGGCTATACTTAGGATGACTAGATCCTAAGTATAGGGGGGAGGGTGACCTGAGTCTCTTCATCATTCTTTGTATATTCTCTAGATCTCATCGGTTCTCACATCCATTTCTGTGCTATACTTAGGCTGACCAGAGCCTAAGTATAGGGAGAATCGATGCCCATTATGTATATATACTCACTCATTTCCTTTCTTGACCTTGTCCGCCCCATTTTTGATCTTCTTCTACACTTAGGCTGATTAGAGACTAAGTATATGGGGCGGATCGACTTATATATATTTTTTTATTTTATCTCTCCTACGCTTAGCATGAGCTATGTTTTTTCCTCACTTCTCGTGCTCTGAGGACATAACTTACACTTAGTATAGGGGGCGTTTATATATTAAGTATATACTTTACCCATTGCTCGTACTTTCACATATTTTTGTATATATTATGTAATAATTATGGGGTGGGTAAATTTTGGTAAAAAAACTTTTTTGTAAAATTCATGTATAATATGTATATTGTATATAAAATATGTATAAATCTGTAAAATTATTGTAAATAATACTTTTGTAAAATTTGTTGTAAATAGGAGGTATACCAAAAAAAATTGAACACAAAAAATAGGCTTCTTATTTACTCTTGCATATCATCCTTGCATTAAAAAAATATGTCTTGCACTCCATTCATCTACATTGCATTTCATCTACATCTCATCTGCATATCTAGCACATGCAAAGTGAAAAGTTAGTGGGTTCTGAACCAAGTTATGAATAGCTGTTGAGGATGGATATGATCTAATCTTAATCTACCTAATTTCAAAGGAACCTTATAGGAACTGGTGTTAAGAGTTTTTAGGTCAAGCGACTTAATTCTTTGAGTCCGTAAGTCTGTTTTAACATGTCATATTGATTTGTCTAAATAGAATATTTGGTTCCCATGCATGATTCTCTTAGACAGGGACCTAACTTGGACAAGCACCATGTACGTAGCTCTTCATTGATGAGATGGTGAGGAGGTAGAATCCTTTGGCTCGGAGTAGCACACGAGTCGAAACTTTCGTCCTCCTCTAAGGAGGGTAGTGCATCTCAACCCAGTCTAGTGGCATTGACATCTAACGACGGGATGCCGTGGGTTACAATAATGCTTTAAAAGAGGGATAGTCTAGTGGCTCAAGATGAAAACTCCTGATGTACATGCCGCACCTTGTATATAGTTCAAAAAAAAGAGAAAAAAGAAAAAAAGAAAAAAAAAGAGAACTCCAAAAGTGGACAAGCCTGACTGAAAATAAAATGCCTGTCAGAATACGTATATTTGCAAGGCACATTCTTCAAAGCCTCATACTATGGAAGCCTGCAGCTGGAGACTTGGCTACACTGATCAAGCTCCACGGATATGTGACTACACTAGTCACAGTCTATTCTCTTCTCTACCCCCTCTTCTTGAACTGGTTGCACTTGAACTTAGCAGGAAATACCCTTCCCCTCGAGGAAAGTGTTGCTAGATCGAAGAATTAGAGTTACCTTGTTAGACGAGGTTGTTTCTTTGCTATTTTTGATATGGAGAGCTATATTTCACTTACACAGTAAAAGTAAGATTCATAATCATCAGAATTTGCGTTTGAGGATTTGTTCTGACCTGACTGTTGAGGCGATCTAAATAGAAGACTTGTGGAACTCGAAGGTTGTTAGGTCTTAAACTCAATTCCCAAGGTTCCGCTACATTATTAATCCAAAATTTGAGTCGAGCTCCATGTTCACCTTGTGTTCATGACCTTGATATGGAACTCGAAATCATTTCATTTTTGTATTCCATTTTAGTTGCTCAGGGACGAGCAAAGTTTAAGTATAGGGGGTTGATGAATATATGATTCATCACTATAAAAGTTGAAAATAGAGCTTTGATCATGAATAGTTAGATGTATATTTCAAATTATTTTGCATTATTCGCATTCGTGCATTTAGTATTAATTTCTATATTTTAGCATGCATATTTGCATTAAATAAGAAGCCAAATTCACTTGTAAATATTCACCTATATATTATTCAAATTCACATATTTATATCTATTTTATACTAATTCCAAATACAATAAAATCAACTCTATAGTGTATATATTACCAATAAAAAAAAGAAAACTATAAAAAATACTAACTTGTAAAATTGACCAATAAAACATGAGCCCTAGTTTGAGACTAAGAGCCATAAAATGTGAATAACTCTCTCACATAGTGTCTGATTTAGGTCTACTTACTTTTAAAGTAATATTCATTCTAAGAACTTCAAAACAAGACCAATTTCATAAAAATCGGAGATCGTATGTGAAACTTGGGTTATGGGTCCCTATTGTATATTGTACATATTAACCAAAATACCCTTTATTTTATCCTTTTATTTTCTTAATTATTAAAAATCCAAAATAAGAGATTAAGTTGTAAATATTTCTTATAATTTTTCTATTTTATTTTGTTTTTTCTCTTATTTAAAAATGACAAAAAATTGTAAAAGATAAAAATACAGTATTTTATTCCTATAAGGTACCCCAAAAATACTTTTTGTACACATGACTTCTTTTGATTTTCAATCCTTCATGAAAGTTGTAGATCTTTTTGAGACGAGCAACTTTTGTGTTGACATGTTTTGATTTGACCCCTTTTGTTATTTGTTTATTATTTTTTACATTTATTTTTTGATTTTTCTAGGTGCGACACCTGACAACTCGTGAAGCCGCCATGTGTCACCCTTTTTTTATTAATTTCATAATTTATTTTATTTATTTTATATATTTTATTTTATTTATTATTTATTAATATTTTAATTAAATATTTACATTTATTTATTTTTAATTTAAATTTTATATTCTACTTTTTTTCTCTTCATTATTTTTAGTAGCCTACTTATTTTATTTTATAGATTATATTTTTCTCTTTTACTTCTTCCCTACTCCAACTTCCCACCTAAGCCACCAACTCCCCATTCTCCCCTCATCTTCCACCACTTTTCCATCTCTTTTCTAACTTCGTCCTCCTTTTCATTCTCTTCTCCTCATTGTTCTTTGCCATCCGCCATTCCGAGAGAAGAGAGGTCGAGCATCTTTAACCTCTAGGTGGCAGCTGAAGAAGACGAGTTGAGCGACGACAACCTTTTAGGCGAGATCCACAAAGTCCCCTTATGTAACTTCTCATCTACTTGACGAAGCAGCCGAGCTTCACCGTGTTTTATCGTCGAGCACCACTTTGAGGAAACGATGGAGTTGCAACATAGCTCCTCCAAAAATCTGGCGATCCTCACAGGTAAACCTTCTATCCTAATCTTCTCAATTTATTTTATCTAACATATTTTTTCTTGTTGTTCATCATCACACACACACTCCAACTCATAATCATAATTTTTATTTTTTTTTATTATTACATCATCATTGTCATCATACATCATCATCCCTACCTCTTCATTTCACTTCTACATTTTTAATTCCTGTTAAAAAATTAAAAAAATTTAAAAAAATAAAAAAAATAAAAAAAGAGAGCAGGGGAAGCAGCCGTAGCCGCTGCACCCTTCTCCCTCCACCACAGCTGGCACGCCGCCTGCCACACCACCTCCCCTCCTTGTGTGCGTGGTCGCTCCCCTGAGCCTCTTGAAACCATGCCAGCCAGCTGCCGGCACCTGCCTCCAGCGTGCCTTTGTAGGCGGCCATAGCATCGCCCGCTCCTACCCCTAAATCGCCTCCACGTGCACCCCTGCAGGTCGCCGTCCGCCCAAGCGCCACCCCGCCTCTTGCGCTCGCTCTCTTCTCCATCCTCCCTCCGCGCGCCGCATGCCAGCGGTCACATGGCACCATCCAGGCACAGATCTCCTGCGTGATGCCGCCTGCTGCGTGCCGCTCCGCCCAGCAACGCCCCCCACACCTCAACTCTCTGCGCCCTCCTCGTCACGGGCACCAGCTGCACTCCTCCCCCACGCCTCTCCAGCCCCACACCGACCTTGCAGACAACACCAACGTCATCACGTGTAGTCCATCGGTCGTCCTTGGTTGCCGTCTCTCCTGCTGCCCCGCCAACATCGTACCCTAACTTGGGTTACAAGATTGGAACCCAATGAAGGGAATGCTTTTCTTCTTTATGTTTTATTATATTTGTGAAAATTGCATTTTCATCTTGCATGTGTTTAAAATTACAAAAGTACCCTTGGGCACAATTTGTTTGTTTATTTTAATTTCTCTATTGCAAGAATACCCTTCTATTTATATTTCAATTTGGACCTCAACATTGCATCATTTATTTTAATAAAAAATAGCATGTTGTATACCATTTAATTCTCTATCTCTTGCTATTTAATTACAATTTTTTGAGCACTGTAATTAATTAAAATTGTTTTTTGTGAAAAATTGCATATTTTACCCATTTCATGGTCTGAAATTCATGTTTAAATAAATTTTCCTCCTAAAATTATACAAAATTCAAATATGATGGCTCTCGTTGTCTTTTAATTGATACCAAATTTCATAAAAAATGGAGGTGTCTTTTGCTTAAAATAAATTGTTGAGTGATTTCTACAATTGATTTTTAATTAAATCCATAATTATTATTTTTGCAAAATTTTAAGTCTCTAGATTGCTGATTAAAATATAATTTTCAGATAAATTGGTTTCTAGTAATTTGATTTCATGGATTTATTAGAAATTAAATACTCACAGTCACTCTATCTTAAAATTCATAAAAAATCATATGTTGTCAAAAAATTTCAAAAAAATTACTGTAGCTTCATTTCACCATGTTTAACTTTAAATAAAAATTTCATATTTTTTGCATTTTGGTTGCACAAAAAATTATATAAAAATCCTAAAAGTGTGCATTTTTCATTGTTGCATTTTAAACCCAAAAATTCAAAAAAATGCTCTGCAATTATCACTGGATTAGTTTCCAAGAAAAATATAACTTGGCTAATTTGGATTATTTTTATAATAAAATCAGTTTGGCTAAGTTGCTTATTTTCTTAATAACCTAGTTCATCCACATTTTTGCATTGGCATTTCTTTTGCATAAAAAATATTAAAAAAATCCTGTTTAGAAAATTGTGAGATAATTCGTCTGACTTGAGTCGATATTATTCCTTTACCTCCTTGATTCGACCCTGGGGCTTGCCCAAGTTAAAAATACCTAAAATCACACATTAATTTGTTGATTCATCGATTTGTGTGATAACTTTTTTATCGATCCTGATTGCCCGACTACAACAACACGACACATTTAGCATCGGGTGATCACGGTGTCCTTCAGACACCATTTTGGAAAGAGGATGGCAACAAAAATGCTTCAATGTGGCCTATGGTGGCCAACCTTATTTAAGGATGTGGCTGATTACATCAAGAGTTGTACTGATTGTCATGGAATGGGTGGAAACATCAACTCTATATATACGATGCCTCTGAACTATATTCAGATGTCATACATCTTTGACTCTTGAGGCATCGACTTCATGGGCCCATTCTCTAATAGTCAGGGCCATGAGTACATCCTGTTGTTCAGTGATTATGTTAGCAGATGGATGGAAGTTATTCTCGATCGAACTACCGATAAGAAAATAGTGTGCAAGTTCCTCAAGGAAAACATCACTTCTCGGTTCAGAATTCCAAAAGTACTGAAATCAGATGGGGGTAGCCATAGCATAACTAGAGGGGTTAAGAAGCTGACCAAAGAATTTGACATCGAGCATCGTGTCAGGACGCAATACCACCCACAGTCAAATGGCTTAGCTGAATGTTCAAATAGGGAGATCAAGACTATTCCACAAAAGCTTATATGAATAGATAGGAAGAATTTGTCCCAACTCTTAGACTCGGTTCTTTGGACATATCGCACAACGTACAAGTCTCCACTAGGCATGTCTCCCTACTGCCTTGTTTATGGCAAGCTATGTCACATGCCCATGGAATTAATTCACAAATCCTTATGTACATTACTATGTAATTTGGATTCTGATAAAGTAGGCAAACCCAGAAAAGTTGATTTAAACTAGTTGCTTGAATTCAAAGACTACGCGTACGACAACAACTTCATGTACAAGGAGAAAATAAAGAAACGACAAGATAGACACATCCGAAGGAAGACCTTCAAACCTGGGCAAAAGGTGTGGTTTGGGCTGGCTAGTGAGTCATGGCTCGATGAGCCAGACTCGGACTCGTCTTGATAAGGGCTCGTGATCCTGGCTCATTAGGCTATTGAGCTGAGCCCAAGCCAGAATTTTGGGCTCGATAGCTTAACGAGCTGAGCCTGAGGCAAGCCTCGCTCGTCTCGATAACTCAATAAGGGGCTCGATAAGGAATATATATACATACAATATTTATATATAATACAAACAAAATAAAAGTAGCCCTTCAAAATTTTTCCTCCACTAACTTTGCCCCTCCCACAAGCTACGAGTCATGACCCGATTCTCAAAATCACATTCCTGCCCACACATTTTCCCCCGCCCTACGCATTAGAAAATTAGTATTTTTTCTTTTTTTATAAGCGAATAGAATTCTACAATATATATTATAATTAAGATTTTGTACAAAACTTGGATAGCAGCCTACCGGTAAGGAACACAGTCTTAGATAGAGCAGGTATCGAGTTTGCCCGTGCAAAACACTTTTCCACCAAAAAGTACCCATTTTCCTTAATGAGCTTGCCTTGTGCTCGAGCCCAAACCAGGGTCGATAAGGAGCTCGGGCTCGATAAGGGGTTCGATGCGAGCCTTATCGAGCCCGAGCCGGCTCGGCTGGGCTCGAACGAGCCCGAGCTCGACTTGGCTTATTGAGCCCGAGCCAGGGGCTGGCTCAGCTCGTTGGGCTCGATAGCTAGCCCTATGCGTGATTGTTTAATGCACGGTTAAAAATCTTTCCTGGCAAACTGAAGAGCAAGTGAACATGGCCTTATATCATCCATACTGTGTGTGATAGTGGAAGTCTCTTGATATCAGATTCGTCATATGACGCATAACCCTTCATGGTAAACAGACAGTTGCAGAAGCCATACATAGAGCCAAATACATTCATGTTTGTTGTTGACTCCATTCTCGTGATATCTCAAGATGAACTGCCCGAGATCAATGGATCATACACCTAAAGAACAAAAATCACAAAAATGTCTTTTGTTTCTTCTTTTCTTCTATTTGTTTTTATTATTCTTCTTTCTTCCGAAAAGGTGTTTGCCCTTTTCATCACTGTTATACTTAGTACATACTTTGTCCTAAGTATGGGGGGAGCACCTCGATTTGTTCATTTTTTAATCCCTCACATGTCCCCTCAATTCTTGATATTCTGCCTATAATTAGGGATATTTAATCCTAAGTATAGGGGGGATAGGTCGAGCTGATGATCTATTCATTCCCACCCTCAACCCTCCCTGCATGTAGATACAACTTCTTATACTTAGGATTATTTCCTCCTAAGTATAGGGGGCGGCTGACTTCTCATTCATTGATTTATTATTCTTTAGTCTTTGTAGTATAGGCTCTTCTATATACTCAGTACCAGTTATGTCTTCTCTTTTCTCTCTGATTTATGAGTACATAGCTCAAGCTAAGTATAGGGGGGTCGTATCAACGTTGTATATCGTTTAGCCATAACTCATACTTTCGTATTTTCAATAATATGGATAATTAATAAAAATTCAAAATTAAAACACACAAAATTCTTTGTATATACTCGTTAATAAATCAGGTTGAAATGTTCTACAAAATGTTGGAAATAATGTTCTAAAAAGCTTTTGAAAACTATTTGGAAAATGTTTTGTAAAATGTTTTCAACAACAACAACAACAACAAAGCCTTTTCCCATAATTAAGTAGGGTCGGCTACATGGATTCTTCGTCTCCATTCAAATCTATCTCGGGACAATCTCGAGCTTATATCACAAAATAAAGATCCCTTCGTATGGTCTCTTTCCAACACTTCTTAGGTCGTCCTCACCCTCTCTTAGCCGGATCAACATCCCAACACTCGCATCTCCTAACCGGCGCATCAGCTGATCTTCTTTGCAAATGACCAAACCATCTTAAGCAGTTTTCTTGCATCTTATCCTCGTTCGGAGCAACACCGACTTTCTTTCTGATTGCATCATTCCAAATCCGATCTTTACGTGTGTGTCCACACATCCACCTTAGCATTTTCATTTCTTCTACAACCATTCTCTGCACATGTCTATGGTTCACAGGCCAACATTCAGATCCATAAACATAGCAGGTCTCATGACTGCTTTGTAAAACTTTCCCATAAGTTTTAAAGGAATTTTCTTATCATAGAGAACAACAGAGGCTCCTCTCCACTTTAGCCAACCTGCATTTATTCTATTAGTAACATCTCCATCAATTTCCCCCATCATGTTGCAAATAGATCCCAGATATCTAAAAGGATCTCTCTTCTGAATGTTATCATCACCAATCTTCACCTCAATTCCTTCATCATTGCTTCCATAAAGGTGCACTCCATATATTCTATCTTAGCCCTACTTATACGAAATCCTTTACTCTCCAACTCATGTCTCCAGATCTCAAGCTTCTCATTTACTCCATCTCTAGTCTCGTCAATCAACACAATATCATCAGCAAATAACATACACCAAGGTAACTCATCCTGAATGTGACTTGTCAACTCATCCATAATCAAAGTAAAAAGAAATGGACTCAAAGCTGAACCTTGATGTAAACCAATGTTGATGTCAAAATAGCCAGTCTTCCCAGACGAGGTCCTTACACAAGATAAAGCCCTATCATACATGTTCTTTATGAGGTTAATGTATAGGACAAGCACTTGTCTCTTCTCCAAAACTCTCCACAATATCATTCGTGGGACAATATCATAAGCCTTATGCAAATCAATAAAGATCATATGGAGGTTCTTCCTTTTAGCTCTATAAATCTCCATTGTTCTCCTCAGCAAATGGATGGCTTTAATAGTTGAGCGACCTGGCATGAATCCGAATTGGTTTTCTTTAATGTCGGAAACTTGCCTCAACCTTATCTTGATCACACGCTCCCAAATTTTCATAGTAAAAATATTTTTGGTTGTAAAAATTCCTTTTCTTTGTTGAAATAATATATTTTGAAAATCTATTTGCAAATATTTGGAAAATGATTACAAAAATAGTTTGAAAAAACTATACATACTATTTGAAAAAACTTTACATACTATAATCCCTCCTTTTAATTTGTTCATTTCTGCTTTAATTCAAGTAAAATCTAGCTCTTGACTAAGAAAAAACAAGGCATCAAAAACTTCCCAAGGTGGGGAAGTGGAGAGGCAAGACCCATGTCGACGTGAGTGAGGTCCTTTGCTGGGGACCGAAAGGGCAGAGAGACTAGGGTTGTGTGCTGTGCTTTCCATCTAGTACTTATATGAAGCATGAGATGCCAGTAAATGCATAGTGAGATTCGTTATCCTTCAAATTCGTGAAAGAATCCGGGCCCCCAGCTCCCGCCTCCCTCCTCATTGATTCAGACCATCTCCGCCTTCACCGACCACTCCATCACCGTCGCACCTCACCCCTCTACGCTCCAAGCACCTCCATTCACCTAGATCCTTGTTGGATCTGGAACTCATCTCTCCCATCTCTGCCTTATGCCAGAGAGCTTCACCCCACTGTGCCTCCACCCATTTCTACTTCCTGAAGCCATCGGAGTCTTCATTTTTTGTTCTTCTTGTTAATCCACAAGAAACATAGAGGAAGAAGGCCTTTCCAGGGGTGCTCGAAGCAGGGAGCACCCTCCATGTGCATCAATGCTCCAGGGCGTATCTGTTAAGCCCTGGAGACTCTTGAAGCTTCTAGCCACTATTATACCTCCAGGAGTAGATTGAGCACTTCAGCAGTCGAGGAGACGCTTGGAGGGTGGAGATTTTACAGATCGAAGCAACCAAGGGTAGCTATTCTTCGTTATTCTTCATGAGCAACATTACCCGTCCGATCATCCTCGAGCTTCAGTTTGAACATCAGACGTCAGATCGTGAAGAACCAGCATCATTGATCTATGGCGTAGATCTAATCTGAGTCGCCCATCCAGGAAGCATCATCGGCCATCCGTGAGGTGCCATGTGGATATGTGGCTTCAGACCCACCATCCATCCATGCATGTAGGGGTAATTTTGCCCGATATCCCTGTAAGTTTTTTATTTTATTTCTAGTACCCAAACTTTCCTATGTAGTGTAATATTTTTTGTAATTTTTGCATGTCAGCCCTTGTACTTCCCATATTTGCATTGAGGTCCAATCCACGTCACCTTATATGCCCGTATGCATGGGGGGAGTAGGTATTTTTCATCTAAACCCCTAGGTTTTATTTATTTCATTTTAGTTATTTTTATGAATAATTAGAGTAATATTTTCTAGAACAATTGCATCTACCCCATAGATTTGTAATTAATTGTAGAAATACCCCTATAGGTATTGTTTACTGGATATATCTTGGAAAATTTGTCTCGGACTTCTCTTTTGTGTTCGGATAGAGTATAGAAACTTTAAATATTTGTACAAATATCGTTGTTAGTGTGTATTTCTTTTTGTAGATTTTATTTTATTAAAAATAGCTCCAGGCCTCTAAAAATTCATAGAAAATTATCATAACCACCTACTATACATATCTATCACATATATTTTTCATTACATATTTAAGGTTTAATTTTTATTTATTAAAATCTATTTATCCCTATTTATATTAAAAAATACAAAAAATATAAAATCATTTTAGAAACAAAAAAGTATATTTTGTTTAGTATGACCAAAAATCCCCAAAAATAGAAAAAGAAAAACATTGAACTTCCAAAGAAACAAAATCCATATAAAAGTTAGAAAAAATATTAAAAAATTCAAAAAATATTCATTTTTATTTCTAAATTTTATCTATTATATTTGTTATATATTAAAAATAGTTTTGGATAAAATTGATGCTTTTAGCTATTTTTAATTTCCAAAACAGTACAACTTAATTATTTTAGCTATTATTTTACCTTATTGACTAAATTAAAAATACCTAAAATAGTAAAAATTACCATAAAATACCAAAATTAGAGAAAAATATAAAAAAAGTCAAAAAAACAATTTTTTTATGAATTTTGATTACTTACATCTATATTTATAAAAATAAAGGCTATCTATATATACCTATATATACTTATATTATAATTGTTTATTATATAAAATTTAAAATAAAAAAGTAAAAAGGACTTTAAAAATATAAATTTGAAAATCTAAAAAAAACTATAAAATTAAAATTAAAAAAATAAATTATTAAAAACCCATAAAAATCCAAAAATCCTTGAAAAACCGAAATCATTTATTGTCTTTGCTTGCCAATTTTGATTGTCTATTCCATGTTGTTCCCTGACTTCGTCCCCTACTTTACTTGTCCGCTATACATTTCATTGTAGGGTATAATAACTTTTGATCACTTGGTTGATTGATTTATTTCTCATGTGGGTTAATTCTTGATTGAACGCAATTATTGAGAGGTCACTACAACGATTGAGTCCTCACCTCATGAGGCTCATTTTAGACCCCTCGATTTTCATGTTCGTCAAATGGCACCATTATCGGGGAGCAATGCGTCGAATAGAATTTTGGGTCATTTTTATTTCATTATTTTATTTATTTATTTATTTTCTATTTCATTTGATATAAATGTTTATTGTGCTAATATTTATCTCTTCTATTTTTCTTGTGTGGGGACTTCGAGAGAACGACGACCGTCTAGGTAGTTGAGGCACCCGAGTCGAGGAGACTTGGTCCTTCTACTTGCACACCAAGAGGAGAGAGCGAGAGAGAGAGAGAGAGAGAGAGAGAGAAAGATGAGAGACAAAAGGACACGAACAATTAATTAATTTAATCTAGGATTTAAATATATGATAGTGATCTAGGTCAAGTAATAACAAAAGAAATGCAATGGATGGAATTTTAAAACTTTTTATGAAATTATATTACATGAACAAACTATGATGCACAATGCAACATATAACAAATACACAGATAAAGAAAAAACTCTTGATTAATTGACTAAATAACTTTTGAATTTAATTAACAATTAATAAAAATCAAGACAATCGATAATGCAATTTAACCATTGAATAATTTAATTTAAATTCAATTATTAGGCTGAATGAACAAGTTAAATACTTTAAAATTTTGTGCATGGAATAAATATTGAATGCACGAATAAAATGCATCAAATTAAAGAGGGTGAAAAGAGCTTTTAAACGACATCAATTTTATTAAATTTGGATAATAAGTCCACACGTTATTCAATCGACATCACATGGGTACAATTGCAATAAAAACTATTTTATTTATTTATAAAAATGTCTTCACAAGGACTCAATCACAAAGAAGAAAAAATGCCCGGATATGTATGCAATTTAACCATGGTGGGGACTCGATCGCAAATAAGAAAAAATGTTTAGATATATATGCAGTTTGAAGAATTTGAAAGGATGTTTTTCCAAAACTCCCTCACGCATGTGCCTTGTGCACATGATGTCTGGATTTAAGTGCAATATGAAAAACACACTGGGGTGCTAGTGTTGAATATCCATCCCTCATGTGCACTTAATCATGTGGGAGATTAGGTTCGGGAGTCTAAAATGTCCCAAGCCATGCGTCATGCTATAGTGCCTCAATGCTAGGCTCGAATGCTCCTAGCTTGGGGGCTGAATTGTTGCTTCGGTGTGCAACGTGGCCTCTTATGGACCATGTGTTCTCGCCAATGAATAGCAATCGTACAAATCCTGTAGAGCTTATTCTCCCCCTTCTACCTTCTGTGGTGATGATGTAGCGGAGCTCCGGTGAGGTCAGTCCTCCTTCTCCTTACTGATGCTGGCTCTGTAAATGTATAGATACCTTCTCCTTGATTCGGCAAAGATTGTGAAGGCTTGTATGTGAGAAGACTTCCCTTGCAAGGGGCTGTAGATAGAGGACCTCTGGCAAAAAAATAGAAATTGAAGTATATGCTCAGTTTCTCCGATCAATGAAGGAATTATTCACTTGCATGAGTTAGTGACATAGCCGAAGCCTACATGAATATTTTGAAAATGAAATGAGGGCTCGTCTAGATGGAAGATCCGAGCCATTCTTGGATTCCTTCTCTTTATGAGAGGAATAAAGGAAATGATGTGATTAAACTGGTGAAGAATTATAGAAGAATCACTAGAATACACGCGTGGACTAATGCAGTGGGATGAAGGTTATGATGACCTAAGATGAAGAGATTAATGGTTGTGATAAACATGATAATAAGAAGAGAAGAAATGAAACCTTAAAGTCAGATCTCTACTTGAAATAGAGATGAATGAAGAAGGGTGAAACATGCCTGGGGAGAAGCTCTAGAGCTTTAAATCATCGCTTAACCAACTCGGTTGAAGTTGAAAGCTCGAGCAGTACTTCCGACAAGCTTGCGACAAGGCTATTTCGCCTTGTATCTCACCAGAAAATACACATCTAATTCGCTCGCTTTCTCTCTCTACTGTCTCTAAGAAGGAGAAATGGCTAGGACATATCTCATGCGAAGGAGGATGTACCCCTTTGTTGTTATCGTCGGCATCCTTCCTTGCAACACCCACAAAACCCTATTATCATAAGTTGCAATGGTCATCATAAGCGGCTCATCAAAAAACAACATAGGGTCAAGGAGCATGATTCCATTTTATGTTAACACACTATGCAACTTTTCTTTGAAACCTTGATATTCTCTAAATATTTGTAGCATACCTCAAACTCTGAAACCAACCAGAGTGTTAGCTTGCCCACTAAGGATTGCAAAAAAAAAAAAGAAAATAGTGTATTCACAATGTCCTTAGATCACCTAATATCAAAAACTCCTTTGTCCTAGAAACCACATAATCAAAGTAAAACAAACACTCTAAGCCTTCAAATCCCACATGGCACTAGTATTTCCATCTCATATTTTATGGTAGGTTTAGATCAATCTCTAAACATCCATTTCCCAACTCTTATTTTTACTCAACCTATTTTACCAATAGAGGTAGATATCATTCATAACATCCTAAATTCCAAGGTCCTCTCTTGTTGGGATAATTATACTTCACCCAAGTTTGAATCCCCAACCGCTTCTATTGAAAAGAGAACCCCATCCAATGGAAACCATCCATCTCCCCTTTCTACACCTAATAAAACCACCTCCATTCCATCCCAACCATGGAGGATTGATCGAGCTACTTGATGAATCACCAATTCATCATATTTATTCATTTATTTTAGCTTAAAATCCCTCCCTTATAAAACACATTGTATAAATGCAATAAATATTGATTGATCCCAACCCTGAGAGTAGGTCAAGATTTGACCTAATTGACAAGGAATAAAGTTGGGGGAGATAGGGTCTTTATCTAGAAAAATGAGAAAATCAATCTGCACTCATGTATATTCATTGTTGTAATACTGTACATATATTCTACTATTTATTTATCACAAAATAAATTCAAATTAAAATATTTTATTCTTGGAAATTGTACATAAAAATAAGTTGTAAATAATAAAAATAATTGCAAGAAGAATCATTGAACAAAATAAATAAACAACAATCTGAAAAAACTACAAAGCAAAACTTATCAGATCAATATCTTGTCCAAAAAACTCAAAATAAATCAAACTAACTTACATTGTTTTTAAAATTAAATAAGCTTTAAAATAAAATGGTTTCATAAAAGTCAGAATTAAGAAGTGAAAGGTTGTTTTTTAGTTCCATTGTATATTTTATCTATTATATGTTTTTATTTTCTTTATATTTTTACACGTATTGTATTTTTTAAATTTCGTACATATTGTATTTTATTTATATAAAATTCAAATAAAAAATACAAAATAAAAAATGAATAAAAATAAAATAATGTATTTATTATACAGGTATAATGTACCTATATTGTACGTAGATTTACTTATTATAATAATTTATAAAAATAAAGTAAAAAAATATATAAAATCTTTAAATTGTTTGATAAATTAATAAATTATATAATTATGTAATTATTTATAAAAATAATTTATTAAAAATTGTTTGCTGTTTATGTAGGTATTTTTTCCTATTAATAAAGTTTTTTATTTATTTTACCCTATTTATTTAAATTATATAATTTATTAAAATTATCAAAATACATTATTTATTTTAAATTTTTTCAATTTAAAATAATTTACTATTTATTTCTTAATTTTCTTTTATTTATTTTTTGTTTTATTTAGTGTTTGTCTTTTAGCGGGTCGGAGCTTCCTATTGGTTGAACCTAGGTCCGTTGACCTGGGTCAACTTCCTATCTTTCCTAGTTAGCCCAAATAACTGACTGATGGCTTTACCTTTGTGGATTTATTCTTACTGATCCATCAAGTCAATCCTCTTAATTTCTTCTTCATTTGATCGACCTCGATACCATGAGTTAGCTATAGTGACAAGGAAACCTCTCCTCGTTCAGAAGTGCGTGAGAGCCGCTCAGATGCGAGATCCAATTGCTACTGGACCTTCATCATTGTGTCGAGTCTCTTTAACCTTTCACATCCTAATTGAAGCCACGATACAACTAATTCCAATGTAGGTTAACATAGAATAGTTTGCATTTCATTTTAATCTTTTAATTCCACAATTTTTGTTTGATTTTTGATTAGATCATAGCTTCTTAGATCTGCCTCCGATAAACTAGATTAGAGGCCTTCCACTTGTTAAAACTACATTCTAGTCTATGATCCACCATCGCCACACATTTCTCCATCTTCCTCCCATCTCTGATCAACCGCATCCTTTCCAGATATGGATCACGATCTCCTCTACGACCACCTCATCGGATATCGTTCATTCACCTCCATTTCCCCCTTGGTTTTAGCTAATAAGGATCGTCTGAGCTTTGCCCTTGGAGCGAATAATAATTTAAAGGCCTTAGGAGGAGCAGTTGTAGCTGAGATCGTGATCTGGAGGTTGGGATACATTTACTGTAGCGTGAGAAATCCTAGTCCTCAATCAGCGGGACCTGGACCATTTCCTCTCCTAGATCGGTGCTGAGACTCATTGCGGAGCTGCTCAAGCCATTAGAGAGCAAATCTGATGGAGATCAGCGGTGATTGAGCCAATTAAACTTCATCAGGTGATACCTTCACACATGTTCTTCCAACCACCCTTAGCATCGTTAGATCAAGCACGAACAATGCCAGATTCAATAGAAGTCATCCATTCACCCCCAAAAGCCATCTGTTAGATCAAGAGGTCCAGATCAGATCCAAGCTGTCAGATCCGCACGCGCATCTCACGTATACCCGGTGAATGTTGCACTCTAGCCCTGCATGTTCTTTTATTTGTAACTAAATCCCATAAGTGGACATGTGTTTATTTGAAATTTTATTGAATAATTGCATTGGTGGCCTTCGTTGATTTTAAATTTGCATTATAGTCTTGTTTGAACTGCTTCATGTGCGTCTGTGCGTGATACTTTAGTGAATTTTCAATAAAGTGATCAATGTTTTCTACTATTATTTTGCATCTGAAATACAAATATTTGCAAAATCAGTCTTGTCCAACGCGACTCACGTGCGTTTGCATGCGATGTTCTAGGATAATTGCACATTTGACACTACCTTTATTATAATTGTTATTGATTTAGTCAAAAGAGTTAAAACAATTATAGTTTGGTCCTTGCTTTGCTGATTAATTATTCTATACTTAATTATGTTAATAAATCATTAATTAATTCTAATATTTTTTAAAAAATTAGTGTAATCTCTTACTAATTAGTTTTATTGCTGTTAATTTTTATTTTCAAAAATAATTTGATTTATTATTTTTTAAAAATTGGAAAACAAAAAAAAGTTGTTCTATTTCAATAAAAAATTCACAAAAATTCGAAAATTATTTAAAAATAAAGAATGATTCTGTGTTTTGATTTGTTTTACCTTATGTAAAATTTTGGTTTGAAAATCCCTTCAGAAAACCTAAAAATTTGAAAAAATAGAAAACTTTAAAAATTCATATAAACTCATTAAAAATCAGAAAATACATAAAACAACATGTTTTAAAGCTTGGAAATTTTTCTTTCTGTTAAAACTGTTTCACACTTTTTTTGTCTTTGTTTTATATTTGAAAAACCCAAAAAAAGTAGATTGAATTTGTTTATATTCCGTTTTCAATTTTTATTCACTTAAAAAATCTTAAAAAAATAAAAATATCACAAAAATAACAAAAATGATATAAAATATATAAAAAGCAAAAATAAATTTATTTCGATTTTCGGTCATTTTTACTATTTTCTAAAAATCCAAAAAGAGTATTTTCTTTATTTCCATTTTTTAGTTTGTTATATTTAAAATTTTAAAAAAACAAAAATTTACAAAATTTAAAACCATTAAAAATATTAAAAATCAAAAGATATAAAAAATTAAAAATATGAAAAATCCATCAAAAATATTAAAAGAATTAAAACACATAAAAAACAAAAGAGAAAACAAAAAGAATCATAATTGATTTTCATTAATTAATAAATAACATTCTAGCTTTTTTTTATTTAATTAATTTTCTGTTTGCTAGAACAATTTTTTTATTCAGGAAGTTATTGGTTGCTACGACACTTATATCTTCTTTGTTTACATTATTTTCAATATTTAAAACCCACGAGTTTCCACAACAATCAAATGGCGTCATTGCTGGGGAGGCATGACGATGGTAGTTAGGTTTCTTTTTCCTCTACTCTTGGTGTGTGTTTCATTTCTTTTACTTGTTCTTTATTTTCATTTCATTTCCTACTTCTTTTATTTTCTCTATATTTTCATAAATTGTTTCTGACACATTTCTTGTTTCCCCTTTCCGCGAGGGCCCGACGAGCAAGGTCAGCATTCTTAGGAGAGCTGAAGCACCCGAGCGAAGCAGAGGTTATGAGTTTCTTCATCGATCGGTAGGAGAGCGTAGCTGAATTGGAGCAGGAGGAGTGGAAGACCATTTTTAGCATTTTATTTTTCATTTTTTGAGTAATTTTATTCCATTTATTTTTGTAAATAATTTATAATAATTTTATTGGCATGATCCTTTTTCTATTTTCTAGATGGCCATTATAACCTTGTGATTGTAGGAGTATATTTAATCAAGTGCCAGTGCATGATTTAGCGGGAAATCGGTGGTCTTAAGTTCCACACAAGCGGGAACTCAGTCGATGCGTCGACCACGCAAAATCCCGACTAAAGTCAACAATGAACCCACAATCAAATATCAAACAATGACAACAAAAGTGGAGTCAAATTTATTTTTAACTCTAAATAAAAGATGTATAGGTGCAAGTATGTAGAGAGTTCGAACACATGGAGCAAGGCAGGATAGATCAACAATTGATGCACAAAAATGTGATGTGATTTGTTGTCTACAATATGCAAATGTTTTTGTGGTTTTTTATTTTTTAATAATTTTTTTTAATTTTTAATTTTGTATTTTGATTTTTAATTTTCTAATTTTCTAATTTCTTTTTATATTTTATATTTTTTATATTTTCTTTTTCAATATTGGAATATATATACAATATAAGAAATGAAGGGTTAAAGGATTTGTAAAAATAAGTAAAAATAGTCAAAAATTAAGAAATAAAATGTTTTTGCTTTTTTATAATTTTCTACTATTTTTGTGGTTTTTGGGGATTTTTCAGAATATTTTTGATATTTTTAAAAGGGGAAATACAAGGAAACAATGAATAACAATGCTGGCCGAAAGTACAATAGGAATGAAAAATAGCAAATGACCACAAAATTTTCCCAAATTAATTTTCTCTAAACGAAATAAAGTGGGGAAGCTACAGGACCTGAGTTTATATTTTTATGATTTTCTATGATTTTTTAGATTTTTTTGAAGTTTTTAAGTGTTTTCTATTTTTTACGGTTTTGGTTTTGAAATTTTTAGTGATTTTTGGACTAACACTAAAAGACACTAAAATAGACCTTAGGTAATTTTTTGGAATTTTTCAAGGTGTTTTAATATTTTTTTGGTATTTTCTAATACAAATAGTAGCTAAAATGCAAGTTTTTGATTTTTCATAAATATAAAAATGCAACAAAAATGCAATGCAAAAATATGGCGTGATTCAGCAAGTAAACATGATCTTAAAATGATTTTTGTGGAATTTTTCGAATTAAAATGATGCGTGAAATAAATAGAGAAAGCAAGCAAAAATATATGGCCCAACAGGGGTATATATGTAAATAGACAAACAACCAGGGGCTAAGCTGCAATTTTCCTACAAAATTTATAACTAAATAAAATATTTAATGTGCCAAACACAAATATCCAAACCCGCAAGGGTTTCCCTGCAAATAACCCACCAGGGCGTGTGGCTGGCACGCGTCTGGGAAGGACCTGTTCGTAATATCCAAAACTCCAAGGGGCTTAGATGCAATTTTTCCAAAACTTTTACACTTAATACAAAAATCCTTGGATTAAAGTTAAATACATAAAACCTGGAGGGGTCCTGTGCAAAATGCCCTTCACCTCACCTGTTTGCAAATACTGAAAGTTCGGGGGCCTAGTTATAATTATTACAAAACTTTTTAAACTGCAGACAAATGTTTGAGGACTAAATAGAAATACAAAAATGCGCAGGGTGAATAGTGCAAAATACCCCTAAGCGTGTGATCCAACGACCGTGGCTGATTCACTTGACACGTGGCGACGATCTGACGGCCGATGATGCTTCGCTTCGACGTCTGAGATTAGATCTCAGATCGAGATCTAACAGTGGAGGGGCGCTGACGATCCGACGGTCAACGTGTGATCTGGAGCTCCGCTTTGATCCAACGACGATGAAGGCCAGAGCAAGAACCGCGGAGGAGCGCCGGCGAGGCGACTTTCTCCGAGGTCCTGCTCCTTCTCCTACGAGCTTCTGGGCTCCAAAACACGACTGGAAGCTCCTGACGGTCTGGTCTATCTCCTGGGGGCTTCAAAATACCTCGGCGGTGGCCAAGGCTCGCGGAGGAGGGCGGCAGAGCTAGAGAGCTCGACCGAGCTCCGGCGAGACTCAAAAGTGCACCCAGGCACGCGTCAAAGGGCGTTGACCTGCAAAACAAAGTGAGAGGGTCAAGGGCAAGTTGCCTGGACCCCGCGGAGGTGGAATAGCGGCGCGAAACGACGAGGAGGTGGTCGGCCGGAGGAGCACTCCGACGAGGTGAATGGGGAGTGATTTGATCGACGAAACTTAAAATTTCTAGAGGGCTCTTAATCCTAGGACTAAGGCGAACTAAATGCAAAAGAAATAAATGAAAATGGGGCAACCTCAATGGCCAGAGCTAGAGGGAAGGGGGTACCTCGACCGTCGGAGTTGGGGGAGGTTGTGGAAGCGCCTCACCCACCCGAAGGTCGCCGAGGAGAGCTGTCACCTTCTCCTAGCTATTGGGCACGAAAGGGGAGCTGATCCTATGGGGAGAGGCGTTCAAATTTGAAATTGAAGTCGGGTGTCTATTATAAGGTGTTTGACCTGACGACTATGGTGTTGCAAAGATCGAGGTCTATCGGGCGACACGATGATTCAACCCTCGAGATAAACACTAGGCGTGATAGACCAAAGATCGAGGGTCAAAAGTTGTGAAGGGGTCGATCTCAAAATATGCAAGATGAAGCCTGTAAAAATCGACAAAAATGACCAAAAACCAATGGACATGCTACAGGGGTGGAGGGCAGACAGTTGACTGAGGTCAACGAAGACTGCCCCCTGGTGGTCCACGTGGACCAACAAGGAAAAACCCTTGAGAATTATTTTGTAAATTCATTTAAAAATAGAAAATGAAAGAATTAAATTTTGATTATTAAATGAAAAATATTTATTATTTTATAAGGTATTTTATGGTGATTTTTAATTATTTTTATGAAGTATATTTTTACAACTTCCCTTTTATACCCTTTATAGGTATATTACCTATATATTTTATTCTTTTATTTTTATTTTGTGATTTAATTTATTTATTTTTGATTATTATTTTATAAATTTGTAAATTATTTTTATACACTTAGATATATTTTTATTTTATTTTTATGAAGTATTTTATACACTTAATAAAATAAAAGTGTTATTTGTATAGGTATAGATACATGTATTATACCTATGTATATTATTTACAAGTATTTTATTTTGAGTTTCTTTTGTAATTTTATTCTGATTTTAATGTACATATTCATTATAAATAATATTTACAAAATTATAAACATATAAAGAACAAAAATAATGAATAAATAGTAAAATGAATATTTTAATATGTACAAGTATACAATATGGTCCCAAAACTCAACTTTCAAATCGTAGCTCCGCCAAATGCGAAACTACCGCCATTAAATAGCTTATTTTATTCTATATACAATTAAAGGTGAGTTTGATGCATTTGTAGTTTTCATTTGTGAGATACGGGTCTGGGAAGTTGGGATTCTAGATTTTTATTCAGACCATAACTTTTTATCTGTACATTATTTTTCAATGAAATCAATTTTGTATTTTTCTTTAATTAATTATCTACAACTTTCATGTACAAAGTTTCTTTATTTGAGATTTAAAAAGTGGAAACAAAAATAGGTCCCAAAATGAATAAAGAATGAATTAAAAAGAATAGGTATTTCTACTGTATTTTGACCCTTATCTCCCCCTACTTTATTCCTTGTCGACCTATTCATCAAGATGCCTTGGTCTCGGGGTTTTGGGTCATAAAATATTTACAATATTTTATTATTTTTCTTTTCTTTTATTTATTCTATAATTTTGGCTTTAATTATAGTATTTTATACACTAATTACATGTACATGCATGAATGCTAAGATGATGTATTTAATGGTATTTACACGCATTTGCTAGGGTTTTTGAGGCCAAAATGATAGAATAAAGATGATGAAATGTGGATTCATCATCCCCCTATACTTTACCTTTGCTAGTCCCTAGCAAACACTTATGCAATAAGTGCAGAAAGAAAAATAAAGAAAAGAAGAAAAAGAAGAAGGTGGATCAAATTTAATTATCAAACTTGTTTTCACAAAATCAAAGTTTGGAGCTTAAGTTGGACCTTTGGAATTTTAGTGCGGGCGGAACCTTAACGAGAACCAAATCTGAAATCAAACAGTCCCTGAGAATCCCAAAACTCTGCTCAAGTCTCCTCAATAGCCGGGTCAGAAATATCTCAACTCATACGCAAACCCTTACGACTATGAATTTGACTCGTACAGTGTAAGTGATAGTGGCTCTCCCCAACTAAAATGACAAAGAAACTGACTTCTCTAGTACGACAACCCAATGATTCCCCAATCCAATAACTCCATCCTCGAGGAGCGGGGTATTCCCTTCTAAGTTCAAGTGGCAACCAACTCAAGAAGAGGGGGTGAAGAGAAGAATGGACGGTAGCCATTGTAGCTACCTATCCTGGGATGCAAGACCAGTGTAATCAAGTCATCCAGCTGCAGGCTCACATATTTGACTTTGGAACTCAAGCTTGCTTATTGACTTTACAACATTTGTACATACTTTGCAGGCATTTTATTTTTATACAGGCCTGGACATTTTTTTTGAAATACTATTCACAACAGCATTTACATAAGGAGTTTTTCCTCTTGAGCCAGTAGACTATCCCTCTTTTGAAGCTTTATTGCAACCCACACTCTCCTGTCTTTAGACTTCCACATCACTGGATGGGTTGGGGTGCACTTCCCTCCCTAGAGGAGGACAAGTGTTTCCACTTGTGTGCGTCTCATACCGGCAAATCCAATCCCCTCACCACCCCAACTGAGTTGAGACATGTGAAAGGTGCAAGTCTCCAAGTTAGGTCATTATCAACAAGAGTCATATGTGTGCTCCGAAATACTCTACTTAGGCAGTCAAGAATCTATTGAACCAAGTCTCGTGATCCTCAAATAATTAAGTCAACTAGACCTGAAGTACCTCAAACCCAGTTCCTATAAGGTTCCTGTTATTAGGTAGATTTTAAGGTCCAATCAAGCTCCAATATCTAGATTTTACCTAGACTTGTTCAACTATCAAACTCAATCAAAAGAAATGCTAATGCTATGCAATCCAATGCAGAAATATTTTTGTGATGCAATTTTCAAAGATTTTGAACTTTTTCTGGATTTTTGAAAAGATGATGATGATGCATATGCATTTTTTATATTTTTCAAAAGATTTTTCAAATGTTTTTGGATTTTAATTTTGCAAATACTTTTGGGATTTTTGAAAAAAAAAGATTTTGGCTGAAAACTAGGTGAAAAATATGTACACGGGAGTGCTTCTTATATTTACAAGAAGTGGATTTTAAGAATTTACAGGGTAAGTGCTCAATTTTATACATATATATAAATAATGGATTTTGGTGTGATGTAGATATTCCTCAAACTTATTTGACGCATGTTTTTCAAGCAATATTTGAAAACTATAGTCCAAAATAATTTTTACAAATATTTTACAAACTTGTACACACATTTGAAAATTATTTTGCAAAGGTTTTCAAACAGTATATATAGATTTTTCAAAACATTTTTGCAACCATTTTTCAAACCATTTGCAAATCATTTTTCAAAAATTTTATTTCACACAAAGAAAATAAATTTGACAAACCAAAATAGGTTTACAAAGGTTGAAAACATGTAACAAAACGTTTTCAAAATAGTTTTCAAACTATTTTTCACAAAGATTTTCAAACTATTTTTCAAACATTTTGCAAAAAAAAACATTTTCACCTGATTTATTAATTAGTATGTACAAAAAGAATTTGAGGAATGATAACATCTTTTTATTAAAGATTTTTAATGAATTTTAAAGAATTATTAGCCATACTTATTAAGAAAATACGAAAGTACGAGTTATGGCTAAAGTATATACATAGTATATACGACTCCCTATACTTAGCTTGAGCTATGTCCTCATAGATCGGAGAGAAAAGAGAAGACATAAGTCGTACTAAGCATAGGCAAGTCTAAAGAATAAATAAATAAGAGTTGAATGAACGAATGAGAAGTCGACCGTCCCCCCTATACTTAGGATCAAATAATCCTAAGTATAGCAGACTGTACACAACGCAGGGAGGGTCAACACCTTCCTGACCACATAAGGACCTTTCCACTTGCTCTGTAATTTCCCTGGAAATAATTTCAGCCTGGAATCGAACAACCATACGCGCTGATCTGGCTCAAACTGTTTATGGCTGATATGGGAATCGTGCCATGTCTTCACTTTTTCCTTGTACTATAGGCTACTAGAAAAGGCTGTATCTCTCAGTTCCTCTAGGGCTGCCAACTCTACTCTCCTCTGGTCTCCTATACTCTCGGGATCAATAATAATTCAGTAACCGCACAAAGTGACTTGTGCTTTATTTCCACTAGTAGATGGCACGGCTTGCCATAGACGAGACGAAAGGGAGATGTCCCTAATGGATTCTTGAAGGAAGTCCGATAGGCCCACAAGACCGAGTCCAAATCTGTGACCAATCCTTTCGGTCTGGGCAGACAACCTTCTGCAAGATAGTCTTTATCTCCCGGTTCGATACTTCGGCAAGACCATTAGTCTGAGGGTGATACAGTGTGGCAACCCGATGGTCAATGTCGAATTCATCTGCAAGGGCCCTAATCTTGTCATTGATGAAATGAGACCCCCCGTCTGAAATCAAGACTCTAGGTACCCGAACCGTGAAATGATATTTTTCCTCAAAAATTTACATACGGTTTTAGCATCTGTGGCTCGGGCGGGGATGGCCTCAACCCATCAGCTGACATAATCTACAGCGAGCAAAATTTGCTCGAATCCCTGACTCTTAGGAAATGGGCCCATGAAATCAATCCCCCATACATCAAAAACCTCACAAAAGTGAATGGGTTGCATGGGCATCATGTCTCTCTGTCCGCAAGTTCCCATCTTCTGACAGTCAGTACATCTCTTCACAAACTCATCTGAATCCTTGAAGAGAGTAGGCCACCATAGGCCGGATTGAAGCACCTTCTGTGATGTCCTTCTCCCAGAATGATGTCCTCCTGCCTCAAGCTTGTGGCAGTATGTAAGGACTCTATGCTGCTCTTCTTGAGGAATACACCTCCTCTAGATGCTATCCCCTCCTTCATGATAAAGGACGGGATCCTCCCAATGGTAAAGCTTGGCCTTCGCCAGGAAGGTCTTGAGCTTCTGCCTAGGCCAACCTTGTGGAACCGTCTTGGCAACAAGATAGTTCACAATGTCGGCGTACCATGGGAGCGAGGCGATAGCCAAGATCGCCTCATCTGGAAACGTCTCTGTGATAGGTGCGTTGGGCTCAGATTCCTCAAGATTCTCCAAGCAGGAAAGATGATCCGCCACCACATTCTTAACTCCAGGCTTATCCTTAATCTCAATATCAAACTCCTGGAGTAGAAGGATCCATCTGGTAAGGCGTGCTTTGGCATCCTTCTTGGCCATTAAGTACCGTATAGCGGTGTGATCTGTGTAGATTGTCACTCTAGATCCGAGAATATAAGATATGTACTTATCCAAAGCAAAGACTACGGCCAGCATCTCTTTCTCTGTCACAGTATAATTCCGCTGAGCGGCATCCAAAGTCCGGCTGGCGTAGTGAATGGAAAATGACACACCATCCCTCCTCTGTCCAAGCACAGCCCCAACAACAAAATCAGAAGCGTCCGTCATGATCTCGAATGGGAGAGACCAATCGGGTGGCTGATGGACAGGAGCCGTGACAACCATATACTTGAGAGTCTCAAAAGACGCCAGACACTTATCATTACAATGAATTCGGTGTCTTTCGTCAGCAAATCAGTAAGCGGTCGGGCAATTCGACTGAAGTCCTGAATAAACCGTCAGTAGAAACTGACATGCCCCAGAAAAGACCGCAATTGACGCAGATTGGACGGTGGATTGAGTTTTCTAATGATATCCACCTTGGCCGGATCGACCTCCATGCCCCTGTTGGAGATGATATGACCAAGAACCATCCCTTGAGTCACCATGAAGTGACTCTTCTCCCAAGACAATACAAGATTAACCTCAATGCAGCGCTGAAGCACACAGTCTAGGCAGTCAAGACAAGCATTAACCCGTCGCCATAGACCGAGAAGTCATCCATGAAGAGCTCTAAACAATCACCCACCATGTCCGAGAATATGGACAACATGCACCTTTGGAATGTCGCCGGAGCGTTACATAGACCAAAGGGCATCCATTTGAAAGCATAAGTCCCAAACAGACAGGTGAATGTCGTTTTCTCATGGTCTTCGGGCGCAATGGCCACTTGATTATATCCGGAGTACCCGTCAAGGAAACAGTAATGACTCTTCCCAGCTAGCCTCTCGATAATCTGATCAATGAATGGCAGTGGGAAATGATCCTTCTTGGTGGCCTCATTCAATCGTCTGTAGTCCACACAAACCCTCTAAAAAGTGGGTACTCGGGTAGCTATCTCCTCTCCAGACTCGTTCACAACTGTGGTGATGCCTGTCTTCTTGGGTACCACATGTAATGGACTAACCCACTTGGAGTATGAGATGGGGTAGATAAAATCGGCACTCCACCACTTCGATATTTCTTTCATGACCACATCTCGAAGATTCGGGTTCAGCCATCGCTGGAACTCACGCGACAGCCTAGCGTCCTTCTCAAGATAGATGTGGTGGGAGCACAGAGCCGGACTAATCCCCTGGAGATCAACTATACTCCATCCTATCGCCTTGCGATTTCTTTCAAGAACCTCCATCAGACGAGCTTTTTGCTCTCCAGTCAAACCTGCTAAGATAATGACTGGGTGCATATCTGGTTCACCCACAAGGAACCTATACTTCAGCGACTGCGGCAAGGGTTTCAGTTCTGGACAACTGGGAGGTGGCAGATATGGCTTCTGATAAGTCTGTGTGAAGGCGACCAGGTCTGCATGTGAGAACTCTCACTCTACATGAATCTCTGATGAAGGGAGCCCTGCTGAGTCATCGATAAACTGTACTGGCTCGAACTCTATCATGGCTGTTGGCTCAGAAGGAATCAGACACGACAAATAATCATCAAAATCATCCCAGTCAATGTCTGAATCCGAGGGATCTGAACTAGATGAAGAAGATTGAAAATCATCATCACCACTCGTCCCAACACTGTCAGCCTCAAGTGTATCCTCGTCCAGGGGTGTGCTCTCCAGGCTCTCGACTGCCATAAGCTTTAAATATGGTGAATCTGTAGGCAAGGCGAGGGTCTGTGCGACCGGATCTGTCCAATTGGATTCGTCACCTGTCATCACAAAATCACACTCCTGGTGGATGTCTAGCTCTTCCTCTGTTATCTGCACGGCTTCACTGGACTGCTCTGAGCATTCTAATTCTCTCGCTCTAGTCTCCTCGATCGTCTCTATTTGTATGGTTTGGCCCTTTACGCGAAAACATACCTTCCCACTATCATGGTCGGATACCGCCTTGGCTGTGGCCAAGAATGGGCATCCAAGTATGATGGGGGCATCAGTTACCGACTCAGGGATCTCCATGTCCAACACAACGAAGTCCACGAGGAATTTCAGGCCCTGAATGGTAACGACCACATCTTTCAACAACCCCTTCGGCCTCTTAGTCGACCTATCAGCAAACTGAAGGACCGTCTTGCTCCTAGGAAGAGGACCAAACTCGAATCGGTCGAGTAATGCTGCCGGAAGAAGGTTAATCGAAGAGCCGCTGTCTAATAGAGTACGATCAAACTGCTGCTCCTGAATCTCGCATCTGACATAGGGAGCTCCTGCATTGGGTCTCTTGGCTAGCAGTTTGTTCTGAATGGTGCAACAAGTGTCCTGGGTGAGCACATGGATCTGATCTCTATGATTCCTCCTCTTCCTGCAGACAATAGTCTTCTCTTTCAAGTTCTTTTTGAAGAGGGGGATGTGCTCAAGTGCTTCCTGTAGAGTCAGCTGAATATGGAATATATCAATCATCTGGTTGCTGAACTCTACCTATTGGTCTTTTTTTTGGATTTTCTCTTTTGTTCCCCTTTGCCCGACGAAGTGCTTCCGGGAAGGGGATGGTAGGGGCCTCCGCAGATGGAGGGCTAGGATGAGGTTCCTGTGCCTGTGAAAGAATAGAATCCATACCATAATCATCATTTAACACATATGGATCTAAAATTTGAATAGAAACCTTTCCTTTATTCATCTTTTTATTCTTTTTGTTGTTACCATAGTCCATAGATACAAAAGGTGGTAACACCACAGAAGGAAGCTCAACAAAAGTAGATGTGGTGGCCTCAATACCACCAACGACACCTGTCTTCGCGGCATCAGCACCGCGCTCTGGCTATGCATCCAAAATGGTGGCATCAGCACCACCATCTGCATATGGTATCATGACGGCCTCAGTACCATCGTCTGGATCTCCATCATTAGTGGCATCAGCATCACCGTCTTCAACATCATCAATAGCGGCATCAACACCTCTACCCTGTTCATCTGGTGCTCCTGCTTCAGCTTGTGGCTGTCGCTCAGATGAGACGCCGCCGGCTGGCATCCTACCGCTCCTAGTAGTCACAAAATCAACATCATACATAGAAGAAGATATGTCACTCAAATAATCACCAGGAGAGGTATCCTCTGTGAACTGTAACTGCTCAGACTTTCTTTTCAGATTGTTTAGGTTTGGTTCAATCTGAGCTGGTATGGCGACTTTGCCCTTGATGATATCCCTCATCTACTGCCGGAACTCATCCATTTCCTACCGAAAGGATGCTCGCTGTTCGGAAAGAAAGCGGGCAAGGTCATCTAGAGCTGGGTTCTCAAAAGCGGGGGCCTGAGAACCAGATGGGTTTCCCTGCTGGAAATGAGGCTGTTGCTGCTGCTTGTGAGGATATTGCTGGGGAGGATGGGAGTACGACTGTTGAGGCGGCTGACGCTGCCTCCACTATTGTCCCTGATAGGCGGGACGAGGACTGTGCTGGTATTGCTGCTGCTGGGCATACTGGGGTTGCTGCTGCCGTGGCTGGCTGTTTTGCTGTCATTGAGCAGGAGACTGCTGTTGGGATGAGGAGCCACCATTTCCCCAACGGAACCCGGGGTGATCGCGACGAATCCCGGGCTGTGCGTACCGGTCGTACCAAATCCCATTGACTTCCATCAATGGTTCCTGCTCGAAGGATGATGGAGGTAGAACTGCCAATGGCTGATCCGGATGATAGACCACCATCTGAGTGTCCTGAGATGGTGGTGACAGTGATGGGTAGTACTGTAGCTGCTGGACCGACTCTGCCTGAATGTGGTTGACCTGGCGGTACGAGGCAGAGGGCTTGGTTGAGCTGCTACTGCTGGCATCAGCACGTGACCTGGGAGGCTGCTGAGTAGACGTCTGTGCCTTCTGAATGCATAGAATCTGCGTCTTCAGGTCACTCATAGTCTTGGCAATCTGGTCCATCTGGGCCATTCCTTGCATCTGCTTCTTCTCGAGGATCTCGAGATGGTCCAACTTCTCACTGATGATACCCATATCGGCTGCGGCTGATTCGGCTTGGGCTGCGGCTGCCGACGTAGTGTGAGGACCGGCATCGATGCGGGCGATCCTCTGAAATGATCCCGCTCCTTGCGGGGGCTTCTGTTGCGTGTAGATGCGGGCTTGGGCCATAACTGTTGAATTTTCTGCCATGCCTTCATAGATGGCCCAAACATCGTCTTCACCCTTGGAAAAGTAGGACCCACCACAAGAGGCATTAACAAGCCCCTGCAGCTCCGGTGTCAGCACACAAAAGAAACTTTGAACCAGATTGGGCTTGGATATATCATGATGCGGACACCGGTCAATGAGCTCTCTAAAGCGATCCCACACTTCGTGGAATTGTTCATTCGGGATCATTGTGAAATTGCTGATCATAGCTCTCGCTGCGTTCGTCCAGCCGAGCGGATGATACTTCTTCAAGTATGCGGTCCGGAGATCTGCCCAAGTGTCGACGAACCTCCCCAGGTGTTTCAGCCAGTACGCAGCTCTGTCAACCAAAGAGAAGGGGAAAGCTATCATCTTAATGGTGTCCTCGGTCATCAGCCTGTCATGAATGGTACTGCATATCATTTCGAATTCTTGTAAGTGGAGGTGCGGCTCTTCGGTCGGCAGCCCATGGAATTTAGGCAGAAGCTGAATAGTGTGGGGCCGAAGCTCGAAGTCTTCATGGATGGGAGGGAGTCGGATCCACCGATGAGTGAGGGAGGCTGCTGGATTATGCAATTCTCTCATGATGGTCTACGACGGCCTCTCCTAGTTGGGTTCTCCTCCCTCGTTCTCTACAACTGGTATATCACCTCCACCGCCACCGTCCCCAGGTCGGTTCTCTCGCATCTGTGCGATCTCTCTCATGAGATCACCCATGAAGACTCCCTGGTCCCGAATCTGTCTCTGCATGGTCTCCAGGGATGCTAGAAGTGAATTATTGATGGTGGCTTGATCATATAAGAATGGCGGGTGCTCATGCTCATCTGGATGCTCTCCTCTGTCAGCCATGTCTGGATTCTCTGAAAAAGCAAAAGAACCCATCTCAGGTGCCATCAAATGCTCTGAGCTCTGTGATGCACTAAATTCTGAAACTCTTGGACTGGTGGAAGGAGAATGAGAAGGGTGGTCGAGGGGGAACATGGTGTAAGTGAACTCAGGCTCGGAGAGCGGGCTCTCCAAGGTCATCCTAGATGAATAGGGAGGAGTGCTGGATAGCGGTGCAGACAAGGTCAGCCTAAGAAATCTCCGTCCCATCATCTTGATTATGGAGAAGAGCAAGGTAAATGAAGAAGAAGAGGGGGGGGGCAAAATTGCGCACAAGTGTGCAGTGTTTTTGATCTTGACCTAAAATCGACTAGCAATCAAACACAAAAGAAGGGGATTCACCAACACAACACATGAATCCGTGAAGGTTTGGCTTTTATCTTTGTAAATTTTAGCTTGAATTCAGGAAGTTATCTTTTAATGAGTCCTTAGAGCGCTACGCCTATAGGAGAGAGAGTACTGCAGGAAAAGTATTCCCGTACTTGTCCTCCTCCTGTGTAACCTGTAGCTTGCACTTTTTGAGGTCCTTGTAACCCTTCCTGGATCCCTACTCAGCCAAAGAAAAGAGGGAGGAAGCCGATAGGAGAAACCGATACTTCGGATCTCGCTCGCAACGGAATCACTCGTGAGCGTGCAAGATCCTACTCGAACGCAGACGGTGAGACATACACACCTGTGAAGGCGTGGCCTAAGCTCGGTACTTCGGACAAGGTCGATGCTCACACAATAGTGAGTCACCAATGTTGACCAAGCCCTACTAGACTACGTACGATAGTAGCACCAATACTTCGGAAATCCAGGCGATACACAAGGCAGACACAAGCTGGGTTTTTGGCTCTAATCCTTACGAAGCACTCTGCTCGCTTGGAAGGAGACCTTCCCATGCAACCTGAATACAAGTGAGGGTGTGACTCTCCCCAATCAATGAATCCAATTACGAATTTTATTTAGGTCAAATTTTCTTAGGAGTCCCTCTTTTAAATTTTTTGGTGTTATTGCTTCTTTTGAGTAAATTCAAACAAGCGCCTAACGTTTTTGTTTTTTCTTGATTCCTACTTGATCCAAAAACAGTGGGAGAAAAGAGTCGGAAAAGCCGTGCAAGTCAGCACCAAGATGGAAATCTCACCTTTGTGCCTAAATGATGGATGCTAAGATAGAAAGACTTACAGCGCCTCCAACTCTCTCCATGTGGGATGCAAAGCAGAAATTTTTAAACCTAAGCTACATGCCGATATGCACAAGGAAATCGTCCTAAGAAGGCAATTGCTAAGGTTAAGAACCACAAGTCAATCACCAATCCTCAACCCTAGAGTCCGATCTAGGCTCACCCCTCCTCCTCTGGACACGTCGAGTCCAGGAGAAGCGCTTGGCGGGATGAGCTCGAGCGCGACGGATCGAAAATTAATGAACCAACTATTTAATTAAACTAAGTCCAAATACGCACTATAGGTACATGCAATGGTTATTAGGGTGTTTGGACCTAATCTAATCGATCAAGCAGTGCCTAAAATCTAAGGGCTCATTCCACAAAAGAAAGGAAAAATGAAATCAAAACCGGTAAATGGCAGCGAGAAACTCGATGAAATCCACGGTGAGCCCCCAGGTGTACAAACACCTGGAAATTAGGCCCGAAGTGTCCTGAGCGTCCGAGTGTCCCTGTATTATTAAATTTATAAAGTCTCCCTCTCACAAAAATAAAAAACTACTGTCTACCACTCTATCTCACTCCTCCTGCTCTTAATAAAATAAAAGTGTTATTTGTATAGGTATAGATACATGTATTATACCTATGTATATTATTTACAAGTATTTTATTTTGAGTTTCTTTTGTATTTTTATTCTGATTTTAATGTACATATTTATTATAAATAATATTTACAAAATTATAAACATATAAAAATACAAAAATAATGAATACATAGTAAAATGAATATTTTAATCTGTACAAGTATATAATATGGTCCCAAAACTCAACTTTCAAACCGTAGCTCCATCAAATGCGAAACCACCGCCATTAAATAGCTTATTTTATTCTATATACAATTAAAGGTGAGTTTGATGCATTTGGAGTTTTCATTTGTGAGATACGGGTCTAGGAAGTTGGGATTCTGGATTTTTATTCAGACCATAACTTTTTATCTGTACATTATTTTTCAGTGAAATTGATTTTGTATTTTTCTTTAATTAATTATCTACAACTTTCATGTACAAAGTTTCTTTATTTGAGGTTTAAAAAGTGGAACCAAAAATAGGTCCCAAAATGAATAAAGAATGAATTAAAAAGAATAGGTATTTCTATTACATTTTGACCCTTATCTCCCCCTACTTTATTCCTTGTCGACCTATTCATCAAGATGCCTAGGTCTCGGGGTTTTGGGTCATAAAATATTTACAATATTTTATTATTTTTCTTTTCTTTTATTTATTCTATAATTTTGGCTTTAATTACAGTATTTTATACACTAATTGCATGTACATGCATGAATGCTAAGATGATGTCTTTAATGGTATTTACACGCATTTGCTAGGGTTTTTGAGGCCAAAATGATAGAATAAAGATGATGAAATGTGGATTCATCAATGCACTAGGGGGACTCTATCGGTTTTGTTTTCATCAACTTTATTTTTATTTATTTCATGTATTTAGAGCTTTCCAACTTATTTTTCTTTAGTTTCTGTGCTTGAGCGATGATTGCAGTTTTTATTATCTTGGTTGAACTGGGTAAATAATATGTCCAAACCACATAATATCTTCCTGTTCCAATAGTTAGATTTGTAGTTGGACTTAGTCAAATAAACAGGTTCTTCCCGATAGTAGAAAACCCTACTAGGACGATTGTCATGCATTTTCATATAGGATATATTTTATTTTCTACGCGCGGATCATTTTTCATGTAGATTACTGGCAACGGGTAGACATTTCTTATTTTGCATGCATCATTGATTTCGTCGCGCATCGCCATTTCTAAATTCCTTCTCCATTTTTCTCACTTAGGATAAAAAGGAAATTGAAAATGTGTAAGATGATTTATTTGAAAATTACTAAAAAAATGACAACCAAAATAAAATTGGGACTGCTAAAATAACTCGATCCTAAAATAAATGTAACGATTCATCTTGTTTTAGGGAGAGTAACCCCCATATTAGACACATGTACTTACCTCCAGGAAGAGTGGGTGAGGACGTACCCTTGAGGATAGAAGCCCAAATCCCTAGACTTGTGCCCACAGCATGTGCGTATCACTTTTCGGTACACAGTCGCAACTGCAAGCACTTTCCTCTGGCCTTAGAAAATCATTTTGGTATTCTCCGCCTCTTATTTCCATTTGGACCTGATATAACCCGGCAACCCAGGAAGATGGTTCCACTATTTGGGGAAGTTTGAGGATGTACGTTGGGCAATTGAGCGACATCACACTATGTGTCTATGGTTAAGTAATTGTTTGATTCATTGAACTAAATTGAAAAGATAAAAGACTAAACTTTTATGTTCCTCACTTGTGTTCAGTTAGTGAATCAAGGGTTTGGTTTGTGTTTGTTTGTTTAGATTAAGATCACTCCTCGCACTTCATGCCTTTCTTTTCACTTCTTCTTCTTCTTATTGTTGTTGTTTGACTTTGTATTCTCGCATCTTTCCACTTGACATCGAAGATGTCAGATTGGAGTACATTTTATTTAGACTTTGTAAACCTTTCATTGTACAATCCAGTTCAGTCCTTCACTCATTCAGGATGACTCTCTTCCTGAATATTCTTCTTTCTCTACATCACCATTTCTTTCACCAATAAGTCCCTTGTTTAAGATTGATTCTAATATCAAACTATCATTTGAGACCAACATTTCTGAAACTCATCGAGTGCCTTGTACATTTTTAGATACTGATATTGAGGACTCGATGACTCCCAAGGGAAAGGTACCTATGATCGAGCAGCATGAGATCAACAACACGATGTTGGCTTCTATCCGAGCTTATCAGGCACATTTGACTGAGCATGCCAACATCCAGGCCGGTTTGAGAGATATGATCTTAGAGTTGAGGAATAACATAGGAGAGAGGAGAGAGGAGGTGGTAATGGGGAGAGATGAGCAACATAGATAAGATTGTGTTGTTGAGCTAGAAAGAGTTGTGTCCAATCTCACCCTTATAGATGCCTATAACCCAGACGTTGGACACTCAATTACACGGATACAGATTCTTGCGATTCATGGGCATTTTGAGCTGAAGCGCCAACGATTACCATTACTCCCCATATTCCACAGGCATATTAATGGAGAACCATACATACACCTCCAGCAATTCGACCGCATATGCAGTACCATGCACTACCCCAACATCCCATTAGAGGTAGTGAAGATGACAACTTTCCCCTTCAGCCTTATGGATAAGGCACTCTATTGGACCAATCATTTAGCAAGGGTTGCTACGTATTTGGAGGAGCTGAGCTCAACATTTCTTAATAAATATTATCCCCTAGGACGACTGAATATGATGTGGTTGCTTATTGCCAACTTCTCCTAGATGTCCCATGAGCCCATTCTCAATGCATGGAACGATTCGAGGATTTGATGGAGAAGTGCTCCCATAACGATATACCAAAGACGAGCATAATGCAGAGTTTATTTTGAGGTTTGAGTTTAGAGAACCATAGATGGGTAGATGCCGCTTGTGGGTGTTCTTGTGCAACAAAGGCGAGGATGTTTTGTGACAGATATTCGAGGAAATGGTGGAGAGCTCTACATCTATATCTTCTTCCCGTGCATTTCAAAGACATACTCTACCTTATATACACTATAAGGTCGTCAACATGACAACATCTCAGGACATGGATAGGATGGACAGTTCAGATCTGACCATAATTGGAAATCACCTATCTAAATTCGATATTATTGAAAAGTGATCACAAGAGCTTGAGAAATGACATGTGATCGAGCAGAGGACAAAGCAGATGGACAAGCTGGACGAGATTATGAAGCATCTAGAGCTTCTTTCCAGTACCATTAGTGCATGTCAGAGTTCGAGTGTCGCAGCTAATACTTCTGCACCTAAGTCTTTCACTTCTGTAGTTCAACAGAGTATTGGAGAACCTCCTGTAGTTTAGCACGTCTACTACGTGCAGACTCCGGATCAAATCCCGCAGCAGCCACCTCCAACATGTATTGTGTCATACTACTAGAAGCATCCTCAATTTTTCGAATAGCAGTTTCCACCTCCACCTCACATTCGGGAGGTGAACAGTATTTGGAGTGGTCCCGAGCGTAGCCAGACCCATCCACCACGGTAGGTACAATTGGGTTCTCAGGCCGGTTAGAAGCCAGTTCATCAGTTTCAGGGTGGTAGAGCACCAGCAACTGCATCCTTAGTTTATATCTCCACCACACTTCCAGACTTGGAGACATGAATATCAACCGACGCAGCTTGCTTATTCTTACCAGCCTTACCATTATCAACATCATGCACAGTATTTGCATCCTCCTCCTCTTCATTATTCACAGTCAGCATATACTGGGTACTAACAAACTCCACACTACCAGTCTCAACGATTGCTGGTTGTTGAGCAGCCAGAGGCACCCTCGGTGAATCCCGAACTGGATTACCTAGCACAATTGATGAAGAATATGAGTGACATCAACCATAGGCTTGACGACCTGACCACCACAAAGACATTCATACCAGCATAGGTCGAAGCCAATCCCAACAACTTCAGGCACAATAAGGAGCAGGTAGCACATGATCCATACACCCCCAAGACAAGTATGGCTTGTGATTTTACATGTTTATTTGACGTCGTTACTCTCGGGAGTGGAAGGAGATTACATCCACCAACAAAGTTGGGATTGGGCAATAAAGCCGCTGATCGAGCATCATCTTCTTCCTTGCCTTCCACATCATCTGAGCAAAGATCCACCATTGCAGTTCATGGAGCACCACCACAACCACCATCCACCAGAAAATATCAAAAAGATAATAGAGGGAGATGCAGAGATGAGTCAGCTTTGGAGGAGAACATACCCATCATGAAGTCTTCTTCATCAGCAACATACAGAGCAACCCGAATTGTTTTCCTTCTTCTTTACCTGTTATGGATGATATTGTACATATTGATCATTGCCATTCATATGTACATGCTTATTCAAATTTAAATAAAACTAATGAGAAGTTAGTTGTTGTTTCTGATTTTGTTCATTTCTCAAATACATTGAATAAAAGCAAAAATATTAGAAAATTAAAAACAACACTATCTGATCCTAGAGCGGTAGAGATACTTTCAAAACATCTTTTTAGATATGCCTCTCCTTAAGGACATGGAGTACAAGCCCACAGTCAAAGAGAGAATGAAAGAAACATGTACTAGGAAGCATCATCCCAAGCAGAATTGACACTAGAGAAAAGAGAAGCATATATTGACCATGACCACCGTTCATGCCATCAACAACCTCCCTCTCAAAAAGAAAGACTCAGGAGCACCTAACATTCGTTACCATATATTTGATCAAGAGTTTGATCGTACTCTACTCGATAGCTGATCCTCCATCAATCTCATACCTACCTCGCTCCTCAAAGAGTTTGGGTCGGGGCCTCTTAGATCCACCAGGATGATCCTTCAATTTAGTGTTCGATCTATCAATAGGTCAAGGAGCATTCTCGAGGATGTTATCGTAACGGTGAAAGGAATGCAATTCCTAGTGGACTTCATTGTCCCAGACATGGACACCTCAACACCATTACTCCATGCCCCAATCATACTTGATCGGTCGTTCCTATGAACTGCCGAAGAGGTAGTAGATTTTGGTATTGGTGAGATAACCTTTCATTCCCATAGTGTAAAGGTTAAGATAGAGATAATTCCAGATATGAAGCTGTCACTGCCAACATCAGAGGAGAGAGAACATGTTACATCAGATTCAGAGGACTTTGATTTTTTAGCTGATATTAGTTGATACTCAGGGATTCCTTTCTTGAAAGGAAGGCCTTGAAATCACAGTGCCCCATTGTTGATGATTCTGAGTTGTTCATTGATGGATCTTCTGAGCTGAGTTGTTTTCTGATGAGCCATCCCATTTTGAGCAGAGAGAGTTCATTGCAGATTTATTTGAGATGTTACATGTTGAGCTTATTGTAGCCATGGTGGACACTTCACAGATGGCAACTCATTACCTTCTACTAGTGTAATTTTCGAGGTTATACTACAGAAGATTCATACCCCACATGAGCTCAAAGTTTTACCATCAGCACTGAAGTATGCCTTCCTTGCAGTTGCATCCCAAATGTTTCCAGTCATCAGCAGTTCACATTTGATTGACGACTATGAATCTTGCTTGCTATAGGTTCTCGAGAGAAACTGCAAGGCCATGGGTTGGAATATTTTGGATCTCCGTTGGATCAATCGATCATTGTGCTCAAATCATATCTACTTAGAGGATGACAACACGCCGTCCTGTGAGTTTTAGCACCGGCTGAATCCTAATCTCCGTGATGTTGTTATGAAAGAGATTAGGAAGTTGTGCGACACTGGATTTATTTATCCCATTTCTGATTCCAAGAGGGTCAACCCATTATGGTCCCAAAGAAATCCGGGATTACAATTTTAACGAATGACCATGCTAGGGAGATTCTGACCCGAGTACCCACTTCATGGAGTGTCTACACAGATTACCAGAGCTTGAATTCATCGACCAAGAAAGATCACTTTCCACCGCCCTTTATTGATTAGATTTTTGAGAGAATGGAAGGGAAAGTGTTCTTTTGTTTCTTGGATGGATACTCGGGGTATAACCAGGTTACAATTGCTCCTTAGGATCAAGAGAAGACTACTTTTACTTGTCCATTTGATACCTACACCTTTAGAAGGATGCCCTTTGGATTATGTAATGTCTCTACTACATTCGAGAGGTATATATTGGCCATTTTTGTCGATATGATAGGTAGTTTTCTAGATGACGATTTCTCAGTCTAGGAGCCCCAGACCTCCTATATCCATTGAGAAAAAGCAATGAAGCATATGCCCTTTGAGGGCTTCTCCCGTGGTTTCATCCCGCTCCTCACGGAGTAGGGTTCCACGTAAATCCCGCTGTGTTCTTCTTATTTTATTATCTTTTTCCATGTTCGGATTGTGTCATTTCTTCTCTCCCTCTCATTGGAACAAGGATCCTCTCGAGTGCCTTATTACGCAACACATTTTTTTTGGTGTTGATCAGTGCGTCCGTCAAGAGAAGTTGGAGCCGTCTGCACTTGTTTTCCTGGGAGTACACCCGGGTGTGCCTTTTTTGAGTACCTATCGTACCTTCTACGCCCAGACTTGTAGCATTTACGATGCAGAGCCCTTTTTTGGTGCAAGCCCGACTCCTGGTCATAATAGCGGTGGTCCAAGTGGACACTTTGAAATGGTTGGGAGAGCTCGCCTTTGGTGGAAGCTCTTTTGATAATTGACTTTGTGGAATGAGAGCTTTTCTTTGACATTTCATTGCTTTGTAGTATATTTGGCTAGCTCCACTGCTTTTACCAAGAGTTGGCGCACACTGATCAAAATTTTTTTTATTTTATCACACCCTGGCACATAGGTAAATATCAAGAGATAGTACAAGAACCATGTTCTCATAATGGCTAAATGTGCTGACACTCAGGTTTCATGAAGCCTTCATTGATTTTATCCCATCCTCGAGCATCATCAAATCAAGTCCAAACTCAAATCCCTCATCCTAGTTCCTCAAGTGAAATTTCAACTCATCTCATCATAACTGCAGTTGTGTACGTGAGGTGCTGATCATATTCTTTAAGGTAGAGACTAAGCATGCAATATAGCATACGAATCTTTCAAACTAGGGAAATGTGAATAATTAAGTCAAGGACCCTAATGACTAAGGTTGGTTAACTCAAAACATCAAGACCTCATAAACCAAGTGTTCTTGAACATCACTAGTCTTGTGTGAAAGTGAATTGTGTCAGGGATTAAACCAACTTATTAGTTAGTTTTTTTAAGTTGATGATTTATTGATTTTTTGATTTTTTTAAGTTTTAGAAAAAGTTTTTTTTTTCACAAAGGTTTTTTTTGACAAACAAAGGCAAAGAAGAAGTTTTTTTTGTTAGAAAAGTTTTGCTTTTTTTTTCAAGAGTTTTTTTTTGAAAAAGATAGGTAAATAAGAAAAGATTCTTTTTTCTTCTTTTTTTTTGAAAAAGTTTTTTTTATATAAAAAAGGATTTTTTTGAAAAGTTTTTTTCTTAGCAAATAAGGAAAAAGAGTTTTTTTAGGAAAGAGTTTTTTTTGTTTTTTTTGTTGGGTTTTTTTACCCACCCCATAATTATTGTATAATATATACAAAAATACGTGAAAGTACGAGCTATGGGTAAAGTATATATGTAATATATACACGCCCCCCTATACTTAGCTTGTGCTATGTCCTCATGTCACTAGGTGACAAAAAGACATAGCTCGTACTAAGCGTAGGAAAGCTAAAATAATAAAAAGTATAGAAGTCGATCCGCCCCCCTATACTTAGGCTCTGGACAGCCTAAGTGTAGAAGAAGAGCAAAAATGGGGCGGACGAGGTCAAGAGGAGAAATGATGAGTAAATACACATGGCGGGCATCGGTCCCCCCATACTTAGGCTTTGGTCAGTCTAAGTATAGGACAAGAGTAAGTGTGAGAACCGATGTGATCTCGAGAATATACAAAGAAGGGAGAATATGTACAAGAGTGATTGAATCTTCTAAGATGTTGAATCTTGATGCTGCATCTTCATGAAGAGTAATAAGATGTATATGCTCTGTGCTCACTCTGTATGAAGTTGATGACCTCGACTTGGACTAACTGCTCTTTGGAATCAACAAAATGCTTCAACAGTTGTCCATTCACCACATGAGATTGTGCACCATATGTGAGATCAGCTATCTCTACACTTCCATTCTCGTGCACTTTCTTAACCACAAAGGGACCCGTCCATTTAGATTTGAGCTTCCCATGGAACATCTTCAACCTGGCATTGAACAACTGTACCTTTTGTCTAGGGACAAAGTCTTTGCACCTAATGTGCTGATCATGCCATCTCTTTACTTTGTCCTTATAAATCAAACTGTTGTCATATGCCCTGTTTCGGATTTCCACGAGCTCGTTCAAGTTCAAGTCTCGGCAAAGCTTCCCTAGGTGACAACTCCAATTAATCTTCTTAATTGCCCATTCAGATTTATGAATCAATTCTGCGGGCAAATGGCATGGCTTGCCATAGATCATTCTAAATGGTGAAGTACCCAATGGTGTCTTGTAGGCTGTCCTATAGGCCCACAGAACTTGGTCCAAGAGCTAAGACCAGTTCTTCCTATCGGGACGAACCAATTTCTGCAAAATACTCTTCACCTCTCTGTTCGAAACCTCTGCCATGCTGTTGGATTGTGGGTGGTAAGGACTAGTAACTCTATGCTCAAATCCATAGTCCTTAGCTAAAGATTTCATATCTCGATTCACAAAGTGGCTACCCCCATCAGATATCAAAACTTTTGGCACCCCGAACCTAGCAATAATATAATCTCTCACAAACTTACAAACAGTCTTGTTGTCTGCGGTTCGGGTTGGGATAGCCTCCATCCACCTGGATAAATAATCAACCACCAACAAAATGTACTCATGTCCTTGGCTGTTGGGAAAGGGACCCATAAAATCTATGCCCCATGCATCAAAAACATCACAAATGATCATCGGTTGCATGGTCATCTCATCTCTCTGTCCAACTGTCCCTCCCATCCTTTGACAAATCGGGCACGACCGTACAAAATCAATGGCATCTCTAAACAAGGTCGGCCAATACAATCCACATTGAAGTACTTTGTGAGCGGTTCTCTTTCCCGAATGGTGTCCTCCAGCCTCAAGTGAATGACAATATGTGAGGACACTCTGGTATTCCTCCTGAGGAATACACCTTCTCCAAACACAATCCGGTCCTTCAAAGAAAAGGAAAGGATCGTCCCAGTAGTATCTCCTTGAATCCGACTTCAGTCGATCAATGCTGCTCCTAGTCCAACCATGGGGAACCTGCTTGGAGACAAGATAGTTCACCATGTTGACATACCACGGGAGGGAGTCAATAACACAAATTGACTCATCTGGGAAGGTCTCTCTAATCCGCTCATGATCAAGAGAATCCTTAAGTTCAATCCGAGAAAGGTGATCAGCCACAACATTCTTCACTCCAGGTTTATCTTTAATCTCCAAATCAAATTCCTGGAGGAGTAGAATCCACCTAAGAAGACGCGCCTCCGCGTCCTTCTTTTCCATTAAATATCGAATGGCTGTGTGATCAGTATAAATTGTCACCTTAGAGCCCAAAATATATGATCTGAACTTCTCGAGGGCCCATACTACCGCGAGCATTTCCTTTTCAGTCACTGTATAATTTTTCTGTGTAGGTTCTAAAACTTTGCTCGCATAGTGAATCGCAAACGGAATACCCTCTCGCCGTTGTCCTAACACAACTCCTATAGCGAAATCTGAAGCGTCAGTCATGATCTCAAAGGGGAGAGACCAGTCAGGAGCTTGTAGGATAGGCGAGGCACAAATCTTCCTCTTCAAGAGCTCAAAGGCCTCCAGACACCTGTGATCTACAACGAACTCTGTGTCTTTCCCTAAGAGCTCAGTCAGTGGGCGGGCGATCTTTGAAAAATCTTGAATGAATCTCCTATAGAATCCAACATGCCCTAAGAATGACCGCACTGACTTCACGTTGGTAAGTGGATCGAGTTTCTTGATCACCTCCACCTTGGCAGGGTCAACCTCCATTCCCCTTTTGGAGATGACATGCCCCAATACGATACCCTCCGTCACCATAAAGTGACTCTTCTCCCAGGAGAGTACCAGATTCACCTCTCTACACCTCGTGAGGACTCGGTCCAAGTGCGCTAAACATGTATCAAAAGAATCACCATGGACCGAGAAGTCATCCATGAAAACTTCCAGGAAATCTCCCACCATCTCGGCAAATATGGCTATCATGCACCGCTGAAATGTGCCCGGGGCATTGCAGAGCCCGAATGGCATGCGCCTGAAAGCATAAGTGCCGAATGGACATGTGAATGTGGTCTTTTCCTGGTCCTCAGGGGCTATGGCCACCTGGTTGTAGCCTGAGTACCCGTCAAGAAAACAGAAGAACTCTTTCCCTGCAAGTCTTTCCAAGATCTGATCAATAAAAGGCAAGGGAAAGTGATCTTTCTTGGTCGCGGCATTCAGGCGCCTGTAGTCAACATAGACACGCCACGACGTAGGTACTCGTGTCACGATCTCTACCCCCTCCTCGTTGGTGACCATCTGAATTCCCGACTTCTTCGGGACAACATGAAGTGGGGCCACCCGCTTGGAGTCAGAAATAGGGTATATAAACCCTGCTTTGCATCATTTCTCAATTTCTTTCTTCACCACTTCCCATAGATCGGGGTTAAGTCTCCTCTGAAACTCACGGGAAGGTCTCACGTTATCCTCAGTAAAGATGTGGTGCGAGCAGAGAGCGGGGTTGATGCCTACGAGACCCGACACTGTCCAGCCTATCGCTTTGCGGTTCCTCTCTAAGACCTCTAACAACCTAGACTCCTGTTCTAAAGTCAAGTCTGAGCTAATGATGACAGGATATCTCTCTTTGGGTCCTGCAAGAAAGGCATACTTAAGTATAGGAGGTAGTGATTTCAGTTCTGGCAATGTGGTATCATCAAGCAGATCTGGCTGAACTGAATCTGAATCTGGTTCCATGCTGCATGAAGGTGGGCTAGGCTGAGTAATACTCACCACCAAATCAGGAGTATCGGGAGTCGGATCGTCAAAAGTATCCAAACAATCGGCAAAAGGTACGTCCGACTCGTCATCTATGTCCCATGATTGTTCCGAAGAGGATGGAACTGACAGATCCGGATGGATCTCTAAGTCATCATGAGAATAGGTTGATGCATCTCTAGCAAGATCAGATAACACCTGGCAAACTGCATCATGCACTATATCCTCTCCAGATTAAAGGGTCTCGTTATGTCCTGAAGGAATCTGTCCCCAAATCCCAACTGTGCTAATCATACTGCAATCTGCCTCTGAAGATGAGTACTCTGTGCTACTCTCTGAATCGGGTCGCTGACACTTGGTTTGCTTCATCTCAAGGTTCACTTCTCCACCTGGAGAACGGAACTTCATCATTCCCGTACCATAGTCGAAAGCTGCGCCTGCGGTCCTAAGGAAGGGTCGCCCGAGAATGATATGAGATTCTCTCCAATGATTGGGGGTCTCCATGTCCAAGACTGTGAAGTCCACCTGATAGTTCTGTCCCTCAATCGAGATAACGACGTTCTTCACTTCTCCCTTAGGTCTCTTCATTGAACAATCTGCGAATTGGAGTAAAGCTCTAGATTTGCGAAGTGGTCCAAACTCCAATTTCTGATATAATGCTAAGGGAAGTAAGTTGATCGAAGAACCGTTATCTAAGAGTGTGCGTGCAAACGCAATGTCGTCAATACGACTCTCCACATAGTGAGCACCCATGTTTCTCTTTTTCTTTGGCAAAGTCTGATTCTTGAGACAATAGGTTGTGGCTACTGATAAGACATGTGTCTTTATATTTCAGTTATCTTTCTTCCTGCTAACCCTTTTAGGTGTGCATCTCACCTTAAGGTATTTTTGGAAGGCAGGATGGTTAGCCACATATTCATCAAATGGCACCTTAACTGTGATGTTTTCTTTGCAAAACCGTGCCATATTGGGGTCATCTTTCTGAATATTTTTGATGCGCTTTCCTGCCGTAAGAGCACAGGGGAAAGGGATTGAAGCTAGGGAAACAGAGTATGAAGAGTCTGAATCATGAACTGAAAGATCATTCTTTGCATTAACGGAAACAGAGTTCTTCATACAAGAATCTTTTTGATGCAACATGGACTCAAAGTCTAAACTATCTACTATAGGTTGTGGAATAGAAGCTGGAGTGGTATCCGCCACAACCGGAGATGCGAGGTCCTCCGTAGATTCAGAAGAATATCCATGCTGACGATGCTACGTACGTGCTCTCCTCCTCCTCTCGACTCCCTGAGTACAAATCCTCGAATGATGCTGATGGGGATCTGAAATATGATGCCTCTCCTCCTCATCCTCTGAAGACTCCTCAGGTAGAGCTACAGAGATGCCCCTCCTCGTGTCCCTCGCCCGATCAGGTATGACCACGGTCCTTCCGCTCCTAAGTGACATGTGGTTAGCCTTGTCACATGAAAGAATCTCATGTTCAGATTTAGGAGATGCTGAATAGTATACCTGACCAAAGTGCTGCTGAGAACTAGAACGATTCAGGCTATTTGGGTTAGCCTGAACTTGGGCTGGGATCGAGGTAGAGGGTGCAGTCTGCTCGTCTCGCCATCTGGACAGGCGGTTGACATCCACCCGTAAGTCCTGAACCTCGTTCCTGTAGGAACGTAGCTCGTCGAGTATCTGCTGCTGAATATCCACGGGACTAGACGATGAAGGAAGTGGATAAGACTGGGAAGAAGAATGGGAAGACTGGCCCTGCTGGCCAGTGTACTGCCTCTGCTGCTGCTGCTGGGGTTGCGGGCCCTGCTGGCCTGTCTGGTAATGGCCCTGTCGGCCATACTGCTGGTACTGCTGCCTCTGCTGCTGGGGTGGATGGAATCCAGGGCTCTGCTGTGAAGGAGGTGGTGCGGAGGTGAATGCGGTGTTGTGAAAGGTCGGGGGACGCTGATAGGACTGTCGGTCTCCCGTACTTCCGTGCCTGGCAGGGTCCTGAGTATACCATATCCCATTCACCTCCCAAACTGGTGGAGGCTCCTCCTGAACTGTCTCTGCTACTGGAGGTGGCTGCTGGAAAGAATGGGTGTAGGATTGGTCCTGCTCCCACGGCTGGGGTTGCCCTGACACCAACTGCTCCTGAACATGGTGAACTCGGTATACGGGAGCAGAGGGTGCAGTCACGGCTGGTATCCTTATCTTAGATACCTTCTCAGTCAACTCCTCCATCTGTTTTGGAAGTTTAGAGACACTCCGGTCTAACTCATCAATCCTCCTGTCGATCTTCTCGACTACAGTAAGCTTGTCAGCAAGGAGTCCCATGCTAGGGATCACATCCTGAGAGAGATCGACTACAACTGGTTTCCCCTCTCCAAGTGAGAGTGAACTGGGGGATGGTGTATAGGCCCTGTTGGCCATCTGTGAGCGGCTAGTTTCAGCCATCTGCTCGAATACCCTCCAGACGGTATCCGCTCCTCGTGATGTATAGCTGCCTCCACAGGCAGCGCTCACTAAACCCTGCATCTCAGGGTTGAGACCAGTGAAAAATGATTGGACCAATATGTTATCATTTAGTCCATGACAGGGACACTTCTGCGTGATGTCCTTGAATCTTTCCCAAGCATCACAAAAAGCTTCATGGGGTAATTGCGAAAAACTCGTAATGCGCTTCCTCATCATGTTAGTTCTACTCAAAGGGTAGAACTTCTTCAAAAACAGGTCCTTGAACTGGGCATATGTGGTGACGGCGATCCCAAGATTCTTTACCCAGTAATCAGCTTTGCCATCCAAGGCAAATGGAAGGGCTTTGAGCCTAATATAATCCTGGCTAACATTTTGATGTTTGAGGTTAGCGCAGATGAGCTCAAAGGCCCTTAGGAATGCATATGGTTCCTCAGAAGCATTCCCATCGAAGTGTGGCAACAGGTTCAAAAAATGCGGCTTCAATTCAAAATCAACCTCGGGTTCGGCCGGACTCAAGTAGTTCCGAATTTGATATTGTCCGGGGTTATACGCCGCATCCATTGGTAGTTGGACCCCAACATTTAACTGTCCCAACTGAGCTCTCAGTAATGCTTGTTGCTGCTCAGATGCAGCTAATCGAGCAAGTATCATTTTCATTGGGTCTTCATGGTTCTCTTCTTCCTCTTCTTTCTTCTTTGGCATTTTACTCGAATCTTCTTTATGTCCTGAATCAGCAATGTTTTCTTGATTAGAAGAGGATTTATGAATCATGATATTCTCACCAAGGCGATGGTCTTCCTCGGTGAGGTGGGAAGAGAGAAATGGAATGGTTTGAGGGTAACCATCCCGAGAGTGAGTGATCCTGGGCTCAAGAGGGTCATGAGTCCAGGTTGGTCCAAGTTGCGCTTGGACCTTTGAAGACATACTTTTTGAAGGGTTCAACGAGAGATTCGCAAAGTCCGAATAAATATCCCCCAATCAGTCATCTTCGATGTCAAAAGAACCGATTTGATCACGATAGTCAATGAGGCGCTAGTTCTACGATGCACGTAAATATGCGGAGTGAACTCACACAATTCAAACGCAATTCAAACCCTCAATTTCACCAACTCAACACGTGATGGCCGTAAGAGTTCGGCCGATTTATCTGGTCAATTTTAGTTGGTGAGAATACAATCTTGGAAAGATTAACGAGCTGTTAAGTGCCTGTATTTTCCTACAGACTGGCCCGGTTCTTACGACTAGTTTGACCTACTTTCAGCCAGTATAGGAGTAAGTACGGACCGTATAAATACGGCTACCCGTTCCTTGAGGACTAATGCGTCCTCTAAACCTCCCACTCTACTAAGGAAGTCCGGACCGTTTACCGGCTACCCGTAAATCCTCACTGAAAAGTAGCTAATCGCCTAAAAATAAAGAACCAGTAGTAAGTAAGAAATCCAGACTTGGCTCTATCCTAGGGTCGTCTCTCTCTCACTTGCAATTAAAACAAACAACGAGGGCTTTATGCACCCGAAAACAAGGGTTCTTTTTATTCCAATTAATTAGATCGACCTGCTCAATTCAGTCCCAATTTTAGAGTTAGGTTATCACGTGAAATTTATGTGAACACACAAGCACGTCTACCGTTCAGTCCCAATTTCCTTTTGACCTTAAGTTGAAAAACAAGATGGGAATCGGAAATTAGAATGCAAACGAGAAACTATGTGCTCAGAAGAAGGTATACTTACAGTGAATCCCAACACTCTTCATGTGTTATGCAGAACAGAATTTATAAATATTACACTAAATGCATGCAGATCGAGAAAACCACACCTAAACAATATACTATTAGCGGGGAAGAATTGATTGAATTTGAGATAAGTAGTACGTGTCTATGTGCGTCTCATTATGAATCTTATCAGATAAGTGAATCTTCTAAGATATGTGTGGCCTAATTTACGATGGGCACAAACAAATTTGAATCTAAACTACCGTGTGCCTAATCCTTAAGTTCGCCACTCAAGTCAAGCCCCACCCTCGCCGGAGAGTGAAACAGGCTCGACACACCACAAATAATGTCCAAGTTTTTTACACGTGCGAGCTCTCAAACAAGAGCCGCTATAAATGAGCAAGATAAATAATTATAACAATTTACAAAAAGTTCTCTCAAAAATAAATTGCTTTTCCTCGCTCTTCAGCAGTCGGCTCGCGTCGCGTCCGTCGACCTCCGATGCACTCCAAGTCCACCGGGCCCTCGCAAGAAAAATAAGATTTATGTTAGAGAGATAAAACAAAATATATACAAAAATATAAAGAGAAATAATTGCAAACAAAAAAAATGAAATAAATACAAGTGGCTCGGGGGTCAGACTACCCGAGTAAATGAAAATCTAAATCTAAATTTTTAAACTAATCCCTAAGCCGTTTGCCTCCCCAGCAACGGCGCCATCTGAGGAGTCGCTAAATACGATGTTTAATTCGGCTTCGTTGTAGCACGTGTACTTAGCGATTCAGTCAGAACTGAGAGAAGATCTCCGTGAAGAGTGTCTCGACTTAATTTATATCCCGGGCAAGTCCGGGGTCGAACACAGGGAGGCAAAGGAACAACTTTGGGTTATTTCAAAAACTTAGGTCTAGATATCCAATGCGATATTTTTTTAGATTTTTTTAATGCAAAAACCAAATGCTAATGCAAGATGCGGTTGAATCAAGTTAATAAGAAAGTATACAACTTAGCCAAATTAATTTTAATGAGAAATTATCCAATTTAGCTAAATTATATTTTTCCAGTAAACTTAATTAAATGATGAATGCAAAACATATTTTTTTAGAATTATAGGGGTTTAAATGCAATAACTAAAAATGCACATTTTTTATGGGTTTTTTCGCAATTTATCACACAAACAGTAAGCAAAAATTATGAAAAACTTACTGAAATATAAACATGATACAAGGAAGCTATGTAATATCTTTGGAATTTTTTGACAAGTTATGAATTTTTTATGGATTTTTTAGTGAAAATAGAGTGACAATGAGTAATTAATTCTTATTTAATCCACAATAGCAAGTTAATCAGAGTGTGAATTATCTCAAAAAGATATTTTCATATGGAATCCAGGAGACTTGAAATTATGTGAAAAGCATGTATGTCGATTTAATTAAAAATCAAATACTAATTTCACTCTATGATTTATTTCAGGCACAACACAACTCCATTTTAGATAAAATTGGGATAGAAAATTAATCACATATCAAGGCATCACATATAATTTTTATGGAATTTTTAGAGCAACCGTATGTGAGATATAATTTTAAGATCACTGATTGAGTAAAATATCTAAAATTTCAGTTAGACAATTTTAAATAATTACCCACAACTCACAAAAATACAAATAAATACTCAGATGACAGAGAATAAGTTGATCCACACAATGTTATTTTTCTTTAAATAAAAAGATGCTAAAATAAGGTCCAAATTAATGCATGAACACAGGGGTCTTTGTGCAACACAGAAAATAATATTTACAAAGCAAATATATACAGGGACTTGTTTGTAATTATGAAAACATGAAAAGATAAAGGTGCAATTTTTACAAAATAAATAAAATTTTGAGAAAGGGAAAGGGACCTTCTTCTTCCTCACGATGGGGATGAACCCAAATGAGGGGTTGGTCGGCGGCGGCTCCAAGGCTGTGGTCGACGGCGCGAGGCAGCGCCGTTGAGGAGGTGGCGAGGAGGGGCGGTCGACGGAGGGCGGAGAAGGCCACGCGGGGTCCGCTGGCGCGCGGTGGTCGGCGGAGCCGCGACTGGCTTCTGGAGGGGCCGCGGTCGGCTGATGGGGCGGAGGCAGTTGCTCGCGCACGACCGCGCGGGCGGCTTTGCGGGCGGCCGCGCGTGAAGGTGGAGACGGGCCACCGGTGGCGGGCGACGGTGAGCCGCTTGGAGATGGAGGAGGGGCGGCGGCGGTGGGTTCTCCCCCACCGCTGCTGCGCCTATTTTTTTTGTTTTTTTTATTTTTTTTGATTTCCTTTTTTCTGCTGTAATGAAAAGGGATTTTTTTTGTTTTAATTTTGTTTTATATAATTTTTTAAGTTTTCTTTAAACAGGAAGTAGAGGATGTGGGAAAAAAAACTATGATGATGGTGGTGAAGATGATAAAGTAAACAAATGGGAGAAAGAAAAATGGTGTGATGGTGGTGGTGGAAGGGATGATATGTGGTGTACTAAAAAAATTGCAAAAAGACCAAATGAACTAAAATGAAGGCAAAATTTACCTACGATGATACGGTCGCCTATGAAGTGCTCTCGTGAGCACGGTCTTCGCTCGAATCGCCGGCGTGCGATGAGCTCGAGCAGCGCGCGGTTGCGGCTGCGATGTTGGCCAAAAAGCCAACGGATCACACCGGAGAGAGGGCCATCGTTGCTCGACCGCGGTTGCGTCGCTGTCACCGACTCAACTCTCGGAACTTGGCTCTCCTCACATAAAGATGGATCAAGGGAAAATTGAGGAGGATGGGATGTATATATAGATGATGAAATGAGAAGTTATTATGGTGGTGGAGGTGAATGGGAAAATGGATTATTAATGGAGTTGAATGGAAGGTTTAAAAAAATGGTGGGGTTGAATGGAAGTTGGTGGTATAATGAGTTGAATGGTGGTTATTATAGAGAATGTAAAATAAATAAATAAATAAATAAAATAAAGTTGTCTACTTTAAATACAAAAAGAGAAGAGAAATAGTGGAGAATTTACAATGGAAGACAAACAACATGTACACATTTTTTTACTTTTCTAATATGTAATTTTTTTTATCTTTTTAATAAGAGATATTTACAACGAAAAAATACAATAAAACACTACAATTAAAATACAACACAAGTATGATTTTTTGTATTTTTAATAATTAAGAAAGATACAAATAAAATTAAAGAAAGAATGAATATATACATAATATACAATGTACATCTAGGTCCCAAAACCCAACTTTTGCAAATGAGCTCCGATTTTAATGAAACCACTTCCGTTGGATAGATAATTTTCTAACTTGAACTTTAAAATTGGTAAATTTGGAGTTCATACGGAGTGAGAATTTAGCTTGGAAGTTGGACTTTACGGCCTTTTCTCTTTGGGATCTAGGAGTATTTATTTGAGGTGAAATTTGTTTTGTATTTTTGTATTTTTATATACATTTTTATAAACAAGTTAGAGAAAGAATTAGGCAAAAAGGAGTTGAAATGAAATTATTAAAAATCCATAAAGTTTTGGGCTATTTACAAGTATAAAACTCCTTTATTTTTGCGGCTTTTTATTGTTAATTCATTTTGTGCAGTCTTATATACGATAATTAATGTGTTTTATTTACAAGAGTTATTTGTTAATTTATTGATTTTATGGACATTTATTTGGAATTTTACTCAGGGATTTTGCTAAGATCAAGATATTACGATGATGAATCGCGGATTCATCAGGGGGATAGTTTTGACTCATGTCATACATATTTAGACTGAGTAATTCAGTGTTGTTATGAGGTAAATTTGTGCTCTCGTGGGAGAAGAATCACTTTATGGTGACTAATGGAATTGTATTGGGCCACATCATCTCCAAACATGGTATGGAGGTTGACATGCTAAGATTGATGTGATCTCCAAGTTAGAGGCGCTGGCGAATTTGAAGCAGTTGAGGTCATTTCTTGGACACATTGGCTTTTATAGGTGATTCATTAAGGACTTCAACAAGATCATCAGACCATTGACTGAGCTTCTGTGCAAGGAGAGTGAGTTTATTGTTGATGAAAAAGTCCTCCTTACATTCCATCATATGAAATAATTGGTTAGTAGTGATCCTATTCTACAACCTCCTGTTTGGTCTCTCCCATTTGAGATCATGACGGATGCCTCAGATTATGCAGTTGGAGCTGTTTTAGGGTAAAGAAGGTATGTAGTACCATTTGCTATACACTATGCTAGTATGATTTTTGATGAGGCACACAGGAACTACATAATTATAGAGAAGGAGATGCTAGCACTGGTGTTTGCGTTAGAGAAATTCAGATCGCAACTTTGGGTTCTAAAGTGATTATTTACACGGATCATACTACCATGCGATATTTACATGCTAAGAATGATTCCAAACCACACCTTATCAGATGGATTCTTCTTCCCCAGGAGTTTGATTTAGATATTTGAGATAAACATGGAGTAAAGAATGTTGTGACAGGTCACCTTTCTCAGATCCCAGATGCAGAGTCCCATGAACATCTACTACTTCCGATTACAAAGACCTTTCTAGATGAGGTGATTTTGTTTCTTGACTCACTCCCTTGGTACGATGATATTGTAAACTATCTTGACTTCAAGAAAGTTCCACAAGACTGGCCCAAGATTAAGGTAGATAGATTTTTATTAGAGATACATTTCTACCAGTGGGAGGAGCCGTACCTATGTCGTAAGGGTGCAGATTGTATCTAATGGAGATGCATTCCTCAAGAGGAATACACTGTGTGCTTGAGCATTGTCACATTTTAGAGGTCGGTGGGCATCATTCAGGGAAGTGCATGGCAACAAAGGTTCTACAATGTGGCATATGGTGACCAACTCTGTTAAAAGATGCTACAGATTATGTGAAATGTTCTAGTGGTTGTCAGAGAATGGGATGAACTATTGGTTCCAAATACACAATGCCCCTGAAGTATATTCGGATTTCAGATGTTTTTGATGCTTGGGGTATTGACTTCATAGGCCCATTCCCTGTTACAGTCAGGAATTTCAGTACATCCTGCTTGATGTGGTTTATATTAGTCGTTGGGTGGATGATATCTCCACCCGAGCTGCCGATAGTCGTACAATTTTTCACTTTCTCAAGGACAACATTATTGCATGGTTCGTGATTTCTAAGATTCTTATTTCAGATGGGGGAAGCCATTTTATCAATAGAGAGTCGGAAAATTAGTTAAGAAATACATCATTGAGCATCGTGTCACGTTTCCTTACCACCCACAGACTAACAGCTTGGCTGAGATTTTAAATATGGAGATCAAGATTATTCTTCAGAAACTTGTACGTCTGGATATGAAAAACTGGTCGCAAATGCTCGACTCAATTATATTGGCTTATTGTATGACGTACATGTCTCCTTTGGGTATGTCTCCCTACAAATTGGTTTATGGAAAGCCTTATCACTTTCCAGTTGAGTTAATTCATAAATCTTTATCGGCAATTCGTGTTTGCAATTTGGACTATCATAGAGCAGGATAGAGTATGAAACTATATCTGAACAAATTGCTGGAATTCTGAAATTTTGCTTATGACGATAGCAAGATATATAAGGACAAAGTCAAGAGATGGTATGGCCGAGACATTAGACGAAAGACTTTCGAGCTTAATCAGAAGGTGTGGTTGTTTGATGCAAAATTGAAGTTATTTCCAGGAAAACTTAAAAGCAAATGGTTAGGACCGTTCATAGTGAGAGTTGTGCATGATAATGGTAGTATTGTCATTTCTGGGTTGTCATCCGACACACAACAATTTGTGATGAACGGTCAGTTGCTGAAGCCATATCTAGATTATGATACATTCCTCTTCGTTGTGGATTCCATTCATGTGGTATCAGATGATGATTCTTTGACATCTTCTGTGTCTAACACATGAGCTGATTTTTTCTTGTATATATTCCTTTATTTTTATTCTTTCTTTCTTCTATTTTTATCATTCACCTTTTTTCCATGTATGAGTGCTCAACTTGTGATGTACTCTATCCTAAGTATAGAGGAGGTAAATGACTTGAGTCATTCTTATTTCATTCTGTTTCATTGCTCTGATTGTTGCTTATACTTATATGAGGAGTGATGTTGTTCATTTCATTCTTCTTCATTTTTTTGTTTTATTTTCTTTTGTTCTCTCACTTGTACCTCAACTTGTTGATATTATTTTATATACTTAGGGATCTTTTACCCTAAATATAGGAGAGGACAAGACAAGTCATTGAGTTTGTACATTCTTTTCCATGATTTTCCATGTTTTTACAATCTTCTATACTTAGGATTATTTGATCCTAAGTATATTGAGGATCACCGACTGCTATTCAATTTATCATTATTCTTTGAGTCGTAGTAGTATATGATTCTTTTCACTTTTCTATACTTATCACGAGTTATGTCTTCTTTTGTCGCTTTTTAGTCACTATGAGAACATAGTTCAAGCTAAGTATAGGGGATGCCGTATATATTATATATATATATATATATACTTTAGGCATAACTCGTACTTTTATTTGTTTAATAATATGGCTATAAAATTGGAATAAAAACTATTTTGCAAAATGTTTATAAAAAAAACTTTTGTAAATACTTTTTGTAAAATAGTTTTTAAAACTCCTTGTAAAATTTTTTGTAAAATATTATTGTATAAATTTTTATAAAATAATTTATTTGTAAAACATTTATAAAATTATTTGTTGTATAAAATTATTAGTGTGTAAATTATTTGTAAATTATTTTAATAAAATCTTTGTAAAAATTTGTTTATATAATATTTGTAAACTTTTTGCTAAATTTATTTTCTCACCTTGTATATAAATAACTTGTTGTAATATTCTTGTAAGTATATATGTGTATAAAAATCTTTAATAAAATTCTTTTATTAATAAAACTCTTGTATACAAGGTTTATAAAACTTGTTGTTAAAATTATTTAATAACATTTGTTTATAAAATTCTTGTATAAATAAAATCCTTTGTTAAATATGTACATAAAACTTGTAAATAAAATTCTTTTTGTAAATCTTGTATAAATCTTGTATATATTTTTGTATAAAATCCTTGTAAATTCTTGTAAATACTTCTAATTCTCTAACTCTATTAAGAACTTATAAAATTGAAAAAGCCTAAAATTCTTAAAAATTTGCAAAAGTCTTCTAAAATTCACATAAAATTTTTAGAGTAGAAATTTTTTTCTTTTGAAAAAAAGATAAAAAATGTGTATTTCTTGCATTTGCATTTGCATTTTTCAGAATGATATTGATGCCTAAACTAGTCTGGAATAAAGTCCATAGAATGGAGCTTGGTTAAAACCTTAATCCACTTAATTTCAGAGAAACCTTTTAGGAATTGGAGTTGAGGCTTTTTAGGTCGTAGCGACTTAATTCTTTTGGTCTGTTAGACTATGTTCACATATTATCTTAATTGGTCTAAGTAGAATATTCCATACACACACACACACACGATTCATTTAGACAGTGACCTAACTTGGACAATCACTTTGCATGTAGCTCAACACAGATGAGGTGGTAACGGGTAGAATCCTCTGGCAAGAGACTTACGCGAATGGAAATATATACAGTCACCTCGAGTAGCCATTGCACCCCTACATAGTCTAGTAGCATGGACGTCTAAAGATGGGAGTTGCGGTTGAAATAAAGCTTCGAATGAGGCATGGTCCGCTGGCACAATTTTTTCTAAGATCCCAAAATATGAGTGAAAAAAATATTCTATATTCGTTGGGGAACAAAAAGGTCAATGCAGTGCAACAATATTTTCCACTAAAAAGAAGCTAAGAATACACCAAATACAAATACCAAAATGACCACAATGGTCCAAGCTTCAGGGAACATGTAGATCTTAGTGGAGACTAGGCTAAATTGGCCGGCTTCACAAGAGGATGTGTCTACACTGACCACACTCCAATTCTTTTCTTATTCATCTATCTTTTTCCCCCGTCGATTGTGGACACATCACATACCAGAACATAGAAGGAAATACCCTACTCCTCGAGGAAAGAGTAGCCAGACTAGAGGATTAGGGTTACCTTATTAAGAGAAGGATGTTCTTTGTCACTTCAGATGTGGAGAGCTATATATCACTTCCATAATACAAGTAAGATTCATAGTCACCACAATTTGCGTATGAGGACTTGTTTTGACATAACCGTCGAGGCAAACTAAATAGAGACTTGAGGAACTTAAAGGATGTTGAGTCTTAAATCCTATTTCCAATAGGTTCTGCCAAACTAATAATGCAAATGTCTAACTAAGCTCCATACTTTGATTTTATGAAGATTTGTTTAGAAATCAACATTGTTCAAAGTTTTTTAATTTTTCTTTTATTCTTTTTTCTTTTAGTTACTTATTCATCAAATAAGTGTTTGCTAAGAGGCTAGCAAAGGTAGAGCATAGGGGGAGGATGAATCACCAATTCATCATAATTATTCATTTATTTTAGCTTAAATAACCTTATAAAACAGTGATGAATCTATGATTCATCACTCTAAAAGCGATTAATTAAGTCCAGTTCCTCAAAATTCAACTGCATTTTATCAATTATCTAGCATAATTACCATTCATGCATGTGTAAATAATAATTACATTTTATCAGTCATAATTGCATAAAATAAGAAGCCAAAAATCCCAGCCTAATTGACATGTAAATTAAGCTAACTTCACCGATTTTTATAAACTAATTCATACTAACTCCAAATCACCTGAAACTACCTCCATTATGTACATATGACTAACAAGATAAAGGGAAAATGCAAAGAATAACTAACATAAATAAGTGGTCCAGAAACTCAAGCCCTCATTTCAGAACGATCGAACTAAAATGTTGATATCTTTCTCATATAGTGTCCTTATTAATCCTACTCATTTTTGAACTAATATACATTCATTTATCTTCAAAATAAGACCAAGTTCAAGTGAATCATAGCTCATATGTGATAGTTGGGTTTTGGACCTCTTTTGTACATTGTGTATTTTATCCCATTTTGACCTATTATTTTATGTACATATTTGACACTTTTTATTTTATTTCTTTTTTATTATTTTCTTTGATAAAAGTTCTACTAAAACTCATAAAAATTCAAACCTAAAATAAAATCGAAATCAAAGAAACTAACCAAGTCCGAGTGTTCACTAACAGTCGGTACAAAAGCTCTCTTTTTCATATTTTATTTTATTTCTTCATTTCCTTAAATAATAAAAATCTGAAAAAAGATTAATGTTTAAATATTTATATTTGATTTTATTGTATTTTTATATAATTTTGTCTTCTTTAAAAATCACAAAAAATACAAAACTCAAAAATCAAGGTATTTTATCCATATAGAGTACCCCAAAAATATCACTTTATGCAAATGACCTATTTTGGTATTGGTCCCTTCATGAATGTTGTAGATATTATCGAGACAAGCAACGCTCATGAAAAAATTATCTGAGGTTGTTTGATATTTCTTTTATATTTTTCTTTTCTTTTATTTTTCTATTTTTCTAGAGCTGGAGCCCCCATGTGTCACTCATTTTTCACATTTAATTTTCGTTTATTTATTAAAAATTTAAAATAAAATAAAAAAGAACACGTGTTACCCATATGACCGTCCGATCTCGACCGATCGGACGGCCACTATGTTCCATCTCCTTTCTCTCAATCAACTGCCTGTTTCCTCTTTAGGCGGCGCCACCACCAACTTCTCTTTCCTGATTCACCACCGCTGCCTCTTCCCAAGAGATCAACGACTTCCTTCCATCTTCGCTCCACTACCTTTGAATCTCGTTTTTGATCCTCCTTTCAAATCCTAGCATATCTCCATCGTATAAGACCCATCGAATCCTTCCCGCGTCACCCCTCATCAAATTGCCTCTTGATCAGATCTTGCCGCCAATCGTTCCCCGCTCGCTCCCGATCTCTTCGTCGTCTCAAGCAAATCCGACCTTCCATAGCCATCGCGACCTCCGTAACCCTATCAAAGCCGCTCCACCTTCTCTGTCATGATCATCCTCCATTACAAGAGAGTCTAAGAGGTCCATAGCTAGATCCTATGGTTGTGACAGGACCAAGGGCTGCCGCCATTGTCTCCGACCGCCCTCCGATTCCATGACGTGATTTGAGGCTCTCTGTCTCATCGCAACAAACCTCCGGTCGTTGCTCCGCTACGGTCATTTTCTCCGTTGAACTGAGCTCGGGCATGTTTGCCTCGAGTACTTCCTTCAGGTACTTTGCCCACTCTGCCCTCATCATCCACTGTGTTCCCCTCATCTGCCATACCATCGTACCTCTCCAAACACGCTTCTTCCTCCACCTATTCATCTTCTCTGCCGCTGTCACACCCATCACCTCCGAACCCTCCACTTTGGCCACTCCACCTGTATCTCTAGGATCTACACCACCAGGATTCAACATTGGAATTCCGAACTTCATCAACTCCTAGGTGTACCTTATGCCAGAACTCCACCTTTATCAGACGACCATCCTTTACTGCTCTAGCCTTCGGTCATGCCCTTCAAAAACATCGGGCTCCAGATCTTCATAAACGAGGACAAGCTTCCCAGCCTTCCAACTCACTACTGCTCTGCCTTCAGACGACGATCGAAGCCACCACCTTCGACCGCACACCACCGGGCAGGAGTCCTGAGGCCCTCCCATGTGAGGAGCATGTGCAGAAGGGATCTTTTGCAAAGGGCACCCCCCCCAATTTTGTCATCTTCCAGAAGAACCTGGCGCACGTGATGCACACGTGGGGTGAAAATTTTGTACTCAAGACCTTGATGTTCAACCAAATCTGCAGAAGACCCCCTACATTCCAGTGTCACGTGCTTGGCACGTGACTCCTAGAATTTTTGCAAGAAACCCCCCAGCAGGATTGGTAACCTCTCTTCAGCCCTTATTTTGCATTTGTTGAATTATCTATATTGCAAACAGAACCCTGTGTTCTCACTTTATTTTGAACAACTTTATTGCATCAATTTATTATTCAAAAAATAACATCTTGTTTTACAACTAATTCTTTACATTATGGCATGCTTGTGATATTTTTGTGCTCTATGATTAATTAATATTTAATATTTTATTGAAAAAATGCATAGTTTACCTCATTGATAATTAACCATTACTCAAAAAATTTAAAAAATTTGAGGATAATAGAATTAATTGTATTCCACATTGTTCTAAAAAAGAATTGCATCTGCATGCATATTTTAATCTATAAAAATCATTTTTATGTTTTATTAATTAAAATTTAATAAGTACTAAACTCAACATTTTTAGAGTTTAGGATATTTCTTGGATAAATTTATTTCTTGAAAATAAAGAGGTTTAATATTTATTATAAGCAATTATTGTAATTCACCTTTTTTGCATTAATTAACTCATAAAATATTCAAATTGCATCATAAAATTCCAAAAAATTATAGTGCATTTATTTTATAATAATTGCATTAAAATTCCAAAAATTTAAAAATTGTAATTAACTCATCTGGGTCAAGTTTCATAATTTTTGTAAATCGTTTGATTGATATTAAATTTCGAATACTTAAACATTAGCCACATTTTCAATTGCATTCAAAAATTGCATTAAAAATATAAAAATATTCTGCCTTGAAATCCGTGCACGAACTTTGATAGATATTTGTCTAGGTTGTTCCTTTGCCTCCTTAAGTTTGACTCTGGAGCTTGCCCAGGCTAAATAAACATAAAACCACGTCGAATAAGAATTTAATTAATTAAATTAAGTGGTTATTTCTTGATTGATTCCGATTACCCGCCTATAATGAAACGACGACACATTCATTTTAGCCCACGATAATTCGCACTAATTAACATAAGAGTTTCTCAGAATCGTCAAACACCTATAAATATAAGTAAATATCACCTTTTCATAATTTCAGATGATCTGTAAATATTGTATATGTATCATTATTTTAACCAAAATTATATAAATAAATAAAGTAAAATTAAAAAATAAAAAGATTGTATATATGCAATAAATACATGTTGATCCTAGCCCCAAGAGTAGGCCAAGACTGTACTTAATTGGCAAGTAATAAAGTAGGGGGAGATAGGATCTTTATCTAGAAAAATCAAGAAAACCAATCTTCACACATGTAGATTCATCAATGCATATATTGTACATATCTTCTATTATTTTGTTTGTCACCAAAATAACTTCAAATAAAAATATTTTCTTCTTGGAACTTGTATATAAAACTATGTTTTAAATAATAAAACTTATTACGAGAAGAATCATTTTATAAAAAAAGAAACAACACTCTGAAAAAGTCACAAAGTAAAAATTGTCATATCAATATCTTCCCCGTAAAAACTCAAATTATATCAACCTCACTTTTCATTGTGTTCAAAATTAAATAAGCTTTAAAATGAAAGTGGTTTCATAAAAATTGAAATTAAGATGTGAAAATTGATTTTTTAGTGTTATTGTATATTTTGTCTATATTATACACTATATGATTTATTTTTTATTTTCTTTGTATTTTTTGTACATATTGTATTTTTAGTATTTTGTATATGTTGTATTTTATTTATATAAAATGCAAATAAAAATTACAAAATAAAAAATGAATAAAAATAAAATAATGTATTTATTATACAAGTATCATGTACCTATATTGTAAATAGCTTTACTTATTTAACTTATTACAATAATTCATAAAAATAAAATAAAAATGGGTACAATATCATTAAATTATTATGTAAATTAATAAATTATGTAATTATTTGTAAAAATAATTTAATAAAAATTGGTTTGTTGTGTATATAGGCATTTTTACCTGTAAATAAAGGTTTTTATTTATTTTAACCTATTGTTAACTTATTTAATTTATTAAAAATTACCAAAAATAAGTTTATTTGTTTATTAACATTATTCCTTTTCAAAAAATTTTAATTTAAAACCATGTACTATTTATTTCTTAATTTTCTTTTATTTATTTTTCTGTTTTGTCATTTAGTGTTTGTTTTTTAGCGAGTTTGAGCTTCCTATTGGTTGAATCCTTTTCTGTTGACCCGAGTCAACTTCTTATCATTCCCAGTTAGCACGAATAACTGGTTGATGGATCACATTTACGGATTTATCCTGACTGATCCATCAAGACAATCCTCCTAATTTCTTCTTCATTTGGTCAACTAAATAATTAATTCCCATGCCCGAATAAAATTCGCCAAATTTGGCCTCAGTTCACACGCCTCACCAAATTTCAAACTCCACCTGAGCTTCATTCCTATAATACCTCCCCAGTTCTCAATTTATGAGAGGGTCCATTTTTTAGTCAAATTCACGCCCAAGATCGATACCAGGAGTGAGCTGTAGTAATAGGGAGGCATGTCCTCGTTCAAGAGTGCGCGAGATATACTCAAATAACGAGATCTAGCTGCCCCGAACCTCTATCAGTGTGGCGAGTCTCTTCAACCATTCACAGTTGAATCAAGGTCAAAATCCATCCAATTCCATCGTAGGGTAACATAGAATAGTTTGCATTTCATTTTAGTTTTTTTATTCCACAATTGTTGTTTGATTTTCGATTAGACCAGAGCTTCTTAGATTTGCCTTCGATCAACTAGATCGGAGGCCTTCCACTAGTTAAAACATCATTCCGATTTGCGATCAACCATCACCACACATTTCTCCATCTTCCTCCCTTCTGTGATCAACCAGATCCTTTCCTGATTTGGCTCTTGATCTCCTCTCCGGTCACTCAATAGAGATCAGTCATTCACCTCCATTTGGTTTTAGCTAATAAAGATTGCTGAAGCTTTGCCTTCGAGTGAAGAATAATTTGCAGGTCTTTGGAGGAGCAGTGGGAGCTGAGATTGTGATCTGGAGGTCGGGATGCATTTGTAGTAACGCGAGAGATCTAGATCCCTGATCATCAAGATGAGAACCATTTCCTCTTCCCATATCGGTGCTGAGACTCATCACAGAGCCGCTGAAGCCCTTAGAGAGCAAATCTGATGAAGATCGGTGACGATTGAGATAATTCGGCTTCATCAGGCGACGCCTTCATATGTGTTCTTCCAGACACCCTTAGCATCGTTAGATCAAGCACGAACAACGCTAGATTCAATCGATGCCATCCATTCAGTCCCAAAAGCCATCCATCAAATCAAGAGGTAGAGATGAGATCCATATCGTTTTATCCGCACGTGCATCTCATGCCCACTCTGTGAATTTTGCACTCTAGACGTGCATATTCTTTTATTTGTAAATAAACCCTTAAGTGGACACGTGTTTGATATTATTTGAATAATTGCATAGGTTCCCTTCGTTGTTATTAAATTTACATTATAGTCCTGTTTGAACTACTTCACGTGCATCTGCACGTGATGCTTTGGTGAATTTGCCATAAAGTGATTTAGGTTTTCTATTATTATTTGGTTTCTAAAATAGAAATATTCACAAATCAATCCTGTCTTCATTATAATTATTATTGATTTGATCTAAAGACTTAAATAATTATAGTTGTTTTAATAATTAATTATTCTATCCTTAATTGTATTTGTAAATCACTAATTAATTCTAAAAATTCCCTAAATATTAGTGTAATCTCATGCTAATTAGTTTTATTACTCTTAATTTTTATTTTCAAAAATAATTTGTTTTCTTATTTTTAACAATTCAACAACATTACACAATCATTATGTATTAACTAAAAAATCATAAAAAGTTGAATTTTTTTTAAAAATTCCAGAAAGGTACTAATTATTTATTTTAATTTGTTTTACCTGTATATTTTTTTTTAAAAAATCATTCAGAAAATCCTAAAAATTGAAAATTTCATATAATCTTAAAAAAATATATAAACTCGTTAAAAAAGAAGAGAAATACATAAAATGGCTTGTTTTAAAGCTCAAAAATTTTACTTTCTGTTAAAATTATTTTCCATTATTTTTTCTTTGTTTTATATTTTAAAACCCAAAATAGTATCTAGAATTTGTTTATATTCTATTTTCAGTTTTTGTTCACTTTAAAAATCTTCAAAAAATCATAAAAATAGTATAAAATTATACAATACACAAAAAGAATTTTATTTTGATTTTATGGCCATTTTTACTATTTTCTAAAAATCCAAAAAGATTATTTTATTCTTTTGTTTTTTATTTCTTGTATTTTGTTTTCTTTTAAAAATAAAAAAGGGAAAAAGTTGCAAAATTAAAAAATCATTAAAAATTAAAAATTAGAAAACATAAAAATAAAAATATCAAAAATCTGTCTAAAATACAAAAATAATTAAAAAAACACAATAAAATATCAAAAGAGAAAAAGAAAAATAATCCTCATTTATTTTCATTAAATAATAACCATCGGGTATTGTAGCCTCCTGAGCTCGATCTTGCATGCTATACAGGTAAAATAAATAAAACTTATAGATTTTTTGAATTGATTAATTTTCTACTTTCCAGAATAATTTTTGATTCAGGAAGTTGTGGGTTGCAATAACACATATATGTTTTGTTCACATTATTTTCAATAATTAAACCCTAATTTTACACAACAATCACCACTCCACCCCTCTAGTTGGCTACAGGCTACAGAAACTCATCCTTGAACTAGATTGGGGGTGCTTTGACCAGGTTCAATCGAACAACCATTTCGGAACCCTTTCCCGAGTCCACATTCGCATGGACCCAATTCTCCATGTAAACTTTTGGAAAATCAATCGAAAAGACATCGCCCATTTCCTCACCATGTAAGAACTCATTATTATGCATGTCATTTACCACAGAGTGCATCTCTTCCCCCAAATTCATCCGCCTATAATCCTCATCAGACAACGCAATCATCCCTTCGTTACGCTCTAGATATACTCGAATCCAATAACTTGTGAAAGGTTCTTTAGTCGATTCGTTCTTTAAATCCCCCCTTCGTAGGAACCACCTACTTTAACTGCTTGAGAAACGGGCATGGCATTGCACTTCTCCCCAAGTTTGCTTCACTTGGAGAATCAGCCATCTCTCATATTCATGTTAGTTTATATTATTTGGCAATGGCATCCAACACCCTGACACCCACCAATGACCTACCCACGCAAAACCCTAATCCCCCTTCTTCTCTTAAATGATAATGAAGTAACTCCCCCACCATGCCTCACCAATTTTATGTCCTGAAACTTCTAGCACCTAAGCCAAGGTTGATGGATACCTCAACGGACTGCTGCTCCTCACCCCTATAATTTAGGGACTCTGGATCCAAGGATGACACTATCATCATCTCCATCAGGCAATTAGAGGTGTGCTTAGAATCCATCGTACCCAAGAGGTAACTACTACACTGCACTGTCATTGAGTTCTCTAAAGACATACCTTCTATTGAGTGGACCAAGAATATTCTCATGGATGAGGTGAGCAAGACGCCTTGCGGTACTTCTGGAAGGTCTCCAAGCGCCAAGTAGTGGTTGAAGTCACCACTGAGAAAATTTATAGAATCTCATTGGTATCTCAATGACCTCCCTCAAGGATTTCACACTTTGGTTCTACCATTGGTCTTCAGTGTTTGGAGCCAACCGCATAGAGGAAGTATCACCTTATTGGATCATCATGATTTACCTCCTCCTGCATCTTACGTATCCTTATGTATTGAACAATCTAGTGAACAACATTGGTAAGATGTTGGGAGTTGAAGCCCCCTCTTTGACGAAGGACTATGGTGACAACTCGGTGGTTGAATTCCTGCTTGATATATATGTGGCATCCATGCCATCCCAAAAGGCGATAAGACAAATTCCACCTAATACATCACCATAGGGAGGTGACTTTTACCCACTGCAACAACCCATCGGTGGATAACACCACTTTGAGCTTAGCAATCACAAATTTCACAGTGGTAATCCACCCACCAAAACCCCCTTCACATGAAGCAGGGACCGGGGATCACCATCATCCATTATGGAGTTGGTCCTTGGATCATTTGACATCATCCATGATGCCTCATAGAGCAAGATTCTATTAACCCCATCACTATGAAGTCACTTCTGAAATAGTGATGTGCTACACTAAAAGTCTTGACTGTGAATCAACAGAGAATAACATCTATCTAGCTGGAAAGTATGGGCACCAACATTGATGACAACATCATGGAGTGTACCACCTTCCTCCCCTTAAGGGTGCCATAGACATGATTCGAATGGTTTTCTCCATACCTGAAGCACCGAAGACATTGAACATTCAAGTTTCCACTCTAAAACAAGATCATACCATAGGGCAGGATACCACTCATTCTTGTACCTCTGCAGTAGGCAAGGATTGTGAGTTATTCTAGATCGCTATACAAAATGTTATGTCCAATAAATAGATGAACATCTGATAATCACCACATATAAAAGCAAGCATTCCACAGAACAAGAACAACCACAAGAGACAAGGATTTTAACATGGAAACTCCACCGGATAAAAACCAAGACCTGAGTCACCTAAATCAAGATTTTACGATTGACTGAAGTCAATCAACTAATCCATTATCTTGAGTTATTTTTCCGTAAATAACTCCACCATTTAAAGGTGCTTTGGATCACACACCAAAGCCTATCCCCACAACTTGGATCAAACACCAAGTCCTTTGTACAGCTTGGATCAAATACCAAGTGTTATTGTATAGTAGTAAAATAAAGATTATAAAAATGTATATAGTCTCAAATATGAATACGTAATGCAAATAACAAGGTTAAAAAATGAATGTTATAATAAATAGCTGAATAGATGATAGCCTCTCAAGATATGATCTTGAAGTAGAGAGTGAGAGAGACCCCCTCGAATAGAGCATTGTGAGAGGGAGAGAGAGGCTTTTCCTGGGAATATGTGTTCTTAAGAATGGGTTTAGGGTCCTAGTTATAGTGGTAGGGGCGATCTCTCAAAAATATAGCTGTTGAAACAAATCTGAAAAGAAATCATCAAGATTTGATACATATTATCAATCATACAAGGAAGGTGATCGATCATCTCAAATTGATCGACCATAGAGATTAAGGTGATCGATATCTCAAAGCGTTGGGATCCTAAATTCAAATGTGATCGATCATAAAAGGTAGCCGGTCAATTAAGGGTGATCGATCAAGTCAAGTGGGTTGATTGATTAGTAAAAATCGATTAGGTCAATTAGGTTGATCGATCAAATGCAATTGATCGATCATAATGATTTGGACCTAATATGCATACATGATACACACACACACACACACACACATATATATATATATATATGCGACTTTTTACATATGCCTATTACAAAAGTCTTCTTTTCTTCTTCACTTTATCCTAGCTTCTAGCTTATCCACAACTTTTGTACTTCATACTTGGAGTGAGCTTGCCATGAAATTGTAGAGCTATATGTACTTACAAAGATTTGTTATCATCAAATAATGATACAATTAGTATGCAATCAAGATACTAACATTCTCATCTTTTTTGATGATGACAAAAAAATAAAACTTAGAGATTAACATCTCCACTTCTTCTCTCCCTTTTGACATATCAAAAATATTTCATGTAAAAAATTTCTTTGAAAGAATTTCTTCTCCCTCTTTCAAAAATCAAAATGTTTCATTCAATTTATTTTGAAAGTATATCCCCCAAATTTCCATTTAAAAAATATTCTTAAATTTTAGAAATAATTCTCTCCAAATTTATTGTATTATATGATGCATAACTAGTAGTAAAAATCATAACGTGGAAATATAGTACCATAAGATCAAGGAGGGAAGCTGGTATGTTGGCGGCATCGGCATCCATCCGTTGAGGTTGTGCCAAGATCTATGGGGATCTCTTCGATCTTTCTGCACGTAGTTTCTACATGTCGGTACTTACTTCTCGTTGCTCGAGGTCTTGTATACTACTGCCACACATGATTTGGAGTTCTAATATAGCTTTTTCTTGGTCGCTCTTCTTGTGTTGATGACCTTCCACCTGCATAAAATTTTTCTGGTATTACTTTTTTTTGGATCCAACATGATTAATAGTATAGTTCCCAACTTCACATTTGGGAATCTATACCTTCTTATCTTTTGGATAAAAAGTGCTAGATACATGATGTTAGTTAGTAAGACTTTATCGTATTCCAAATTTAGTGGAAGTTTGCAAGGGAGTGCCTAACAATTAATCTAAGTTTTCTTTTCCATTAGTGAACTTAGCAAGATCATCCGCTATTTTTTTGTTGTCATTTTCAAGCATGCTAATTTCAATCTTTAAAGAGCTAATTTTTCGGTGAGATTCTCTTTTTTCTTTACCAGATTTCTTCAAAACTTTATTTTTACTAATTAATTTTTCTACAATGCCATGCAATTCTTGAAAAGAAGTAAATAATTCATCACAAGATAAGTTTACCTCATTATCGTCTCGTGTATCTTCCTCTTCACTTGAATCGTGATTGACGACATATCCAACATATGCTTCATCTTCGCTTGTATCAGAGGTCTCTTGAAATACTGTGAGACTTTTCCTTTGCACGAACAACTCTTTTTGTTTTCTTGAGAAGAGGACATTCCCATTTGATGTATTCTTTTTCATTGCAGTTTTAACAAATAACTGCTCTCACATCTTTCCTTTTTCTCTTTAATTCACATCATCTTTTCAAATAATTCTTGAAATGGTGAGTGATGAAAGCTATTTCTTCCTCTTTATCTTCACTAGAGGTTGAAGCAGCTTGGTCATTTGAATATGCATTGGCGTCCATTTTCTGTTCCTTCTCAACTTCATATGTAAAGAACTTTCTGATTACCTCATTCAAATGAAGTGTATCCATATCATTTGCTTCCTTGATCATTGTAGTTGCGGTCTTCAACTCTATAGTAAGAAATCGAAGGAGCTTATTGACGAGTACTGATTCCTTTATCTCCACATCCAAATTTTGGAGTGAGTTTGCAACTTCCATGAAACGAGTATGTGTGTGTGTGTGTGTGTGTGTGTATATATCCATGATACTTTCTCCTTCTTTCATCCTGAAGAACATATCTTTATTGTAGTAAACTGATTCTACTTTTACTTTCTCCTTCTTTCATATTGAAGCACATATCTTTGTTGTAATAAACTGATTCTACTTTCTTTCAACTTTGACATACCTTCATATGTTACGGTGAGTCAGTTCCAAATTTTGTAGAGGGATTTACATGCGCATACTCTATTGAACTCTTCCATGCTTAATCTGTAGAATAAAATGTTCATCGCCTTGGAGTTGTTTATTGCCATCTTCTTCTCCTTGTTGGTAGTGATATTTCCCTTGGACCTTTGATATTTACTTCGATAACAATTTATATTACGTATCCTATTCTTTCCAAATGAATCTGCACATGGATCTTCTAATAAGAATGTTAGTACCATCAAACAATGGAGTTCTTACTGTGGATTGTCCTTAATCGTTGTTGGTGATGGCGGTCATAGCACAGATTTCAGGGACATCCTCTACGCAAACCAGGCTCTAATACCAAATGTAGGTTATTCTGAATTGCTAAACAAATTGTTATGACCAAGATAAATAGATAATAATCACCACAGATATAAGCAATAAATCTACAGGACAAGAACAATCACAAGAGATAAGGATTTTAACATGGAAACCCCACTAGGTGAAAGCCACGACCTGAGTCACCTGACTCGGAATTTCATGGTTGATCGAGTCAATCTACTAATCCTCTATTAAGTTAATTCCCTACGAATAACTCAACAATTTACAGGTGCTTTGGATCACAAACCAAAGTCTTTCCCCACAACTTGGATCAAACAACAAGTCCTTTGTACCCCTTGTATCAAACACCAAGTGTTACAATACATTAGTAGAGTAAAGATTAAAACAATCTATAAAGCCTTAAATATGAATAACAATACAAATAATGAGTCTAAGAAATTGCACACTGTAATGAATAATTGAATAGAAAATCGAGCATGTAGACTACTGCCTCTCAAGATATGATATTTGAAGTAGAGAGTGAGAGAGACTGCTTCGAATAGAGCTTTGAGAGAGAGGGGGGCTTTGCCTTGGAATGTGTGTTCTCAACAATGGATCTAGGGTCTAAGCTCTCAAAAGTATAGTTGTTGAAACAAATCCAAAAAGAAATCATTAAGATTTGATACACATGATCGATCACACAAGGAAGGTGATTGATCATATCAAATTAATTGATCATGTATATTAAGGTTATTGATCATCTCATAGCCATTGGGAGCCTGAATTCAAATTGTGATCGATCATAAACGATAATTGGTCGATCAAGGATGACCGATATGGTCAAGTAGGTTGATCGATAAGTAATGATTGATCATGTCAAATAGGTTGATCGATCATAGGCAATTGATTGATCATATCAAGAAGGTTGATTGATCATAATGGCTTGAACCTAATACGCCCACATGATATACATGCATATATATATGAGAATTTTTATATATGCTTATTACAAAAAGTCTTCTTTCTTCTTCTTCCTCATTGTATCTTATCTTCCAACTTATCCACAGCTTTTGTTCTTCGTACTTGGAGTGAGCCTGCCATGAAGTATGCAGAGCAATTTGTAGTCACAAAGATTTATTGTCATCAAAATAATGACACAATTAAGATTAAGTTCAAGCTCAACCTATTCGATATTCAATTCACACGTGCGAGAGACATTGGCCCCAAGAGAATACTTTCTTCCTCAGATTCTTTCGAGTGGCATTCCAACCTGACACGTAGAAGTTGGTGTATACTAAACGCGGTGGGAGCCATCCATTTTCCATTTCCTTAACATGTGAGATAAAGAGTTTTTCACCCATGTTGATCTATTAAGTTGGGCTGCTAACCATGATGATAAGGTTGCTTTCCTTCACGACCTTGAATCCATCTCCTTCTCAAGACCACATTACATTTTTGCAGGAGACTTCAACCCTTTCAAATTCCCATTTGAATCCTCTTCCACAAGAACCCCTAGTACCCACATTATGGATTTCAATTACTGGTGCCAAGATGTAGATTTAATAGACCTTGGTTGCTGTGTTAATGTCACACTTCGGTTAATTTGTCACAGGGTAGTTGGGCCAAGCTGGATCGTATACTTATCTCCCAGTATCGCCAAAATATCTCCCATTGTAAACATTGTGGAACTTCCGACAACTTTCTCAGATCACGAACCTCTGATCATGACTCTATCCTCACATCATATATTTTGAACCAACTTTAAAATGAAAGCCTTTTTATTCAGCATGTCCAACTTCGTGTCGATGGGTTTTCTCCACATGGTCATTTCTCCATTCATGCACATAATCCATTCCATGCCTAGCACCTAAAAATTAAAAGACTTAAGAGTGGCATCTTAAACTAGAAGAACGATAACCACCCTTGAGTTTATCACTCATGATATCTCCATATTATAGGAATGCATGAGCCTCCTGCCTATTGGGGACTCGGAGAAGGTTGAACTCTCCAAATTTCAAGCAAAACTACAAAGCATCATGGAGGATGATTTCATCAGGCTTAACTAACGTGCTAAGATTAGGTGGCTTAGAGAGGGAGACCACAATATCAAATATCTTCATAGTTGCCTCTTCGAAAAGAAGTAGAAACCACAATTTTCACCCTTTGATATAAAGACAATGGCTACTTCACTAATACACCTCAAATTTCGTAAGTCACTGTCGAATAGAATCTAAGTCTATTCTCGAACCCTACTGTGAAAAAGATTAGGAGGTTCAATCTAGACCCCTCCTTGACTGAACAAATCCCAAACCCTAGTGACCTCATTAATAACGATCATCGATGATGAAGTTTTCCTGACCATAAAAAATTTAAATCCATCAAGTCAATTGGATCGGATAGATGCATCCATGAATTCTTTAAAAAATATTTGAATGTCATAAAGAATGATTCATGAACCTTTTTTCACCATGATTTTAATCATAGGGAACTATAATTTCTCATAACTCAATTATCACTCTCCTCTACAAAAAGGGTGGCCATCAGGACATCTCCAACTATAGACCCATTAACATTAGACCTATCCAATGGGCGTTCCTATGGGGGGCATGGAGCATTTGACACTTTTTGCTATTATCACTGAGATTCTTACAAAATGGAATAACTAAAAGACCAAAGCCAATATTCTTAAGCTTCGCTTTAAGATGTCGTTTGACACAATCAAGTGGGACACGATCAAGTTGGTCCTCCAACTTACCAGTTGTCTACTCAAATTTGTAGAATGGATCTTCTTTATCTTAGAACTAGTAGATATCTCCATTAAAATTAACAACTCTACCTCTAGATTTTTTAACAATGTTTATGCAAAATAGAGGGATAAAAATATCGTCATATTTTTTCCTAGAATGCTAACAACATAGGGATTATAAAAACTATTTTTTAAAATTTTTTGACAAAATATAAGTTTTTTTTATGAATTTCGAATGTGTTTTAGTTTTTATTATAGGATATAGGTGTAAAATCTACTTTTGGAATTTTGGATATGTTAAAATACACAACAAAATACACCTACTATTTTGTTTTCATAATTTTGGGAATAATGTGAAATAACTACAAGTAAAACAAAATAAAAGATTAGAATGATTTTTTTGTTTTTGAAACATTAAAAATAGTAATATAAAATGATAGAAAAAAATCTAAATATAGTAGTCAACAAGTGCTATAGAGATAATTCTTAAATTTAATCCAATAAGAAAATCACAAAATAAATCCCACATACTTTTTTGCATACATAAAGATAGATACTAGAGCAAATGTCCATAAAAAGTTACCTCAAAATGATATTCCCTTGAATAACCATGATTTAATCAATCCAAAATGGTACTTTTCATTCCAAAATGTATAATAATTCATACATGCTCAAAATACTTTCAAACTAATACGGCATGTAGAGCTTGATTCTAAAAAATTGAATTAAAAAAATTCATCTCAAAAGTTAAGGATTATAGACTTAAGTATATGTTCTAATGTTCTAACTGTAAATTTTAAAATGAAATTAAAGCATCAAAATAAGCAAAGTGGCCTTAATATTTATTTCCATTAGGTATGGGGGTGTATTTGTAATTTTCTTACACCTTGGGACTTTTATGCACTTTCGAGGAATCTCGAGGGTTTTGGGCAAATTTTTAGTCACATACTTTCGTGCATGTTACTCCTTTATTGATATGATGACAAAGAGGTATCTGAGGCACTAATATCGAGTAGTTGTAATATTGACATGCATCGGGTGGTAGCTCAATGCTTCAATCAGATAGTGGAGGTTGAGGGCAATAGCTAGGTGATCGGCAATGGAGATTGACCTCTATGAGGTCTATTAATGTGGTTTGTGCCTTGTCTTTCAATGACTGCAATGATCCTAGACCAAGACCATCGGCGACGACTACTTCTCACTCTCCCTCCTTCTATTAGTGCAAAAAGGGAGCAAGTGCTCCATGATGGTCCTGATAATTCAAGCATGAGCATGCATATTTTAACGGTAATACAACTAGTGTAGTTAGGTTATATAGTTGAGTTAAAAGTCATGCGAGCTATAAGACAAAGAAAGAAGCTCAAGAATATAGAGCACATGCTCAGAGAAACAAGATGCAAAGCTAAAAGGAGTTCAAAGATAAGGAACTAAAGTTCAACCTCAAGAAAGAAACTCAAAATCAAGATGAAGTTGAAGAATTTTTTGTTGAGTCTTGCATTTTATTATAGCTGTAGTATCGTAAAGAACATTGGAGAGCATACTACATCATGTAATTTACTCCTATAGAAAATCTCTTTCAAGTCAGAATCCCAAACTAATCGATCAGTCTTTATTGATTGATAAATCAACAATCTTGACTAGTCGATCAACTTCTGATTTATCAACATTTATGAATGATTTATCAACTCAAGATCGACTAACTTTCTAGAATGTTTGATCAAATTTTGTTCGATTAGCTACATGGTATGATCGATCAAAATTCAGATTTAAGTTCAATGGCTATAACATCAATTTAGAATGATCAACTTAAACATATGATAGATCAAATTTTGAATTTTGGTTGCTCTACTTTGTCATATGGTTGATCAAATATTTTTCAGGAATCTTTATCAAGTTGAATTCACTTTTAATTTGTTCAACAATGATCATATTTTTGCCTCAACATCTATGGGAACCCTAATACCAATAAATAGGACTCAGACCACATGCCAAGTCTCATAACACATAATTTCTCTGTTTTTCTAAACTATTCTTTGTGAGAAAAATCTCAAAGCTGCCCTCTACTCTAAGCGGCACACTCCAAGCTCTATAATTCAGAATTCCCCTTACTAGCACTCTCCCCGCTCTATAAAATCATTCTTCAGTTACTCTATAGTACTTTATATAGTTATTTTGCTAATGAGGTTACAAGTTATCTATTATAGTAATATGATTGTATTTATCTATGACTGGGTTGCCCACATAAGCAATCTAGGTTAGTAGATGACCTAATTGGGTCAGGAAGAAAGCCAAAGTCTGGAGACTTTAGTAGTGGTTTTTATCTACGTAGGTTTCCATGTTAAAGTTGTGTAACTTGTTGTTTGATTTCTTATCTATTATCTGGGTGATTAAAGGTCCTATATAATGTTGTGATTATTTGAGATTAATATGTGTTGTAGTGATCTGATTATATCGTCAGTCCATTAGGTCCCAACATTTTGTATTAGAGCCTCATTATTATGAAGGAAGTAAACTCCAAGATATATGGCCAACTCCTCAAGATTGTACATTGATGGAACTTGGTGATATATCTACCATTTCTCAACAGAACAAGCTACTCAAGTTGGAGGACAAAGATGATAATATTTCTCCAATCATCTAGTGTTTTGAAATGGAATATTGTCCAGAAAGAATTCAAGATCATCAAAGAAAAAGAAACATGTTACACCTTCCCTTCACAAATGACACTAATCTTGAAGGTAATGAATGTCATGTAATGTACATTATCCAAAGCTAACTTTAATCGAATCACGCATTTAATGACCACGTATAAGGTTTGGAAATACCTGAAAACCACACATGATGGTATGACTGAAGTAAAAGAATCTCATTTTCTAACCTTAACTATGAAATATTTAAGATGAAAAAAGGACATTGTCGAGGACTTGAATGTTCGATTCACTTCAACCGTGAATCGACTGAGATATTTGACAAGAGTTTCCCTAGCCAAGGAGCTCACAAATAAGATAACGATCTTTATAAATCGAATGGGAACACAAAGTAACTACTATAGAAAAGAATAGGTTTGAACATGACTTCACTAGAGATCGCATAGTAACCTTCCTCCTATTAAATAAAACTTAAAAACAAGAATAAATAAGAGGAAAGGTCGCAAAGGAATCTAACTCTTGTAGGTAGCAAAGAAACAATGGAAGCATTAGACTGTTATACATTACATAGAAGTTCAAATCATTTCTCAAGAACCAGAGAAGAGGAGAAAGAGAAATAAGATGCTTTCAAATGCGATAAGGTAGGTGTTGACTCGAGATTGATGACAACTATGCTAACCTAATAAACTAGGCAGTAGTCGCTGAGTCGACCGGCCTCATCATATCAAACAACAATCAACCCATAATTTATAGAAGAAAATCAAGTATATGAGTTAAATTTTATTATAACTCTTCAATAAAGTGTATGGTATAGGTAGAGAAGAGTGTTGAACACAGGAAAGCAAATCATGACAGAGACAAATTTATTACTAATTATTATTAATTAATAATGATTTTAAGGTTTTTTAGCTTTTTCTATTTTTTATGTTTTTGTTCAATATTTTTTGTTGGTTTTTAATTATATGCAATTTTTTTAGGATTTTTAAATATTTTTTTATACATTTTCATTTTGCAAATTTTAATTTCATTTTTACTTTTAAAATAAGATAAATAATATAGATATATATATATAATATATAATATTTATTTTTAATTTTTAATAAGTCAAATAAAGTAAAAAAAGAAAATAAAATATTTTTGAGGTTTCATTATTTTTATCTTTTTTAAAAAATTTTTAGGATATTTTCAAGTTTTTATGGATTTTTGAAGTAATAATTACATAAAATAGTGAATATATTAAATTCATAAATTTGTTTAGGTTTTTTAAATATCTATAAGCTCAAAAACAACCTAAACTATTGTAATATATACTATAAATAAAAAATAAAATTAAGAGACAGAAAGGAATATTTTGGGATTTTGTAGAATATTTGCTAATTGTTATAAGCCTTTTAGTGTTTTTCAAATTTTAGATTTTATATTTTATATTTTTAGTGGTTTATGGATGATAAAATATACAAAAATCTAACTAATTTATTTTTTTGAAATTTTGGAGATATATTTTAAATTTTATGGATTTTTAAATGCTAAACATAAAAAAGGACTTATTTTTTATTTTTTAAATAAATAGGGAAACTCGTTAAAATGTCAAACAAAAATTATGCATGCAAGATCTATGTTCCAGACATTTACTACAACTTTACTATAGTTTTTAAACAAATATAAATGATTAATAGAAATAAAATATACAAATAAAATAATACAACAGAGTAATGATTTATTTTCAATTAATGAAAATTTGCATGCATTTAATGATAGGTATACAAAATCCAGGGGCTATCTACACCAAATACCCAATATTTAAAACTTCTAGCACATGGCAGAGGTATACATGCAAATAACAAAAAGTTCGAGGGACAAAATGAAAAATATCCCTAAATTGTGCATGCAATTTAATATTTACATCACTAAATAGTAAATACAAAAGGTGTAGGGGGTCGGTGCAATATACCCTCTAGGTGTGTGCCATGCACTTGCTGGTTGCTTGGATTCAATGGTAGAGGCACTTTCACTTAAGTTGATCGGAGGGTCGTCCTTGCGCACCGCTTCATTCATATCACACGACCTAGATTAGATCTGGGTGAATCTCATGATCTTGCTTCCCTTGAAGAATAGGGAAGAACAACATACACTCTGAGTTTCGATCTGTTATTTCTCGTAGCTTCGGCCACCTCCCGAGCTGTTGGAGGGTGCAAAAGATTCATGTGCCTTCTCCACATCTTCAGGTGAGTTAAAATAGCTATAGGCCTCATTAGTAGAGGCCTGGAGGTTCAGGGTAGCTCGGGCCACCTGGGAGCTGGTTTCCTGTGTTGATGTCACCCCAATATGGGTCCTTGATTCTTGACTCCTGCACAAAATGAGTTGTGACTCTAGGCAGAAGGTCTTTGACCAGATTATTGGGCAAAATAACAAAGGGATGGGGTAGAGATGGGCCCCTAGCGATGGACGGAGGAAGGATATGATGCACTTCGATATGTGCAAGATAAAGGTGGTTCGAGCATATGGATCGATGAAGAAGTGACATTGGAAGAAGATGGGGAGGTCTGATGATTGGAACATGGTGTAGGGCACGGTGAACAGAGGCCGGAGCGTAGTGATCTGACGAATGATTTTTTTGGGTTTTTAACGAAAACAAGATGAAAATGGCCGAAATAAAAAAAAGGTCTATGCTAAGATATGAAAATCGAAATGAAATAGGTAAAGATAGAGGGCTCACCTGGTCTCAGGCGACTTGGGAGCTGAACCTAGCGAAGGTGCTCCACACATGATTGAACCTCACCTCGACTCCCTTCTACTCACCCAGGGTACACCTCTCTATCATGATAGGAAACATTCCAAGCACTGATTCTTCAGGATACGAGTGGTCAAGAGAATATTAGGAGGAGCAGGAGGAGGTGGGCTTGGATTTATAACAGAGACGAAAGGTTGAGTTTGATCTTGGATTTCTCGCAGATCAACGATGGTTAGTGAAGGCTATTGCTAGGGTACGACGGAGCATGATCTGATTATGATTTTTTTACGAAAGGCTAGAGGAGATCATATGAGTGGAGGCAGAGTATAAATTCATAAAAGGAAGGGAGCTCGTTCGTTCTGACATCTACAAGTGGCCTAGGGCCATAGAGGCAGTGTTGACCGAGGGGTTAACACTCCAATGCATGTGATTGGTCTGTATAGGTGATAACACATATCTTGCGAGGGTCTAAAGTAGTCTACACAAAGCGAGACCACGATGCCGCTGAAGCGACCGCTCACGAAACCCGGATTAGTCAACAGTTAACCCAAAACAAAAATAAATTAATGAAGATAAAAAATGTGGAGTTAAAATTTATTTTTCCCTACCATAAAATGCATATCTAGTAAACATGTAGAGGTCGAACCACAGAGAGCAAAACAGGGACCCTATGGTTATTTATGTACAACCGAGTCATTCATCATGTATATACATAGATCTTTTTGTGGATTTTTAATTATATATTTATTTTATTTTATTCCTTTTTCGTTTTATATTTTTGTATTTTCTTTTTATATTTTTCAAATATTTCTATTTCTTTTTCATTAAAATATACAAGATATATATATGTATATATACAATATAAGGTATATATAGATATTGTATATAAGATGTAAACTGGTCAAAATACAGTAAATACAATATTTTTGTTCTTTTTATATTTTCTAATTTTTTATTATTTTCTAGAATTTTCACAAATTGTTATGTATTTTTTAAAGTCAATAATACCCCAAATATAGTATAAATTATTATTCCGAAATTGATTTGCATATGAAAAATAGTAAATAAGTCCCAAAATATCCAAATCAATTTAAACATATAAATTTTTATATAAAGAAAAATATAAAATAGAAAACCCTATTTTTGGATTTTTAAAAGATTTTTTAAATTTTTATAAAAGATTTCGAGTTTTTTAGATTTTAAGCTTTTTTACTTTTCCATTTTTAGTTGTTTTTGGTCTGTAATTAAAACATGAAAAAATATACTATATATAATTTTTTTTGGAATTTTTAGAATCATTATTCTATTTTTGGTATTTTCTAAGCTAGATAAAGAATAAATAGTGCTCATTTGATTTTTATAAAATGATTAAAATACCCAAAAATGCAAGATGAACATGTGACATGAAAGTACATGGCATGAGGCATTGAACCCTATTTTTGTTTATTTTTCAGAGCACATTAGCTATTTTTAATAAATAAGGGGAAAACATAAAAATATAAGTCCTAGTAGGGGCATTTTTGCAATTAAAATAAATTCGAGGGGCATCAGTGCAAATATTCTTGAATAAAATAACATATTTTAATTTATATGACTATTTTACAATTACAAAAATCTCTGGGGCTGAGATTAAATCACGAGGCGGGATCTGACGGTCGGGACGTGGCTTGATCGAACATCTCTAGTGCGATCTAGGGATGCTGGCGGATCGAACGACCAAGACAGGATCTGGAAGAACAGATCAAGAACTCGCATGGGAGAGTTTCAATCCGCCCTCTTGGTCATCTCCGGCCATCTAGAAGGACCAGGTTAAGGGGAAAACGAAGCAGGGACTCTTCCGCGTCGGGTGCGTCCTTCAGGAGGTGCGTCAGAGCCCAGATGAAAGCTAGCGAGCTCGAGGAAGAACACGGGCTCTAGGCACCTCCTCTCTCTTAAAAAATCAACCCTTGAACATCCTCTGGCCTCTTAGACCTGCAAGTGAAACTCCATCAAGAAAAATGCAGGGTCTCGGGCCTTATTTGGTGGTTAGATATGGAAGGTGGAGTCGGGCGGAGCTCCTCTGGCGAGCGACGGAGGTGGAGGAGTTGATCTCCAGATCAGGAGTTGTCCTGGGTCAGCAAAGATGTGCAGGGAATTCAGAAGGCATAGTGGAATGAAGTGAGGGCAGTCTGAGTGATGGGGATCAGATGTTGAGGCACAAAGAGGCTCGCCGGTGCTCAGTTCCGGCGAACTACGCGATTGACTGATTACCCTAATTTAACTAGCTAGAATCTAAACTAAGAACGGAAAACTAAATCTACATCTAAATGTGATGAAAATGAATGATAAAAGAGCAGCTCGTATACCTGGGTTTGGCCAGGGAGCAGGGTCGCCGGCGGGACGGCCGACCTCGCACCGCCTCCTCCTGTCACGAGAAGACTAGCTGTATCCAAGATGAGGCATCCTAGACTCAAGACGGTGACCAAAAACTCAATGGAAGACGGAGGTGGTTAATTATAAAACAAGGTGATCACCCTTATTGACCGGACTAAATTACGAATTCGGGCGTATCTACAAGGGATCTGGTGGTTGGGCATGTATGTACAAAGATCGATGATCATTTCGTGTGAAGGAGTCTAAGGCGATGGATGGAAAAGACGCCCAGGAAAAAGGCACAAAATCGGAGATATGATGGGCGGCGTCAAATCAGAGGACTGGAGGGAGAGTTGACCTGGCAGTCAACGATCCCTGGAATGGGGTTGGTCCAACTCAGGCCGCTAAACGACAAAATAGCAATTTTATTCAAAAATAATTATTTAAAATAGTATATGATTTTATTAGTTTTTTATTATAAAATAAAAATATTTATTATTTTATTTAGTATTTTATTATAATTTAATTTATTTTTTTGACTTTATTTATTAGTAGTTAGTTTTTAAGTGTTTATTTATAGGTATATTTGCTTATATTTTGGCTATTTTATTTTTGTCTTGTATATTTTATTTTATTCTTTTATTCTATATATTTATAACTTATTTATGTGTGTATAAATATATTTTTATTTTTATGATATATTTTGTACATTTGAATAAATAGATATGTATAATATATAGGTATACTTATATGGATTTTATCTATGTATTATATACATTATTTTATTTTAATATATATTCTTGGGTTTTATTTTGGTTTTATATTTTAATAGACTATAACTAATATTCACAAGAATATAAAAATATGAAAGAAGAAATAATGAAAGAATAGGGTTCCCTTTTATTTATGTACAAGTAATATTATAGGCATTTTGTCTATGTATTTATATAGACTGCTTTTATTTTGTATTTTCTTTTTGGTTTTATTTTGATTTTAATGTGTACATATGCTATGAATAATAATTACAAAATTATAAAAATATGAATTTTTAAATAATAATAAATTGAATATTTTATTCAGGTACAATGTACAATAAGGGCAAAAAACCTAACTTTCACACAATAACTCCAAAAAATATGAAACCACCTCCATTAAATAGCTTATGAAAAGTATATACAATTAGAGGTGATTTTGATATGTTTTGAGTTTTTGTTCGAAAGATATGGGTTTGTGAAGTTGGGATTTAGGCTTTTTATTTTGTGTATAAAATGTACACTGGGTATTAATTTTGTACAAACTCAATTTGCATTTTTATTTACATTATTATCTAAAACTTTCATGTAAAAAATTTCATTATTTGATGAATACATAATAAAGAGTAAAATAGGTATAAAAAATGAATAATTAAAGAATAAATAAATTAGATTTTTATTCTATTTTTAGCCCTTATCTCCCACTACTTTATTCCTTGTGGACCAACTCAATTTTTGACTTGATTTCGGGGTTTAGGGTCATAAAATATCTTCGATATTTTATTATTTTTCTTTTCTTCTCTATATTCTATAATTTTGGCATTATAACCCACACTATTTACAAAATAAATGCAATAAATAAGGAATGCTATTTAATACAAATTAATGCTATTTGCATGCATTAGCTAGGGTTTTTAAGGCCAAAATGATACAATAAAGGTGACGGAATGGAGATTCATCAATAGGACCAATAAGACAAAAGGAAATGAGTAAATAAAGGAAATTCAAAATAAAATAGTAAGTGAATTTATCATTAAAAACTCAAAACATAAAAATTATTTCTTATTTTCGAAACTATTTTTATGAATTTTTATCAATTTTTACAACCTTATTTATTAGGGCTATAATTTATATATTATTGTTTACATGTATTTATACCTTTATATTATGTTTTATATTTTTTCTTATTATTTTTATACATAATGTTCTATTTACATAATTTATTTATTTACAACATTATTTAATACATATTTACATATTTTTATGGGATTTTTATGATTTTGTTTATATGTACAAATAAATGCATGTATTTGTAGCATAGGTACAACATACCTATATATTAGATTTTGTTTTTTTTTTGATTTTTTAGATTGCTTTTAAGTTATGTTTATATTATTTATAGATGTTACATAATATGTAAAATTATCTAAACATACGAAGAAATTAAAAATGTAAAAAAATAAAAAATGGCCTTAAATATAGATGTTCAAGTACCATAGTACACCAATTAGCCTGCTTTTACATCTTAGCTCCAATTCAAATGGAAACACTTTCATTTGAGAGATAATTGAATTTTAAATACATTGGAGGTAAGTTGGATTCATTTTGAGTTCATATGGAGAATAATATTGATAAATGAATTTCAGTTTGTGCCTTTTTCAACTGAGTATAATAAGTGACTTGTGCATGTTTTATTTTGAACAATATTTTTTTATTTTATATATATTAATATGTACAAGTTTTGTGTTAAATACTTTATTGTTTGAAGTGTGTAGAATGATAAGTAAAATATTGCAAGATTGAGCTATTTACACAGTATTCTACACTTAGAATAATTAGGGTTTGTTGTACATTGTTTCACCTTATGTCCCCCTACTTTATACTTGGCCGACCAAGTCAATATGTGACTTGGTCTCGGGGTTTAGGGTCAGTATCATAGATACCTCCTTCATTTTTATTTTATTTTCTTTATTATTTTATTTAGGGTTTACATACATATATTTATACGGTATTTATACATGAAATTTAGGATGTTAATTCATGCAAGTTAGTTGTATATATATGCATTTAGATAGGGATTTAAAGCTTAGATGAATGAATAAAGGTGAATGAATGGCTATTCATCCCCCTCCTATACTTACCTTTGCTAGTCCCTAGCAAACACTTATTAGGAGAATAAGTGCTGATATAGAAAATAAAGAAAGGAAAATAAAGAACTTAGAATAATTATGATTTTTTAAACTCATCTTCATCAAATAAAAGCTTGGATCTTAGTCAAAACTTTGGATTGTTAGTTGTCAGAACCTTATTGGGAATATGATTTAGAACTTAACAACCCTCAAGTTCCACAATCCTCTATTCAATTCACCACAATAGTCAGGTTAAAACACGTCTTTTCTATGTAAACTATATGACTATGCAACTCACTTGCATAGTGAATGTGGAATGTAGCTTCCCACATTTGAAGTGGAAAAGAAATAGTCTTCCTTAGCAAGATAACCCTAATTCCCCAATAAATCTACTCTTTCCTCTAGTAGCAGGGTATTCCCTTCCAAGTTCAAGTGCATCTGGCTTGAGATGAGGCGGTAGAGAGAAGAATGGAGTGTGACCAGTGTAGCCACATATTCTTTGGATCTTGACCAGTGTATACAAGTCTCTAGCTGCAAGCAACCTTGTAACTTCGACTTTGAATCACAAGCCTTGCTTATTGATACATAACTTCGACGGAATTGATTTTTCATTGACTTTTTTTCCGTCTAACTTTTTTGGAATCATTATTTCGTACTTTATTATGCACATAATAACAACATTTTCATAAGGAGTTTTTCTTCTTGAGCCAGTAGGCTGTCCCTCTTTTGAAGCATTATCTCAACCCACAACATCTTGTCTTTAGATGTAAGCACCACTATATTAGGTTGGGGTGCACTAGCCTCCTATTGGGGCGGCGTATGTTTCCATACATGTGCTTCTCAAGCTAAAGAATTCTGCCCTCCACCACCACATTTGAGTTGACTATGTGCAGAGTGCTTGTTCAAGTTAGGCCACTGTCAACAAGGTCACACGTGTGTCATGATATATTCTACTTAAGCTAATCAATATAATATGTGAACATAGCTTTTTGGACTCAAAGAATTAAGTCACATTGACCTGAAAAGTCTTAAGTCCAGTTCCTTAAGGTTCCTGTGAAATTAAGTGAATTAAGGTCTAAATCAAGCTCTAATCTTGGGATTTTATTCCTGGCCAGTTCAATTGTCAAAATCATTCTAAAAAATGCAAATACAAAGATATTTTTGGTGAAGTATATTTTCTGGTTTTAAACATTTATTTGGTTTTTAAAGAGTTTTGCAAATTTTTATAAGTTTTGAAAATTTTCAAATTTTATGTTTTTTTGAAAAGGGTAGTAAATTGCATTCATTTACTAGTATTATGTACATATTTACAAAGGATTTTATAGAAATATATAGTAGTTTTATTTTTTACAAAAGAGTTTTATTTGGATAACTTTACAACTAATATGTACAATATTTTCAAAACTATTTGAAAATATTTTTGTAAATATTTTATAAATATTTTTGAAAACTTATTTACAAATAATTTTACAACATGGTTACAAACATTCTACAGACATTTTACAAAAATTTACAAAGGAAGATTTACAAATGTTTGCAAACAATTTACAAAAAATTTTCAAAGGTTTTCAAACATTTTTAAAAATATTTTACAATTATTTTTCAAAATCATTTGCAAAATATTTTCAAATCAATTTTTACGAAAATCATTCGTAAAATATTCGAAATTTTACATATATTCACATGAGTTTTGAATTTTTTTTATTTATTAACCTTACCCAGTGTATTATATCTATATTATTGAAAATATAAGAAAGTACGAGTTATGGCTATCATATATATACAATATATACGTCCCCCCTATACTTAGATCGAACTTTGTTCTCATAGTGACCAAGGGGCAACAAGAAAGACACAATGCATGCTAAGTATAGAAGAAGACTATACTACAATGACTCAATAAAAGAATGAGAAGTAGATCATCCCCCCCATACTTAGGATCAACAAATCCTGAGTATAGAAGAATGCACACTAAGCATAGATGAGAGAGGGTGAGAATATACAAAATCAAGGACTTGGCTTGTCTTCCCCTATACCTCGGGTAACAAGTCACTAAGTATAGATAGAATATCAACAAGCTGAGAGACAAGCGAGGGAACAAATGTAACTTAAATGAAAACAAATAATGAAGAATGAATGATGTCACTCCTCCTATACTTAGTTAAAAGATCACAAAGTATAAGCAACTACAAGTGTAACAAAATAGAGCAAATGAACAACACAGGATCTACACCTCCTATACTCAGGATAAAGTATATCCTAAGTATAGCCACTAAAATCCTAAGAGAGACCTAGGGTATAAAACAACAAACAGAAGATTAAAAAGGTAAAAAGACAAAACCCGTATATACTAGGTAGACAATGTTGAGGTGCCTCTCAACAAGCGCTAGAGTTTAGGCCCCTAGCTGGGCGCAAAGGATAGGAAAATATTATATTAAGATTCAAGACAACATCTATAAAGTGAATGGCGTACTCTTGTCACTATCTCAATGTGATAACAACAACAAAGTCAACAATGAAAACTAAAACACCTGAATAAACAATCAAGTGGGTATTTGCTACTGAGAGAATAAAATAGAAAACTAAGCCAGGAACCGGTACATTCGAAGGAATCATTGTCTTAAGAACAGAATAGAGTGAATAAACAGAGTTGATAAAATGGAACATGGAAAATGAAGGATCAATCATGAATCCTCCATGTCAATCATAGTCTTAGAAATATATGAAAAGCCAAGATCAAGAGACTCTCTACGAAACTGGATATCTGATGTACATAATAGAGATGAATTAGACCAATCATTGAATATCTCAAGGCATGGCTCATCCTCGTGAGGGTCGTCAAGGAGAGAAGACTCAGAAGACTTTGCCTCATGATCCGACAGATCGGATGCACACTCAAGAAGTGAATCTGATTACAAAGAAGATGTTGCATCCTCCAACAAATAACCCTCCAGGATGGAAGAAAACTCATCAGCGAAGAATGTCGCGATGCTGGCAATCATCTAGTCCTTAAAAAATCTATTATTCTCTTCGATCTGAAGGATGAATGACTCATAAGTGGAACTCTTTATATCAGATATATCAAAATGGTGATCTTCACATAGCTCATGTTGCTGGAATGGCCCAAAATATCCAATAGTAGTGCTTTGGAGAAATGGAATGTATTAGGTCATGGCATGAAAAGTCATCAACCGATAGAATGGATGAGACAACGTGGGTTCCATCTCTATCTCCTAGAATACCAGAAGAGATGGTATCCAAGAATCTAGACCTATGAAGTGCGGGATCTAAGCAACCAATGGAAAATGGATCGGTGTTTGAAAAAGGAAACTCAGAAAGTTCATCTCATTGTCCTTAATCTGTACTACCTCGGTGATCACATACAATGTTTGGTGTGTTAGATACTAATCACTAAACAACTCATCACACATATCCGATCTTACATCCCTAAAGATTGCACCTTCATCCTAGCATGATATCTGCCCGGTTCAATCATCTGCTAAATATCCTCTACACAGGAATCAACTCGTAGCATGTCATGCCCAAGAGAAATGGAATGGGACACGGGTGAAAACAAAGAGGACGCAGAAGAAAAATATATAGAAGAGGAAGAAAAAGTATAGAACAAATTATCGGACAAGACACCGACCTTACGAGGATCGAGCTCATACTAGACAAGATACAACAGTGATTCAAGAAGAGAGTCGTCTTAAACTGGACCAGGGGAACGAGGATGATGTGGGTGAAAAGAAGATGCAAGATCCTGCTAAAGCGAATGATGACCCATCATCATGAGATAGATAAAAATGAAAAACAAAAGAAAAATGATACAAAACTTGAAGACTACTATAAACTCAAATAAAGTGAAACATGACGGATCCAAATAACAATGAATTACAAAGCAAACCCCCAATTCACCTACGCAACTCAGTTGTGATCGTAAGAGTTTAGTCATTATTTTTTTAATTTTAGAATCAAGCGATTCAAGAAGTTATTTACATCAGCTCACAGGTGTAGTCTCCTAGAGTAGTTCGTGTCCGAATCAATGTACAACACCTACTTTAACACAAGACTACTTAATTAAGCTTTGAGGCAAGTGCTTGCAGCAATAACAGGACCCAAGAGCAAGTATAAGCGCTTAGGGCACAAATCTAGGGCTTTGGGCTCTACTCCTTAAGTGTACATGCCTTGCTCAATCTGGAGAGTACATGCGCCCAATGAGGGAGTTGCTCCTCCCAAATCAATGAATCTGTTATGTTTATTTTTAGAATCAACTGGAGTTAGCAGTCTCGATTTTATTTAGGTTGACACTTTTTTTAATTTTCAAGCAAATCCTAATGAATTTTCCAATTTCCTTTTATTCTAAGTCCAAAGAAGAAAGATGGAAAAACTATTGCATTAGAAACAATGAATGAAAATGCTAAAGATAGGAGTGCATATCTTACACCAACAGTCTACAAGCAAGTGATCCGCACATAAAATTAAACTAATCTATATGCACATGCATTCGATGAAATCACCCTAAGCAAGAATTTCTATTAACGTGAAGCACTTTTTGATTTGATCTAAGTCCAAGCGTAAGAGATATATAGGCACATGAATCAGATTAAGTTGTGGACCTGAGTACCGAATCAAGTAATCCTAGAGCTATGGGCTTAACCAGCGAAGAGGTAAACTAAAAAGAAGGTGACAAACTCAAATCACCGAAATCAAAGTGAAACAAAGGGGGAAATAGGAAGGAACAAAGAACAATTTCGTAAAACACAAGAAATCCGATCGGGACTCCAAGTGTACAAGCACTTGGTAAAATAGACCAGTGAGTTTTCTAAGTATCCAGGGATTCTAATTATTATAAATTACTCATTCTAATCTCTTTCTCGTCAAAGAAAATAAATAAAAAACTAATCTAATTTAAGAAAATAACAAGTTGTTCTTTGCATCTCTCAGTCCTCTTCTACTGCTCTCTCATGCCAGATCGTTTGAATAGCTAGCCTCTACGTCACTCAGGTGCCTCAGACCTCCTATGAAGTCCTCCCTCGATTCGTGGGTGCTCACAGCAAAGTTAAATAGAAATGTTTAGATTAGTTATGCAAATATGAACAACAAGAAACAAAGAGCAGAAAGTAAAATAAATACAACAGATAAATATCTACCCTAATTGTTTCTTTCCAAACAATAGCGTCATTTATTGTTCGAATGAGATGATGGTGGTGTTAACCTAACAAACTAGGAAGTAGTCGCTTAGTGGGTCGGTCTCACCAAATCGGACTACAATCAACCAACATTTTATAGATGAAAATCAAAGTCTGTGAGTTAAAATTTATTAGAACTCTTCAATAAAGTGTATAGATAAAAGTAGAAAAGAGTGTCGAACACATGGAAGCAAACATGGGTAGACACAAAATTATTACTAATTACTTCCAATTAATAATGATTTTTAAGTTCTTTTATCTTTTTCTTAATTTTATGTTTTTGGTATTCTTTTGTGGGTTTTTAATAATATGCAATTTTCTTACAATTTTTTAATATTTAATATTTTTATATGTTTTAAATTTTGCGAAATTTTAATTACTTTTTAATTTTAAATAGATAGATATACATAATATGTAATATATATATATATAATATTTCATTTGGATTTTATAATAAGCCAAAAAAGTCAAAATAAAGAAATAAAATATTTTTGGGTTTTAAACATTTTATATAGTATGAGTAATTTTTATGATATTTTTTAAATTTTTATGGATTTTTGAAGGAATACATACATAAAAAAGTGAATATATTAAATTTACAAACTTTCTTAGGGTTTTAAAAAAATATCTATAAGTTCAAAATTAACCCTATACAATTTTTAATATATACTATATATAATAAAGCAAAATTAAGTGGTAGAAAGAAATATTTTTTATATTTGTAAAATATTTGCTAATTTTTATAAGATTTTAAGTGTTTTCAATTTTTAGGTTTTATGTTTGGAATTTTTAGTGATTTTGAGATATGTGATAAAATATACTAAAATCTAACTAATATATTTTTTGGGGATTTTTGGAGACATATTTTTATTTTTATGGATTTTAAATGCTAAATAGGGAAAATGGACAAGCTTTTTATTTTTTATAAATAGGAAAATACAAAAATAAGCTTAACAAAAATTATGCATGCAAGATCCATGTTTCACACATTTACTACAATTTTCCTATAATTTTAAGATAAATAGAAAATTTTAATATAATTAAAAGAAACAAAAATAAAATAAAACAACAGAGCAAGGACCTATTTGTAATTAATGAAAAGTTTGCATGCATTTGATAACAAGTACACAAAATCCAACGACTATCTAACAAAATGCCCAATATTTATAAATCCTAGCACCTGACAAGGATATGCATGCAAATAGCAATAAGTTTGAGGTTGAAAATGCAAAATATCCCTAAATATTACAAGCAATATAATATTTACATTACTAAATAGAAGAATACAAAAGGTGGAGGGGGGAGGCGCAATATACCTCCAAGTGTGTGTTGTGCATGTGTGAGTGGCTTGGATCCAATGTTGGAGGCGCTTTCACTTAAGTTGATCGAACGGTCCTCCTTGTGTACCGCTTCATTCTGATCGCAGGACCTAGATGAGATCTGGGTGAAGCTCCTGATCTGATAGTTGTTGCTTCTCTGATAGATTAGAGAAGAACAATGTACACTCCAAGCTTCGATCCATTGTTCATCATAGCTTCGGCCACCTCCCGAGCTGTTGGCGGGTGCAAAAGATTTCAGGGCCTCGTCCGCATCTTCAAGTGCCTTCAGATAGCTCCGAGCCTCGCTAACATAGGCATGGATGTTTGGGGTTGCTTGGGCACCTTGGAGATGGTTTCTTGAGTTTAAGTCATAGCTTTTGGGGTCCTTGAAGCTCGACTCTTGCACAAAATGATTCATGGCTCGAGGGCGAAGGTCCTCGACCAGTTTATTGGGCAAAATAATAAAGGGGGTGAGGTGGAGTGATGGGTCTCTAATGATGGGCGACGGAAGGAGACGATGCACTTTTATCTATGAAAGATTGAGGTGGTTTGAGTGTGTGGATTGATGAAGAAGCGATCGAGAAAGAAGATGGGGTGGTCTGATGGTCAGAATAGGGTGTAGGGCACGATGGACAGAGGTTGGAGCCTAGTGCTGCGGTGAATAAATTTTTTTGGGTTTTTGGTGAAGACAAAAATGAAAATGATTAAAATAAAGAAGATATATGCTAGGAATTGAAAAGCGAAATGAAATAGGTAAAGATAGAGGGACCAACTATTCTCAGGCAACCTGGGAGCTGAACCTGACAGAGGTGCTCCACTGGTGATTGAACCTCACCTCAGCTCCCTTCTCCTCGTCGTGAATTGTGGGGTACTCCTCTATGTCATGAAGGGCAACACTCTAGGCACTAATTCTTGGGGTTACGAGTGATCAAGAATGGATTAGTAGGAACAGGAGGATGTGGGTTTAACTTTACAGAAAGGCGAAGGGCTGACTTCGATCATGAATTTCTCACAGGTCGAGGGCAGTTGATGAAGGTTACTGCTAGGGTATGGTGGAGATTGATCTGATAAAGATTTTTCATGAAAGGCTTGAGATGATCAGAGGCGTGGAGGAAGCATAGAAATTTGGAGAAGAAAGGGGGCTCATTAAGTCTGACATGTACATGCGATCTAGGGTTGTAAATGTGTGTGATTGGTCCACGTAGGCCCACTAAAAGACAAAAGAAAGATGAGAAATTAAAATAAATTCAAAATAAAATAGTAAATGAATTATCTTTACAAACTCAAAAAATAAAAAATATTTCTTATTTTTGGAACTATTTTTTAATGATTTTTATCTATTTATACAACTTTTTTATTAGGACAATTAATTATATACTATTGCTTACAGTTATTTATACTTGTATATTATGTATTTATATTTTTATCTTATTAATTTTATACACGCAACTATATTTACATAATTTATTTATTTGCAATATTATTTAATACATATTTACATATTTTATGAGATTTTTATGATTTTATTTATATGTAGAAATAAATACATGTATTTATAGCATAGGTACAATATACCTTTATATTAGAGTTTATTAATTCTTTTTGCTAATTTTGAATGTTTTTAAATTTGTATTATTTACAGATATTATATAATATGTACAATTATTTAAGCATATGAAGAGACTAAAATGTATAGAATTAAATATGATGGACATAAATATAGATATACAAGTACCATAGTAGCACAATAAGCCAGCTTTTTTGTCTGATCTCTATTTCCAATGAAACCATCTTTATTTGAGAGATAATTTAATTTTAAGTATAATGGAGTAAATTAGATTCATTTTAGCTCATATGGAGAAGATATTGATCAATGAAGTTCTGTTTGCGGCTTTTCCAACTAAGTGTATTAAGTGACTTATGCATGATTTATTTGAACAATATTTTTCTTATTTTCTATATAATAATATGTACAACTTTTATGTTGAACACTTTATAATTTGAAGGGTATATAATGATAAATAAAATAGTAAAAATTTGAGCTATTTACATAATATTATGCACTTAGAATAATTAGGGTTTTCTGTAAATTGTTTCACTCTATCTCCCCCCCCCCCCCCCACGTTATTCCCGATCGACCTAGTCAATATTTGACTTGGTCTCGAGGTTTAGGGTTAGTCAGTATCATAGATTCCTCCTTTGTTTTTTTTTTCTTTTCTTTACTATTTTAGTAAGGGTTTAAATACATATATTTATGTAGTGTTTATACATCAAAGTTAGGATGTTTACTCATGCAAGTTAGTTGTATTTACAAGCATTTTGCTAGGGATTTAAAGCTTAAATGAATGAATAAAGGTGAATGAATGGCTATTCATCAATAGGGCATGTAAATAAGGATTTCCTCAACTAAAGAAGAATTTTAGATATGAGAAAGAGTTCAAAAGGAAAGCTATGCAAGCATCTTAGAAAGATTCAAATAGCAGTGACGAAGAAAATGAAAGTACATGTACAGGATTAGTTGGATTGGTCGAGACTCAAATTCAGACGATGAGGTAACAATCTTTCTTATAATTAACTTTATAATACTTCTCAAGATTTTTTAAAAGAAAGTGAAATATAAGAAGGAAATGAGTTCCCTTAAAATAAACAGAAAATTACTATATGAAAAATCTCTTTTGTTAATGATTTATATATTCTAAAAAGAAAAATGGATTGCTAAAAATACCCTAAGTAGTTATAAATTAATATTACTTGTATAGATATAGAAATAGGTGATCTTAAAAAAACTTACTTGTATGCCTACTTATGAAAAAGAAAAAGTAAAAACTAAAAGAGTAAATAATGTTGAAGTTCTCTTTTATTTCAAAACCTCCATTCCTCTCTTTAGTACCACATGGAATATTTTAAAGGAAGAGAAGGGGTATTTAAGTGTGAGTGTTCCCCAAGCCCATGTGGGCTTTTCAGGGGCATGTGAATTTAAGGTCGTTGGGCCTAAATGCACTTAACACACTCACACACGCGTGTGCTTGCCTCGCCATACCACGCCACACCACACTCGGCCCGGCCCATGTCCGTGCCCATGCCTGTGTCCGCGTCCACGTCGGCGTCTGCGTCCACGACCGTGACTGTGACTGTGACATGCGTACGAGTCAAATTTTTAATTAAACTTTCTTGCTTGATTTATTTTAAGACGGATCAATTCCCAATTGGCGCACAAGGTCCTAACCTTCGGAAATAAGATTGTTTAATCCACGGTTGAACAAACCCCATCTTTTGTATCAAGATTTATATATAACTAGTTTTGGCATTAAACTAGTCTCCTCGGTAATGTTGGGTGCAACCAACGATACCATAGGAACTTGTTGTCACTCAATTTCTTGATGGAGAAAACGGCTCTCTTTTGGCTCTTTGATGGGCAGCCCGTCTATATAAAGAGATGTACTCTTAGCCTTTGAAAGACACTGAACAAGATCTACTACCCACTCCCACCTTCCTTTAACTCACCTGTGCACCTATTGTAGTTTTGCAAAGTCTTCATTTTTACTTTGCTTTCCCTACGACGACGAGGGCCAACGGACGTTCAACGCTGCTCTCTTGCTAGCACCGGGAGACAACATCCAGCTGGGAGGTGATTGAATCTGGGAGCTAGGATGCCATCAAGCTCGTGCATAGGAGCAGAGGAATCTGTCTTCACGACAGCGTCTTTTGTCGTGCCTCCATTTCTAAGGATGGACCTTTCAAACTAAATCTTTCTATTCTTAATTTGGTCATATTTTCTTGCCAATCTTAAAATATAATATCCATAGAAACAATGATAGAAAACCAAAGATTTTTTCCAAGAGTGTGAAGACAGATTCACAAGTTTTCTATCGATTGTTTGATTCCATCTTCGATAATTAAACTTGTGCTAAAATGGATCCTAGAGCAATGATGACTTCGGAAGACATTGCTACTCACAGATCTGAAAAATTTGTAGGATTACATTTCCTTAGATGGCAACAAAATATGAGGTTTCGCCCAACCTCTCTAGGTTTAGTCTCTGCTAAAACTCCACCTGAGGAACCCGAAACTCCTACCACTCCTGTAGATCATGTTAACTCTGCCCTTTTCTCTATAGGTGCTAACTACAATGATCCACTTTCTTCTCCTATCTTGTCTCATCTAAAAATATCTAAAGAAATAGATTACCTTTGTCATGGTAGGATTCTCTCTGGTTTATCAGACGAGGTTTATGACATAACCATATGCACCCCACCGCTCTCGAAATTCAGAAAGTGTTAGATGATAAGTTTGGTATGCAAGATGCGGGATTAGAATGATATGCCTTTATCCAATGGCTTGACTATAAGATGGTAGAAAATAAGCATGTCTCCGCACAAGTTCTTGAATATCAAAATCTTGTCTCTAAGTCTATCGCTAGCGGCTATAAGCTTGAGGAAAATATACAAGTAGCAGATCTAATCGAGAAACTCCCTTCTTCTTGGAAAGATTTTACTAAATCTCTCCGTCATAGATAAGAAAAGATGAATATGTCTTCTCTTGTAAAGTCTCTTCAAACTGAAGATCATCATAGAGAAAAAGACTCTAAGTTCAACCTTCCTGTCAATCTCATAGAACATGTCAACTCCAAAAATAAACCCCATAAATTCCACCCCAAATCCAAACAACCTTTCAAGAAAGGCAAGCAATCTGATCAGAATAATAACACTGATTCTAAAGGCCAACACATCTGCTATGTGTGTGGCAAACCTGGGCACCTTGCAAATGTATGCAAGAACCATAAGGGACAAAAGAAACAACCTCCTAAGAATGTTGAAGTCAGCATGATTTCTGTGGGGGCCGGCGCTTCTGACAGGTTAGAAACAAACTCAACTATTCCCATCATTAGTTATGTCTCCTTTGATAATTGGTGGTTGGATTGTGGAGCCGTATTTCACATCTGTTATGATCTCTCTTCCTTTTCCACCTATCAGGCCAATAGCAGTTGTGTCATCTCTTGGGGTGATGATGTCTCCGTGAAACACATCGTAGGCTTCGGATGCGTGAATTTGAAGCTCACATCAGGAAAGGTCTTGAAGCTACATGATGTTTTACATGTTCCTAGATTTAAGAAGAACCTTATTAGTGAAGTCTTAGTTATGTCTTCTGGTTACTCCATATTGAGTCAAGGAAATAAAGTTGTAATCTCTCATTTTGGATCTTTGATAGGTGTAGGCTACACCTGTAACGGCCTTATCAAGCTTAGTGTTGAATCATGTAATGGTTCTTCACATATTAATGAGAATTGCATTCGAACTCTTTCTACTATCGTGTCATCCGATCTTTGGCATGCACGCTTAGGACATGTGAACAAAAATTCAATTAAGCGTATGATTCACATGGACTTAATTCCAAAAACTGACATAGCGAATAATGAAAGATGTCAAACTTGTGTGCAAGCCAAATTGCCTAAAAAACCCTTTAGATCAATAAAAAGAAACTTCGTACTACTTGAACTAATCCATACTGATGTATGTGACCTAAACCATTCTCACTCGTGATAACATGCGCTACCTTGTGACTTTTATAGATGACTTCTTAAAGTACTGTTGTGTTTATTTGCTAAGATCTAAAGATGAGTAAATAGAAAAGTTTAAAGTCTACAAAACCCAAGTAGAAAACCAAATCGATAAAAACATAAAAAGGATTAGATCAGATAGAGGGTGTGAATATACTTCAAATGAATTAATCCGGTTCTGTGAGGAACATGACATTATACATGAAACCACTGCCCCTTATAACCATCAGTCTAATGGTGTGGCTGAAAGGAAGAACAAAAAACTTATCGATATGATCAATGCCATGTTAGCTGAATCTGGTGTTAACCAACAATTGTGGGAGGAGGCCCTTTTAACCGTAAACTATGTGCTCAACCGCATCCCCTTCAAACACATAGATAAAACTCCTTATGAACTTTGGTTTAAGAGGAAATCGGTTCTAAAATACCTTAAAGTATGGGGATGTTTAGCCAAAGTCAAGATTCCTGAAAATAAGAAGAGGAAATTAGGTCCTAAGACCATGGACTCTATTTTCATAGGATATGTAGAAAATAGTAATGCCAATAGATTTCTAGTTATAAAATCTGAGTAGAGTAAATTCAATACTAGAGATTAGACCCGTAGATGCAGTATACTATGAAAACATATTCATTCTCAAATCTTCTTTCCCTAGACAAGTTGGTGAAGGAACTACAAATTCTGAAAATCTTGAATCCCCTCAAGATACCCCGCAAATCATTGAAGAAGCAGAACCCTTAAACCAAGAAGTGGCTGAGGCCCATAATGACCTAGGTCAAGGTAAAAGGACTAGAGTAGCTAAGGACTTTGTTCCTGACTTTTATACTATCTTAGTAGAAGAAGATCCCAAGACCTTTGATGAAGCTATGAAATCCATAGATCATAGTTTCTGGAAGGAAGCAATTGATAATGAAATAGAATCTATAATGAACAATCACACTTGGATTCTAACTGACCTTCCCCCAGGGTACAAGACTATTGGATGTAAGTGGGTTTTCAGAAAGAAGTTGCGGGCAGATGGTTCCATAGATAAGTTTAAAACTAGACTAGTGGCCAAAGGATACAAACAGAAAGAAGGTGTTGATTATTTTGACACCTATGCCTCGGTAACTAAAATCATCTCTATCCATGTTCTTGTCACCTTAGCTGTGATTAATAATCTGAAAATTCATCAAATGGATGTCAAAACTACTTTTCTAAACGGTGACCTTGAGGAAGAGATTTGTAAGGATCAACCAGAGGGGTTCATAGTCCCTGGACAAGAACACAAGTTTGTAGGTTAGTAAAATTTCTATATGGTCTGAAACAAGCACCTAAGCAGTGGAATGATAAATTTGATAAAACAATTTTATCTGTTGGCTTCATTGCTAATGAATCTAATAGATGCATTTATTCTAAGACCTCTGAAAATGACATTGTAATCATGTGCTTGTATATTGATGACATCTTAATCTTTGGATCAAATTCAGTTATCATCTCTGAGACTAAATGTTTCTTGATAAAAATTTTGATATGAAAGATTTAGGAATAGCTGATGTTATACTTGGCATAAAATTAAGTAGATCTACTTTTGGCTACACTCTAAACTAGTCTCACTATGTAGAAAATGTTTTGCATAGGTTCGATATGTACCAAAGTGTGCCTATCAATACTCCATATGATCCTTCCTTACATCTTAAGGCACACACTATAATCACGTGGATCAGTCTAGATATGCTCAAGTCATAGGAAGCTTAATGTATCTAGCCAACTTCTATAGACTTGACATAGCTTATGACATCAGTAGGTTGAGTAGGTACACTAGTTGTCCTAATGCTGATCATTGGAAGGCCTTGGTCAGAATCTTTACATACCTTAAGGGTACTATGGAATGCAGTCTCCAATACACCAGTTTTCTAGCCGTATTGGAAGGTTACATAGATGCAAATTGGATTGCAGACTCTGATGAAACCAAGTGACTAGTGTTTATGTGTTTCGTCTAGGTGGTGCTGCAATTTCTTGAACATCCTCCAAAGAAACTGTTAGATCAAGATCCACAATGGAGACTGGATTTATAGCCTTAGATTTAGCTTGTTGTCAGGTAGATTGGTTAAGAAAACCTCTTAATGGATCTGCCCATTATTTCAAAACTGTTTCCTCCCATCTCTATTCATTGTGATAGTAGGATCTACCATAGATAAAGCTAAACAATCTAAAGGTAACCCAACAAAACACGTTATGAGATTGAGGTATGAAGATGTGAGACTTCATTACCCAAGGTGTAATATCTCTACAATTCATAAAATCTGTAGAGAATATTGCTGATCCTCTCACAAAGGGTCTAGCTAGAAAGCTAGTACTCAGTGCGTCGAGGGGGATGGGTCTTTTACCCATTGGTTGAACACCATAGTGGTAACCCAACCAATCCAAAACTGGAGATCCCATGAAGAATGGTTCAAATACAACTAAGTTGTGTCAGTGTTCGATGGAAGCACAAACTTAGGAGTTTTACTCCTGACCTATCCCTATGGCACATAATGCTTCATTGTTGTCCTGGTAGAGGAAGAGCTTTGCTCTGAAGGAGTCAAGCCATATATGGCAGGGTGTAGGACCGGACAGTACACCCTTGGAGATTCCCACTATGTGAGTGCAACCCTAAGCCGAGATTTATGTGAGTTGGGTATTCTCGCAAGAGCACACATGAAACATATTCTTGCAAAGGCTGTAAGGTGCACACCATATGAACGTCCTCGTTCCCTCATCAATGTTTGCATAATTTATTGAAATCTGAATCAGAGAGTCTGGTTCAAGACGTAGTTCACCATTCCCCTCCGGATGAAGATGAATCATTGCTAGGCAAGGTTCAAAGCCACAAGCTACCTATGCTGAATGATATAGTTCAGTCATATTTTATTTTGTCTTAATTTTTTTCTTCTTCTTCTTTCTTTATTAATAATTCTTAAAATTTTATTTTCTTGTTATTTAAAAGGTTTATGAAATATGTGGGGGAATGTTGAAGTTTCCTTGTACTTCAAAACTACCCTTCCTCTCTTTAGTACCACATGGAATATTTTAAAGAAAGAGAAGGGATATTTAAGTGTGAGTGTTCCCCAAGTCCATGTGGGCTTTTCAGGGGCATGTGAATTTAAGGTCGTTGGGCCTGAATGCGCTTAACATACACACACACACACACACACACGTGTGCACGCCTCGCCTTGCCTCGCCACACTCGGCCCAACACGTGCCCGCGCCTGCACCTTCGCCCGCGTCCGCGTCTGCATTCATGACTGTGACATGCGTGCGAGTCAAAATTTTAATTAAACTTTCTTTCTCGATTTGTTTTAAGATGGATCAATTCCCAATTGGCGCACAAGTTCCTAACCCTCAGAAATAAGACTCATTAATCCCTTTTGTATCAAGATTTATATATAGCTATTTTTGACATTAAATTAGTCTCCTCGGTAATGTTGGGTGCAACCAACGAGACCATAGGAACTTGTTGTCATTCAATTTCTTGATGGAGAAAATGGCTCTCTTTTGGCTCTTTGATGGGCAGCCTGACTATATAAAGAAATGTACTCCGAGCCTTTGAAAGACACTGAACAAGATCTATTACCCACTCTCACCTTCCTTTCACTCACTTGTGCGCCTATTGTGGTTTTGCAAAGTCTTCATTTTTACTTTGCTTTCCCTATGATGACGAGGGCCAACGGGCGTTCAACACTGCTCTCTTGCTAGCACTGGGAGACAACATCCAGCTGGATTAGGGAATCATTGAGTTGTCATTCTGGAGAAGTCAGTCTCTTTGTCATTCTAGTTGGCGAGAGCCACTATCACTTACACTGTACGAGTCAGATTCATAGTCGTAAGGGGATGCGTATGAGTTGAGATATTTTTGACCTGGCTTATGAGGAGACTTGAACAGAGTTTTGGGATTCTTAGGGACTGTTGGATTTCAAATCCGGTTCACAGTAAAGTTCGGCCCGCACTAAAATTCCAAAGTTCCGACTTATGCTCCAAACTTTGATTTTGTGAAGACGAGTTTGATAATTAAATTTAATCCGCATTTCTTCTTTTTCTTTTCGTTGTTTTTCTTTTCTGCACTTATTTCATAAGTGTTTGATAGGGACTAGCAAAGCCAAAGGATAGAAAAGCCCTTCATTCATGACCCGATTCTCCTATGTAAACATCGAGCTCCACCTAGATAAAGGACAACTCCCTTTCCTCCATCGCCCTCCTCACCTTATCCCCCCATCTCCTCACAACTTCTCCCCCGGCATCACATATCTTGTTGCATCCGCCATCCGTCCCCTCCCAACCAACCCCCTTACACCCCCTTTGATACTCAATGATAAGGACGACCTTGTTGACCTCAGCTCGAAGGTCGACCTCCTCGATGTCCTCTTAAACATCGAGTCGTGTAAAATCCGTGAGAGTGCCATCCAATTTTGGGCAACTAAACGGCCCCAGATCCTCAAAGAAAACTCCACGAGAGGCAGAGGACCTCCTGGATGACTGCCTTCCCCTCATGAACAAGATGGCAACAGTATCTGAACCATGTATTCCAGTCAAGCCAAACTGCTTGGCTTCTATTTCTTCCATCAACAATTATACTTTTAGCTAGTCAAATTCCCCCACACATCCAGAATTGCTCCCATTTCAGTCATGAGATCCCTCCCAATTCCACATATATACTCCTCTTTGGATCTTTCTGAATCTTAAAGCACAACGAAGCAGCCATGGCTTCCATTTGAAGAACCTGGACCCACCAACAAGAGGAACCCACTCACCGATGACACCTAATCCATGGATTACTCCGTGCCGAAGCACTTATGCTGCAACATACCGCTGGACCTCATGAAGGATCCCATCACCGCATCTTCAAGCATCACCTATGACCAAAAGAGCATCGAGACCAGGGCGGAACCAGGAATTTCATCAAGGAGGGGCCGAGTATACAACTAATATGTATGCTCAAAAATAGAAAAATCTATGTATATTTGAACGCTATTTTTAAATAGAATTAATATTTTTAAAATAATCCTCTTTCAATATTGATAAACGTAGAATTTAAATCTATTATTAATGTTAGAATTTCAAATAAATTAGTATTTTCTGTAGATATTTTTAAAATTGGATAAATATACTAAGCTATGTCTCTCTAAATCCATCCTAAAAAGGCTAAATTATCAAGTGAAATTTTGAAACAAAAAAGTTCAAGGTTAAAAGGAAACAATAAAATTTATTTTTATTTATAAAGAGTAATAAAAATAATGGGAGAGATAAATAAACTCGAATATAATTTTATATAAATTATTTTAATGCTTTGGAAGTGATTGGATAAACCATATAAAAGAAAGTAAAATTGATGGAGATAAAATTTGAACCCTAGTCTCCAAAATAATAGCCTTACCAATCTACCACTTGACCATTTAATGATTCTACAATATTTTTCTAACAACATTAATTATAATACAATTAAGAAGGGACCATATTAAAAACTTAATACATTGTATAGGTGACGTATAATAATCATGGGTGGAGGGGTTATAATGTATACTAATTCCGCCCATGACTCAGAATACAATTTTATATCAAATTATTTTACTACTTTAGAAGTGATTGGATAAACCAAATAAAATAAAGTAAAATAGATGGAGATAAGATTTGAACCCCGATCTCCAAAAAAATAACCTTGCGATGCTACCACTTGACCATTTAATATTCTGCAACATTTCTCTAACAAAATTAATTATAATATAACTAAGGAGGGACCGTACTAAAAACTTAATACATTATATAAGTGACGTATAATAATCATGGGGGGGGGGCCATGGCCCCCCCATAATGTATACTAGTTCCGCCCCTGATCGAGACATGGCTCGACATGGGCAATTCAATATGCCCAATCACCAACTAACCCATCAGCAGCAGTGACCGCATCCCCAACAACACCATCCACAAGATGCTTTACGGCCGGTGAGTGGCTAGCAATAACATTTGTTGGTTGAATTCTATTGATAATTTAATATGACTAAATTAGTGATCTAATTATTCATAGTCTACATTATGTTAAATAGATTGGATTTATCTTAGAAAGATTGATCATGAGAATATGATTCAAAATGATCAATTAAAATTTAATCTGGATATAGAGGATTATATGATGACATCCATGGTCTCCTGTCAAAGAGGATGGTGCCATCACCATGGATTGTGTTGCGGAGACACCTATGCGAAGTCACAGCTCCAATATAAAAGCGCACATGGATCGGGCTCTCTTCTTCTTAAAAGAGACAGGATGTATCCATCATACCTTAATGTTGGTACCCATATAATTGAGGCGGTATTGAATTACGCATAGCAAGTTCTATTCATGTTGATGGTTGGTTCAATTGGCAATAGGTTAATATCGTTTTAAAGGTGGTGGGCTCAGGCATCCTAGACCAAATCAGGAGTGTAAAACGGTAAGAGTTCCTGCTTCATTCATTGTAGTTGTATTTTCTCATATTATTGGGGTGTGATAAAAGTGGAAGGAATAGTCATATCTCGCTTGTGAATTTTGGATAACATACATCATGTATTGAAAGTTGGAAAAGTAATGAACTTTCAATGTAATAAAAGTGAGATAATTTTGAATTAACATAATAATATCTTTACTAAAAGTAAATATTTATGTGAATTAACTTATTTCAGATAGCTTTTATTTAAACCCACTCAATATATTTACACCAAATAATAACTAGTATAATGAATATGATACATGATTAAGATGGTTTTTTGGCAAAGATATGCGCTTTCAATATTTGATCATAAATGACATGGTTCACCGCATTATGTAGAATGATAGCTCCAGATGTACTCAAAATGTTTGAGTAGCTACCTGGACCAAAGTATTAAGAGTCAAGATAGATGTAGATATGTTGAGTGTCGTCATTCTACTATTTCTACTCAAGTCCTTCATGAATCTTCATAATTTCATATTGTATGAAAGGTAAAGCAACTATACATGTTGAAATACTTTCAGATTGAGATTCTTTGAGGACATGTTCAATTAGAGAGATCCTTTATCTTATGCAAATGTTGTTAAAGGATAAAGGAAGCAGTGAAAGCTTTGGTCCAACCTATAAGATGAAGAAAGGTCAAAGAATTGACCATACTTATAGAAGTTCGAAATCCAAATAGTTAGAAGCCAATACTACAATACGTTGATATACTTGCACAATGACTATCCAGAATATCTATAATCTTTAAAGAAGAACTCAAATAATACATCGGTATATCCTACATCTACAATTCATCATTGAAATCAACTTACTTATTAGACAAGGATTAAGTTAGATGATTGTATTACTTCTTCTACTAGCACTTGCAATCGGTTACACATGTTTTATAAGATTAGTGAACTTGATCTAAAAGCTCATAGTCATCTACATAGTATTTAATTCAATCGTTGAAATGATCACCATTGGATAAATAGACTACCACATTCCAGTGGGAGAGTCCTTAATCTCAGAGAATATCTCTATCAGCCAGATGTTAGAAATGATTGACTATCTATTTATAAACTTGTTAGAGATAGACATACATTCTGAGATAGACCTATCATAAAGTGTTGTGATGGATATGTTTCAGAAGGTAATCTAACAGCTAGAGGACTCTATGGAATTGGAATATTAATGAATGGTTCATGGATATTTCTAATATTGGAAATTAAAGTTTTAAAGACCAAGAGGAGGACAAAAATCATTTGAGCATAATCAAGTTCCAAGATTTGAAAATAGTCTATTGATAGGATAATTAGACGGTGAGATGTGAACCTTTAGGTTTTCTAAAAGTTTAGAACTTGCTCACTTTGAATAATGTGTTCAAACTAAAATGTTTAGGGAACCCTTCTTCAAGAATGGTGTATGATGTGGAGGTATTCGATACCCTATACTTATTAATGTATGCGGACCCTCTATACCATAATGAACATTAATGATATAGGACATCTGTTAATGATCATTCGTGGTATAAGATTTCTTCCTTTTTATGTATTTGAAATGTTCAAAGATTTCACAATTCTATTTGAGAATCAAAGTTGAAAGGAAGATGTATACAATTTGATCCGTCCACAGTAATGAGCATATGTAAGATGAATTCAAGGAATATCTTATAGAGAAAGGAATATTTTTCCTATCTCAATCCTCCATGAACAACTCAACACAGTAGAGTTGTAAGGAGATACAACATAATCATGTTGTACATGGTTATATCAATGATAATTAATAACACAATTACTGCCAAGTTTCTAAGGATATACAATAGAGACTACAGCATATATCATAAACTAGATTTCATGCAAAGATATTAGAATCTCGCACTAAAGAGTGTTACTTCATTGAGTGTGTAAAGGATGACATTGGATACCAAACTTATGACCTTGAGATTCTTAAGGACTTCACTATTAAGGGTATAATTCTTAGAGAATGACTTACTTAAGAGTATAAAAATGAAGTAAAGGAACTCATAGAATCCACACTGGATAATGAGGTTGCTAAACCTGAAACTAAGAAGATAATTGAAGATGAAACACTCATGCCTCTTCGAAATAGTTCAAGGGTGGTTAAACCACCTAGAAGGCATGGATACCATGCGCCAGAAGAGTTTGACAATAATTTAGCTTCATATGATGGAGCATCAGAGGATTATGACATGGATAGCATGGTGTTAGTGATAATGTCTAGGGATTTTTACACCAATAACCCTGAGTAATTTCGTAATTACATTCATAACCCCACATAATCACGAATTACACATATAACCCTGAATAGTACTAAACTCATACACCTATAACCCTGAGTTAACTTCCTTCTAATTTTCTGCTAACGATGATGGTATCCATCAAGTATTTTTTTACCCTTTATATTATAGTTATTTACAAATAATGACATTCTCTCCTTTGTTGAGCCAACTCCCTCCCCCTGCCGACCTCCTCCTCACCTTCATCCTCCAGCACCTCCTCCTCTCTTCCTCTGACCTCCTGTCCTTCATCCTCCCAAGACTACCTCCCCATCCCCTTCCTCCCCACATCGAAGCCCCCATCCCCAACCTGCAGCCCCCCATACAACTCTCCTGTTTTCCCCTGCACAAACCCTCATCGAGGCCCATGCCCCCTGCCCGCAAGACCACACCCTCTCCCCCCCCCCCTCCCCGTCCAACCCCCCCCCCCCCCCCCCACATAGAGGTCCTTGTCCCCTGCCTACAAGCCCACACCCTGCGGAAGCACATCCTACGAGCTTGATGAATATCCATTTCATCACCTTTATTCTATCAATTTGGCCTTAAAACCCTAGCTAATACATGTAAATAGCATTAATTTGCACATAATAGCATCTATTATTTATTGTATTTATTGTACATAAAATAAGGTTTTTAATGCCAAAATTATAAAATAAAGATAAGAAAATAAAAATGAATAAAATATTGAAAAAATTTTATGATCCTAACCTTGAGACTAAGTCTAGAATGGAGTTAGTCGGCAAGGAATAAAGTAGAGGGAGATGAGGGCCAAAAATACAATAAATACCTCATTTATTTATTCTTTAATTAGGCATTTTGACACCTATTTTATTCTTTGCTATTTAGTTTTAAAATAAAGAAACTTTGTACATGAAAGATGTAGATAATAAGGTAAATAAAAATACAAATTTGAGTTTGTACAAAAATAATATACAATGTTCATTCTATATCCAGGATAAGAACCTAGAAACCAAACTTCACAGACCCATATCTTTTAAATAAAAACTCAAAACATAGCAAATCACCTCTAATTGTATATAATTTTTCAAGAGCTATTTAATGGTGGTGGTTTTATATTTGGAGTTACTGTATGGAAGTTAGGTTTTGGGCCCCTATTGTACATAATACTGATTAAAATATTAAATTTATTCATTATTCATTATTTTTACAAATTCATATTTTTTTAATTTTGTAAAAAATATTTATAACACTTGTGCATATTAAAATTAGAATGAAATCAAAAGGAAAGTCTGAAATAAAATAAGTTTATATAATTATATAGGTAAAATACCTATGAATATAAATAAAAGGGGAATATATTATTTAATTCTTTTATATTTTTCTAAATATTGTAAACAATATACATATTCTATTAAAAATATAAAACTAAAATAAAACTCATAAAAATACATTAAAATAAAATAGCATACATAAAACATAGGTAAAATACCTAAAAATATACTTATACAATACACATACTTATTTATTTAAGTGTACAAATAATACCAATAAAATAAAATAAAAATATGTTTATACTCACAAAAATAAGTTATAAATAGGTAAAATAATATAATAAAATAATAAAATAAAAGATATAAAATAAAAATATAAATGCACAAAATACAGATAAATATACCTATAAATAAGCCATTAAAAATAAACTTCTAATAAAATACATCAAAAAATAAATAAAAATCATAATAAAATACTACATAAATATTAAATGTTTTTTATTTTATATTCAATAAAATAATAAAATCATTTACTATTTTAATAATTTATTCTTTAATAAAATGGTTGTTTTGTCTTGTAGTGGGTCGACGTGGCCCAATCGTGGCGCGTCAAGAGTTGACCTTCGGTCAACTCACCCTCCAGCCTCTGACTCTTGTCAGGACTGTCTTTTCCCGTTTTTTTCGTGCCATTTCCCGACCGAACCGTCGATCAATCGGCTTCAATTCTTTCACAAGATCTCTTCATCATTCATACAGGATCCACACCGAGACCATAGATCACCTGTTCATTCATTAGATACTTTGCTAACGACCAGTCAATAAGGGTGTTCCATGATGTGTATAAATAAAACCTCCTGTCTCCATGTTCAAATTTGGTAAATTTTCCTCCATTTTCTGCCTCCGCCTTTGGCCTAGCAAGCTCCTTCGTGACAGGGAGGAGCCCCTGGAGGGTCCGAGCAGGCTAAAAAGGGAGGAGTTTGCACCCACGGCCGCTGCGCCGGCGTGGTCCTGCTCCTTGGCTAACACCCAAGTTCAAGCTGCTTGTTTTATCATTTCTAGGTAGCTTTTTAGCCCTGTTTTCTATCCATGGAATTAGTTTAATCATTGGGCCATAGATTTAGCCTAGTTTAAGCGATTCGTAGATCGCTGGAGCTCTGCTCCGGCGAACCCAACCACTATGCTCCGACCGTTCACCGACCACCATTTCACCCTCATTTAACTCCCCTTCGCATTCTCCACCACCCAACCACCTTAGATCAACCGGAATCCCTTCGATTCTGCGAATCAAAGCTCCTCCACCACCCATCACCGGAGCTTCTTCGCTCACCTCATCCCTTGCGCTAACAGCTTCATTTCCTTGGTCGAGGAGACCCCCTCAAGCCGTGTGACCTTCTTGTGCAGGTCAGGTGCGTAAAGAAGCGCCAGGAGAAGGATTTGTAGTTGGCCGGAGGTTCCTGGAGGTCATCTTCTTCTCCGACCTCACGGGTGACCTCCATGTGACCTCATGCCACTTTGAAGCCTCCAGGAGACAGAGACACCTGCCAGGAAGCGTTTGGGACCCCTTGGAGCCTCGAAGAATGCTGGAGAAGGGAAATCGGAGGCGGGGAAGTTCGGTCGTTTCGGCCTTCTTCCATGTTCTTCCCCTTCACTTCCCCATCGTCAGATGAAGAAGGTGGTGCTAGATCGAACCTCAACCGTCGGATCTTCCCGTGCTGCAGTCGTTGGATCACGAAGTGATCTAATCCTTACCGTTGATCCGCAAACCGTCATCATCGCGCGAGGGGACGCCACGTGTATAAGTGAAATGATCCAGACCATCCGCCAGCACACATTTTGGGGTAAATTGCAAGCATACCCCTCTCATTTTTGTATTTAATTATTAATGTTGTAAATAAAATATTACATGTAAATAAAATTGGGCATTTTGCATGTAGGCCCTCGTACTTTTTATATTTGCATTTTGGACCCTACCAGCGCCGCGTGCAATCCTCACGTGACACTGGAAATTTTGCATGAACCCCCCCTGGAATTTTTGAATACTATAAACTAGTTCCAGAAATTAAATAAACATTTTATTCTATTGGATAAATTGCAAGGTTCTCCCTGAAATTTTATTTATTTGCAGTTATGCCCCTACTAGGCCATTTAGTATTGTGACTTTTATGTAATTATTAAAAATAATTACCTATCTCCTAAAAATCTATAAAAATAGGGTAAGGTGCCCCATGCATTGTACTTACACGCCACGTGTCTACTTTGTATTTTTTGCATTTAATCTATTTATTAAAATAAAAAAGGATCCTAAATAATCCCTGTCTAATTTATAAAATAAAAAAATATAAAAACTTTTTGAAAAATTCCAAAAAAAATTTATATGGTATATTTTGATATTTATTGCGTCCAAAAAATAAAAACCCCTAAAAATAGTAAAAGAAAATTAAAAGAATCAGAAAGCCCCAAAATCCAACAAAAATATAAAAATTCCACAAAAATCCCAAAAAAATGTTTTTATGTTTTATAATTATCTATATATTATTTTTATATATTAAATTAATTTGGGTAATTTTGGGACTTTATTATTTTTTCTGAAACCCAAATTATTCTCGGATTATGTATTAATTCCATATTTGGGATATTGTTGACATTACAAATACCTAGAAATTAGGAAAAATTTCTTGAAAAAATACAAAAAATAGAAAAATATTAAAAATCCAAAAATACCTTATTTTCTGAATTTTAGTTAAATTTACTAGCATTTATAATTATATTTCTATGCATTGTGTCAATAAAGCCTTATATAGGCTATATTGTATTTATAAAAGAAAAAGGAAATATAAAAAGATAAAAATACAAAAATAGAAAAATAGAAAATTAAAAATCAAATAAAAAGTATAAAATCAAAAATTAAAAAATAAATAAAAATTAAAAACCCACAAAAACAATAAAATGGACAAGAAAAGGATTGGATAATTTTGTGCAACTCATTTTTGCCCCCAATAGTTTGCTCCTAGTGTTCGACCTCTACCTGTACTTACACACTATATACATTTGCATATAGAGTTATAATAAATTTTAACTCCACATTTTTTAGAATTGATTGTTTTATTCATATTATGGGTTAATTGTTGATTAACCGAGGTCTTCGTCGGTCAACACAGCGACTGCGTTCCTGCTTTGTGTGGAATGCACGGTCGATGATTATTTCTTGTTTATCAGATGGCGTTGTTGCTGGGGAGCAACGTCGTTTGGGATATTCATTATTTATTTTATTCTTCACTCTTGTCCTTTTTTTATTTATCTTTTTATTATCATTAAGAACAGTCTGACGCTCTTCCATGTTTGAATTCATTGCGAGAGACCACGGTGCAATGAAGGATCTCCTAGGAGGGCCTATGCACCTGAGCAATGCGGAGCCGACTGTCTGTCTGAGCTGGCAGGAGAGAGCAGCCAATTCGGATCTGGAGGAATTTTGAGACAGATTCAGAGCTTTATTTTATTATGCAAAAAAAGTAAATTTATGTGAGAGAGTGACACTTGGCATGTAATAATACATGACTCTCTCCACTTCGACTTCCCAAGGTCCATTGCCTGAGGGATTGTTCCCTTGAGGGCCTCGACGGTTTTGACGTTTTTTGTTTTTTATTTTATTTTTATTATTTTGTTTGAATGAGCCTTATCCTAAAAATTGCTTGATGATAGATCAAGGTCCAAACACCCTAATATATTTACATGTACCTATAGAACTGTATTTCGAGTTAGTCAAATAATAATTGCTATTTATTTGGATTTGAGATCGAGCGTCGAGAGAAGTGCTATACAACACGTGCAGGATTTGTTGTGGCGGACACCGATGCACTTCAGAGATCGGACTTTTGGATCTCCTTTCTGAATATTTAGCATTTTTGTGCTTCACGATATTAGTAGTTACTAATCTAGGGCGATTTCATCGGATTGTATTTGCATATAGCGTAGGCTTTCAATTATGTCTTGCATCTCGCATGGAGAGAGCTGGGAAGCATTGTAAGTCCTCTTACATGGCATGCATCATTTGATTTTCGACTTGCATGGCCTTTCTGATCTTCTCCCTCTATTTTTGCTCACCTATGATGTAAATGGAATTGGAACCCTGTTAGGCACGTGCATTGAAAAATAACCAAAAAAAGTGATAACCAAATAAAATCAGGACTGCTAGCCACACTTGATCTTTAAAAAAAATGTAATGGATCCTTTGTCTCGGGGAGAGGAACCCCCTCATTGTCTGAGCATTTTATTCATGCGTACATGCTAAGGATTAGTGCCCCAATCCCAAAGCCTACTTCCGATGTTTATAACTTTCTAGGACCACCCCGACCAGCTCCTCTATCAACACGTCCTCCTTCGTCTCCCCCTCCTCCCTCTCGAACAAGTCTTCCATCCGCTCGTCGGCTCCCGCAACCTCCCCCCCCCCACCCCGGGATTTCTCATGCCCTCTTCCTTCCCGACCTCGCTCCAGCCATCGCCATCTGATCTGCTCCCACCCGCTTCTGCTCCCATCATGCGGAGTTAACCCCTCTTTACACTAAAGTTTTAATTGAACCATGACATTCAGGTTTGTATTTAGATGTAGGGCAGAGAGAGATTTTAGTGGGGCTTTGTGTTATCGAGAGCGATTCTTTTGTTGGTGTCGATGTGATACTTTCTACCATAATAGATTTTTATCTGGCATCGATCGGGTCTATCTAGAGTGACTTTTCCGAAGATTCTCTCTCACCCGTCTTAGTGGCATAGTTTTGGAGTAAACCTATACTTCTATTGGATCTCATTTCCAATTAGGGGGCGAGACGGAAGAGACTCTAAGGAAACTTCCTCACCGCTTGAGTTTTGGTTACTTTCTGCCAACAGACTTGGCGATGCTAAATCTAAAACATCTATTGCTATATCTGAATCATCTCGGGTTACATTGAATCAGTTACAGTCGAAAATTTGGAGGAATCGACAAGATAAAAAGACTACATCTTGGTCTCCATTGTGTAGAGTAGGTGAATCGGGGGTTTGCTTTGTGTATTGATTGTGACTTGGAGTCCATTTGCATTTTCTCTTTGAGTTATCGGTCTCGTCCCTATGAGTCATGCATTTTTAGCTTTGAGTCTTTCTGCCTCTCTTATACATATATCTCTTCATTTGCATTGAGTCGTGATATTGGCGCATGAGCTCAATCAGCTTCTCCAGACCTTTGTGTTTCTCTTCTAGCCCACTGATGAATCCACATTTCATCATCTTTATTCTATCATTTTGGCCTCACAAACCCTAGCAAATGTGTGGAAATACCCTTAATTCCAGCATCTTAGCATTCATGCACGTGCATGTAAATAGTGTATAAAATACTATATTTAAAGCCAAAGTTATAGAATAAATAAAAGAAAAGAAAAAGAATAAAATATTGTAAATATTTTATGACCTGAAACCCCTAGACCTAGACATCTCGATGAATAGCTCGACAAAGAATAAAGTAGGGGGAGATAAGGGCCAAAATACAACAAAAATACCTTTTATTTCATTCATTCTTTATTCATTTTGAGACCTATTTTTGGTTCCACTTTTATACCTTAAATAAAGAAACTTTGTACATGAAAGTTGTAGATAATTAAATAAATAAAAATACAAAATTGATTTCACTCAAAAATAATGTACAGATAAAAAGTTATGGTCTGAATAAAATTCCAGAATCCCAACTTCCCAGACCTGTATCTCCCTAATAAGCTCGAAATGCATCAAAATCACTTTTAATTGTATATAATTAAAATAAGCTATTTAATGGCAGTGGTTTCGCATTTGGTAGAGCTATGGTTTGAAAGTTGAGTTTTGGACCCCTATTATATAATTGTACAGATTTAAATATTCATTTTATTATTTATTCATTATTTTTATAATTTTATATTTTCATAATTTTGTAAATATTACTTACAATATATTTGTACATTAAAATCAGAATAAAAACTCAAAGAAAACAAAAAATAAAATACTTGTATATCATATACATAGGTATAATACATGTATACATACCTATAATATTAATACTTTTTTTATTAAGTATACAAAATACATCAGAAAAAATAAAAATATATTTAAGTGTATAAAAACACTTTACAAATTTATAAAATAATAAACAAAATAAATAAAATTAAATATACAAAAAAACAGAATATTAAAATACATAGATAAATATACCTATATAGGCCTAAAATAGTAACTTATATTTTTATAAAAATCATAATAAAATACCTTATAAAATAATAAACATTTTTTATTTAATAATCAAAAATTAATTAATTCTTTTTTTATTTTTATTTGAATTTATGAATGTTTTTCCAGGGATTTTCCTGGTTGGTCCACGTGGACCAACCAGGTGGCGTGGAGAATTGACCCGCGGGTCAACTCTCTAAGCCCTAGCCCTGTGGCTTTGTCAGAACATCGTTTTTGCCCCCTTTTCTTGATTTTTTCGAGGATGACCATTGCACCATTTTGCACAACAATCTTCTTGACTTTTCTTCCTTGGACTATGGTGATTCACGCCCCTAGCTTTCCTTGGGCGTTGGGTCACTGAGTCGCACCATGTGCCCCGTTCTTCCTCCCTCATCCGTCAACCCTTCATATAGTGGCCCAATTTTCAAACTCAATTTTGAACCCCTCTTCCATAGGTTTAGCTCCCTCCTTGGTGCCCAATCGCGAGAAGAAGGTGACAGCTTCTCTCTCCAAACTTCGGGCGGGTCGAGCGATGCCTGAGGCAGCTCCCTTCACCTCCACCATCTCACCGGTGTTGAGGTATTTCCCTCTGGTCTCCGACCATCGAGGCAGTCCTTCTTTTTTTCCCTTTTATTTTCCTTGCGTTTTATCCTCCTTAGTCTTAGGAATATTTTCCCCTAAAAATCTCGTCACCTCGTCCATCGATTCGCCCAACACGAGTACCTCGCCGGAGTGCACCTCCGGCCACCCTTCATTTCGCCGCCCTTCGCTGCCATTCAGCCTCCGCGGGGTCCAGGCACTTTGCCCTGGACTCTTTCACTCATTTCTTGCAGGTCAAAGCTTTTTGACTTGGGTCTGGAGCTGGTTTTGCGTGCTCACTGGAGATACTAGGAGCCCCAAAGCTCCGTCGCGTCCTTGTGAGCACCTCGGTCGTCGCCGAGGAGTTTTGAAGCTTCCAGGAGCTAAAGGAGGACCCCAGGAAGGAGCACGGACATTTTGGAGCTCGAAAGCATCGCCGACAGCCGAGATTGAGGTCGGGAAGATAGCCTTCATCGGCCTTCTTCCCCGTTCTTCATCCTTGGTCGCCAGCCGTCGGATCGTGGCCTGGGCCCAGATCATCCAGACACCGTTAGATCCTCGTGCGTCCTGATCGTTTGATCACCTGCAGAGGATCTGATCATGGCCGCTCGTTGCGAAGCGTCATCGACCGTCCGATCGTCGACACGTGGAAAGTGGAAGTACAGCAGCCGTCAGATCACGCACACGGGCTTTAGGCGTGGGTATTTTGCATCTCAACCCTCGCCCATTTCTGTATTTCTATTTAGTCCATAAACTTTCAGTTGTAGTGTAAACATTATTGTAATATTTGCATCTAGGTCCCTGAACTTTATTTATTTGCATTCAGGTCCAATCCACGTCACCTCACGTGATCTGTGCACGGGGGGCGGTGATTTTGCACTGGACCCCCTGCGAGTTTGTCTATTTCATTTTAGTCTAGGAATTATTTTGGAACGTGTAATATTTTTGGGTAAATTGCATGTAAGCCCCTGGGATTTTTGTATATTGCAATTTGGTCCTCTCCAGACGGTGCCAGTCACGTGTAGGGTGGGGCAATTTGCACTCGTGCCCTAGCATCTTTGTTTATTTGTATTAACTCTTGAATCTTTTATTATTAGTTGTAAACTTTTATGAAAAAATGCAAGTAGGCCCTTGGATGTTTGTCTACTTACATTTGTGCCCTTGTAAGAGTTGTATTTTTGCTTGAATGTTTGCATTTATTTCTTGCATCATTTTAACTCGAAAAATTACCAAAAAAATACCATAGGCCCTTGTTTTCTTGCTCATTCACGCCATATTTTTGTATTGCATTTTTATTGCATTTTTATTAATTATTAAAAATCAAGAACATGCATTTTCAGCACTATTTGCATTAGAAAATCCATAAAAATTAGTGAAAGTTTTTGAAAAAATACAAAAAAAATTATATTTTGCATATCTTATCATATTTTAGGGTCAATCCAAAAATCATTAAAAATTTCGAAAAAAAACCTTAAAAATTAGAAAACTCCAAAAACCTTCCTAAAAATCTAAAAAAATTCAATAAAAATATTAAAAATGCAAACTCAGTTTCTGTAGTTTTCTTATTGTATTGCCTTTATTTTAAAATTAATTTGAGGAATTTTGGATACTGTTTGGTATTTTAACCCTCATTTTAATTTCAGCCAGTAGCTCAGTTCATTTTTTTCTCGTGTTTTGACTTTTAGAAATACCAAAAACATTCAAAAAAATTCCTGAAAATCACAAAAACATCATAAATTATAAAAAGACCAAAAACATTTGATTTCTTGACTTTTGAGTATTTTTTCTTATTTTTATAAGTCCTCCATCTTATCTTTTCTTATATTGTATATATATTCTATTATTGAAAAAGAAAATTTAAAAATATAAAATACAAAAAGAAATATAAAATCAATAAATTAAAAATCAAAATACAAAAAATATAAAATCAAAAATAAATTAAATAATAATAATAATATAAAAATTTAAAAACCCTCAAAAAATTGCATATTGGTAGGCACTTGATCACATCATTTTTGCACATTCTGCCTTATCTATCTTGCTTGCTCCCTGTGCTCGACACTCTACACATACTTGCACTATACGCATTTCTGTAGAGTTAATAATAAATTTTAACTCCACTTCTATTTTCATGGCTTGATTTATATTGTTGTGGGTTAATTGTTGATTGTAATCTGGATTTCTGAGTGGTCGGTTCAGTGAATAAGTTCCCGCCTTGTATGGACCTTAAGATCACCTAATTTTTGGATTAATCAAATGACGTCGTTGTCGGGGAGCAACATCGTATAGGTCATAGTTTTTGCGTGATTGTGATTGCCTACATTATTGCTTTATGTGATCTCTCCATTGTTGATATACTTGATTGAGCTATCTGACCATTTTCTTTCTTGTCTTCTTGCGAGGGACCGCTGATCGAGGAGGATCGCCTAGGGGATCATGAGCATCCTTGGAAGGCAGAGTCGGCTGTTCTACCCTAGTCGGCAGGAGAGAGCATGATGATTTAAGAGAGAGAGGATAGTTAGTGATTTATTTTTGTGAGAGAGAGACATTATTAATTTGTAATAATACAGGTACATTTGGACTTGGACATTCGGGCCCAACTTCCAAGTGTTTGTACACTTGGGGGCTCACCGCAGTTTTCATCAGTTTTTCACTGCTTGTCATTTTCCGAATTTGTTTTCCAGTCTTTACATTTTGTGGAATGAGCCCTTAGTTTTTAGGCTTGCTTAATCGTGTAGTCTAAGGACAAACACCTAACAACATTTGCATGTACCTATAGTGTGCTTTGGACTTAGTTTAAAACTCTAAACAGTCACCTCATCATCTTCGACCCTTCGTGCCGTGCCCACCCTGCCAAGCGTTGCTCCTGAACTCGATGTGTCGAAAGGAGGAGGGGTGAGCCTAGACCGGACTCCTAGATTGAAGATCGGTGACCGACTTGTGGTGCTTCACGCTAGCAATTGCCTGCTTAGAACGATTTCCGTGTGCATATCGGCATATAGATTAGATTTATAAATTCCTGTTTTGCATCCCGCATGGAGAGAGCTGGGAGGCACTGTAAGTCTTCTATCTTTGCATTCATCATCTAGGCACAAAGGTTAGATTTCCATCTTGGTGCCGCCTTGCATCGCTTTTCCGACTCTCTTCCCCTGTTTTTGGATCAAATAGGAATCAAAGAAAAATACAAAAATGTTAGGCGCTTGTATTGAACTGACTCAAAGCAAGTGATAACACCAAAAAATTAAAAAAGGGACTGGTAAAGAAAATCTGACCTAAATAAAATTGGCTAATTGGACACACTGCTTGGGGTGAGTAATACCCTCATTTGTATTCAGGTTGCATGAGAAGGTCTCCTTCCAAGTGAGTAGAGCGGCTTCGTATGGATTAGAACCCAAAACCCAGTTTGTGGCTGCCTTGTGTATCGCCTGGATTTCCGAAGTATTGGCGCTACTATCGTACGTAGACGAGTAGGGCTTGGTCGACATTGATGACTCTCTATTGTGTAGAGCATTGACCTTGTCCGAAGTATCGAGCATAGGCCACGCCTTCACGGGGGTGTCTATCTCATCGTCTTGCGTCCGAGTAGGATCTTGCACGCTCACGGGTGATTCCGTTGCGAGCAAGATCCGAAGTATCGGTTTCACCTATCGGCTTCCTCTCTCTTTTCTTTGGCTGAGTAGGGATCCAGGATGGGTTACAAGGACCTTAAAAAGCACAGACTACAGGTTACACAGGAGGAGGACAAGTACGGAAATTCTTTTCTGGCAGTACTCTCTCCTATAGGTGTAGCTCTCTAAGGACTCGTTCAAAGATAATTGCCTGAATTCAATCTAAAAACTACAAAGATAATAGCCGATCCTTCACGGCTTCACGCGTTGAGTTGGTGAACCCTTTGTTTTGTGTTTGATTGCCTAGTTGCATTAATGTCAAGATCAAAAATACTGCACAATTATGCGCAATTTTGCCCCCCACCTTCTTCACTTCTCAATCTTGCTCTTCTCAAATAATCACGATGATGGGAAGTAGATCTCTTAGGCCGTCTCTGGTGGCACCGCTATCCAACACTCCTCCCTATTCATCTATGACGACCTCGGGGAGTCTAGACCCACTCTCCGAGCTTGAGTTCACTTCCACCATGTTCCCTCTCAACCACCCTTCCCCTTCCATCAGTCCAAGAGTGTCAGAGTTTAGTGCAGCATAGAGCTCAGATCATTTGTCGGCACCTGAGATGGGTTCTTTTGCCTTTACAGAGACCCAAGACATGGACAACAGAGAAGAACACCCAGATGAGCAGAGACAGCCACATTCCTATATGATCAAGCTACCATCAACAACTCATTGTTAGCATCCTTGGAGACCATGCAGAGACAGATCCGAGACTAGGGAGTTTTCATGGGTGACCTCATGAGGGAGATCGCGCAGATGCGAGAAGGAAGAGAAGATAGACCTGGGGGCGGTGGCGGTGACATACCAGACACAGCAGGCGAAGAAGGAGACCCTAACCAGGAGAGGCCGCCGCCGATGACCATGAGGCAGTTGCATAACCCAGCCGCGACCCTCACTCACCGATGGATTCAGCTTCCTCCCATTGTTGGGAACTTTGAGCTTCGCCCGCAGACCATACAGTTATTGCCTAAGTTTCATGGGCTAGCCATCGAGGAGACTCATCTCCATCTGCAGGAGTTTGAGATGATTTGCAGCACTGTCCATGACAGATTAGTGGACGAGGACACTATCAAAATGATTGCCTTCCCATTCTCATTAGTTAATAGAGCAGCCTACTGGCTGAAACACCTTGGGAGGTACATCACATCCTGGGCACAACTCCGGACCGCATACTTGAATAAGTAATATTCTCTCGGCCGGATGAATGCAGCACGAGCTATGATCAGCAACTTCACAATGATCCCAAATGAATAGTTCCACGAGGCTTGGGATCGCTTTAGAGAGCTCATCCGGTGTCCACATTATGACGTATCAAACCCAACTAAGTTCAGAGTTTCTTTTGTGGGCTGACATCGGAGCTGCAAGGGCTTGTCAACGCCTCTTGTGGTGGATCCTATTTTTCCAAGGGTGAAGATGACGTTTGGGCCATTTATGAAGGGATGGCAGAAAACTCGACCGTCATGGCCCAAGCCCGAGTCTACACACAGCAGAAGCCACCCCAAGGAGCGGGATCATTTCAGAGGATCGCCCGCATCGATGCCGGTCCCCACACTCCGTCTGCCGCCGCATCCCAAGCTGAATCCACAGCAGCCGACATGGGGATCATTAGCGAGAAGTTAGACCGCATCGAGATCCTCGAGAAGAAGCAGACTCAGGGGCTGGCCCAGATGGACCTTATCACGAAGACCATGAGTGACCTTAAGACACAGATCTTGTGTATTCAGGAAGCACAGACGTCCGCGCAGCCCCCGAGATCACGGGATGATTCCAGCACTAGCAGCTCCATCCAGCCCTCTGCCTCGTACCGCCAGGTTCACCACATCCAGGCAGAGCCGGTCCAGCAGCTACAGTATTACCCGTCACTGCCACCACCATCTCAGTACACTCAGATGGTGGTCTATCAGCCGGATCAGCCACTGGCAGTTCTTCTACCCCCCGTTGAGCAGGAACCATTGACGGAAGTCAATGGGATTTGGTACGACCGGTACCCACAACAGCCTGGGATTCGTCGCGATCACCTCGGATTCCGATGGACCACTGGAGGCACCTCATCCCGGCAGCAGTCTCCAGCTCAGGGCCATCAGAACAGCCAGCAACAGCAGCAACCCCAGTATGCCCACCAGCAGTACTAGCAGGGTCCTCGTCCCGTCTATCAGGGACAACAGTGGAGGCAGCGTCAACAGCCTCACCAGACATACTCCCATCCTCCCACTACCAGCAGCAGTAGCAGCCTCATTTCCAGCAGGGAAACACTTCCAGTTCTCAAGCACCCTCCTTTGAGAACCCAGCTCTAGATGACCTCGTCTGCTTGATTTCTGACCAGCAGGCATCCTTCAAGCGAGAAATGGATGAGTTCTGGCAGGAGATGTGGGATATCATCAAGGGCAAGGCCTCTATACCTGCACAGATCGAGCCTAATCCGAACAATCTAAAGAGGAAGTATGACCAGGTACAGTTCATAGAGGATACTTCTCCTAGTGATTATTTAAGTGACATGTCTTCTTTGTATGATGCTAATTTTGTGACTACTAGGAGCGGTAGAATGCCAGCTGGCGGCACCTCATCTGAGTGACAGCCACACGAAGAATCAAGAGCGCCAGATGAGCAGGGTAGCGGTGCTGATGCCGCTAATGATGTTGATGATGGTGGTGCTGATGCCACCAATGATGGAGATCCAAACGACGGTGTTGAGGCCGTCATGACACCTGATGCAGACGGTGGTGTTGAGACCACCATTTTGCTTGATGTAGAGCCAAAGCACGGTGCTGATGCCGCGAATTCAGATACTGTTGGTGGTACCGAGGCCACCACTTCCCCTTTTGTTAAGCTCCCACATGTAGTGTTGACACCTTTTGTATCTCAAGACCGTGGTAACAAAAAGAACAAAAAATGAATAAAGGAAAAGTTTCTGTATACATTTCGGATCCATATGTGTTGCATGATGATCATGGTATTGATTCTATTCCTTCACAGGCACATGAACCTCGTCCTAATCCTCCATCTGAGGAGGCCCCTTCCATCCCCTTCCCTGAAGCACTCCGCTTGGCGAAGGGGAATAAAGGAGAAAATCCAAAAAAGACCCAACAGGTAGAGTTCAGCAACCAGATGATTGAGAGATTCCAAATCCAGCTGACTCTACAGGAAGCACTTGAGCACATCCCTCTCTTCTAAAAGAGCTTGAGAGAGAAGACTACAGTCCGCAGGAAGAGGAGGAATCACAAAGATCAAATCCATGTGCTCACGCATTCCACTTGCTGCACCATTCATAACAAATTGCCAGCCAAGAGATCTGATGCAGGAGCTCCCTATGTCAGATGCGAGACTAAGGAGCAGCGGTTCGATCGTACTCTATTAGACAACGGATCTTCTATCAACCTCCTTCCGGTAGCCTTACTCGACCGATTCGAGTTTGGTCCTCTTCTTCGGAGCAGGACAGTCCTTCAGTTTGCTGATAGGTCGACTAAGAGGACGAAGGGGTTGTTGAGAGACATGGTCGTTACCATTCAGGGCCTGAAATTCCCCATGGACTTTGTTGTATTGGACATGGAGATCCCTGAGTCGGTAATTGATGCCCCCATCATACTTGGATGCCCATTCTTGGCCACAGCCAAGGAGGTGATCGATCATGATAGTGGGAAGGTATGTTTTCACGTAGAGGGCGAGAGCATACAAATAGAGACGATCGAGGAGACCAGAGCGAGACAATCAAGATGCTAAGAACAGTCCAGTGATGATGCGCAGATGACAGAGGATGAGCTAGACGTCCACCAGGAGTGTGATTTTTGTGATGATAGATGATGAATCCACTTGGACAGATCCCGTATCACAGACCCTCTCCTTGCCTACAGATTCACCATACTTACAGCTTATGGAAGTTGAGAGCCTGGAGAACACACCCCTGGACAAGGTTACACATGAGGCTGACAGTTGTGGGATGAGTGGTGATGCAGAATTTCAATCTTGTTCTTCTAGTTCAGATCCCTCGGATTCAGACATTGATTGGGATGATTTTGATGACTATTTGCCATGTCTGATTCCTTCTAAGCTGACAGCTAGGACGGAGTGCGAGCCAGTACAGTTCATAGATGATTCAGCAGGGTTCCCTTCGTCAGATGTTCATGTGCAGCAAGAGTTCTCTCATGCAGACCTGGTAGCTTTCACACGGACATATCAGAAGCCAGATCTGCCGCCTCCCAGTTGTCCAGAACTGAAGCCCTTGCCGCAGTCGCTGAAGTATAGATTCCTTGCGGGTGAGCCAGATATGCACCCAGTCATTATCTCAGCAGGTTTGATTGGAGAGCAAGAATCTCGTCTGATGGAGGTTCTTGAAAGAAACCGCAAGGTGATAGGATGGAGTATAGCTGATCTCCAGGGGATTAGTCCGGCTCTGTGCTCCCACCATATCTATCTTGAGGAGGACGCTAGGCTGTCGCGTGAGTTCCAGCGACGGCTGAACCCAAATCTTCGAGATGTGGTCATGAAGGAAATATCAAAGTGGTGGAGCGCCGATTTTATCAACCCCATCTCCGACTCCAAGTGGGTTAGTCCATTACATGTGGTACCCAAGAAGACGTGTATCACTATAGTTGTGAGTGAGTATGGAGAGGAGATAGCTACCCGGGTACCCGCTTCTTGGAGGGTCTGTGTGGACTACAGACGATTGAATCAGGCCACCAAGAAGGATCATTTCCCACTGCCATTAATTGATCAGATTATCGAGAGGCTAGCTGGGAAGAGTCACTACTGTTTTCTTGACGGGTACTCTGGTTACAATCAAGTGGCCATTGCGCCCGAAGACCAGGAGAAAACGACATTCACCTGTCCGTTTGGGACTTATGCTTTAAGACGGATGCCCTTTGGTTTGTGTAATGCCCCAGCGACATTTCAAAGGTGCATGTTGTCCATTTTCTCGGACATGGTGGGTGACTGTTTAGAGGTCTTCACGGATGACTTCTCGGTCTATGGCGATGGGTTCGACGCTTGTCTTGACTGCATAGACCATGTGCTTCAGCGCTGCATAGAGGTCAATCTTGTCTTGTCTTGTCTTGGGAGAAGAGTCACTTTATGGTGATTCAAGGGATGGTTCTTGGTCATATCATCTCCTACAGGGGCATGGAGGTCGATCCGACCAAGGTGGATATCATTAGAAAACTCAATCCACCGTCCAATCTGTGCCAATTGCGGTCTTTTCTGGGGCATGTCGGTTTCTACCGACGGTTCATTCAGGACTTCAGTCGTATTGCCTGACCGCTTACTGATTTGCTGACGAAGGAAACCGATTTCATTGTAGATGATAAGTGCCTTGCGTCTTTTAAGACTCTCAAAAGTATGGTTGTCACGGCTCCTATCCTTCAGCCACCCGATTGGTCTCTCCCATTCGAGATCATGACGGACGCTTCTAATTTTGCCGTTGGGGTTGTGCTTGGACAAAGGAGGGATGGATTGCCGTTTCCATTCACTACGCCAGTCGGATTTTGGATGCCGCTCAACGGAATTATACTGTAACAGAGAAGGAGATGCTTGTTGTAGTCTTTGCTTTGGATAAGTATCGATCATATATTCTCGGATCTAGAGTGACTATTTTTACAGATCACACCGCCATCCGGTACCTCATGGCCAAGAAGGATGCCAAATCTCGCCTTACCAGGTGGATCCTTCTGCTCCGGGAGTTTGATATTGAGATTAAGGATAAGCGTGGAGTTACGAATGTGGTGGCGGATCACCACTCCCGCTTAGAGAACCTTGAGGAATCTGAGCCCAACGCACCTATCACAGAGACTTTCCCAGATGAGGCGATCTTGGCTATCGCCTCGCTCCCATGGTACGCTGACATTGTGAACTATCTTGTTGCCAAGACGGTTCCACAAGGTTGGCCTAGGCAGAAACTTGAGACCTTCCTGGCGAAGGCCAAACTTTACCATTTGGAGGATCCCATCCTTTATCACAAAGGAGGAGATAGCATTTGGAGGAGGTGCATTCCTCAAGATGACCAGCATAGCGTCCTCACCTACTGCCACAAGCTTGAGGCAGGAGGACATCATTTCGGGAGACGGACAACACAGAAGGTGCTCCAATCCAGCCTGTGGTGGCCTACTCTCTTCAAGGATTCAGATGAGTTCGTGAAGAGATGTACTGACTGTCAGAAGATGGGTACTTGCGGACAGAGAGACATGATGCCCATGCAGCCCATTCACTTTTGTGAGGTTTTTGATGCATGGGGGATTGATTTCATGGGCCCATTTCCTAAGAGTCAAGGGTTTGAGCACATTTTGCTTGTTGTGTATTATGTCAGCCAATGGGTTGAGTCCATCCCTGCCCGAGCTGCAGATGCTAAGACCGTATGTCGATTTTTGAGGAATAATATCATTTCACGGTTCGGGGTACCTAGAGTCTTGATTTCAGATGGGGGGTCTCACTTAATCAATGACAAGGTTAGGGCCCTTGCAGACGAGTTCGGCATTGACCATCGTGTTGCCACGGCGTATCACCCTTAGACTAATGGTCTTGCTGAAGTATCGAATAGGGAGATCAAGACTATCCTACAGAAGGTTGTCCGCCCAGACCGAAAGGATTGGTCACAGCTTTTGGACTCGATCTTGTGGGCACATTGGACTTCCTTCAAGACTCCATTAGGGACATCTCCCTTTCATCTCATATATGGCAAGCCGTGCCATTTGCCAGTGGAAATCAAGCACAAGTCACTATGGGCAATCACTGAGTTATTATTGGATCCCGAGAGTGTAGGAGAATAGTGGAAAGCAGAGTTGGCAGCCCTGGAGAAGTTGAGAGACACAGCCTTTTCTAGCAGCCTACAGTATAAGGAGAAAGTGAAGACATGGTACGATTCTCATATCAGCTATAAACAGTTTGAGCCCAATCAACGCGTATGGTTGTTTGATTCCAGGCTGAAATTATTTCCAGGGAAATTACAGAGTAAGTGGAAAGGTCCATATGTGGTCAGGAAGGTACATGACAATGGTAGCATTGATATATCCGAGCCGTCATCTACATCCACCATCCGTGTTAATGGTTAGTGCCTGAAGCTATATCTAGATCATGATCCGTCGACCGTTGATGTTGCTCCAATTCTTCTGGTATGAGATGTGTTCTTTGACTCATATCATTTGCATCTCATACATGGTGATTACTTCCATCTTCCGTTGTATAGAGCATCCATTCATATCATTCTTTCATCTGTTGATATCTTTCCTTGTTTTCTTCTTTTCCTTTTCTATTCTCTGTATCTATAAAAAAGGTGTCGCCCCTTGAAGATAGTTTTCTATACTTACGACGTACTCTGTCCTAAGTATAGGGGGTGTGCATCCCGAGTTTCTCTATTCTTTGATCCTCTCCATTGTCTCCTCTTCTTGTCTATACTTAGGGATATCTTACCCTAAGTATAGGGGGAGACAATCTGAGTACGTCTGTTCATTCCCACCCTTGACCCTCCCTGCTTTGTGTACAGTCTGCTATACTTAGGATTTTTTGATCCTAAGTATAGGGGGGACGGTCAACTTCTAATTAGTTCATTCCTTTCTTATTCTTTAGATTTTCCTATACTCAGTACGAGTTATGTCTTCTCTTTTCTCTCTGATCTATGAGGACATAGCTCAAGCTAAGTATAGGGGGTCGTATATACTACGTATATACTTTAGCCATAACTCGTACTTTTGTATTTTGTTAATAATATGGCTAATTATACTTATAAAATACACTAAAATCCTTATAAAAAGATGTTGATTATTCCTCAAATTCTTTTTGTATATACTGATTAATAAATCAGGTGAAAATATTTTTTTGCAAAATGTTTGAAAAATAGTTTGAAAATCTTTGTGAAAATCTTTTGAAAACTATTTTGAAAATGTTTTGTTACATGTTTTCAACCTTTGTAAAAACATTTTGTTTGCAAAATTTATTTTCTTTGTGTAAAATAAAAATGTTTGAAAAATGATTTGCAAATGGTTTGAAAAATGGTTACAAAAACATTTTGAAAAATCTATATATACTGTTTGGAAAACCTTTGCAAAATGATTTTCAAATGTGTGTACATGTTTGTAAAATTGTTTGTAAAAATTATTTTGGACTATAGTTTTCAAAATTGTTTGAAAAACCTGTGTCAATAAGTTTGAGGAATACATACATCTTACTAAAATTCTTTATTGTATATACTTATAAAATTGATCACTTACGCCTGTAAATTCATAAGATCCACTTCTTGTAAATATAAAATGCAATCCCGTGTAAATATTTTAACCTAGTTTTCAGCCAAAAATCTTTTCTTTTCAAAAATCCTAAAAACATTTGCAAAATTAAAATACAAAAACATTTGAAAAATCTTTTTGAAAAAAATACAAAAAATGCATATGCATCATAATCTTTTCAAAAATCCATAAAAAGTTCAAAATCTTGAAAATTGCATCACAAAAATATTTTCTGCATTTTGCATATCATTTGCATAAGCATTTGCATTTTTCGGATTGAGTTTGATAGTTGAACGAGTCTAAGTGAAATCCGAAGATTGGAGCTTGATTGGACCTTAAAATCTACCTAATTCACAGGGACCTTATAGGAGCTGGAATTGAGGTACTTCAGGTCTAGTTGACTTAACTCTTTGAGGATCACGAGACTTGGTTCAATGGATTCTTGACTGCCTAAGTAGAGTATTTCGGAACACACGCACGACTCTTGTTGATAATGACCTAACTTGGGCACCTGCACCTTTCACATGGCTCAACTCAGTTGGAGTGGTGAGGGGGTTTGATTTGTCGGTATGAGACACATACAAGTGGAAACACTTGTCCTCCTCTAGGGAGGGAAGTGCACCCCAACCCGTCCAGTGATGAGGAATTCTAAAGACATGAGAGTATGGGTTGCGATAAAGCTTCAAAAGAGGGCTAGTCTAGTGGCTCAAGAGGAAAAACTCCTTATGTAAATGCTGTTTTATATAGTATTTCAAAAAAAATGGTCAGGCCTATTCAAAAATAAAATGCATGTAAAGTATGCGAATATGTTGTAAAGTCAATAAGCAAGCTTGAGTTCCAAAGTCAAATATGTGATCCTGTAGCTGGATGACTTGACTACACTGATCATGCATCCTAGGATAGGTAGCTACACCGGCTACCGTCCATTCTTCTCTTCACCCCCTCCTCTTGAGCTGGTTGCCACTTGAACTTAGAAGGGAATACCTCACTCCTCGAGGAAGGAGTTATTGGATTGGGGAATCATTGGATTGTCATTCTGGAGAAGTCAGTCTCTTTGTCATTCTAGTTGGGGAGAGCCACTATCACTTACACTATACGAGTCAGATTCATAGTCGTAAGGGTTTGCGTATGAGTTGAGATATTTCTGACCTGGCTTTTGAGGAGACTTGAATAGAGTTTTGGGATTCTCAGGGACTGTTGGATTTCAAATCCAGTTCTTAGTAAGGTTCTGCCCGCACTAAAATTCCAAAGGTCCGACTTAAGCTCCAAACTTTGGTTTTTTGAAGACGAGTTTGAAAATTAAATTTAATCCACATTTCTTCTTTTTCTTTTCTTTGTTTTTCTTTTCTTCATTTATTGCATAAGTGTTTGCTAGGGACTTACAAAGGCAAAGGACAGAAAAGCCCTCCATTCATGACCCGATTCTCCTATGTAAACATCGAGCTCCACCTAGATGATGGACAACTCCCTTTCCTCCATCGCCCTCCTGGCCTTATCCCCCCATCTCCTCACAACTTCTCCCCCGGCATCAAATATCTTGTCGCATCCGCCATCCGTCCCCTCCCAGCCAACCCCCTTACACCCCCTTTGATACTCAATGATAAGGATGACCTTGTTGACCTCAGCTCGAAGGTCTACCTCCTCGATGTCCTCTTAAATGTCGAGTCGAGTAAAAGCCATGAGAGTGCCATCCAATTTTGGGCAACTAAATGGCCCCGGATCCTCAAAGAGAACTCCACGAGAGGCAGAGGACCTCCTGGATGACTGCCTTCCCCTCATGAACAAGATGGGAATAGTATCTGAACCATGTATTCCAGTCAAGCCAAACTGCCTGGCTTCTATTTCTTCCATCAACAATTATACTTTTAGCTAGTCAAATTCCCCCACACATCCAGAATTGCTCCCATTTCAGTCATGAGATCCCTCCCAATTCCACATATATACTCCTCTTTGGATCTTTCTGAATCTTAAAGCACAACGAAGCAGCCATGGCTTCCATTTGAAGAACCTGGACCCACCAACAAGAGGAACCCACTCACCGATGACACCTAATCCATGGATTACTCCATGCCGAAGCACTTATGCTGCAACATACCGCTGGACCTCATGAAGGATCCCATCACCGCATCTTCAAGCATCACCTACGACTGAAAGAGCATCGAGACCAGGGGCGGAACCAGAAATTTCATCAAGGAGGGGTCAGTATACAACTATAATGTATGCTCAAAAATAGAAAAATCTATGTATATTTGAACACTGTTTTTAAATAGAATTAATATTTTTAAAATAAACCTCTTTCAATCTTGATAAAAGAATTTAAATTTATTAATAATGTTAGAATTTCAAATAAATTAGTATTTTCCGTAGATATTTTTAAAATTGGATAAATATACTAAGCTATGTCTCTCTAAATCCATCCTAAAAAGGCTAAATTATCAAGTGAAATTTTGAAACAAAAAAGTTCATGGTTAAAAGGAAACAATAAAATCATTTTATTTATAAAGAGTAATAAAAATAATGGGAGAGATAAATAAACTCGAATATAATTTTATATCAAATTATTTTAATGCTTTGGAAGTGATTGGATAAACCATATAAAAGAAAGTAAAATTGATGGAGATAAAATTTGAACCATAGTCTCCAAAATAATAGCCTTACCAATCTACCACTTGACCATTTAATGATTCTACAACATTTTTCTAACAACATTAATTATAATACAATTAAGAAGGGACCATATTAAAAACTTAATACATTGTATATGTGATGTATAATAATCATGGGGAGAGGGGTTATAATGTATACTAGTTCCGCCCATGACTCAAAATACAATTTTATATCAAAATTATTTTAATACTTTGGAAGTGATTGGATAAACCAAATAAAAGAAGTAAAATGGATGGAGATAAGATTTGAACTCCGGTCTCCAAAAAAATATCCTTACTACGCTACCACTTGACCATTTAATATTCTACAACATTTCTCTAACAAAATTAATTATAATATAACTAAGGAGGGACCGTATTAAAAACTTAATACATTATATAAGTGACATATAATAATCATGGGGGGGCATGGCCCCTCATAATGTATACTAGTTCCGCCCCTGATTGAGACATGGCTCGACATGGGCAATTTGATATGCTCGATCACCAACTAACCCATCAGCAACAGCGACTGCATCCCCAACCACACCATCCGCAAGATGCTTTACGGCCGGTGAGTGGCTAGCAATAACATTTGTTGGTTGAATTTGATTGATAATTTAATATGACTAAATTAGTGATCCAATTATTCATAGTCTACATTATGTTAAATAGATTGGATTTATCTTAGAAGGATTGATCATAAGAATATGATTCAAAATGATCAATTAAAATTTAAATGGGATATGAAGGATTATATGATGACATCAATGGTCTTCTGTCAAAGAGGATGGTGCCATCACCATGGATTGTGTTGCGGAGACGCCTATGCGAAGTCACAGCTCCAATATAAAAGCACACATGGATCGGGACCTCTTCTTCTTAAAAGAGACAGGATGTATCCATCATACCTTAATGTTGGTCCCCATATAATTGAGGTGGTAATGAATTACGCATAGCAAATTCTATTCATGTTGATGGTTGGTTGAATTGGCAATAGGTTAATATCATTTTAAAGGTGGTGGGCTCAGGCGTCCTAGACCAAATCAGGAGTGTAAAACGGAAAGAGTTCCTGCTTCGTTCATTGTAGTTGTATTTTCTCATATTATTGGGGTGTGATAAAAGTGGAAGGAATAGTCATATCTCGCTTGAGAATTTTGGTTAGCATACATCATGTATTGAAAGTTGGAAAAGGAATGTACTTTCAAAGTAATAAAAGTGAGATAATTTTGAATTAACATAATAATATCCTTACTCAAAGTAAATATTTATGTGAATTAACTTATTTCAGATAGCTTTCATTTAAACCCACTCAATATATTTACACTGAATCATAACTAGTATAATGAATATGATACATGATTAAGATGGTTTTTTGGCAAAGATATGCGCTTTCAATATTTGATCATAAATGACATGGTTCACCGCATTATGTAGAATGATAGCTCCAGATGTACTCAAAATGTTTGAGTAGCTACCTGGACCAAAGTATTAAGAGTCGAGATAGATGTAGATATGTTGAGTGTCGTCATTCTACTATTTCTACTCAAGTCCTTCATGAATCTTCATAATTTCATATTGCATGGAAGGTGAAGCAACTATACATGTTGAAATACTTTCATATTGAGATTCTTTGAGGACATGTTCAATTAGAGAGATCCTTTATCTTATGCAAATGTTGTTTAAGGATAAAGGAAGCAGTGAAAGCATTGGTCCAACCTATAAGATGAAGAAAGGTCAAAGAATTGACCATACTTCTAGAAGTTCCAAATCCAAATAGTAAGAAGCCAATACTACAATACGTTGATATACGTGCACTACGACTATCCAGAATATCTATAATCTTTAAAGAAGAACTCAAATAATACATCGGTATATCCTACATCTACAATTCATCATTGAAACCAACTTACTTATTAGACAAGGATTAAGTTAGATGATTGTATTACTTCTTCTACTAATACTTGCAATCGGATACACATGTTTTAGAAGATTAGTGAACTTGATCTAAAAGCTCATAGTCATCTACATAGTATTTAATTCAATCGTTGAAATGATCACCATTAGATAAATAGACTACCACATTCCAGTGGGAGAGTCCTTAATCTCAGAGAATATCTCTATCAGCCAGATGTTAGAAATGATTGACTATCTATTTAAAAACTTGTTAGAGATAGACATACATTCTGAGATAGACCTATCATAAAGTGTTGTGATTGATATGTTTCAGAAGGTAATCTAACAACTAGAGGACTCTATGGAATTGGAATATTAATGAATGGTTCATGGATATTTCTAATATTGGAAATTAAAGCTTTAAAGATCAAGAGGAGGACAAAAATCATTTGAGTATAATCTAGTTCCAAGATTTGAAAATAGTCTATTGATAGGATAATTAGACGGTGAGATGTGAACCTTTAGGTTGTCTAAAAGTTTAGAACTTGCTCACTTTGAATAATGTGTTCAAAGTAAAATGTTTAGGGAACCCTTCTTCAGGAATGGTGTATGATGTGGAGGTATTCGATACCCCATACTTATTAATGTATGCGGACCCTCTATACCGTAATGAACATTAATGATATATGACATCAGTTAATGATCATTGTGGTTTAAGATTTCTTCCTTTTATGTATTTGAAATGTTCAAAGATTTCACAATTCTGTTTGAGAATTAAAGTTGAAAAGAAGATGTATACAATTTGATCCGTCCACAGTAATGAGTACTTGTAAGATGAATTCAAGGAATATCTTATAGAGAAAGGAATATTTTTCCTATCTCAATCCTCCATGAACAACTCAACATAGTAGAGTTGTAAGGAGATACAACATAATCATGTTGTACATGGTTATATCAATGATAATTAATAACACAATTACTGCCTAGTTTCTAAGGATATACAATAGAGACTACAACATATATCATATACTAGATTCCATGCAAAGATATTAGAATCTTGCACTAAAGAGTGTTACTTCATTGGGTGTGTAAAGGATGAAATTGGATACCTAATTTATGACCTTGAGATTCTTAAGGACTTCACTATTAAGGGTATAATTCTTAGAGAATGACTTACTTAAGAGTATAAAAATGAAGTAAAGGAACTCATAGAATCCACACTGGATAATGAGGTTGCTAAACCTGAAACTAAGAATATAATTGAAGATTAAACACTCATGCCTCTTCGAAATAGTTCAAGGGTGGTTAAACCACCTAGAAGGCATGGATACCATGTGCCAGAAGAGTTTGACAATAATTTAGCTTCATATGATGGAGCATCTGAGGATTATGACATGGATAGCATGGTGTTAGTGATAATGTCTAGGGATTTTTACACCCATAACCCTGAGTAATTTCGTATTCATAACCCCACATAATCACGAATTACGCATATAACCCTGAATAGTACTCAACTCTTACACCTATAACCCTGAGTTAACTTCCTTCTAATTTTCCGCTGACGATGATGGTATCCATCAAGTATTTTTTTTACCCTTTATATTACAGTTATTTACAAATAATGCCATTCTCTCCTTTGTTGAGCCAACTCCCTCCCCCTGCCGACCTCCTCCTTACCTTCATCCTCCAGTACCTCCTCCTCTCTTCCTCCGACCTCCTGTCCTTCATCCTCCTAGGACTACCGCCCCATCCTCTTCCTCCCCTCATCGAAGCCCCCATCCCCAATCTGCTGCCCCCCCCCCCATACAACTCTCCTATTTTCCCCCGCACAAACCCTCATCGAGGCCCATACCCCCTGCCCGCAAGCCCACACCCTCTCTCCCCCCTCTCCCCGTCCCACCCCCCTCCTATGCAGAGGTCCTCGTCCCCTGCCTACAAGCCCACACCCTGCAGAAGCCCATCCTACGAGCTTGATGAATATCCATTTCATCACCTTTATTCTATCAATTTGGCCTTAAAACCCTAGCTAATACATGTAAATAACATTAATTTGTACATAATAACATCTATTATTTATTGTATTTATTGTACATAAAATAAGGTTTTAAATGCTAAAATTATAAGATAAAAAGAAGAAAATAAAAAGGAATAAAATATTGAAAATATTTTATGATCCTAACCCTGAGACCAAGTCCAGAATGGAGTTAGTCAATAAGGAATAAAGTAGGAGGAGATAAGGGCCAAAAATACAATAAATACCTCATTTATTTTTTAATTAGGCATTTTGACACCTATTTTATTCTTTGCTATTTAGTTTTAAAATAAAGAAACTTTGTACATGAAAGTTGTAGATAATAAGGTAAAAAAATACAAATTTGAGTTTGTACAAAAATAATATACAATGTTCATTCTATACCCATGATAAAAAGCTAGAAACCAAACTTCACAGACCCATATCTTTCAAATAAAAACTCAAAACATAGCAAAATCACTATAATTGTATATAGTTTTTCAAGAGCTATTTAATGGTGGTGGTTTATATTTTTTGGAGTTATTGTGTGGAAGTTAGGTTTTGGGCCCATATTGTACATAATACCGATTAAAATTTTAAATTTATTCAGTATTCATTATTTTTACAAATTCATATTTTTATAATTTTGTAAAAAATATTTATAACACTTGTGCATATTAAAATTAGAATGAAATCAAAAGGAAAATCCGAAATAAAACAAGTCTATATAATTATATAGGTTAAATACCTATGTATATAAATAAAAGAGGAATATACTCTTTAATTCTTTTATATTTTTCTAAATATTGTAAACATTATACGTATTCTATTAAAAATATAAAACTAAAATAAAACTCATAAAAATACATTAAAATAAAATAGCGCACATAAAACATTGGTAAAATACCTATAAATATACTTACACAATACACACACTTATTTATTTAAGTGTACAAATAATACCAATAAAATAAAAAAATATGTTTATACTCACAAAAATAAGTTATAAATAGGTAAAATAATAGAATAAAATAATAAAGTAAAACATATAAAATAAAAATAAAAGTGCACAAAATACAGATAAATATATCTATAAATAAGCCATTAAAAATAAACTAGTAATAAAATACATCAAAAAATAAATAAAATCATAATAAAATACTACATAAAATAATAAATGTTTTTTTATTTTATGCTCAAAAAAATAATAAAATCATTTACTGTTTTAATTATTTATTCTTTAATAAAATTGTTGTTTTGTCTTGTAAAGGGTCGATGTGGCCCAATCGTGGCACGTCAAGAGTTGACCTTCGGTCAACTCGCCCTCCAGCCTCTGACTCTTGTCAGGACTGTCTTTTTCCATTTTTTCGTGCCATTTTCCCGACCGAACCATCGATCAATCGGCTTCGATCACTTCACAAGATCTCTTCATCATTCATACAGGATCCACACCGAGACCTTAGATCACCTGTACATTCATTAGATACTTTGCTAATGGCCAGTCAATAAGGGTGTTCCATGATGTGTATAAATAAAACCTCCTGCCTCCATGTTCAAATTTGGTCAATTTTCCTCCATTTTTTGCCTCCGCCTTCGGCCTAGCGAGCTCCTTCGTGACAGGGAGGAGCCCCTGGAGGGTCCGAGCAGGCTAAAAGGGGAGTAGTTTGCACCCACGGCCGCTGCGCCGACGTGGTCCTGCTCCTTGGCTAACACCCAAGTTCAAGCTGCATGTTTTATCATTTCTAGGTAGATTTTTAGCCATGTTTTCTATCCATGGAATTAGTTTAATCATTAGGCCGTAGATTTAGCCTAGTTTAAGCGATTCGTAGTTCACCGGAGCTCTGCTCCGGCAAACCCAACCACTGTGCTCCGACCGTTCACCGACCACCATTTCACCCTCATTTAACTCCCTTTCGCATTCTCCACCACCCAACCACCTTAGATCAACTGGAATCCCTTCGATTCTGTGAATCGAAGCTCCTCCACCACCCATCACCGGAGCTTCTTCGCCCACCTCATCCCTTGCGCTAACAGCTTCATTTCTTTGGTCGAGGAGAACCCCTCGAGCCGTGTGACCTTCTTGTGCATGTCAGGTGCGTAAAGAAGCACCAGGAGAAGGATTTGTAGTTGGCCGGAGGTTCCTGGAGGTCATCTTCTTCTCCGACATCGCGGGTGACCTCTATGCGACCTCATGCCACTTTGAATCCTCCAGGAGACAGAGACACCTACCAGGAAGCATTTGGGACCCCTTGGAGCCTCGAAGAATGCCGGAGAAGGGAGATCGGAGGCGGGGAAGTTCGATCGTTTCAGCCTTCTTCCCCGTTCTTCCCCTTCACTTCCCCGTCGTCGGATGAAGAAGGTGGTGCCAGATCGAACCTCAACCGTCGGATCTTCCCGTGTTGCAGCCGTTGGATCACGAAGTGATCTAATCCTTACCGTTGATCCGCGAATCGTCATCATCGCGCGAGGGGTCGCCATGTGTATAAGTGAAATGATCCAGAACGTCCGCCAACGCACGTTTTGGGGTAAATTGCAAACATTCCCCTCTCATTTTTGTATTTTTTATTAATGTTGTAAATAAAATATTACGTGTAAATAAAATTGGGTATTTTGCATGTAGTCCCTCGTACTTTTTATATTTGCATTTTGGTCCCTACCAGCGTCACGTGCAATCCTCACGTGACCCTGGAAATTTTGCATGGAAACCCTTGGAATTTTTGAATACTGTAAAATAGTTCCAGAAAATTAAATAAACATTTTATTCTGTTGGGTAAATTGCAAGGTTCCCCCTGAACGTTTATTTTTTTACAGTTATGCCCCAGCTAGGCCATTTATTTTTGTGACTTATATGTAATTATTAAAAATAACCACCTAGCTCCAAAAAATCTACAAAAATAGGGTAAGGTGCCCCATGCATTGTACTTACACGCCACGTGTCTACTTTGCATTTTTTACATTTAATCTATTTATTAAAATAAAAAAGGAGCCTAAATAATCCCTATCTAATTTATAAAATACAAAAAAATATAAAAACTTTTTGAAAAATTCCAAAAAAAAATTATATATGGTATTCTTTGATATTTATTGAGTCCAAAAAATAAAAACCCCTAAAAATAGTAAAAGAAAATTAAAAGAATCAGAAAGCTCCAAACTCTAACAAAAAATATAAAAATTCAACAAAATCCCAAAAATTTGTTTTTATGTTTTATAATTATTTATATATTTAAATTAATTTGGGTAATTTTGGGACTTTATTATTATTTCTGAAACCCAAATTATTCTCGAATTATGTATTAATCCCATATTTGGGATATTTTTGACATTACAATTACCTAGAAATTAGGAAACATTTCCTGAAAAAATGCAAAAAACATTAGAAAATATAAAAAATCCAAAAATACCTTATTTTCTGAATTTTAGTTAAATTTACTAGCATTTATAATTATATTTCTATGCATTGTGTAAATAAAGCCTTATATATGCTATATTGTATTTATAAAAGAAAAAAGAAATATAAAAAGATAAAAATACAAAAAATAGAAAAATAGAAAATTAAAAATCAAATAAAAAAATATAAAATCAACAATTAAAAAAATAAAAATTAAAAACCCACAAAAGCAATAAAATGGACAAGAAAGGGATTGGATAATTTTGTGCAACTCATTTTTGCCCCCAACCGTTTGCTCCTAGTATTCGACCTCTACCGGTGCTTACACACTATACATATTTGCATGTAGAGTTATAATAAATTTTAACTCCACATTTCTTATAATTGATTGTTTTATTCATATTATGGGTTAATTGTTGATTAACCGAGGTCTTCGTCGGTCAATGCAGCGACTGCGTTCCTGCTTTGTGTGGAATGCACGGTCGATGATTATTTCTCGTTTATCAAATGGTGTCGTTGCTAGGGAGCAACGTCGTTTGGGATATTCATTATTTATTTTATTCTTCACTCTTGTCCTTTTTTATTTATCTTTTTATTATCATTATGAACTGTCTGACGCTCTTCCATGTTTGAATTCGTTGCGAGAGACCGCGATGCAATGAAGGATCTCGTAGGAGGGCCGATGCATCTGAGCAATGCGTAGCCGGCTGTTTGTTTGAGCCGGCAGGAGAGAGCAGCCAATTCGGATCTGGAGGAATTTTGAGACAGATTCAGAGCTTTATTTTATTATGCAAAAAAAGTAAATTTATGTCAGAGAGTGACACTTGGCATGTAATAATACATGACTCTCTGCACTTCGACTTCCCAAGGTCCATTGCCCGAGCGATTGTTCCCTTGAGGGCCTCGATGGTTTTGACGTTTTTTGTTTTTTTTTTATTTTTATTATTTTGTTTGAATGAGCCTTATCCTAGGAATTGCTTGATGATAGATCAAGGTCCAAACACCCTAATATATTTACATGTACCTATAGATTCGTATTTGGACTTAGTCAAAAAATAATTGCTATTTATTTGGATTTGAGATCGAGCGCCGAGAGAAGTGCTATACAGCACGTGCATGATCTGTTGTGGCGGACATCGATGCACTTCAGAGATCGGACTTTTGGATCTTGTTTCTGAATATTTAGCATTTTTGTGCTTCACGATATTAGCAGTTACTAATCTAGGGCGATTTCATCGGATTGCATTTGCATATAGCGTAGGCTTTCAATTATGTCTTGCATCTCGCATGGAGAGAGCTGGGAAGCATTGTAAGTCCTCTTACTTGGCATGCATCATTTGATTTTCGACTTGCATGGCCTTTCCGATCTTCTCCCTCTATTTTTGCTGACCTAGGATGTAAATGGAATTGGAACCCCGTTAGGCATGTGCATTGAAAAATAACCAAAAAAAGTGATAACCAAATAAAATCGGGACTGCTAGCCATACTTGATCTTTAAAATAAAAAGTAATGGATCCTTTGTCTTGGGGAGAGGAACCCCCTTATTGTCTGAGCATTTTATTCATATGTACACACTAAGGATTAGTGCACCAATCCCAAAGCATAATTCCGATGTTTATAACTTTCTAGGACCGCCCCCGACCAGCTCCTCATCAACACGTCCTCCTTCATCTCCCCCTCCTCCCTGTCGAACAAGTCTTCCATCTGCTTGTCGGCCCCCGCAACCTCCCCCCCCCCCTCCTGGGATTCCTCATGCCCTCTTCCTTCCCGACCTCGCTCCAGCTATCGCCATCTGATCTGCTCCCACCCGCTTCTGCTCCCATCTTTCAGAGTTAAACCCTCTTTACACTAAAGTTTTAATTGAACCATGACATTCAGTTTTGTATTTAGATGTAGGGGTAGAGAGAGATTTTAGTGGGGCTTTGTGTTATCGAGAGCGATTCTTTTGTTGGTGTCGATGTGATGCTTTCTACCATAATAGATTTCTATCTGGCGTCGATCGGGTCCGTCTAGAGTGACTTTTCCGGAGAGTCTCTCTCACCCGTCTTAGTGGCATAGTTTTGGAGTAGACCTATACTTCTATTGGACCTCATTTCCAATTAGGGAGCAATACGGAAGAGACTCTTAGGAAACTTCCTCACCGCTTGAGTTTTGGTTACTTTCTACCAACAGAATTGGCGATGCTAAATCTAAAACATCTATTGCTACATATGAATCATCTCTGGTTACATTGAATCAGTTACAGTCGAAAATTTGGAGGAATTGACAAGATAAAAAGACTACATCTTGGTCTCCACTGTGTAGAGTAGGTGAATATGGGGTTTGCTTTGTGTATTGATTGTGACTTGGAGTCCATTTGCATTTTCTCTTTGAGTTATCGGTCTCGTCCGTATGAGTCATGCATTTTTTATCTTTGAGTCTCTCTGCCTCTCTTATACATATATCTCCTCATTTGCATTGAGTCGTGATATTGGCGCATGAGCTCAATCAGCTTCTCCAGACCTTTGTGTTTCTCTTCTTGCCCACCCTCCTCGTGCCCCTCGTATCATCTCTTCTATTACCCGGGATTGCTATACTAATATATCTCACCCGCATCAAGGATCTTGACTTACATCGATTATAGGAGTAAGTCGGGCATGTTTTGAGGATGTTGAGATTGACTTGGTGGATCTGACTTTCGCTTTGTGCATAGGAGCTTATTAAGGATTTTTGATGATGCACAATCAATAGGTGTTATTCCTAATCGAGGATTTTCGGTCTCGCACACCGGATTGAGGATGTGATGCTTTGTGATGATTTGATGATGATATCATGAGCTTTAATTGATCTATCTATTTTGAGGTTCCGTCCGTCTTTGATTTCTGCGCTGGATAGACTATCTTGAAATATGTTTCATTGTGATGGTGATCGGACCCACATGATGACTCCCATCTTCCTGATTGACCCATCCCCTATCTCCTACCTCTGTCATCCACCTATGGAACTTTGAGTTTTTCTGATTATTTTTTGTGCCATCGCAGCTATATTGGATTGATCTGAGGGACGTTATGCGGTTGACCTGAGCGTAATGATCCAGTTTATTAGACTATCTAGATTCAATGTCAGCAATACCAAAGACTTGATTGACCTAGTTCGTGTTACTCCCTGAGGACTATCTAGATTCATCACCCTCCATATTGAATTTAGACATCTCAGCTATACTTGCCTTTGCTAGTCCCTAGCAAATACTTATGCAATAAATTTGTGATGATTTGATGATGATATCATGAGCTTTAACTGATCTATATATTTTGAGGTTCCGTCCGTCTTTGACGCAATTACTGGATAGACTATCTTGATATATGTTTCATTGTGATGGTGACCGGACCCACATGATGTCTCCCATCTTCCTGATTGTCCATCCTCGATCTCCTACCTCTATCATCCACCTATGGCACTTTGAGGTTTTCTGATTATTTTTTGTGCCATCTTATATAGATTGGATTGATCTGAGGGATGTTCTGCGGTTGACCTGAGCGTAATGATCCAATCGATTAGACTATCTAGATTCAATGCCAGCAATCCCAAAGACTTGATTGACCTAGTTCGTGTTACTCCCCGAGGACCAAATTTAATCCAATCGATTAGACTATCTAGATTCAATGCATGTAATCCCAAGACTTGATTGACCTAGTTCGTGTTACTCCCGAGGACTATCTGCAGGAGGATGCGATACATTCGTTACGATCGATTTCATACACTGACTCTGTCTCCATCTTGCTAGAGCTTGAAACCTCATCGTCTGATTTGACTATTAGGCCTCCCTGTTGATATTGTTTGTGTGCCCGATTTTTCGGTGCATGAGTCCTACTTCTCGGACTCCTTTGAGTATGCTCACGTTGACGGTCCTCGCAAGGTTGAGCTTCACTTTACTGATTATTCCATGCCTAGTTCATATGCTTTCCGAGGGTTATCTGCGAGAGACTATGACAAATTCTATATCTATGGTCTCTTCTTCCGGTAGACGGTATGTCATCTACAGAAACTAGTCTAATTGACTCCTTTGAGTCCTCCATCCTTGATGACCCTCACAGGGATGAGATCTCATATGTTTTTTCCATGATTAGTTTGCATTGTTCCCCGAGGACTATTTGTGGGAAAATGTGGCAATTTCTTTACGCTCGGTTCCCATTGCTGATTGTGTCTCCTATCTGTGGGAGCCTGTAACCGAGTCGTCTCACATGCTTTCGATCCCTGCTACTTCGATGTTTACCCGGTCTATTGGATCATAAGACCCATCTGACTTGACTCCTTTGAGTCTGCTCACCTTGACAGTCCTCGCAAGGATGAGCCATCTTCCTCTGATTATTTCATTGCTTAGTTGGCAGTACGCTCCCCAAGGGTTGTCTGTGGGACGCTGCCACACCACTGCATTAGAAAAGTCTCATGTCTTCCCGTTCATATCTTTTGAGACAATGATTGACTTGGAGGGGTTTGTATTGTTCCTTCTCCCTCCAAGTCTTACGGTACTGACTCTACTCACTCATTTCAATCCTTATGAGCCGATGTTCTACTTTCGCTAGCAGCGATGTGTTTAGTTTTTGATCTCTTCTCCCCGGTAGCTGACACCCACTTGATTACCCATCAGGGTGTCTTTGCACTAACTGACTGCGTCCTCGTTCTCATAGGGAGACGATGATGAGAGAACGGTACCCGCTTACCAGATACCATCCTGTACTCCACCAGTATATCTTGTTGTATATATGTGTTGTGTATTCCATTCCTTCGTTCATCCGTATGTCTATTGTGTGCCCCAGATCTTGTGCCATATCTGTGTGACTATACTTAGGACGTACTTTGTTCTAAGTATAGGACGTACTTTTTTTTCTCTAAAAAAAAGTATATGGGGTACACACCGTGTTGTTCATTCTACGAGTTATCGCCTATACTTAAGGATACCCTAAGTATAGGGGGAGTGATGTGTGCATTCTTCATGATCTTTTTGTCTACCTGTATATCTATTTTATTCATTTCTTCTTTTCTTCTTTTCCTTCTCATTTTTCTTTTTCTATAGAAAAGGTGTCGCCCCTTTGTGTCAGTTTTCTGTACTTAGGACATACTTTGTCCTAAGTATAGGGGGGTGTGCACCCCGACTTATTCATTCTTTGATCCCCTCCAATTGTCTCCTCTCTTGTTGATTTGCTCCGCTATACTTAGGGATATCTCAACATAAGTATAGGGGGAGACAGTCCGAGCTGTCATCTGTTTATCTTTAATTTTTCATTTAATCCCACCCGTGACCCTCCCTGCGTTGTGTACAGTTTGCTATACTTAGGATTATTTGATCCTAATTATAGGGGGTCGGTCACCTTCTTATTCATTCATATCTTCATTTTTTCATTCCTTATTCAATCGTTGTAGTATAGGCTTTTCTATACTAAGTACGAGTTATGTCTTCTCTTTCTCTTTTTCGATCTATGAGGACATAACTCATGCTAAGTATAGGGGGTCGTATATACTCCATATATAAGCCATAACTCGTACTTTTGTATAATTAATAATAAATATGACTAAATATACTATATACAAATATAATTCATTAAATTTCATTTAAGTACAACAATCATTCCTCAAATTGTCTTTTTTGTAGTTACTGATTAAAAAATCAGGTTAAAAATATTTTTTGCAAAATAATTTGAAAAATGGTGTGGACCATTTGGAAAACTTTTTGTGAAATGTTTTCAACCTTTGTAAAAATATTCTTATTTGAAAAATTCTTTTCTTTGTGTGAAATAAAAGATTTGAAAACCTATTTGCAAATGGTTTGGAAAATGTTTTGTAAAAATATTTTAAAAAATGTATATATCTTGTTTGAAAAATCTTTGCAAAATGGCTTTCAAATGTTTGTAAATATTTGTAAAAATTATTTTGTACTATAGTTTTGAAAATTGCTTTCAAATAAATTTGAGGAATGAATATATCATTAAAATAGGAATAAAATGTGTATACAAATCAAAATAAAATTCTTTATCAATTGTATAAATGTACCTACAATAATAACTTTGTAAAATTTAAAAATTCTTTAAAATTCTTAACTTTTGTAAAATAAAGAAGCACGCCCGTGTAAATAGCCGCATATCTATTTTATATACTTTGTGTGCCAAAAATTCTTTTATTCTTCATAATTATTTTAGTAAAAAATTCTTTTTTGTAAAAATTCTCTTTGTTTTCAAGTTCTTTGAAAATAAATTGCATTATTCCTTGCATAATTGTACATAGCATTTGCATAGCATTTATATTATTTTCAATTGAGCTTGATGATTGAACTAGTCCAATAATGTTGAAGATTAGAGCTTAGTTGGACCTTACTGCACTGGAACCTTATGGGAACTAGGTTTAGGGTACTTCAGGTCCAATAGGACTTAATTCTTTGAGACATAGGGTTCGGTTCAACTCACCTCAACTGACTAACTATAACTTTTCGAGACACGTGCATGACTCTTGTTGGTCGTGACCTAACTTGGACACTTGCATCTTTCACTTGGCTCAACTCAGTTGGAGTGGTGAAGTGGTTGGATTTGTCAGTTGATGAATCCACGATTCATCGCCTTTATTCTTTTATTTTAGCCTTATTTCCTTAGTCAAACACCTGTAAATATCCAATAATTGCATAAAATTACCATTTGGCGTGCATTTGTTAAAATTGCATTTTTAACACTTTTTGTACATAAATAAAAGAATAAAGAAGAAAAGAAAAGGAAAAGAAAATAAAGGACGTATTTATGCAATAAATGCAGACTGACCCAAACCTCGAGAGAAGTTTCAAGACTTGACTTGATCGACTAGGAATAAAGTAAGGGGAGATAGGGTCTTCTGTCAAAAATCCAAAAATAATTTGTACATAAATTCCTTGTATATTTGTATAAAACTTATACTGTTTTATTTGTACATAATTTAGCCTCAAATTAAATATTTTTGTAAATAAAAGTTGTTAATAAAAATGTGTTGTAAATAATAAAAATAATTGCAAAATAAAATATTGTACATATTACAAGTAATCACACCTAGAAAAAGCCGTAAAGCGATAATTGAAACACCAATTCTGACTCCATAGGAGCTCAAATTGAATCAAAATCATTACATTATACTCTAAATTAAATTATCTTTCAAATGATTGTGGTTTCATAATTTTTGGAGTTACGGTTAAAAAGTCAATTTTCTGGGGTGGTTTGTACAGTTTAACCAATATTTGTTGTACATATTTATTAATATTTATTTTTAATATACATAATTGTAAGTGGTATTTTTGTTAAAAATAAAAAATATAAATAAAAAAATTAATTAAAAAAGATATAAAAATTATTTCCTTATTTGTACATGTGTATATTGTATTATATATACATAATTTGTGTATGCAACTAACTTCCTTAAATAAAAATCGCCAAAAAAAATATCTCACATTAATTTATTAATTCAATTTAATTGCAAAATTTATATTCAATTATTTGATTTATTGGATTTATTTGAATTAATTGATTTAATAACTTACCATGTATATTAGATTTGATTCTTTACCTTTAATGGCCACCAACATGGTGGTTAATTGATTTCCATTATTTACATAATTTATTTAATTAATTTAATTTCGACTTTTGAAATTAATTAATTAATTAATTTATTAATTTAATTATTTTATTAATTTACCTATAAAAACCTTCCATATTTGTAGATACTTTCTATTTTTATTTTTTGTCTTCTTTTTAATGGGCTCCTCCTCCCTCATTTCTCTTGATCAATCTTTGGAGAGGGGAGCCCGATCTCCGAGAGCTACTCATCGCAAAAGGGTGCCCAGCCTCCGATCCGGTTGGTGACAGCGATTCGGTCGTCGTCGAGGCCATCACGACGTGTCCAATTCCAAGGTGAGATCCATTTTTATTTCCTATCTTTTTCTCTAGGATAAATCGTAGGTTGAATTTTTGCTCCCATTTTATTTAGTCCTTAGATCTTAAAAATGCCAAAAACATCCATCACATTTTGATCCGCCTCAAAACCCAAATTTTGCCTCATCTCGTGACCTCTCCATTTCATATCTATCTCACGCAACCACACACCCCAACCACGCACGATGGTCGGAGACTCGGATCCATCCCTCGCATTCCCACGGATCCCCATCCACACCTCCTATTTTGTTTATAAATAAAATAAATAAATATATATAGATATCTATATATATGTATTGTTTTGATTTCTAACCTTTGTTTTGCAGGAAAAGTAATATATATATATAAGAAAAAAATATGTTTCTCTATTAACACTTCCTTTCAAAAAAATAAAATAATTAAAAAAACATTTTTTATTTACTATATGTTTGCACTTACAAAAAAATTAACAAAAAAATAAATAAATAAAATAAAATAAAACTACAAGCACGCACGTGGTGCCTCCTTCACCCGCGCTCCAGGCGCGGCCCCCTCCACAAGCGGCAGCGCCACCCAGCACGTGTCCCCTCTGTCATGTGGCGCCGCTCCAGGCGTCGTGCCCCACCACGTGCGCCCCTCCGCGTCTTCCAAGCAGCCCACCACCATCGCCTGAGCTACACGATGCGCGCCGACCTCCGCATCGCACGTGCCTGTGTGGTCCAACTGCCCAGCGACCCACCTTCCGTGGCGGAGCCCCCATTCCGCCTCCCTAGATCTCCGCACCGCGCCTCCCGCGCCCCGATTCCATCGCTCTACCCATGTGCGCGGCCCCCGCGCGGGCCAACCTTCTGCTCCAAAACAGCCCTCCGCTGTGGGCGGTACCGCCTTGGCCGCCCAGATCGACCCCGACCTCCGTGCCCGCGTGCGGGCGGTGTCCCCCTACACCTCTCCTATCTTGGATACGAAGAAACTTCAAGAACACTAGGGTCTTCAAAATAATATTGGGTAAATATCAAGAAAGGCCCCTGCTCCAGAAACAGTTCACATGCTTGGCACATGGTTCTTGGGTAATTTGCAACTGAGCACCATATTTTATTTATTTTATATTCAGTCTTGAAATTTTGAATAATTGCAATATGGTCCCTACTTTTCATACATAAACTTTGCATGCTCTCTCTGATAAAATAAATATTTTTATTGCTCAAAAACTTTTGAAAAAAATGTTGTATGATCCTGATGTGGTTGTTAACCTTGTATAAATTTTTCATCGCATTTTGTTAAATTTTTTATTTTAAAAAAATCAAAAATAGTGATATTTTGTCTACTCGAAATTTGAAAAATCATAGAATTTCAAAAAGTCACCTAAAATTTTCAAAAAAAACTAGTTCAAGTGTTTTTTGGTATCTTTTAATTTCTGACCAATTTTTATGCATTAATTCTATATAAAACTCCAAAAAAATTACGAAAAATGAAAATTCTTAAAAAATATAGAAAATTGTAGAAAAATCAAAATATGTGATTTCAGTTTCTGATTGTAGATATTACTTTGTTGTTTATATTAAAAATAATTTCCAGGAATTTTTGGTACTTAAAGGATATTTAAGTTGCAAAAGATTCTTGACTGTGCATTGATTTCTTTATTTTTCACTGTTTCATTTTTAGAAAATCACAAAAACATCAGAAAAATTCGAAAAAAAATTAACAAAAATATTTTTAAATATATAAAACATAAAAACTTTTTCTTTTTTTAATTTTCTGAGCATTTTTTATCATTTAAAAAAATCAAAAAAAGTTGTGTTGTGTGTTTTTATACTTTGTGCCTTATTCGAAAAAATAAAAAAATAAAAAATCAAAAAAATCACTAAAAAAATCATTTCCGAAAATTGACTAGTTAGTTTTTAAATCGTGCTCCTTGTGTTCGACCCTGGTCGCTATACCAGGTAAAAACAATAGCGAAAATCGCTTACATTTATTGTGGTTGATTTATCTTCTTTTGAGTGGTTTAAATATATATTTTTTCTCCATTGACCGTGCTTGATGATTTGGGTCACAATGACCATTGTTTATTTACATACTTAACCTAAGTTGCCAGGCTTGTCATTACCAGTCTGAGACGCACACGGGTGGAAACATTCGTCCTCATCTAGGGAGGGAAGTGCACCCCAACCTGGTTCAGTTCCAATAAAGTCTAAAGACAGGAGAGTGTGGGTTGCAATAAAGCTTCAAAAGAGGGATAGCCTTCTGGCTCAAGAGGAAAAACTCCCTATGAAAATGCTGTTGTGAATAGTATGTTTGGAAAAAAAACTCCAAAAAAGTGGTCAGGCTTAAAAATAAAATGCTTGTCAGAGTATGTATATATGTTGTATATAAAATAAGAAAGCTTGAGCATCAAAGTTATACCACGTGATCCCGCAGCTGGACTTGACTACACTGGTCAGGCATCCCAGGATAGGTAGCTACACTAGCTACCGTCCATTCTTTTCTTTACCTCCTCCTCTTGAGTTGGATGCCACTTGAACCTAGAAGGGAATACCCGGTCCTCGAGGACAGAGAGCTGGATTGGGGAATCATTGGGTTGTCATTCTGGAGAAGTCAGTCTCTTTGTCATTTCAGTTGGGGAGAGCCACTATCACTTACACTGTACAATTCAGCTTCATAGTCATAAGGGTTTGCATATGATGTAGGCTAGTTCTGACCTGCATATTAAGGAGATTTGAACCGAGTTTTGTGACTCTTGAGGGTTGTTGTGCTTTAAATTTGATTCCCAAACAGGTTCCACACATATTTTCACATCAAGGACTAACATGAGCTCCAAACTTTCATTTTGTACAGATGAGTTTAATTATTTAGATCAATTCCATTTATTCTTGCTTTTTCTTTTCTTTTTATTCTTCATTCTTTTTCTGTACTTATTACATAAGTATTCACTAGGGACTAGCAAAGGCAAGTATAGGGGGTGATGAATCTCCATTTCATCACCTTTATTCTATCATTTTGGCCTTAAAAACCCTACTAGATAATACATGTAAATAGCATTAACTTGCACATAATAGCATCCATTTGTATTTATTGTACATAAAATTAGGTTTTTAATGTCAAAATTATAGAATAAAGAGAAGAAAAGAAAAAGGAATAAAATATTGAAAATATTTTATGACCCTAACCCCGAGACCAAGTCCAGAATGGAGTTGGTCGATAAGGAATAAAGTAGGGGGAGATAAGGGCCAAAAGTACAATAAATACCTCATTTATTTATTCTTTAATTAGGCATTTTTGACACCTATTTTAGTCTTTATTATTTAGTTTTCAAATAAAGAAACTTTGTACATGAAATTTGTAGATAATAAGGTAAATAAAAATACAAAATTGAGTTTGTGCAAAAATAATATATAATGTTCATTCTATACCCATAATAAAAGGCCAGAAACCAAACTTCACAGACCCATAACTTTCAAATAAAAACTCAAAACATAGCAAAATCACTCTAATTGTATATACTTTTTCAAGAGCTGCTTAATGGTGGTTGTTTTAAATTTTTTGAAGTTATTGTGTGGAAATTAGGTTTTGGGCCCCTATTGTACATAATACCGATTAAAATATTCAATTTATTCATTATTCATTATTTTTACAAATTCATATTTTTTTAATTTTGTAAAAAAATATTTATAACAATTGTACATATTAAATTAGAATGAAATCAAAAGTAAAATCCAAAATAAAATAAGTCGATATAATTATATAGGCAAAATACCCATGTATATAAATAAAAGAAGAATATATTCTTTAATTCTTTTATATTTTTCTAAATATTGTAAACATTATACATATTCTACTAAAAATATAAAACTAAAATAAAACTCATAAAAATACATTAAAATAAAATAGTATACATAAAACATAGGTAAAATACCTATAAATATTCCTATATAATACACGTACTTATTAATTTAAGTGTACAAATAATACCATAAAAATAAAATAAAAATATGTTTAAACTCACAAAAATAGGTTATAAATAGGTAAAATAATATAATAAAATAATAAAATTAAAATATACAAATAAAAATAAAAATGCACAAAATACAGATAAATATATCTATAAATAAGCCATTAAAAATAGACTTGTAATAAAATACATCAAAAATAAATAAATAAAAATCATAATGAAATACTACATAAAAATTAAACATTTTTTATTTTATATTAAAAATAATAAATCATTTACTATTTTTAATTATTTATTCTTTAATAAAATTATTGTTTTGTCTTGTAGCCGGCCGAAGTGGCCCAATCGTGATGCGTCAAGAGTTGACCTTCGGTCGACTCGCCCTCCAGTCTCTGACCCATGTCAGGACTGTCTTTTCCCATTTTTTCGTGTCATTTTCCCGATCGAACCATCAATCAATTGACTTCGATCACTTCACGAGATATCTTCATCATTCATCCATGATCCACGCCGAGACCTTAGATCACTTGTACATTCATTAGTTTTTTTGCTAACGGCCAGTCAATAAGGGTGTTCCATGATGCGTATAAATAAAATCTCATGCCTCCATGTTCAAATTTGGTCAATTTTCCTCCATTTTCTACCCCCGCCTTCAGCCTAGCGAGCTCCTTCATGACAGGGAGGAGCCTCTGGCGGGTTCGAGTGGGCTAAAAGGGGAGGAGGTTGCACCCACGGCCACTGCTCCGGCATGGTCCTGCTCCTTGGCTAACACCCAGGTTCGAGCTGCGCATTTTATCATATCTAGGTAGCTTTTAGCTCTGTTTTCTATCCATGCAATTAGTTTAATCATTAGGCCATAGATTTAGCCTAGTTTAATCGATTCATAGTTCGTTAGAGCTCCGCTCCGGCGAACCCAACCACCGTGCTCCGACAGTTCACCGACCACCATTTCGCCCTCATTTCGCTCCCTTTCGCATTCTCCACCACCCAACCACCTTAGATCAACCGGAATCCCTGCGATTCTGCGAATCGAAACTCCTCCACCACCCATCATCGGAGCTTCTTCGCCCACCTCATCCCTTGCGCTAATAGCTTCATTTCTTTTGTCGAGGAGACCCCCTCGATTTGTGTGACCTTCCTATGCAGATCAGGTGCATAAAGAAGTGCCAGGAGAAGGATTTGTAGTTCGCCAGAGGTTCGTGAAGGTCATCTTATTCTCCGACCTCGCAGGTGATCTCCATGCGACCTCACACCACTTTGAAGCCTCCGGGAGACAGAGACACCTGCAAGGAAGCATTTGGGATCCCTTGGAGCCTCGAAGAACGCCAGAGAAGGGAGATCGGGGGCGGGGAAGTTCGGTTGTTCCGGGCTTCTTCCCTTTTCTTCCCCTTCACTTCCTCATCCTCGGATGAAGAAGGTGGTGCCAGATCGAACCTCAGTCGTCGGATCTTCCCGTGTTGCAGTTGTTGGATCACATTAAGTGATCTAATACTCACCGTTTATCTGTGAACCTTCATCGTCGCGCGTGGGGACGCCACGTGTATAAGTGAAATGATCCAGACCGTCCGCCAGCGCAAGTTTTGGGGGTAATTGCATACATACCCCTCCCTTTTTTGTATTTAATTATTAATGTTGTTAATAAAATATTACGTGTAAATAAAATTGGGCATTTTGTATGTAGGCCCTCGTACTTTTTATATTTTCGTTTTGGTTTCTGCCAACGTCACGTGCATTCCTCACATGATGCTGGAAATTTTGCATGGAACCCCCTGGCATTTTTAAATATTGTAAAATAGTTCTAGAAACTTAAATAAACGTTTTATTCTGTTGGGTAAATTGCAAGGTTCCCCCTGAACTTTTATTTATTTGCAGTTATGCCCCTACCAGGACATTTTTTGGTGACTTTTATGTAATTATTAAAAATAGCTACCTAGCTCCTAAAAATCTACAAAAATCGGATTAGGTGCTCCATGCATTGTGCTTACACGTCACATGTCTACTTTGCATTTTTACATTTAATCTATTTATTAAAATTAAAAAGGAGCCTAAATAATCCCTGTCTAATTTATTAAAATACAAAAAAATATAAAAACTTTTGAAAATTTCCAAAAAAAAATTTATGTACAGTATATTTTAATATTTGTTGAGTTCAGAAAACAAAAACCCCTAAAATAGTAATAGAAAATTAAAAAATCAAAAACCTCCAAAATCCAACAAAAATTATAAAATCCCAAAAATTTGTTTTTATGTTTTATAATTAGCTATATATCAGTAATTATATATCAAAATTAATTTGGGTATTTTGGGGACGTTATTATTATATTTGAAACCCAAATTATTCTCAGATTATGTATAAATCCTATATTTGGGATATTTTTGACATTAAAAATACCTAAAAATTAGTAAAATATTCTAGAAATAATATAAAAACATTAGAAAAATATTACAATCCCAAAATAAATTATTTTTTGAATTTTAATTATATTTACTAGCATTTATAAATATATTTCTATGCATTGTGTAAATAAAGCGTTATATTGGTTATATTGTAATTATAAAAGAAAAAGAAAATATAAAAAGATAAAAATACAAAAAAATTAAAAACTAGAAAATTAAAAATCAAATAAAAATATAAAATAAAAAATAAATAAAAAAAATTAAAACCCACAAAAACAAAAAATGGACAAGAAAAGGATTGGATAATTTTGTGCAGCTCACTTTTGCCCCCAACCGTTTGCTCCCAGTGTTCGACCTCTACCTGTTCTTACACAATATACACATTTTCATGTAGAGTTATAATAAATTTTAACTCCACATTTTTTAGAATTAATTGTTATATTCATATTGTGGGTTAATTGTTGATTAACCGAGGTCTTCGTCGGTCAACGCAGCGACTGCATTCCTGCATTGTGTGGAATGAACAACCGATGAATATTTCTCGTTTATCAGAGCTCCCCACCTGTGTCGCCCCCGACGAAGCCACGCCCCTTCTCCCCTTATGCGGCCCTGACGAAGACCCCACCCTCCCTGTTGTCGAAGTCCTTATGTCCCCTACAAGCAACCACAATCCCCCCCCCCCCCCGGAAGCCTCCTTCAACCTCTGACCACCCTCCTTGCCTGTGTAGCCCCCGACAAAGACCCCCCACCCCTTGCGGTTGCTGTTGAAGCCCTTCTGTGTGACCCCGCGATCTCCCCACCTGTACGGCCCCCGACGAAGACTCTCCACCCCTGAGCCCCCTCCCTCCTTAATGTCAACGCACCCCCCCCCCCCGTGCAACTCCAAACAAGACCCCCCACCCCCTGTGGAATCCCCCTACAATCCTCTCCCTCCCTGCTGTCGAAGCCCTCTTGTGCAACCCAGTGATCTCTCCACATGTGCGACCCCTGACGAAGACCCTCCACCCCACAGAAGTCCCCTACGGCCCCTCCCTCCCTGTTGTCGAAGCCCCCCCCCCCCCCCCCCGCGAACCCGATGAAGCCTAGCATGTGAGCTCCCCACCTTGTGCGGCCCCCGACGAAGCCCTATCCCTCCTCCCCTTGCGCGTCCCCCCACAAAGCCCACCCCCTGTGGAAGTCCTAGCCTACCTCCGTCACTGTACTATCGCTCGACGTCGCCATACAGCACTCGTCCACCATTACACACAGCTGCCCTGTAGCACTTCCCTCCAGACTCGTATGTAGGTGGACTAAGAGAGAATGGACGAGATATTTTCTTTTTTCCTTTTGACTTTTTGTTGATCTCAGCCGTTAGATTGTGACTTGATTAGATTAATTCATTAATCTAGTTGCGTTAATGAACTAAACTAACGGAGGATTATGGGTGTAAAATGGAGGATTATTTAGGGTCTTGGGTGTAATTCACGATTATGCAAGATTATGAATGTAATTATGAAAATACTCAGGGTTATGGGTGTAAAAATCCCTAAAGTCTAAAGTAGACTCAAGATATTGCTAACGATAGCTACACAACTCAAATATGATATCTAGAAGATGAAATATAATACTGCATTCCTCAATGAATAACTCAATGAGTATATTTATATAAACTAGCCCTTGGACTTCATAATTGAGGAATACAAAGTATGAAAGTTAAGGAAACCCATCCATAGGCTCAAATAAGCTTCTTAAAGTTGGAAAATCACATTTAATGAAATTATAAAGGTTATGACTTTAGACATAATCTTGATGAACCATATGAAGCTTAGTGGGTGTGTTATTATGCTCATCGTGTTAATTGTAGATGAAATCCTAAATATTTGGAATGATATGATGATGATAAATGTTTTGTAATTTGTTTTTCCCATGCCTTTGAGATAATAGATCTCAAGGATGCCTCTTGAATCTTAGTTTTGAATCTATTCATAAGCAAAGAAAAGAAGGCATTAAGGCCATCACATAAAGGGTACACCTTGCACAAATTTGACATGGGAAATAGCAAGGAAGGTTTGTTTTTTTTCATATGTGATTTCGATCATTCTGAAGGGATAAGACCTCAAAGTGTTGAGGATGTAACCATTATAACAGCATGTCCTTGTGCATCAGTTATATGAAGCCTAGTGTATGCCATGATATGTATAAAAGGTAGATATTTGCCATCTAGTAAGAGTAGTAAATTGTTACTAATCTTACTATGTAGATGAAAAAATTGATGCAATAATAAAATATCTTCAAGGACTTAAGACTATAGAAATAGTGTTCTCGAATTCTTCAGATGCCTTGAAATACTTAAGACTATATCTTAGTCTAGGGAGATAGAAATCTCTAAGCATGAAGATATTGGAAAATCCTTTTTGGTTACGTTAACTGATAAGTTGTGGTACAAAGCACTATGACTGCTTTAAAAAATTATATTTAGTATCAATTTCATAGGATGTCACATTGGAAGCAAGAATTGTTACCAATGGATATGCAAGTTTGTAAAATGACTTGGCATAGTCTCCCCATAACAGAGTGATTTATCAACCGACTGAGCTGTATTTCTACATGGCTTATGATTATCACATGGGTGGGTTTAAAGATTAGCACATTAGTGAGTCGTTGAACTAGTAGGAAATTGTTGGACATGAGCGTCCATAGCAAGCCATTATGCAATAAAAGTTATTGCAAATCACTTCTTAATCTGAAATGATGAATAATCAATTTCCATAATAGGTCCCTTCATACAATTAGGGTTATTTACCATGGTCATCTTGATATCATATAGTTGTTGATATAAAAGTATAACCATAGAGGCCTTTTAAAGGTTGAATATCTAAAGTGTTAGATTAAAGACTCAACCACACCATCAAGTAATTATCAAGAAATGATCTTCAACCTGAGTAGGAAATGTCAATCCTTACTCTAAAGGATGACATTCGGCCAACCTCTTGATGCAGGTCCACTACATTGGAATAGAGATTCAGAGGTGTCTCATAAGTTAGGCCAAAGAGTTGACTTATCAAGATCAAGATAACCAAGACCTTTATCGTATGTTGCCACGATACATCCATGTGTCCTCTGACCGGAGACATATGTATTACTATATGTATGAGTACGTACATCTAGCTGACCATTAGGTTGATAACCTAATCAAGGTCTATATATCGTTGTGCTGATGTGCATACAAGGGTATATTAGTAATACAATCACTTAAAGAGGTCATACAGGTTCACTACTAAACTGGAATACATGAGCTCACTTATGAGGTATTGGGATAAATCATATTCTATCACTGGTCATATTATTTTGGAAATAAGATAGGATTTGAAGGTATACGTTCTTTTCAAAAGCATATGATCAATACCAACTCCAAATGATTGAATAAGAAACTAACCAATAAAATCATAAAGGAGACAATCCAAAATGGGATCAGAACTTCTGATTTAGTCAGTCTTCTAGTATGCAGGATGTACATGTACTAGGAATACTCGAGAATGATGAGATCTTAAATGATTGTATAACATGACGCTTCCATTCTAAGGGAGTGATGCAATATGTTTATGTTTATGTGGCTCTACTCAGTGAACTAGTTATCCAATCTTAGTCTACATGTTGGATATTGATCTGAATTGGATTCAGAAACAAAAAGTAGATTGGGTACTTTATCTGAGATGATCAGACATCTTTGAGAGATCTTCTAGATTTGTATATGAGATTAGATCTCATTATTCATGTCACCATGCATGGATATACAATGACCATGACTCTATCTCCAAGTATTCGCTGAGAAGGCACACTATTTCAAAGGACTTTGAGGAATGTTCCTATAGAGATAAATATGAGAATTGGGATTGTTCATTGATGTTTGAATCACTTAAGGAAGAAGATAATAGAGGATGAGTAAATTGCATTTAATTATAAAGGATAATATAACCTTAGATACTGTTATCCACAGTTATCAAAGAGTAATGTGGATAAGATTCACATTATTTTTGGATTTACATTTAGTTTTGGACCTATGAATATGATTAACAATTATCAATGAACTATTTGCTGTTATTGCAAATATTTTGGAATTATTTATTGATAATTGAATTTTTTTAATAAGTTCATAAATAAATAATTTTTATGGTTGTTGAAAAATTACAACTATAATAATAAAAAAATAAAAAAGGAATCTCCTAATAAGGGGGGACGTCCACGGTGGTTACAACCTTGGTGGACGTCCCTGATGAATACTCATTCATCACTCTTTATTCTTTTATTTTCGCTAATTATCTTGGCAAAATACCATGTATATAGGTGTAAATACAATAAATTACCAATAGGCATGCATTTGTTAATAATTAATAATTAGCATGTATTTATGCAAAAATAAAAGAATAAAGAATAAAAGAAAAAGAAGGAAATATTTAGAAAAAATATTGACTGACCTAATCCCAAGAGAGGGCCCAATATGGGCATGATCGCGAAATAAAATAAGTAGAAAGAGATAGGGCCACTCTACCTTGTACATACTCCTTATATGTATGTGTATATATATATTACTTTTCACAAAAATAAAAGTAAAAATGTGTTTATATTCTCTTGTATATATTTCTAAAAATAAAACTAAAATTAGAAAAAATAAAAATAAATAAAAATAAAAATAAATTCTCTGTCACCTTGTACATAACACATGTATATATATATCATATATCTATTTATTTCACACTTGTAAATAACTCATAAAAATAAAATAAAAATTATTTCACACTCCAAATAATAATTTGTAAATAAATAAAATATAAAATTAGGATATTTACACGAAAATGAGAAAATAAAAATAGTTATATAAAATAACTAGGGATTTTATACTAGTATATAATATAATATACTGTATATAGATTAATTTATTTTTCATAAAAATAAATAAAAATCACAAAAAAATAGTTCAGAAAATAAGGAATATTTTTCACTTTGAACATTTTTAATTTTTAAATCACTTTCTATTTTTAATTTATTTTACAAATCTTTTTTATTTCCTGATTTCGGATTGGTCGAGGAGGAATGTTAACCCCGGTCAACATCCCCTCCCGGACCTTCTCCTTCGTGGATCTGCCTTTTGCTCCATTTTTTCCCATTTCTCTCGTCTGGATCCTACTACCTCCTTCCCCGATTTCTTCGCCCGCACCTTCCCCTTGGATCCAAGATCCTCGCGGATCCCTAGGGAAGGGCAGATCCTTCTCGGTTCGCATGCCCACGCCCGATCTTATCAGCCACCTGGGAAGACCTATAAATTCTTCATTCCATTCCCCAGATCCACAGCTCGCACCGCACTTTTCCCTTCTACCCTAGACCCCTTCTCCTTGGTGACCGCAATCAGACGGAGCCTTTGGTGGTCGGAGAAAGCTGTTGTAGCCGACGCTCAAGCTTTGTGGTCAGAGTTCCGCTGCGACGAGCCTCCCCCACCTTCCGCAGCGAGGTTGATGCAAAGACCCCCTTCGACAGCATCCCCTAGAGCTGAGGATCTCGTTAGGACCCTCGGGCAAACTCTTCATCGTTCCTAGCTCCATTATCTTCCCAATCTTTCATTTGCCACCATCCGCCACTCCGCCAGCTCCGACTCTTCGGTCGAAGCCTCGCCGACATCCTCCATCCATTCAGATTGACTCATCCTCCCACCGTCACCCTTCTTGCGCATCCTGATCACCCGAACCTTGGTTGTACGAGCCGAGATTGGGCTTTAGATTTCCTCCCTCGTTCGCTGGAAACCCCTGACTCCACCCACCATCGCTTCCCTTTATTTCAAGTCAAATAACCTGGACCGGAGTACTCCTCCGAGTCGGAGCTTTACCCCGCAAGTCTTCTCGCGCATGGATTCGCCTCACTTCGCCTTCATCCAGCTTCGCCAGAGCTATCCTAGGTCACGTCCACCTTCCAGGAGATCCGACCAGCGGCGAGCTGATCAGACCCATCCACCCAACGCGGAGGAGCCATGCGAGTCTACCACCGTCGTCCGATCGTTCATCGGGGTGCTAGATCTCCCTCGGTGCTCCGGTGAACTTTGCCCAGGAGGAGCTCGTCAATGCCTTCCCTTTGCCGTTGGATCGTTGCCTTCGCCCAGATTCGATCGTTGTCGTCCAGTGCATGTCTTGGTCAGGCCGTTAGATCTCAGATCTAACGGCCTCCGTACGCCCACGTTCGCACCCTCCGGATAGCCATTGGATTCGCCAGCTGCCAGTACCATAGTTGTACGTCGCCATCTAGTCAGAGCGCGTCACCTGTCACCCCACGTGAGTCGCACGAGCGGCTGGGTAATTTGCTCCGCTACCCTTGCATTTATTTCCTTTTATAGTTTAATCTGTAAAATAAAAGGTACACTATGGACCATTTTACATATTAGTCCTTGCATTTCCCTGTATTTACATTTCAGTCATGTTTGTGTAGCCTCACGTGCTTCGTCACGAGTGTGGGTTAATTGCATTTAGTGCCCTGGATTTCTTCTCTTTTACATTTTGAAATTATAGTTTCATTAATTGCAGTTATACCCCTGTGTGTGCTTTTTATGACGTGCTGAAATTTGAATGAAAATTGCAGTAGGGGCCTTATAGTTTATACGCGTGTTATGGTTTAACCCCTAGAACATGTTTTTGTTGCAATTTGGTCCCTATGCTCTGTGGCTCTTGTGTTTGATTTAATAAATAGCAATTGTTGTCCAAAGATCATAAAATTTCGATACATGGCTCCTGTCATGGTGTAGAAATGTATGTGAATTTTTTGTTGCATTTTGTTTTTATTTAGTATTTTAAGAAAATCAAATACCTTCAAAATTGTTATTATCCGTGTTTAAAAATCAATTAAAAATATTAAAATCTCTTTAAAAATTCCAATAAAATATTTTTTGTGTTTTGACTTGTTTTTTGCTTCTATCCAATTTTTTTTTGAATTTGCATTTATAAAAACCCAAAAAATTGAAAAACATTAAAAATATTAGAAAAATTATTAAAAATTCATAAAAACTCAAAAAATTGCATTTTGGGTTTCTGTAGTTAGATTTTTATTTTTAGTTTATCATAAAATTGTTGTTCGAATTTTATAGCATTTTAAGTAATTTTAAATTGCCTTTAGATTCGGGTTGTACATTACCTTTTATTTTTAGCCTTATTTTATTTTTAGAAAATTAAAAATCACAAAAATCCAAGAAAAATATAAAAAAGCACTTGGATATTTCTCAAAACCAAAAATATTTTTATTTTTATTTTTTGATTATTTTTTCTACCTTTAATTGTTTGTTTATGCCTTTTTTATTTCTTTTACACCTTTTCTTAATTTAAAAATTAAAAAATATTGAAGAATATAAAATCCACCACAAATATTTTATTTTATTTCTTTTTGGATCCCGACTACTTTGTAGCCCACGCACTCTGTGCTCCTTGTGTTCGACCCTGGTAGCTATACCAGGTAAAATAAAATAGTGAGATCGCTATTTGTGTTTCCTTGATTTATCTTTATTGGTGGTCTTCCTTTTTTCTTGATTGAGCCCGATTCGAGAGGCTGAGGTCGCAACGACCATTGATACATTTTTACCTTAGTCGCTCGGGTCACTCATCAGAATGGCGTTGTTGCCGGGGAGCACGACATAGTAGTCAGCTTTCTTTTTCAACTTTATTTCATTTTTCGGCTTTCCTTTTTCTTCTTTTATTTGTTTTCTTTTTATTTTTATTTTTGTTTTTTTTGCTTTTATTTATTTTTATTTCTTTTCTTTTTATTTGTTTTTATTTTTTGCATTTATTTTTTTGTTATTTTATTTTTCATTATTATAATAATTGTTGGAGTGACACATCTTATGTTTTGATTTTCTTGTGAGGGCCCGACGATCGGGGGCAGCTTTCTTCGGAGAGCCGACGCACATGCAAGACTTGGGGGCAGCTCCTTTCTGCATAGAGCCGCAGGAGAGCGTGAGAGAGGAGAGCAGGAGTGTGGGGAGTATTAGAGTAGCTTAGCTTAGTTTTATTTCTGCAGATATTATTGTTGTAATAATCTAGGATGGATAGACACTCTCAGATTTGGTGGATTTCTCAGGTTGTTTCGCCGAGCACCGGTGTGCTCGGGGAACGTCACCGTGATTTCTGCCAGTTTTTCTTTTATTGCTTTTATTTTCTTTTGATTCTCGAAGATTTTAACCTTAGACTTAGGATTTTCACTTGCCTTGTTATGTAATTATTAAGGCTTAACCCTAATCACAATTCTTCTCCTATAAATCGTAATTGGATCTTATTAATTAATTCATTAATAAAAAACTTAACTCGGTCACCTGAGGGGTCACATGCCGCTAGAGGTCGTATACAGCGCTGGCAGGATTTGTTGTGGCGGACACCGATCGGTATCAGAGACCGGACTCCGACCCCTCTTGTTGATCTGTTAGCTATTATGCTTCGCGAGTAGAAATTATCTGTTTAAGGATGATTTCTTCGTGCACCATTTAGATAGGTTTATTCCTGTCTTTAAATTTATGCGCAGATCACTTTGCATATAGAGAGCTGGAGTCAGGTACGCATCTCTTACTCTGCATGCATCATCGTGTTTAGTCACGCATCAGCTTTTTCGCTTTCTCCCCCTGTTTTTGGACTTAATAATAATCAGGAGAACCGAAAAATTCGTTAGTCGTTGTTTCATTTGAAAAATATCTAAAAATAAAAAAAACCATAAAATTGGGACTGTTTAAGCAAACTTGACCTGTAAACACTTCACCGAAAAAATTGTCTTGGGAGAGCAATCCCCTCTTTGTATGGTTTGAATGAGCGAGAGAGTGACCCGTACCCTAGGCTAGAGCCACATCCGACCCTTCTTCAGACTACTGGTCTTGGGTTAGTTGTTCTTCAGTGAGGATCGCTCTGGTCTCCGGTAAAGCGGGCTGCGATATCTTTAACAGAGCGAGTCGATCGAGTAGCCGGTAAACGGTTCGTGACTTGTAGTGGCTGGGAAAGATCTAATCTTGGATTAGGACAGTCTCCTGGAGGTGTTAGATTCCCAGTAGCTCGCTTAATCGCTCTGAAAGACTGTTTGATCACCTAATAAAATTGACAAGATAAAAGGCCGAACCTTCACGGTCATCAGCTCTGAGTGCATAGGTGAATCGAAGGTTTGCTTGACCGATCTTGTTTTCTTTTCCAGATCTCATCTGCCTTCACTCTCTAGATCATGGGTCAGAGGTCCCTTAGGCAGCCTCTGGTTGCACCACTTTCGAGCACTCCGGCCCGCTCATCTAGGTTGGTTCGTGAGAGTCGAGACCCGCTCTCTGAACCCAAGTTCGACTCCACCCTGATCCCCCTCGACCACCCTTCTACCAGTCCTGAGGTGCCCGAGCAGATACCGTAGCAGCCAGTTGATTTATCGGCACCTGAGTTTGGGTCTTTTGCCTTTGCAGAGACCATGGCGAACAATGAGGAGCGCACCGATGGACCCAACGGGAACCAGACATATGTACTTGATCAGGGTGCCATCAACAACACCTTGTTAGCCTCCTTTGAGACGATGCAATGACAGATCTGGGATCAGGGGGCTTTCATGGTGGACATGCATCATGAGATGGAGCAGATGTGAGCCGACAGAGAGCAACGCAGACTCGGTGGAGGAGGAGGAGGAGATGGTCCTGATGCTCGAGAGCCTGAGGAGCACGCACAGCCAGCAACAGCCACGAGACCGATGAGGGAGTTGCACAACCCTGGTGCAACTCTCACCCACAGATGGATAGTGTTGCCTGCTATTTGGGAGACTTCAAGCTCCCACCTCAAACGATTCAGCTTCTTCCCCGCTTCCACGGACTCACCACAGAGGAGCTGCACCTTCATCTCCACGAGTTTGAGATGATCAGTAGTACTGTCCATGACCGCCTCGTGGACGAGGACACCATCAGGATGATGGCCTTCCCTTTCTCCCTGGTAGACAAAGCAGCCAACTGGCTGAAGAATTTAGGGAGATTTGTCACCACGTGGGAACAACTCTGGAACGAGTACCTCAACAAGTACTATCCACTCGGCCGGACCAATGCAGCTAGGGCCCTGATCAGCAATTTCTCCATGCTCCCCAACGAGCAATTTCAGGAAGCATGAGACCGCTTCAGGGAGCTCACAGGACGGTGTCCCCATCATTATATATCTAATCCTAATCTCATCCAGAGTTTTTTCTGTGGGCTGACACTGGAGTTGCAGGGGCTAGTCAATGCATCCAGTGGGGGTTCATACTTTTCCAAGGATGAGGATCAGGTATGGGCCATCTACGAGGAGATGGTCGAGAACTATACTGTGATGTCCCAAACACGATTGTACACTCAGGGGAAGCCCACACCACATGTCGTGTCCTATCATCAGCAGCCACAGCACAGGAAAAGTCGACGGCCGCTTGACGGGTCTGAAATTACGCCTGTTAAAGATATAAATGTCGTGTGTAAAAATTATGTGTCATTTCTTTGTAGGCGGCAATCAGAATTGGTCAAGAAAATAACCACAATTATTTAATCAAATTTTTAATCGTGTGGTCTTATGTTTATTTTACTTGGGCAAGTCCCAAGGTCGAACTCAAGGAGACAAAAAAAACCTAGAATTATGTCTATCAAAGTTCGTGTGCGGTTTTTTTTATTTTTTTAATTCAATGAAGGATGTGAAATGCAAATTGGCCTATTTTAGGGACTAAAATATTAATTATGCTCAAACGATGTCCGAAAAATATGAAACTTAGCCACGATGCAAAATATGATGAAATGAATGCACTGTAATTTTTTTTGAAATTTTTGGATGCAAGATGAATTTTTTATGAATTTTTAAATGCAAACAAAATGAATATCAATATTTAATTATAATAAATATTAAATCTAATTATTTTCAAGGGATAAAATTATCTAAGATCTATCATTACGTAATGGATCTCAGAAAAATCCTAAATCTCGAAAATACAAGATTCAATATCTATTAAAAATCAAATATTGAAATATACAAAATGATTTTTACAAGACAAACTATGAAAATGCGATTCTTTTTGGGCACAATGTCAAGCACAATTAACTCTACGATCTATGATTTTTCGGGAATTTTTAGAGCAACGGTTAATCAATTATAAATTTCAGAGCATGAAATGGGCAAAATATGTAATTTTCCACAAAACAATTAATTATTAATTAACCAATGAAACGAAAAATGTCCTCAATAAGTCAAGACGTAGAAAATTAAATGACAAACATCAAGCTATTTTTTTGATAATTAAATAATGCAACAGAGATGTCCAAAACTATGGGGGAGTACATAGGAATCGATGCAATATTTAAATAACTAAAAATAAAATAAAATGCAGAATAAGGATAGAAATATAAATACCGATAAATATGGGGGCATTCTGCAAAAGTGTTAGAGGGGCACGTGCTCTCTAGAGCTGGACTGGATGGCATAAATAGGATACTCTCCAGGGCCTTTGTCGCAAACTTGCCACAATCACGTGCAAAGCACGTGACTGGTGGGTTGATGACATCCGCTGACGATCTCCCCTGACGCACGTGCCTCGCACATGCGTGGGGAGCTTTGGGCTCCGTGAGAAGTGCAAAGTGGGCTGGAGCATCAACGATGAAGGCCGGCGACTGGTGGCTCTGGTGGGGGCTGAGCACCAGGGCTTGGACGGTGGAGGGCGAACAAGCTCCTAGCGGTGGCCGTGTTTCTAGCTGTGAGCGCAGGGCTGGCGGAGGTAAAAAGGTGAAGCGGCGGGCGTTGTCGATGTCGGTGGCATAGTCAAAGATGGTGGTGTTGATCGTTGTCAGTGAAGGAGTTGATGATGCCGGTGGTGGCGGTGATTGATGTTGGCGGTGTTGGTGGATAGCTCGGTGGTGAAGCAGGTGGTGAAGATGACCGGAGACGTTAGCTCTACAGCTGTCACAGGAGGTCGGAGCTAAGGCAGGTCGTCGGGGGTGTGCTGCATCTGCAACGAGGGTCAATGGACCCTCGGATCTCTCCGCATACCGGGCTATCACCATCGGCAAGGTCGAGAAGATTCACGTTGGTGGATAAGGGCAAGAGAGGGGCGGGGCACGTGCGTTGCGCGTGCCTGGGAGGCACGTGCCACGCACGTGCAAGGCTTTTTTATATTTTTTATTTTTTTATTAAAAACTAGTCAATAAAATGCCTAAAAATGGCTGACACGTGGTGGCTCCAGGAGCTGTCACGTGTCAGCACCACCAAAATCAGAAAATAAATATAAAAATAGAAAGGAAATAGTAAACGACCTCGGATCAAAAAAGTTTTTTCACAAAAATTACTCGTCTCGGTGAGATCTATAACTTGCATGAAGACATCAAAACCAAAATCGATCAATTGCACAAAGTGATATTTTTGGGGTATCCCATGTACATAGAATACCGGGATTTTTTAGGTTTTATAATTTTTATGTCATTTATAAACCAGATAAAAATCCGGGAAAAATGGTAAAATAAAAGGTAAATAGACACACTAATATAATTTTTTGGATTTTTCTTAATTCAGAAACAGAAGAAATAAAATATTATACGAAAAGGACCAATTTTGTACAGATAGTTAGTGAAGACTTGGACTCAATTTGTTTATTTGATTTCAAGCTCAATTTGAATTTGGATTTTTACGTATTTTAATAAAAGTTTTATCGAAGAAGACAAATAAAAAAGAAATAAAAGAAAATAGGCTAATTATGTACATAAAATATTAGGTCAAAATCACCTCAAATACAAAATGTACAAAAGAGGCCCAAAATCCAACTTTCACATACGAGCTCTGATTCACTTGAACTTGGTTCTTGTTTTGAAGGTAATTGAATGTATATTAGTTCAAAAGTTAGTAGGATCAAATCGGACATTGGATGGGGGAGATATGAGGGTTTTGGTCCGAGAATCCTGATACTAGGATTTGGGTTTTTTGTCAACTTATTTGGGTTAGTGTTTTTTTTTGTATTTTCATTTATTCTTGTGAGTGATATATACACAGTAGAGGTGGTTTTGGGTCATTCAGAATTAGCATGAATTAATTAAAAATCAGGGAAGTTAGGCTATTTACAGGTCAATTGTGGCTGGGATTTTTGGCTTCTTATTTTGTGCACAAATAATGGATAAAATGCAATTCTTATCAAAACATGCATGAGTGCTAATTATGCAGAATAAATGCAGAAATGCTGATGATTTTGAGGGATTTGAGCTTAATTAATGAGATTTAGAGTGATGAATCTGAGATTCATCATCCCCCTATACTTTAACCATGCTCGTCCCTGAGCATCAAAAAGAAATGCCGTGAGGTGAAATGAGATTGGGTTCCATACCAAGACCATGAGCTTAAGGTGAGAATGAAACTAAACTCGACCTTTGGATTAATAGTTTGGCGGAACTTCAGTGAGACTTAGAATTTCAAAATCAACAACCTTCAACTTCTACACATCATTGCTACAGTTTCGGCTCAGAAGTCATCTTAGATCAATCCTCTTCCCAAAGCATGCCCTATGAACATTGAACAAGCGACTCATGTGTGTGAAAGGTTTTAGCTCTTCCCATCCAGAATGTCGGACTACCATGCTCCTCTCCTCTCTAGTAACTCATCCTTGGGGAGTCAGGTATTTTCTTCTAAGGTCTGTCGTGCTGTGTTCACAATCGAATTGGGGGAGAAGTTAGAAGAAGGAGAAAAGAACTGGAGGGTGACCAGTGTAGTCACCTCTCCTTGTGAAGCTGGCCAGTGTAGCCGAGTCTCCACCAAGATCTGCAGGTTTTCTTGAAGCTTGGACCTTTTTGGTCAGATATTTATTTGGTAGAATGCTTCTTTATATTTCAAATTTTTGATGGTTCTACTTGGATCTTGTTGTGCCCCTACAGATATAGAATCTTTTTATTTCCGTACATTTTTTGGGGTCTTAGAAAAAATTGTCCCCAGACGTCCATCTCTTTTCCGAAGCTTTATTTCAACCCGTGCTCCGGTCTTTAGATTTCCATGCTACCAGAAAATAAACTCACACAGTCTTCCAACATCCCGTCTGAGTTGAGCTAAGTGCATAGTGTGAGAGTACAAATTAATTCTCTATTCCATAGTTGTACCCAAAATAAAGAGACCAGGTTAGACACTATAGAGTCAAGTGCTGCACATTGTCATGTGGAACTTAAAGAATTAAGTCAAAAACCTGAAGTTTTTAAAATCCTATTTCTCGGTGAAGTTCCTCTGAAAATAAGGTGGATTAAGGTCAAGTCTAGACCACTCTCGGTTTTTGCTCATAACTCGGTTTAGAACCCAAAGACTTTTCACAGATGCGAATGAATGCGATGCTGGATGAAGTGTAGGTGTGTGAAATGCAGACACACATTTTTTTTATTTTTTTATGCAAGGAGTTTTTGGTTTTTTTTTGCAAAAATGAATAAGAAGCCTTTTTTCAAAACTTTTGGGTTGGTCACAGTTAGTAGCAAAACTCTTTTTCTTTTTCTTTTGTTTTGTTGTTTTTTTCAAATTAATTACACACCCTGTAAATACATATAGTCTTACACAAAAGTATGAGATATGGGTAAAATATATACAAAGTATATATACAGACCCCCCTTTACTTAGCGAGTGTTGTGTCCTCAAAGCACAAGAAGCGTAAAGAAGACATAGCTCGGGCTAAGCGTAAGAGAGTGAAAAAGGAAAAAGAAAAAGAACAAGATATACAGGTCTGCCCCCATATACTTAGACTCTGAACAATCTAAGTACAGAAGAAGATCGGAAAAAATGAAGCAGTCGAGATATGTGGATGAAGAGAGTATATACAAATGGGCATCGGTTCGCCCTATTTTTAGGCCCTAGTCAGCCTAAGTATAGGAGAAAGGTGGAAGTGGAGCGATCGTGATGAGGAGTATGATGAGGGAAATGGTATATACAAATGGCATCGGTCCCCCCCTATACTTAGGCTTTGGCCTAAGTAGAGGAAGAAGCTGTACAAGGAGACCGATGTGGTCGGGAGGTAGGGTGGGTAGCCGATGATTAAGGCGGTTTTCGGCTGATCTTCTTGTGAGCCTGCGATGTGAGATCGTAATGACGAGAAGGAGATGAAGCATATGATTCCCAACTATTATCAGAGTTATCCTTAGAAAAATCATGATGGATCATAGATGAAGTGTTTGAGTCAGATGAAAGGTAGCCATTATCAGAGTTATCCTCAGAGGAATAGCATTTGAAAGTGGACATTCTCCAAATATTCTTGTCTTTTTGTTTCTTCAGTTGTTTCTTCAGAATATGTTCATTCTTGGGATCAAGCGATTTATCCTCGGATGAATACTCGGAAGTACCAGTCTTAGTCAGCTCATAAGAAATAATTCCAGTGTACTTGATGAGGGCAGGAGCATCAACTTTGGATGAATAGTAGTTAGGAATGGGAGTTGTCCAACGAGAATCGAATTTTAGATCATTGTGAAGATATGGATTCAGAACTGTCGAACGGATTCACTCATGTAGATTATCTTTTCCGGACCTGATGAGGGACCATCAATTGATTCCTCTTCCGGAAGGTCAAAGGTGACTTTCTTTTTCTTGTTTCGTGAAGGTGCCGGTCCACTTGAGTATCCAGATGAATAATCATTGGAATTTTTCTCCTTGGTCGGTGTTTGTCCTGTATATTTGTTCTTAGTCTTCTGAATGTTGGTGCACTCTCGATTTGGGATTATTTGGTCAAGATATTCATAGTAGGTTGCCTCGGGGTGCGACCATGCATATGTCTCAGGATCGTAGAAGAAACATTCGTCTATTTTGAGATCTGCGAGAATTGAAATACTGGGGAGAGTCTTTGCATGTTTGCTTTTAATTGATTTGACATTGGAGCATTCCTATGTCGTATTGATGTGGTCAAGGTACTCATAATAGGTTGACCCAGGGTGTGACCATGCATAAGTCTCCGGATCATATGATTCATATACTTGATTCTCCACGATAAGAGTGGCTGGGAATGGAGCAGGAGGGAGAGTCTCTAAACCAATAGTCCCATCAACAACCGCTATCTCAAGTGTCGTAGCGGGGTAGGGCACTTCTACCGCTTCATGATTACGGTTGTCGAGGACTTCATGGGTTGTCTCAGAAAATCGTGGTTCCTCAAAGACTGGGTCAGATCGAAGTGCTTTGATTTCCCGAGTCTCACAATCAATAATTGCCTTAGCCAATGTAAGAATGGCTTTCCGAAAATAATTGGAGACTGGGTGAATTCTCCTTGATGCTCAATATCAATGATCGTGAATTCCACTTTGAGCGAAGCACCTTGGAATGTCATGATGATAGAAATGATTCCTCTCGACCGCTTTATCGATTGGTCCGCCAATTGAACAATCTCTCATATCTTCCTGATCAGTCCGAGTTTGAGTTCGTGAAATACAGAGGTTGGGAGGATATTGATCGGTGAATCGTCATCAACTCGAGCATGGGTGAAAATTGTGTCTTTGATTATACAGTCAAATCTGGTTAACCGCTTCACTATACGGCTCTTGATTTTTCTCCTCAACACAAAGGAGGAGGTTATTGATAAGATATGTCTTTCAGTCTTTGTTCTTATCCTGCCTGACTTTTTTGTCATTAGTTTATCCATTACAAATCCTTTAAGGTTGGGGAAGTGTTCAATGGCCTGTATAAAGGGAAGTTCAAACATCAATCTTTTTTCCATTGCTTCCCGTAAAGCAGGATCCAAATTTTTCAGATCTTCTTCAGTCTCAAATTTTATGTATTTTTTGGGATTTTTGATTTTTTGGGTGTTTTTTAATATTCCAATTTTTTTGATATTTTCTGTGTGGTGTGGTGATGTGGTGTCTTCCTCAAATGAGCAGGGGCTTTGATGTTCAGAGTAAATGTCAGAGGCATAGTCATTCCTAGGAGAGTAATATGCGGAGGGGTGTCGATGTCAGAATCGTCCCTAAGTTTCTAAATATCCTCAACATTTTCAGCATGAGATCCAATCATTTCCTCATTCATTTTTATGTTCAAGCTCCCAGAATGTAAAATTAACCGATCGGCAAACTTTCAAAATCTATCCTCCATTAATTCGAACCTTTTATTTATCCTCAAAATATCATCCTCTAAAGTATTTTCATGACCAATCATGGGAGCAGTCAGGGTGTGTATTTGTATTTGAGATTCAATAATTTCCTTTTCTATTTTCATGTATGTGCTAGGAGAAGAGTCTCTATCCAATATATGATCGTTATTTTCCGAAAATTTCTCCTCAAAAATTATGGAAGGAGGTTGCTCATATAGTCCATGCATGTGGAGTTGGTCTGAGTAGAGTTTAATCTTTTGATCATGGTTGGTCGGACTTTGATATTGTGGAGTCAACATACAGGGGTTATGTGTTTTTATGTTGTTAGTCCAGTCCTCTGTATGAGTAGGTTGATCAAATGAGTGATATTCGGGTTGGTCAATAGGGATTTAATGATTGCGGTCAATCTAACATTGATGATAATTAAATATGGGTCTTTCCATTTGGGTTTGGTTTCTCGGCCAGTCATGAGACTCAAAGGTATTTTCATCTTGAAATGGTTCATGAGAATAAGATGGTTCAGTCCAAGATGGTATGTTATCATGTGCGGTCGGATGATTCGAGTAGGAATTCAACGAGGGGGCCGAATTCATCCACGGGTGAAAGTCTCCCGCAAATGTTGGAGGATTATTGAAAGAAGAGGATTAAGTTGATTTGGGCCTAACCGAGACAAATTCATTTTCATAGTATAGCTCTGATGGATTTTTAGATAAATGTTCGGCCATTTTTGAAAGAGATGATAGGAATGATGGTTTGGGTTTGCAATGATTTTCATGATCTGGATGCGGAGAGTTTTCGGACAACAGTTCCATGATGAGGTTTAAATCAAGAAAGGAGAGATGATTGCACAGGATAGTCAAAAGAAATTTTATCAAACGTGCAGCTTTTGATCTTCGATATCGGTTCACGTACACCAATGCAAAAACAAATCAAACCCTGGGTTCACCAACTCACACAATGAAGCCGTAAGAGTTCGGTTATTATCTTTTTAATTTTAATTGGTGATAAGACAATCTTGGAAAGAATTTAGCGAGCTGTTAGGTGTCGGAAACTTTCGTAATGACTGGCCCGATTCTTATGACTAGTTGCACCTACTTTCAACTAGTATGGGTGTAAGTACGGACCGTAGAACGGCGACCCGTATTACTTGAGGACGGAGCCTTACGCAGTGTCCTCTAAACCACCCACTCTGCTAAGGAAATCCAGACCATTTACCGGCTACCCATTAGATCCTCACTGAGAAGTAGCTAATCATTTTTGGTAGAATCAGTAGCCAATATGAAAATCTGGGTTTTGGCTCTAGCCTTAAGTGTCGTCTCTCGCTCAGTCAGAAAAATAAAACAATCCAAGGTCGGGGTTGCTCTCCCGCAAGAATTCTTGATTTTATGGGTTATTAAGATCGGCTATATTTAGCAGTCCCAATTTTAATTAGGTGATCACTGAAGAATTTCAATGAGCACAAATGCACGTCTACCGTCCAGTCCCAATTTCCTTTAGATTTATGTGACAAAACGAGAGGGAGAAGTTCAGAAAAAGCCGATGCACGCAAAAAACTATGATGTATGCTCAGTTACAAGACTTACAGTGCATCCTCGCAATCTCCACATGGGATGCAATACAGAAATTGAAATTTAATCTATATGGATGCAAGCCGATGAAAAACCGCACCTAACAGAAAGTTCTATTAGCAGCGAAGAATTGAGTTGAATTTGGCTAAGTTGAACGATCTATGTGCGTCTCGATTAATAGTGAAGTGTGGCCTTAGATCATACGAGCACAATCAAAAATTTAAATGTTCTAAGAGCCGTATCTGCAGGTCTATTTTATTCGCCACTCAAGTCGGGCCCCACCCTCACCGGAGAGTAAAACAAGTCATGGCACATCACAAGAATAGTTTGAGTTCTTTTTACACGCGCGAGGGACACCGCTATAAATGAGCAATTAATTACAGAAATTTAAAATTTACAGAAATTAAAATCCTAGACTCTACGCTCTCTCACGATACGACTCGATCTTAAATTAATTACGGCTTTTTCGAAAGTCGGCGAAGATGCATCGGTTCTTGAAAAACCGCTCCACGTATGCCGGGTATCTCGCAAGAAAAATAAGAGAGATGGTGTAAGAGAGTGACTCAAAAATAAAGTAAGAAAAATAAATGTTGAAAATAAATGTAGGGAAAAAATGGAATTTACAGTGAAAAATTCGGGGGTCAGATTACCCGAATGCGAAAAATCAAACGAAAAATTTTTAAAACAAAAAACTAAGCCGTATGCCTCCCTGGCAACAGCACCATCTGATGGGTCCGAAATTACACTTGTTAAAAATATAAATGTCGTGCGTAAAAATTATGTGTCGTTTCATTTTAGGCGGTAATCGGAATCGGTCAAGAAAATAACCACAATTATTTAGTCAAATTTTTAATCGCGTGATTTTATGTTTATTTTATTTGGGAAAGTCCCTAGGTCGAACACAAGGAGGCAAAGGAACAACTTAGAATTATGTCTATCAAAGTTCGTGCGTGGTTTTTTTAATGCAATGAAGGATGCAAAATGCAAATTCGACCTATTTTAGGGACTAAAATGTAAATTACGCTCAAACGATGTCCGAAAAATATGAAACTTGGCCACGATGCAACATATGATGAAATGAATGCATTGTACTTTTTTAAAATTTTTGTATGCAAGATGAGTTTTTTATGAATTTTTAAATGCAAACAAAATGAATTTCAATATTTAATTATAATAAATATTAAATCTAATTATTTTCTTAAGATAAAATTATCTAAGATCTATCACTAGGCAACGGATCTCAGAAAAATCCTAAATCTCGAAAATACAAGATTCAATATCTATTCAAAATCAAATATTGAAATATGCAAAATGAATTTTACAGGACAAATTATGCTACAAATGCGATTCTTTTTGGGCAAAATGTCAAACGCTAATTAACTCTACAATCTGCAATTTTTCGAGAATTTCTAGAGCAACGGGTAATCAATTATAAATTTCAAAGCATGAAATGGGAAAAATATGTGATTTTTCACAAAACAATTAATTATTAATTAATCAATGATCACAAAAATATCCTCAATAAGTCAAGACGTATAAAATTAAATAACAAATATCATGCTATTTTTTTTATAATTAAGTAATACAACAGAGATGTCCAAAACTGTGGGGGAGTACAGGGGTATCGATGTAATATTTAAAAAACTAAATATAAAATAAAATGCAGAACAAGGATAGAAATATAAATACCGATAAATAAGGGGGTGTTCTAGAAAAGTGCTAGAAGGGCATGTGCGTGGCACATGCCCTCTGGAGCTGGACTGGATGGTGTAAATAGGATACTCTTTGGGGGCTTTGTCGTAAATTTTCCACAGTCACGTGCAAAGCATGTGACCGGTGGGTTGATGACGTCCGCTGACGATCTCCCCTGATGCACGTGCCCCGTATGTGCGTGGGGAGCCTCGGGCTCCGTGCCCGACAACAGCATTGGCGGAAGGGCAGAGTGGGCTGGAGCACTGGTGATGAAGACCGGCGACTGGTGGCTCTAGTGGGGGCTGAGCTCCGAGGTTTGGACGGTGGAGGGCGAACAAGCTCCTGGCGGTGGCTGTGTTTCTGGCTGTGAGCATAGCGGCTGGCGGAGGTGAAAAGGTGAAGCGGCGGGCATTGTCGATGTCAGTGGCGTAGTCGAAGATGGCGGTGTTGATCATTGTTGGTGAAGGAGTTGATGACGCAGGTGGTGGCGGCGATTGACGTTGGCGGTGTTGGTGGATAACTCGGTGGCGAAGCAGGTGGTGAAGATGATCGGAGACGTTGGCTCTACGGTTGTCGCAGGAGGCCGGAGCTAAGGCAGGTCGTCAGGAGGGTGCCGTGTCTGCAACGAGGGTCGGTGGACCCTCAGATCTCGCTACGAAGGTGGCTATGCTGGGCTCCCACCACTGGCAAGGTCGAGAAGATGCACTTTGGCGGATAAGGGCAACAGAGGGGTGGGGCATGTGCGTTGCGTGTGCCTGGGAGGCACGTGTGACGCACGTGCAAGGCTTTTTATTTTTTTATTTTTTATTACTAAAAACTAATTAATAAAAGGCCTAAAATGGCTGACACGTGGCGGCTCTATGAGCGTCCACGTGTCAGCACCACAAAAATCAAAAAATAAATAGAAAAAATAGAAAAGAAATAGTAAACAACCTCAGATCGAAAAGTTTTCTTCATGAAAATTGCTCTCTCGATGAGATATACAACTTTCATGAAGACATCAAAACCAAAATCGATCACTTACGCAAAGTGATATTTTTGGGGTATCCCATGTACATAGAATACCATGATTTTTTTGTTTTATAATTTTTATATCATATTTAAACTAGATAAAAATCCAGAAAAAATGGTAAAATCAAAGGTAAATATAAACACATTAATCTATTTTTTGGATTTTTATTAATTAAGAAACAGAAGAAATAAAATAAAATACAAAAAGGACCAATTTTGTACATACAGTTAGTGAAGACTTGGACTCAATTTGTTTATTGATTTAAAGCTCAGTTTGAATTTCGATTTTTGCATATTTTAATAAAACTTTTATCAAATAAGACAAATAAGAAGAAATAAAAGAAAATAGGCTAATTATGTACATAAAATATTAGGTCAAAATTAGCTAAAATACAAAATGTACAAAAAGGACCCAAAATCCAACTTTCACATACGAGCTCCGATTCACTTGAACTTGGTCTTATTTTGAAAGTAATTGAGTGTATATTAGTTCAAAAGTGAGTAGGATAAAATCAGACATTGGATGGGCGAGATATGAGGGTTTTAGTCCGGGAATCCTGAAACTAGGGTTTGGATTTTTGGTCCACTTATTTGGGTTAGTGTTTTTTTTGTATTTTCATTTCTTCTTGTAAGTGATATGTACATAGTAGAGGTGGTTTTGGGTCATTAGAAGTTAGCATGAATTAGTTAAAAATTAGGGAAGTTAGGCTATTTACAGGTCAATTTTGGCTGGGATTTTTGGCTTCTTATTTTGTGCACAAATAATGGATAAAATGCAATTCTTATCAAAATATGCATGACTGCTAATTATGCAGAATAAATGCAGAAATGCTGATGATTTTGAGGGATTTGAGCTTAATTAATGAGATTTAGAGTGATGAATCTGAGATTCATTACCGTTGATATGGGGATTATCAGCGAGAAGCTGGACCGGATCGAATTGATAGAGAAGAAGCAGTGTCAGGGCATGATGCAGATCGACCAGATGGCGCAAACGCTGAGTGACCTGAAAACCAAGATCATGTGTCTCTAGGAGGCACAAATGGCTTCTCAGCCCTGTCTCAGGTCACGGGCAGATCCCGGCAGCAGCAGCTCGACCCAACCCTCCGCCTACTACCGACAAGTTCACCATATTCAGGCGGAGCCGTTCCAGCAGCAGCAGTAGCAGTATGTTCAACCACCACCATCTCAGGACATCCAGATGGTGGTGTATCAGCTGGACCAGCCCCTAGCAGTTCTGCCCCCACCCACCTACGAGAAGGAGCCGTTGATGTATGTCAACAAGATTTGGTATGACCGACCTCAGCCTGGGATCCGACGAGACCGTCCCAGATTCCGTTGGAAGACCGGAGGTACCAGTTCCCAGTAGCAGCCTCTAGTTCAGGGTGGCCAGTACGGCCATCAGCGAGAGCAGCACCAGCAGCCCCAGTTCCCACAACAGCAACAGCCACATCCCCAACAACATTACCAGCAGCACGGTCCTCGTCCCTAACACCAGGGATAGTCTTGGAGGCAGCAGCAGCAGCCTTAGCAGTATCAGTCTCAGCCCCAGTATCCCTCTCACTCCCAACAGCAGCAACCTCATTTTCAGAGAGTCCACTAGTCAGGTTCTCATGGGCCCGCCTATGAGAAACCCATCTTAGATGATCTAGCCCGCCTCGTCTCCGAGCAGCAGGCTATCTTCCGATAGGAGATGGATGAGTTCCGTCATGAGATGATAGAGATTGTGAAGGAAAGGCCGCCATATCTATCCAGATTGAGCCGAACCCAAACAACCTCAAGAGGAAGTCTGAGCAGGTAGAGTTTACAGAGGTTACCACTCCTAGTGATTCACTTGGTGATATTACTGTATACACTTTTGATGCTGACTTTGTTACACTTAGGAGCAGTAGGATGCCAGCCGGTGGCGCCCCGTCTGAGTGACGACCCCTTGCAGCTTCAGGAGCACCAAACGTGGAGGAGAGTGGTGTTGATGCCGTTTGTGATGATGATGATGACGGTGGTGCTGACGCCACCAAGGGTGTTGACCCATTTAACGATACTGAGATCGTCACTTCACCAGATGCAGGAGGTGGTGCTGATGCCACCAGAGATGATGTTGAGCTAGAGCGCGGTACTGATGCCGCGAGTCCAGATACCGTAGGTGGTACTGAGGCCACCATTTCGATTCCTGTTGCATTTCCTTCCGTTCATGTATCTCAGGAATGCTCAATGAATAAAGGAAAGGGTTCTTCATTTATGAGTCCATCTGTGTTACTTGGAGATGTATGTATGGATTCTACTTTACCACACCAGTAGTGACCCGATCCTAGCCCTCCATCTGAGGAGGGACCATCCATCCCCTTTCCCTTAGCACTCCGCTTGGCTAAGGGGATTAAAAAAGAAAACCCAAAAAAATCACATTAGTTAGAGTTCAGCCAGCAGATGATGGATAGATTTCATATACGGCTGACTCTACAGGAGGCCTTGGAGCACATCCCCCCCCTCCAGAGGAACCTTAGAGAGAGGACCACCATTCGCAGGAAGAGGAGGAACCACTAGTCAGAGATCCATGTGCTCACTTGCGCCACCTGCTTCGCCATGAACCGTCTACCAGCCAAGAGGCTAGATGCAGGAGCTCCTTATGTCAGATGCCACGATCATGAGCAGAGGTTCGATCGGACTCTGTTAGACAGCGGTTCTTCCATCAACCTACTTCTGGCAGCCTTACTCGACCAATTCGAGTTTGGCCCTCTTCGACATAGCAGGACGGTCCTTCAGTTTGCTGATCGATCTGTCAAGAGGCCGAAGGGGATGCTGAAGGACATTGTCGTCACAATTCAGGACCTAAAATTCTCCGTGGACTTTGTTGTGTTGGACATGGATATCCCTGAGTCCGTGACTGATACCCCATCATTTTAGGATACCCGTTCTTGTCTACAGCGAAGGAAATGTCCGATCATGATAGCATGAAGGTGTACTTTTGCGTCGAGGGCGAGAGTATACAAGTAGAGACGATCGATGAGACCAGAGCGCGAGATTCAGCTTGCTCAGAGCCGCTCACAGATTCAGAATAGATGACAGAGGCAGAGCGAGACATCTATGAGGATTGTGATTTTGTGATTATAGATGATGAGGGAGTTTGGTCCGACCAAGTTTCCACGAGCCATCCTCTCACCTTCGAGTCCGCTGATGCACAGATTCTAGTAGAGGAGAGCTTGGAGAGCACATTCCCGGTATAGGATCCAGTTCAGGAAGCAGATCGCATTCTGGAGGGCAAGGTAGTTGATTTTCTCTTGATACAGATTCAATTCCCTCAGAGTCAGATATTGATTGGGCAGAGTTTGATGATATGATTCCATGTCTGACTTCCACAGAGCAGTCTTAACTAGATTCTCAGATTCAGCGAGAGTTCTCCCATACAGATTTGGTCGCATTCACTCAAACTTTTCAGAGGGCCAGATCCGCCAGCAACCAGTTGTCCAGAGCTGTAGCCCTTGCCGTAGTCACTGAAGTATAGGTTCCTTGCAGGTGAGCATGAGATGCACCCAGTCATTATCTCAGTGGATTTGACCGGAGAACAAGAATCACGTTTGATGGAGGTTCTTGAAAAGAACCGCAAGGCGATAGGATGGAGTGTAGCCGATCTCCAGGGGATAAGTCCGGCCCTATGCTCCCACCATATCTATCTCGAAGAGGATGCCAATCCGTTACGTGAGTTCCAGCGGCAGCTGAACCCGAATCTTCGAGAGGTTGTCATGAAGGAAATCTCGAAATGGTGGAGCGTCGATTTTATTTACCTCATCTCCGACTCCAAGTGGGTTAGTCCCATTACATGTTGTGCCCAAGAAGACGGGCATCACTAGAGTTTGTGAGTGAGTCTGGAGGAGGAGATCACTACCCGGGTACCCAATTCTTGGAGGGTATGTGTGGACTACAAATGATTGAATCAGGCCACCAAGAAGGATCATTTCCCGCTACCTTTTATTGATCAGATTATAGAGTGGCTAGCTAGGAAGAGTCATTACTGCTTTCTTGATGGGTACTCCGGATATAATCAGGTGGCCATTGCGCCTGAAGACTAGGACAAGACCACATTCACCTATCTCTTTGGGACATATGCTTTCAGACGGATGCCCTTTGTTCTATGTAACGCCCCGACGACATTCCAGAGGTGCATGTTGTCCATCTTTTAGGACATGGTGGGTGAGTGCTTGGAGGTCTTCATGGATGACTTTTCGGTCTATGGCGATAGGTGATGAATACTCATTCATCACTCTTTATTCTTATATTTTAGCTACAAAAATCTTTGCAAATGCATGTAGATATGTGTAAATATAAATAATTACCAAAAGCATGCATTGTGTAAAAACCTATAATTAGCATGTTTTTGTGCAAAAATAAAAGAATAAAGATTAAAAAGAAAAAGAGGGAAATATTTAGAATAAATATTGAGCAACCTAACCCAAGGGAGGGCTCACATGGGCCTGACCGCATAAAAGCCAAAGTAGAGGGAGATAGGGGCTCATGTGTGTAAATACTTATGTAAATAAAATAAAATATTTTCCTCACAAAAATAGATGCAAATTGGCTTGTAAATTTTTCTATATTCCTAAATATAAAATCAAGATAAAATTTAAAAATTAAAAAGAAGACAAAAATATCATTCATGTGCATGATCACCTTGTATATAGTTCAATCATCCCTATTTATTCAGCCTTATAAATAAATAAAATTAATTTCCAAAATTTTTGTAAAGATTCTATATTATATAGTATAAATAAATAAAATAAAAACAATTAAAACAAAAACAAAATAAAAATAACAAAATTGAAAACACAAAAATTTTGTAAATATACCATGTATATAGATATACATATGTATTTATTTCACCCATATAGATAAATAATAAAAATAAAATAAAAATATCTTTTTATTCCTTATTTTATAATATAAATAAATAAAATATAAAATGTGAATAAAATTGTATAAAAATAACAATTAAAAATCAAAAATTAAAATCCCATATAGTGTATATATACCTATATATAACCCTATTATGTATATACCTTATTTTTATTTCGAAAAATTAATTAAAAATCACTAAAAAATAGAAAAAAATAAAATAAAAATATTTCATGTTTTGAGTTTTCACTAATTCGGCCATTTGCTACCTTTAAATTCATTTTCAAAATCCAGCCACGTGGCCTTCTCTCATTGGTCCTGGGGATTATTGACCGCCCGGTCAACTACCCCCCCCCCCCCCCCAGGACCACATCGCACGGGTCCTTAGCGGGTACCCAACTTCTCGGATTTTTTCCAGCTAAACCCGATTGATTACCACATAAACCCCGGGTCAGATCCGTCCACGACATATCCGAGACCCTCGCCGGAGCTCCTGCATCAGGATCCGTGCGCTTCCACGCCCTACCCGCGCCTGTCTTCCCGGACCCTTGCAGCGTATAAAGCCGAGCTCCGCCACCTCCATTTGCCATCTTTGGGTATTCGATTCCACCCCCTGTGAGCTCCGGTGTGTGCGTGAGAGTGACAGCTCACTGCTCGTGCTGTTGAAGCGAGGAGAGGGACCGGATTCCATCGATTTGGCGAGCTTCGTCGCCGTTGCTCCGCCACCAGCTGGAGCCCGAGCCTCGGAGGGAGACGCTCCTTGAGGCAAAGACCCAGAGCTTCCTTAGCTCTTCCCCAGTCTCCTCGTCCACCCAGGTAACCTCTTAGGCCTTCCCTTTTCGTTGATTTCCCATTACGCCCAAATCGCCTCTCCGCCGTGTTTCGCCGATTCCGTCCACGACCGACCCCCAATCGATCATCGGGCTTCACCATCGCCCTCGCCTCCTTTCCGCGCACCTTCTCCATATCCCCATCCAACCCAGCTCTCACAGGAGCTGGGGTTCGAGCTCCACCGTCCCCCCTTCGTCGGAGCTCGCCCACAGCGCCCCATCGTTCACCGTCACTCCGCCTAACCGGGTCGAGGCAGTTTGCCCTCGACCCGTGAGTCTCCTGGACTGTTTCACAGGTTCAATGAGGGCCATCTGAGGTCCTTCGACATCGAGCCAGGAGCTTCGCCTCCGCCGACCTCGCCGGAGCTCTACAGAGCTCGGTTGGGTCATCGGAGGACCCCAGCAGCAGCCAGGACCCGTGCAGTACCAGAGGATAGCACGGGTCGATGATGTTCCATCCAGTTCATCCGTAGTTGCAGCAGCACAGGCAGAGTCGTCCGCTGCGGATATGGGTATCATCAGCGAGAAGTTGGACCGCATGGAGCTGATCGAGAAGAAGCAGTGCCAGGGCATCACGCAGATGGAACAGATGGCACAAACTCTGAGCGACATGAAGACCCAGCTCATGTGTCTCCAGGAGGCACAGACGGCTTCCCAGCCGCGTCTTCAGTCGCGAGGCGATACCGGCGGCAGCAGCAGCTCGTCCCAGCGCTCCAGCTCCTTTCAGCAGCCTAGACAGCTTCACCTTGTACAGGCGGAGCCGTACCAGCAGCAGCAGCCCTCTTACCAGTCCCCACCATCTCCAGACATGCAGATGGTGGTATGCCAGTCGGATCAGCCTCTGGCAGTACTCCCGCCAGCCCAGTACGACGCAGAGCCGTTGATGGATGTCAACGGGATTTGGTATGACCGTCCTCAGCCTGGGATCCGACGAGACCATCCCGGATTCAGGTGGGGGAATGGAGGTACCCAGCCCCAGCAGCAACCATCAGGTTAGGGAGGGCAGTATAGCCAGCAGAGGGATCACCAACAGCAGCAGCCTCCAGCCTACCAGCCATACCAGCAGTCGTCCTTCATTCCTCGTCCCTATCAGCAGCAGGGACAGTCTTGGAGACGTGAGCAGCAGGCTCACCAGTCACAGCAGCAGCATCCTTCCTCCTACCCCTCTCAGCAGCAGCAACACCAGGCCCAGCAGCCTCATCACCAGAGAGGCTACCCGTCGAGCTCCCACGAGAGCCCCGCCTTGGATGACATAGTCCGCCTCCTCACGGATCAGCAGGCTACTTTTCGACGGGAGATGGACGAGTTCCGCCAGGAGATGCGGGACCTGATGAGAGGGAAGGCCGCCATCCCTGCACAGATAGAGCCGAATCCAAACAACCTGAAGAGGAAATCTGAGCAGGTAGTTTCCACTGAGCATGCCGCTCCTAGTGATCCATTTGATGATATGTCTTCGGATCTATTTGATGCTGATTTTGTTACACCGGCAGGTGGCGCCTCATCTGAGCGACAACTCGAGGATCCACCCAGGGCACCAGATGAGGAGGAGGAGAGCGGTACGGAGGCCGCACACGATGATGATGGTGGTACTGATGCCACCAAGGATGCTGATTCCACCGGCGGTACTGAGGCCGCCGCTTCACCAGTTCGAGGAGGTGTTGCTGATGCCACCAGAGTAGCCGAGCCAGCCCGCGGTACTGAGGCCGCGAGACGTCCTGTAGCAGAGCCAGCCCGAGGTGGTACTGAGGCCACCGGTGTTCGTTCTGATAGAGATGTTGTTTTTCCTTCTGTTGATGTACCTCAGAACACTGTTGTGAATAAAGGAAAAGGTTTAGTTTCTTCTGGTCCCACTGTGGTGATTGATGTATGTGCGGATCCGGCCGTCGAGCCGTCTAGGCCTTTTCCTAGTCCTTCATCTGAGAAGGACCCCGTGATCCCCTTCCCTAGAGCCCTTCAGATGGGGAAGAGGAAGAAAAGAGAAAAAGACCCAAAAAAGAGAGAGCAGGAGGAGTTCAGCCAGAGCATGATCGACAGATTTCACATACAGCTGACCCTTCAGGAGGCTTTGCAGCACATCCCCCTTCTTCAGCGATCTTTGAGAGATAGGACCACAGTCAGGAGGAGGAGGAGGAACCATCATTCAGAGATACATGTGCTGACGAAAACCACGTGCTTCGCGATTCAGAACCGTCTGCCGGCCAAGAGGCCAGATTTAGGAGCCCCGTATGTCAGATGTCAGATTAGTGAGCAGAGGTTCGACCGGACTCTATTGGATAGCGGATCGTCTATCAACCTCCTTCCGGCAGCCCTTCTCGACCGCTTCGAGTTGGGCACTCTTCGACAGAGCAGGACAGTCCTTCAGTTTGCTGATCGATCTGTCAAGAGGCCGAAGGGGTTGTTGTGAGACGTTATCGTCACTATTCAGGGCCTGCAATTCCCCGTGGACTTCGTAGTGTTGGACATGGAGATCCCTGATTCAGTGGCCGACACCCCCATCATCCTCGGTCGTCCGTTCTTGGCCACAGCCAAGGCGGTGACTGATCATGATAGCGGGAAGGTATACTTTCGCATCGAGGGCGAGAGTGTACAAATAGAGACAGTCGAGGACTACAGATCCAGAGAGAGCATGCTCAGAGACTAGCACAGATACAGAGCAGCTGACAGAGGCCGGGCTAGACATCCACCAGGACTGTGATTTTGTGATCACAGATGATGAGGCAGCATGGGCAGACCCTTCAGCACATGCCATCCTCTCATTTCCAGACACCACTGATGCAGAGATGACAGCAGAGGAGATCTTGGAGAGCACAGCCCTTGTCCAGGATACTACAGAGGCAGCAGAGCCGGTTCTCGACCACGACAAGGTTGCTAGTGATGGTGGTATTGAGGCCACCTTGTGTGACGGTGGTACTAATGCCACCTTGTTTGATGCAGATCCCTCGGATTCAGAGTCTGATTGGGCAGATTGTGATGACCAGATACCAGACCTGAGTCCACCTGAGCCTACAGATGAGGAGGAGGTAGAGGCAGAGCAGATCAGAGACAGCACAGTTGAGCAGCCTCCTCCAGATCCGGTTTGCGAGAGCTCGTATTCTTTCTCCCAGGCAGATTTGGCAGACTTAGCAGCATTCACGCACCTTCTTCCGAGGCCAGATTTGCCAGCACCCAGCTGTCCAGAGCTGAAGCCGCTCCCTACTTCGCTGAAGTATCGGTTCCTTGCGGGCGAACCTGAGATGTACCCAGTCATCATCTCCGTCGATCTGACTGGAGAGCAAGAATCCCGTTTGATGGGGGTTCTTGAAAAGAACCGCAAGGCAATCGGATGGAGCGTAGCAGATCTCCATGGGATTAGTCCATCAGTGTGCTCCCACCATATTTATCTCGAGGAGGGGGCGAAGCCGTCGCGTGAGTTCCAGCGGCGACTGAACCCCAACCTGAGAGAGGTTGTGATGAAGGAAATATCAAAGTGGTGGAGTGCAGATTTCATTTATCCCATTTCCGACTCCAAGTGGGTCAGCCCCTTGCATGTGGTGCCCAAGAAGACGGGCATCACTACTGTGATCAGTGAGTCGGGAGAGGAGATTGCTACACGAGTACCCACCTCTTGGAGGGTCTGTGTTGACTACAGGAGACTCAACCAGGCCACCAAGAAGGACCATTTCCCCCTGCCTTTTATTGACCAGATCATTGAGAGACTGGCAGAGAAGAGCCATTATTGCTTCCTGGATGGGTACTCGGGCTACAACCAGGTGGTCATCGCTCCTGAGGATCAGGAGAAGACCACCTTTACTTGTCCCTTTGGTACATATGCCTTTCGATGCATGCCATTTGGGCTATGCAATGCCCCTGCGACTTTTCAGAGGTGCATGTTGTCGATCTTTTCGGACATGGTAGGGGAGTGTTTGGAGGTCTTCATGGATGATTTCTCGGTCTACGGCGACAGATTCGACTCCTGTCTTGACTGCCTAGACCGAGTACTCCAGCGATGTATTGAGTACCATTTGGTTCTATCTTGGGAGAAGAGTCACTTCATGGTGACTCAAGGGACGGTGCTTGGCCACATCATCTCCAACAGGGGCATGGAGGTTGATCCGGCCAAGGTGGATGTCATTAGAAAACTCGCACCGCCGTCCAATTTGAGGCAGCTACGGTCATTACTGGGGCACGTTGGATTTTATAGGAGATTTATTCAGGATTTCAGCAGGATTGCCCGGCCGTTGACTGACCTCTTGACGAAAGACACCGAGTTCCTTGTCGATGACAAGTGTCTTTCGTCCTTTGCGACTCTCCAGCAGTGTGTTATTGAGGCTCCTGTCCTCCAGCCGCCTGATTGGTCTCTCCCATTCGAGATCATGACGGATGCCTCCGATTTTGCCGTAGGGGCAGTGCTGGGACAGAGGAGGGATGGAGTCCCCTTTGCTATTCACTACGCTAGCCGCACATTGGATTCCGCCCAGCGGAATTACACGGTCACAGAGAAGGAGATGCTAGCCGTAGTGTTTGCCTTAGATAAGTTTCGATCTTATATCATTGGATCTAGAGTGACTTTGTACACAGATCACACCGCCATCAGGTACCTCATGGCAAAGAAGGATGCCAAGGCCAGACTCACTAGATGGATCCTTCTACTCCAGGAATTCGACATTGAGATCAAGGACAAGCCTGGAGTCAAGAATGTGGTGGTGGATCATCTCTCCCGTTTAGAGCAGCCTGAGGAGTCAGAGCAGATTGATCCCATTCGAGATACCTTCCCAGATGAGGCGATCCTTGCTATCGCCTCGCTCCCGTGGTATGCCGATATTGTGAACTTTCTCGTTGCTGGGAAAGTCCCACAAGATTGGCCCAGGCAGAGGCTTGAGGCCTTCCTTGCGAAGGCCAAGTCCTACCACTGGGAGGATCCCATCCTTTACCACGAAGGAGGGGATAGCGTCTGGCGTCGGTGTATTCCTCAGGAGGAACACCATAGCGTCCTCACTTACTGCCACAAGCTTGAGGCAGGAGGACACCATTCTGGGAGGAGAACAGCACAGAAAGTGCTCCAATCCGACTTGTGGTGGCCTACCCTCTTCAAGGACTCAGATGAGTTCGTGAAGAGGTGTACTGACTGTCAGAGGATGGGCACTTGTGGACAGCGTGATATGATGCCGATGCAGCCCATTCACTTCTGTGAGGTTTTTGACGCATGGGGCATCGATTTCATGGGTCCATTCCCTAAGAGTCAGGGATTTGAGTACATTCTGTTGGCCGTGTATTATGTTAGTCGTTGGGTTGAGGCCATCCCCGTCCGAGTCGCTGATACGAGGACAGTTTGCATATTTTTGAGGAAGCACATCATCACGTGGTTCGGGGTTCCACGAGTTCTGATTTCTGATGGGGGGTCTCATTTCATCAACAACCAGGTGAAGGCCCTTGCTAGCGAGTTCGGTATAGACCATCGTGTTGCTTCACCTTACCATCCACAGACGAATGGTCTAGCCGAGGTGTCGAATAGGGAGATCAAGACGATATTGCAGAAAGTCGTCCGCCCTGATCGAAAGGATTGGTCACAGCTTTTGGACTCGGTCTTATGGGCATATAGGACGTCTTTCAAGACTCCATTGGGCACATCTCCCTTTCGCCTCGTATATGGCAAGCCGTGCCATTTACCTGTTGAGCTGAGGCACTAGTCACTTTGGGCAGTTACAGATATTCTTATGGATCCAGATGGTATGGGAGACCAGAGGAGGGCAGAGTTAGCCGCCCTGGAGGAGCTTAGAGATACAACTTTCTCAAACAACCTACAGTATAAGGAGAGAGTGAAGGAGTGGCATGATTCTCATATCAGCCACAAGCATTTTGAGATTGGACAGAGAGTATGGTTGTTTGATGCGAGGCTTCATTTGTTTCCAGGGAAGCTACAGAGCAAATGGAAGGGACCCTACTTGGTCAGAAAGGTACACGACAACGGTAGCATGTATATATCTGAATTGTCTTCTGAGAGTACCTTTCGAGTGAACGGCCAGCGGCTCAAGCCATTTCTAGATCATGAGCCGCGAGTCGCTGATCTTGCCCCTATTCATTTTGCGTGAGATGTGGTCCTTGACTCACATCTAATGCATCTCATGCCTGAGTTTCACTGATCTTCCGCCTTGTATAGATCCAGATGTTTATATCACTACATTCTTTAGTCCCACATCCCTTTCTCCATCTTGTGATTATGTTATACTTAGGGTGCACTTTACCCTAAGTATAGGGGGGATGTGGGACCTTTGGGTATTTCTTTTGTTTCTGTCTACCCCTGTTTTTACTGCCTATACTTAGGGATATTTCACCCTAAGTATAGGGGGGGTAGACCCTGTACATTCTCCACTCGGTTTTTCCCTTAGTATACAGCCTGCTATACTTAGGATTACTTGATCCTAAGTATAGGGGGAAAATCCGAGACCTTTTTGACTTTGCTATTTCATTTATTCATCTTTGTATATAGCCTTTCTTTTCACTTCCCTATACCTAGCACGAGTTATGTCTTCTTCATCGCTCTTGACTCTGAGGACATCGTTCGAGCTAAGTATAGGGGGGTGTGTATATATTCCATATATACTTTAGCCATAACTCGTACTTTGTGTGAGTGTGTTAATAAATAAAATGGCTAAAAATCACAAAAATTAAAAATTTTCATGTTCATAAACTTCTTTTATTTGCACATAAATAGCTGGTGTACAAATTATTTTTGTAAAAATGATTTCAAAAATCTTTTGTATAATGATTGTGTAAATATTTTCTTATCAAAATTATGTATATAGTACAAAATTTTTTCCAAAATGTTTTGAAAATCAAAAGTTTGCACAAATCTTGTGTAAATCTGTGTAAATATCTTTTTGCAAAACTTGCACTTCATGCATCATCCATACATGATTTCAAAACATTTTTCAAAATTTTGCATGATTGTAAAATTTGTGTAAATAGCATCTTTTTGTACATATGTATATAGTTTTCCTGGATGATAGTTGACATTTAAACTAGCCTGGAATCAAATTGAGAAATGGAGCTTGATTAAGATCTTAATCCACCTAATTCCTAAGAGGAACCTTATAGGGCTTAGGTTTAAGGCTTTTCAGGTCCATGGTGACTTAATTCTTTGAGTCCACTAGGCTATGATCACATGTCATCTCAATGAGCCTAAGTAGAGCACTTAACAACAACACATGACTCATATAGACAATGGCTTTACTTGGACACCAGCACTATGCACCGAGCTCTCTACGGATGAGGTGGTGAGGAGGCAGTCTTCCTTGACTTGGGGAAGCATATGAGGGTAGTACTTCTAGGCGGAACCTCTCTTCTTCTTTTAGTGAAGGAAGTGCGTCTCAACTTGGTCTGGTTGCCATGAGGTCTAACGACGGGAGTTGTGGGTTGCAATAAAGCTTCAAAAGAGGGATAGTCTACTGGCTCAAGAGGAAAAACTCCTTGTATATATGTTGCACATGTATATGTTGTATAGATGCACTTGAAAAAAAATGTGCAAAAAGAAAATAACTCCAAAAAAGTGGTGGGTCTGAGAGAAAATGATAATCCCACCGGAGTATGTATATAGAGTGCAATAAGCAAAGCTTGGTTTCATGATCCACCTGATGTAGCTTGCAGCAGGGAGACTTGGCTACACTGGTCAAGCTCCCAAGGGTACTTGGCTACACTGGCCTTGACCCATTCTCTTATTCCTCCTCTTCTTGAGCCGGTTGAACTTGAACTTAGAAGGGAATACCCCGCTCCTCGAGGAAAGAGTGGCCAGATTGAGGTCATAGAGTTACCTTGTTGGGGAGGGTTGTCAAGTTGCCATTTCTGAGGTGGAGAGCTTAGACCTCACATTCACAGGACAAGAAAAGATTCATGGTCTTCAGGGTTTGTGATTGATGACTTGTTCTGATCTGGCGCATTGAGGAGTCGTGGTTATAGAATAGTGGAACTTAGAGGTTGTTGAGTTTTAGACTTAAGTCCAAACAAGGTTCCGACACATTAATAATCCAAAGATCTGATCGAGCTCCATACCTTAATTTAATGAAGGCAAGTTTAATAATCAGCCTTGATCCATGTACATCCTCTTTTTCTTTTTCTTTATTTCTTTTCTTTCTTTTTCACTTCTTTTTCAAATAAGTGTTTGCTAAGGGACTAGCAAAGTTAAGTATAGGGGGGTGATGAATACTCATTCATCACTCTTTATTCTTATATTTTAGCTACAAAAACCTTTGCAAATGCATGTAGATATGTGTAAATATAAATAATTACCAAAAGCATGCATTGTGTAAAAACCTATAATTAGCATGTTTTTGTGCAAAAATAAAAGAATAAAGATTAAAAAGAAAAAGAGGGAAATATTTAGAATAAATATTGAGCAACCTAACCCAAGGGAGGGCTCAGCATGGGCCTGACCGCATAAAAGCCAAAGTAGAGGGAGATAGGGGCTCATGTGTGTAAATACTTATGTAAATAAAATAAAATATTTTCCTCACAAAAATAGATGCAAATTGGCTTGTAAGTTTTTGTATATTCCTAAATATAAAATCAAGATAAAAATTAAAAATTAAAAAGAAGACAAAAATATCATTCATGTGCATGATCACCTTGTATATAGTTCCATCATCCCTATTTATTCAGCCTTATAAATAAATAAAATTAATTTCCAAAATTTTTGTAAAGATTCTATATTATATAGTATAAATAAATAAAATAAAAACAATTAAAACAAAAACAAAATAAAAATAACAAAATTAAAAACACAAAAATATTTTGTAAATATACCATGTATATAGATATACATATGTATTTATTTCACCCATATAGATAAATAATAAAAATAAAATAAAAATATCTTTTTATTCCTTATTTTATAATATAAATAAATAAAATATAAAATGGGAATAAAATTGTATAAAAATAACAATTAAAAATCAAAAATTAAAATCCCATATAGTGTATATATACCTTTATATAACCCTATTATGTATATACCTTATTTTTATTTCGAAAAATTAATTAAAAATCAATAAAAAAATAGAAAAAAAATAAAATAAAAATATTTCATGTTTTGAGTTTTCACTCATTCGGCCATTTGCTACCTTTAAATTCATTTTCAAAATCCAGCCACGTGGCCTTCTCTCATTGGTCCTGGGGATTGTTGACCATCCGGTCAACTACCCCCCCCCCCCAGGACCACATCGCACGGGTCCTTAGCGGGTACCCAACTTCTCGGATTTTCTCCAGCTAAACCCGATTGATTACCACCTAAACCCCGGGTCAGATCCGTCCACGACATATCCGAGACCCTCGCCGGAGCTCCTGCATCGGGATCCGCGCGCTTCCACGCCCTACCCGCGCCTGTCTTCCCGGACCCTTCCAGCGTATAAAGCCAAGCTCCGCCACCTCTATTTGCCATCTTTGGGTATTCGAATCCACCCCCTGTGAGCTCCGATGTGTGCGTGAGAGTGACAGCTCACTGCTCGTGCTGTTGAAGCGAGGAGAGGGACCGGATTCCATCGATCCGGCGAGCTTCGTCGTCGTTGCTCCGCCACCAGCTGGAGCCCGAGCCTCGGAGGGAGACGCTCCTCGAGGCGAAGACCCAGAGCTTCCTTATCTCTTCCCCAGTCTCCTCTACCCAGGTAATCTCTTAGGCCTTCCCTTTTCGTTGATTTCCCATTACGCCCAAATCGCCTCTCCGCCGTGTTTCGCCGATTCCGTCCACGACCGACCCCCAATCGATCATCGGGCTTCACCATCGCCCTCGCCTCCTTTCCGCGCACCTTCTCCATATCCCCATCCAACCCAGCTCGCACAGGAGCTGGGGTTCGAGCTCCACCGTCCCCCCTTCGCCGGAGCTCGCCCACAGCGCCCCATCGTTCACCGTCACTCCGCCTAACCGGGTCGAGGCAGTTTGCCCTCGACCCGCGAGTCTCCTGGACTGTTTCACAGGTTCAATGAGGTCCATCTGAGGTCCTTCGATATCGAGCCAGGAGCTTCGCCTCCGCCGACCTCGCCGGAGCTCTACAGAGCTCGGCTGGGTCATCGGAGGACACCAGCAGCTGCGCAGCGCCACGCCGGAGCTTCTCCGATCCTCAGGCGCAGCAGGGGAGGTCAGGAGCGCACGTACGAGGCCGGCGAACTTCGCCGGCCACCTGTTCTTCCTCGACCTTCAGACGCCATTCGATCAGCCCTCCAGCTCCAGTTCTTATCTGGACCGTCCTTTCCCGGAGCCGCCTTCACCGTCAGATCTGAGGAGGACCGATCCCAGCCGCCCGATGCTCGTGGGTTAGACACAGAGAGCCATGACCATTGATCACACCACGTGGCTTAACCCCGAGCGTCGGATCACTTCGAGGACCCCAGTTTTGGAGCGCCAGCCGATCCCCACCGTCGATCCCTCCACGTGGCGCCCATCCTACGGTCCACATTAATAAAGGGTAATTTACCCTTAGGACCTTCTGTTTATTTCATTTCGTATTTAGTCCTGTAATTAGTTAGTTTAGTTGTTTAGTTTTTGGGATATTTGCATAGAGACCCTTGTGCTTGCATGTATTTACTGATATGCCCCTGTGTGTGGTCTGACACGTGCATCGACACGTGCTCTTCTGGGCTTTTTACATTATCTACCCTGTAGTTCTTGTTGTTATCAATTGAATGAAAGTTTTTGTTTATTTGCATTTATACCCCTGTGCGTATTTTAATTGAGCATGTGCGTTATATATTGGGTTATTTGCAGATAAGCCCTTGGGCTTTTGGTACCTGTTACCAAAAGACCATCGGAACTTGTTTTTCTCACATTTGGGTCCCTGAGTGCCCCAGGCACGCGCGCAGCACGTGACTTCCTAGGTTAATTGCACCAGACCCCCCAGACTTTCGGGTATTTGCACTTTGGTCCCTGTGCACAGTGCCCCTTCTTTATTTTTGGATAAAATAGCAAAATACCTCCAAATCCAACGAAACTTGGACATATGGCTCCTGCCATAGTGTAAAATTTTCGAGGATTCTTGAGGACATTTTTGTTTTCATTTGATATTTTTAAAAATTCAAAAACATCTATTTTCTTCACTGACTAACTTTAAAAATCACAAAAAAAATATTAATAGTGTCTAAAAATTACAAAAAAATTGTCTACTGTATATTTTGTTGTGTTTGATTTTCTAGCCAATTTTGGCTATTTTTCATTACTGAAAACCACTAAAAATTAAAAAACACTCAAAATCTTATAAAAAATCTAGTAAATCAATTAAAAATCGAAAAACAATAAAATAGGTGCCTAAATTTTCCTTGTTTTATTCTCTTTACAGGAAAATTACCTCCCAGCTAATTTAGGGCCTTTAGATATTTATCTAGGCCCTTTTAGCTCAGCTGGACAGTACCTACTGTTTTAGCTACTTTTTGATTTTTAGAAAATTAAATAAACATCAGAAAATTCTCAAAAATTCACCAAAAACACTAAAAATTATAAAACACATAAAAATATTTTTGTTTGAATTTTTGGTTGATTTTTAATGCTTTTAATAAATTGTTCAAGTGTGTGTGTATTTGCTTTTCTTATTTTCTTAACACATTAAAAATCCAAAAAATATTAAATAATTAAAAACCACCAAAAATATTTGCTTCTTTTATTTTATTTCTCTCTTTGACTACTTCGTAGGCCGAGAGGCCAACCCGTGCTCCTTGTGTTCGACCCTGGTCGCTATACCAGGTTAATCTAATAGCGAGACCGCTATAGCTTATTTTTGATTGATTTTATTTCTATTGGTGGTCTAATCTTCTTGATCGAGCCATCCTGATCGTGTGGGTCGCAACGACCGTTTAGCACCTTATACCCTAGTGGTCGGGACGTTTATCAATAGGTTTGATGCTTATCTTGACTGCCTAGACCGCGTCCTTCAGCGATGCATTGAGGTCCATTTTGTGGTATCTTGGGAGAAGAGTCACTTCTTGGTGACTCAAGGGACGGTGCTTGGCCATATCATCTCCAACAGGGGCATGGAGATTGATCCGACCAAGGTAGATATCATTAGCAAACTCAATCCACCGTCCAACTTGCGACAGTTACGGTCTTTTCTAGGGCACGCCGGTTTCTACTGGCGTTTCATTCATGATTTCAGCAGGATTGCTCGGTCGTTGATTGATTTGCTGACCAAAGACACCGAGTTCATTGTAGATGATAAGTGTCTAGTGTCATTTGAGACTCTCAAGAGTCTAGTTGTTGAGGCTTCTGTCCTCCAGCCGCCTGATTGGTCTCTCCCATTCGAGATCATGACGGATGCCTCCAATTTCGTTGTAGAGGCCATGCTAGGACAAAGGAGGGATGGATTACCATTTTCCATTCACTACGATAGCCGTACTTTGGATGCCGCTCAGCAGAACTACACCGTCACTGAGAAGGAGATGCTAGCCGCAGTCTTTGCCCTATATAAGTTCAGATCATATATCATTGGATCTAAGTTCACCATATTTACAGATCATACCACCATCAGGTACCTCATGGCAAAGAAGGATGCCAAAGCGAGATTGACCAGATGGATCCTTCTACTCCAGGAGTTTGATATTGAGATTAAGGATAATCCTGGAGTCAAGAATGTGGTGGCGGATCATCTCTCCCAATTAGAGCATCTTGAGGATTCTGAGCAGATTGACCCTATCTCTGAGACCTTTCCAGATGAGGAGATCCTTGCTATCGCTTCTCTCCCATGGTACGCCGATATTGTGAACTATCTTTTTTTCCAAGACAGTTCCACAAGGTTGGCCCAGGCAGCAACTTGAGACCTTCCTCGTGAAGGCCATGTTCTACCATTGGGAGGATCCCGTCCTTTATCATGAAGGAGGGGATAACGTCTGACGTCGGTGCATTCCTCAGGAGGAGCACCATAGCGTCCTCACTTACTGCCACAAGATTGAGACAGGAGGACATCACTCTGGGAGGAGAATGGCACAAAAAGTGCTCCAATCCGGCCTAGGTGGCCTACCCTCTTCAAGGATTCTGATGAATTCGTAAAGAGGTGTACTGACTGTCAGAGGATGGGCACTTGTGGACAGCGTGATATGATGCTGATGCAGCCCATTCATTTCTGTGAGGTTTTTGACGTATGGGGCATCGATTTCATGGGTCCATTCCCTAAGAGTCAGGGATTCAAGTACATTCTGTTAATCGTTGATTATGTGAGTCGTTGGGTTGAGGCCATCCCCGTCCAAACAGTAGATGCTAGGACTGTATGCAGATTTTGAGGAAGAATATCATTTCACGGTTTGGGGTGCCTAGAGTATTGATATCTGACAGGGGGTCTCATTTCATCAACGACAAGGTAAAGGCCCTTACTAGCGAGTTCAGCATTGACCAACGAGTAGCCACACCATATCATCCTCAGACCAATGGTTTTGCTGAAGTGTCGAACATGGAGATCAAGACTATTTTGCAGAAGCTCGTCCGCCATGACCGAAAGGATTGGTCACAGCTTTTGGACTCGGTCTTGTGGGCATATCAGACGTCCTTTAAGACTCCTTTGGGTACATCTCTCTTTCACCTCGTTTATGGTAAGCCCTGCTATTTACCTGTTGAGCTGAGACATAGGTCACTTTGGGCAGTCACTGATATACTTTTGGATCCAGTGAATGTAGGAGACCAAAGGAGGGCAGAATTGGCAGCCCTGGAGGAGCTTAGAGATGCAGCCTTTTCGAGCAGCCTACAGTATAAGGAGAGAGTGAAGGAGTGGCATGATTCTCATATCAGCCACAAGCAGTTTGAGCCAGGACAGCGAGTATGGTTGTTCGATGCCAGGCTTAGATTATTTCCAGGGAAGTTGTAGAGCAAATGGAAGGGACCATACCTGGTCTGAAAGGTACATGACAATGGAAGCATTGACATATCTGAGATGTCATCTGAGTCTACCTTTCGTGTTAACGGGCAGCGGCTCAAACCATATCTAGATCATGAGCGACTGTTCGTTGACGTCACACCTATTCATTTTGCATGAGATGTGGTCTTTGACTCACATCTATTGCATCTCGTGCCTGATTATCACTGTCTTCCGACCTGTATAGATCCAGATGTCCATATCACACCATTCTTCAGTCCAACACCCCATTTGCGTCTTTGATTACGCTATGCTTAGGATGTACTTTACCCTAAGTATAGGGGGCGTGAGACTTTTGATTTTCTTTTGATTCTTTTCTACCTCTGTATTGCTGCCTATACTTAGGGATATTTTACCCTAAGTATAGAGGAGGAAGACCCTGTACATTCTCCCACTCAGATTTCCCTTTATGTACAGTCTGCTATACTTAGGATTATTTGATCCTAAGTATAGGGGAAAACCCTGAGATCCTTTTCCATTCTATTCTTTCATTCGTCTTTGTAGTATAGGTTTCTTTTCACTTCCCTATAATAAGCATGAGTTATGTCTTCTTCATCGCTCTTGATTCACTCTGAGGACATCGTTCGAGCTAAGTATAGGGGGTGTCGTATATATTTTATATATATACTTTAGCCATAACTCGTACTTTGTGTGAGTGTGTTAATAAATAAAATGGTTAAAATCCTTAAAAACCCATAAAAAGTTAAAATTTTTCTCGTACATAAATTCCTTTATTGCACATACATAGTTATTTACAAAAGTATTTTTGTAAAAATGTTTGTAAAAATGTTTTGTGTAAAGATAAAGAGTTTGTAAATATTTTGATATCAAAATTATGTATATAGTACAAAATATTTGTAAAATGTTTGAAAAATAAAAAATTTGCAAAAATCCTTTTGTAAATGTGTGTAAATATTTTGCAAAACTTCTACATTCATGCATACATCCATGTATTCAAACATTTTCAAAAAATTTGCATGTTTTCAAAAAATTTTAAAATTGCATTTTTGTATATATATGTATAGTTTTTCCGAATCATAGTTGACATTTAAACTAGCTCGGAAATAAATTGAAAAATGGAGCTTGGTTAAGATCTTAATCCACCTAATTCTAGGAGGAACCTTGTAGGCTTAGGGTTGAGACTTTTCAGGTCCATGGTGACTTTATTCTTTGAGTCCACTAGGCTATGATCATACGTCATCTTGATGAGCCTAAGTAGAACACTTAACAACACACACATGACTCTCACAGACAATGGCTTTACTTGCACCAGCACTTTATACCTAGCTCTCTACGAATGAGGTGGTGAGGGGGCAATCTTCTTTGATTTGGGGTAGCATATGAGGGTAGTACTTCTAGGCGGAACCTCTCTTCTTCTTTTAGTGAAGGAAGTGTGTCTCAACTTGGTCTGGTAGCAGTGAGGTCTAAAGATAGGAGTTGTGGGTTGCAATAAAGCTTCAAAAGAGGGATAGTCTGCTGGTTCAAGAGGAAAAACTCCTTATGTATATATGTTACACCATGTAGATATGTTGTACATATGCACATCGAAAAAAAATGTGCAAAAAGAAAAACTCCAAAAAAGTGGTGGGTCTAATAGAAAATGAAATACCCACCGGAGTGTATATAGTCAAATAAAGCAAAGCTTATGTTACCCATGCCCATCTCATGAAGTTTGCAGCAGGGAGACTTAGCTACACTGTTTCGGCTCCCGATGATACATGGCTACACTGGCCATGGTCCATTCTCTTCTTCCTCCTCTTCTTGAGCCGGTTGAAATTGAACTTAGAAGGAAATACTTCGCTCCTCGAGGAAAGAGTTGTCAGACTAGGGTATTAGAGTTACCTTGTTGGGGGGTTGTCACTTTGTCATTTCTGAGGTGGGGAGCTACATGTCACTTACACAATATAAGAAAAGATCCATGGTCATCAGAGTTTGTGTATGTAGACTTGTTCTGATCTGGATTGTTGAGGAGTCTTGACCATAGATTAGTGGAACTTAGATGCTGTTAAGTTTTAAATCTAAGTCCAAATAAGGTTCCGACAAACTAATAATCCAAAGATCTGACTGAGCTCCATACTTCAATTTATTGAAGACAAGTTTAATAATCAGCCTTGATTCACCTTTTTTTCTTCTTTTTCTTTTCCATTTTCTTTTTCACTTCTTTTTCAAATAAGTGTTTGCTATACTAGCAAAAGTAAAGTATAGGGGGTGATGAATACTCATTCATCACTATTTATTCTTTTATTTTAGCTAATTATCTTGGCAAAATACCATGTATATGAGTGTAAATATAATAAATTACCAATAGGCATGTATATGTTAATAATTAATAATTAGCATGTATTTGTACAAAAATAAAAGAATAAATATTAAAAGAAAAAGAAGAAAATACTTAGAATAAATATTGAGTGACCTAATCCCAAGAGAAGGCCCAATATGGGCCTGATCGCCAAATAAAATAAGTAGAAAGAGATAGGGCCACTCTACCTTGTGCATACTCCTTCTGTGTATATATATATTATTTTCACAAAAATAAAAGTAAAAATGTGTTTATATTCCCTTGTATATATTTCTAAAAATAAAACTAAAATTAGGAAAATAAAATAAAAATAAAAAATAAAATAAATTCTCTCTCACCTTGTACATAACACATGTATATATGTATCATATATCTATTTATTTCACACTTGTGAATAACTCATAAAAATAAAACAAAAATTATTTCATACTCCAAATAATATGTTGTAAATAAATAAAATATAAAATTGGGATATTTATACAAAAAAAGAAAATAAAAATAATTATATAAATTATCTAGGTAATTTATACCTGTATATAATATAATATACTGTATATAGATTAATTTATTTTTCATAAAAATAAATAAAAACTACAAAAAAATAGTTCAGAAAATAAGGAAAATTTTTCATTTTGAACATTTTTTATTTTGAAATCACTTTCTATTTTTAATTTATTTTACAAATCTTTTTTATTTCATGATTTCTGATTGGTTCAGGAGGAATGTTGACCCCGATCAACATCCCCTCCCGGACCTTCTCCTTCGCGGATCTGGCTTTTGCTCCATTTTCTCCCATTTCTCTCGTCCGGATCCTACTACCTCCTGCCCCGATTTCCTCGCCCGTACCTTCCCCTTGGATCCAAGATCCTCGCGGATCCCTAGGGAAGGGCGGATCCTTCTCGGTTTGCGCGCCCGACCCGATCTTATCAGCCACCTGGGAAGACCTATAAATTCTTCATTCCATTCCCCAAAGCCGCAGCTCGCGCCGCACACTTCCCTTCTACCCTAGACCCCTTCCCCTTGGTGACAGCAATCAGACAGAGCCTTTGGTGGTCGGAGAAAGCCGCTGTAGCCGACACTCAAGCTTCATGGCCGGAGTTCCGCCGCGACGAGCCTCCCCCGCCTTCCGCAGCGAGGTCGAGGCAAAGGCCCCCTTCGACAGCATCCCCTGGAGCTCAGGATCTCGTTAGGACCCTCAGGTAAACCCTTCATCATTCCTAGCTCCCATATCTTCCCAATCTTTCATTTGTCGCCTTCCGCCGCTCCGCCAGCTCTGACCCATCGGTCGGAGCCTCACCGTCACCCTCCATTCGTTCAGATCAACTCATCCGCCCACCGTCACCCTTCTTGCGCATCCTGATCACCCGAACCTTGGTTCAACGAGCCTAGATTAGGCTTTAGGTTTCATCCCTCATTCATCGGAAACCGCTGACTCCACCCACCATCGCTTCCCTTTATTTCAAGTAAAATAACCTGGACAAGAGTACTCCTCTGAGTCGGAGCTTTACCCCGCAGGTCTTCTCGTGCGTGGATTCACCCCACTTCACCTTCATCCAGCTTCGCTGGAGCTAGCCCAGGTCACGTCCACCTTCCAGGAGATCCGACTAGTAGCGAGCTGATCAGTCCTATCCACCCGACATAGAGGAGCCGTGCGAGTCGACCACCATCGTCCGATCGTTCATCGGAGTGCCAGATCTCCCTCGGTGCTCCGGTGAACTTTGCCCAGGCGGAGTTCGTCCAGGCCTTCTCTCTGTCGTTGGATCGTCGCCTTCGCCCAGATTCGATCGCTACCGTCCAGTGCCTGTCCTGGTCAGGCCGTTAGATCTGACATCTAAAGGCCTCCGTACACCCACGTTCGCACCCTCCGGATAGCCGTTAGATTCGCCAACTACGAGCGCCAGATCCGCACGTCGCCATCCAGTCAAAGCACGCCACCTGTCACCCCACGGGAGTCGCACAAGCGCCTGAGTAATTTGCTCCGCTCCCCTGCATTTATTTCCTTTTATAGTTTAATATGTAAAATAAAAGTTACACTATGGATTATTTTACATATTAGTCCTGCATTTTCCTGTATTTACATTTCAGTCATGTTTGTGTAGCCTCATGTGCTTCGTCACGTGTAGTTGTGGGTTAATTGCATTCAGTGCCCTGGATTTCTTCTCTGTTACATTTTAAAATTATAGTTTCATTAATTGCAGTTATACTCTTGTGTGTGCTTTTTATGACATGTGTTGAAATTTGTGTGAAAATTGCAGTAGGGGCCTTACAGTTTATACGCATGTTATGGTTTAGCCCCTGTGTGTTGCGATTTGGTCCCTGTGTGCTGTGCCTCTTGTGTTTGTTGCAATTTGGTCCCTGTGTGTTGTGCCTCTTGTGTTTGATTTAATAAATAAATTTTTTTTCCAAAAATCATAAAATTTCGATACATGGCTCCTGCCATGGTGTAGAAATGTATGTGAATTTTTGGTTGCATTTTGTTTTTATTTAGTATTTTAAAAAAATCAAAAACCTCTCAAAATTGCTACTATCTGTGTTTAAAATCAATTAAAATATTAAAAACTCTTTAAAAATTCCAAAAAAAACTCATGTTTGTGTGTTTTGACTTGTTTTTGCTTCTGTCCATTTTTGTTGAATTTGCATTTATACAAAAAATTGAAAAACATTAAAAACCTTAGAAAATTATTAAAAATTCATAAAAATTCAAAAAATTACATTTTAAGTTTCTGTAGTTAGATTTTTATTTTTAGTTTAGCATAAAATTGCTGTTCGAATTTTATAGGCATTTTAAGTATTTTTAAATTGCCTTTATATTCGGGTTGTACACTGTCTTTTATTTTTAGCCTTATTTTATTTTTAGAAAATTAACTAAAAATCAAAAAAATCTAAGAAAAATATCAAAAACACTTGAATATTTCTAAATATCAAAAATATTTTTATTTTATTTTTTTGATTATTTTTGCTACCTTAAATAATTGTTTGTTTTTGCCTTTTTGATTTCTTTTACACCTTTTCTTAATTTAAAAATTAAAAAAATGAAAAATATAAAATCACCACAAATATTTTATTTTATTTCTTTTTGGATCCCGACTACTTCGTAGCCCACGCATTCCGTGCTCCTTGTATTTAACCCTAGTAGCTATATCAAGTAAAATAAAATAGCGAGACCGCTATTTGTGTTGCTTGATTTATCTTTATTAGTGGTCTTCCTTTTTTCTTGATTGAGCCCAATTTGAGAGGTTGAGGTCGCAACGACCATTGTTACCTTTTTACCTTGGTCTCTCAGGTCGCTCATCAGTCCCAACCATAATAGTTCTCTCCTTTTATTTTTTCTTTTAATTAATTATTTTTTAGTTATTTTATTGAAAGGATTAAATAGATAAATAAAGTGATAATTGTTATCGATTCTAATCCTAATAGTAGTTATGAGCTCTTTTAGTCTTGACCATTGATTTGACAATTAGGATTACAATGCTAACGATCCAAAATAATATATAAGAGGCAAACTCAGCCTTCCTCACACATTCCGGGAGTAACAAGTCTCTCTCTCTCTCCCTCTCTCTCTCTCTTCAAGGGATGTCCCCTCACCAATGTAATGATCTTAATGTTGGATGTTCCCCCTTACCTTATAGAGCCATCTCCTTATAGGGATAATAGTCTAATTGGTGGATAACCATATTACTACACCCGGATCGATTCAAGTCCTTTGGGATCACGATGAAAAAAGATGATTTCGTATGAAGAAGTCAGGATCAAGGAGTTCTAAATCGTCTCGTTAGGTTGCAGGAAGTACGTAGCTCATCCCTGCTTCCGCAAGTGCTTTCTCTGTTTGATCGAACTTCAGACAAAGTCTCTTGCTTTAGAGACTAGAGGATTACAATCACACTTCAATAGGCAATTCTAGACCCATGTGATATAGTTGGAATGGATTGTGATGGTTCCCAATCCATGTAGTTTTATTGAATGTTTTTTTTATAAATTCCACTGCTACAGTAACTTGTATGACAAGTCTGTTTTTAGTTGGGATTGCAAGAGGCCGGAGGTTTCGCCTGATGTGCATATTTTCCAAACAAATCGTGATTATCACGGGCGACCTAATCAAGTAGTTGATATAGAAAGACACGTTGAAGATCATATTTGATGCAAATTATGCACATAAAGGATGCTTGCTTAGCAAGTTGGAGTGCACATAGGCAGCGAAGCATTACAACAGGAGATGTCATTTCCTTATTTGACAATCTCCAATATATCACTGTCTATTTTATTAGCTAGACGACACATTAACGATTATGTAATTACGTGGCCTCCTCTACGTATGGTCTAAGCAATTAATCTAGAAACAGATTCTCCCAAAGGAATGCAAGCTTGGGATGATGCTCTGTTCCATTAATCAACTTGGCAAATAGTACTTTTGTTATACATATGCTGCATATACTGGCCAACCAAGATTATGGTTTAGAATGTCGCTGGAACTTTTAATATTAAAAAAATAAATGGACTCAGAATGGTAAATCGAGAAAGTTAAAAACCAGATATGATACTTATCAATTGCACTTGGATAATTTTAGATGATAATGTAGTAAAGGGATGTAAGTTCACCTAATTAGTCACTAAATACACATAGCATATCTACCCATATCGATAGGCAAAGAAAGAAAAAGAAGAAAAAGGGAGAACCTAAATACTAAGAAAGTGCGGAGGCAAAAACAAAATTAGAGTAATTACATCATATGGAAGACCTTATATTTTGATTAAGTGATTATTATCACCAGTAACGAATTGTACCCGAGAGCCTAAACGATCAAAAACACTCCCCTCCTAAAACCTCTGGTGGCTGACGTGGCGGCACCTTTGCTGTCGGATCACATGAGGGGAGACGATGGAGAAGATCCCACCGAGAGGAGGCCTCATTTTGGAGCGGTATGCCATCTCATCATACGGCTTTCTGAAGAACCGCAGGTACACCACAAACGCCTCCCTCCCCTTCTCCAATGTCGGCGCCGGCGTCCTCCCGCCGAAAAGTACAGCCAACGCCGGCGAGCCCAGGAACGACGGCCTCGGTGTCCTCGGAGTCGCCGGCACGCTCCTGAACGGGCGTCCACAGGGCGTCGACCGCGCCGTAGGGGATGCGAAGGACAACGACCGGCCGGCGCCGACGCCGGCACCGGCGAGAGAGGAGCTAGTCGTGGTGTCCGTTCGGCTGAGGTACCACGGCTTCAGAGAGTCAATTTGCGAGACGGTGAAGGAGAAGCGCGATGAGGCTGACCCCACGACGGGTGGCTTCGCCGTCGGGTGTGGCGGTGGCGGGTCGAAGCGGAGGGACGTAGTGCGCGGGTACGCCGAGAAGGAAAATGGGTCGAACTCCAATGGATCCTCGAAGTCGCCTGAGGACACCACGGAAGTTGATGACCATTGTTCCACGAAAGGCCTCGCGCCCTGTTAAATTGGACCCACTTGAATTATCCCGCAATCCAAAATAAAATATACACTTTCTTGATTTTTCTGAGTTGATCAAACCATTTTTCATATTTTTAAAATCTCAACACACGTAAATTACGTAACTAAAAATAAATAAGCATGAGATTTTCGTAAGCTTTGAGGCACCTTCCAGAGGCAGGAGAAGAGGGAAGGAGGGTCGACGACGAAGGCGCGGTGGAGGCGGCCGGGGTAGTACTCGGAGACGAGCTTGAGGGTCCCCATGAGGAGGTTGAGGAGGGCAGAGGGCGACCTGAAAAGCCTTTTACAGCAAAGAAACAAGCAAAAAGCAGAAGTTACATCCATAATTAATGCCCCCCAAATCAGAAAAAGAAACTTGGATGATGGCAGAGGCATGTCTCCTCCTGTATAGGTGCATCAGTGATCTTAATGGTGAGAATGGTGGAACTCACTAGCATCAAATAGGATGACGAACTGCTCCACAAATCTGGACATGCAAGAGATTGCCACCTCCAAAGTAAACACCACCAACCTTACGTACCTGCATTATTGTACGAAAGGGTACCATCTGTCATGTACAAGACTACAGCAAGAATCACGAGCTTAAGGGAGATCAGTCATACGATTTTTGCGAGTGGATTTTCGAGTAATCTTGTTTATCCGAAACACCTGCGTGGAACAAAATCCATATTATCAAGTGATGATGATGATCCAACGTTGCCGTAACTACAGCAACTTCGTTCATACCAGAACAGGGCGGGCCTCGTCGTCGTGGCCGGCAACGTACGCGACGCCCTCCGCCAATTCCGAGGAGAACTCATCCGCCATGACATGATCTACAAACACCCACCAAAGCCATGTGAGCAACAAAAAACAGACTGTGTCATGGTTTTGAACAGAGAGCACACACATATCCCCACATCTTTAGCACAGAACAGGTTGTTCTTACAGCTTTAACTTTTGGAGCTCTCTTTGACCATCTATTTGATTTTATTTAATTAAATTCCCCCCACCTCAACTTTATGGCGTCTTGTCTGAACTCAAGAGGGATTCAAAAAACCCCGCAACAGACACCAATGCCCTTTTGTTTCACCTACTAATTAATATCAAGCATTAATACATGAAGAATACTTCAATAGAGAGCAAAAGGCCTACCAACTCAATGGCCTCTCTCCATGTGAGGCAAGCTCTGAGATGCTTGGCGGCCTTCTTCACACTCTCGCCCTTCCACTTGAGGAATCTCTCAACGCATGCGTCAGTGCAGAACTTCTCCTGAGATTATGCCCACAAGGATTAAAAACACTACTATACATGAGAAGATGCACAAATGGTACCCACCTGCTTAACAGTGAGTGGGGTATGCTTCCTTAGAATGTTAAGCACTGCATCTATCCTTCCCCTCTCCTGTGGCTCCTCCTTGTCCATTTTCTACGCCTCTGAGATCAATGCGTAGGTTTGTATAGCATGCAGTAAATAGAGAGAACTGAGAGGCGTCAGCTTCACAAAGACAAGAGAGAGGGAAGGCTAAGGACAAGGCTGGTAGAGGAGAGAGGGCCGCGTGTGAGTGGGAGGGTGGAGAAGTGGAAGAAGAAGTGGAGGGGTGAAGTTGGGCTTTATAATACAGGAGAGGAAGTAGAGGAGGTTTGGTTATATCAAGAGGGAGTGAAGGGAGCTGACGGTCGCCGTTAAATTTGGGGACGATGCGTCGTCAGGGAAAGGGACGTGTAACGGAAAACGTCAGCAGGGGTGGCTTTCGCATTTACGCGCCGTCCATCTTTGTTTGGAAGGCTGCGATGGAAGCCTCCGAACGGTCCGTTTGGAGGGTGCTTTATTTGGAACCTCAGACGTTGCAACTTTGGAGACTTTGATGGCTTTTAATATCTTGTCTTCTTTTATTGTTGCTTGGATTATTTGTTTTTTAGCTTTCCTTTTTTTGTGCGGACGTCTCCTATTTCCCTCTCCTTTGTTTTCGAAAAGAGGAAGGAACAGACGGTGAAGGATGGAAATTCAAAGAGAATTTATAAAATATATATAAACGGAAGAAATATCTAAACATATTAATTTGAGCAACCGTATTTTCACATATACGTACATGAGATGAAATTATCACGCGTGAGAATGTTAGAATTTCGATAATTTATCTACTTTTGTTTTTATGCCCTTTTAACAGTACTATTTTTACTTTATTTGGGATTTTTACCCAACGAACCTTAGAAATTTTTTATATTTTCTCTATGACTTTTTACACAACATAATTATCCTATCAATCCTGAAAATTACCTCAAGAACCCGCACAAGCTTCAAACAGATTAATCACAGAGTTCATGGTAAATTTACGGGACCGAGGAGAGAATTATCTTGTTTTAAAAGTCGAGAAGATAATTTACAAAATTTTAAGATTCAAGGGTGTAAAAATCCCTTTTTATTTTGTTGGGTACCATGCCATGAATTGTAGCTCTTTTTTGTTACTTTTTTGTAGTCCATTTTTTCTCTTTTTACCCTTTTTACCCTTAAGATGAGACGGATAGTTAATATCTTCCCGGTTTTATAAAATAAAATAATAAAACTTATTGACTTATGTCTTGAATAACATGATAAAAATGCACTATAATCGAAAAAATAACCTTACGTGGTATGGGTTTGTAGATAATTTTATATCAATTTAGAACAAAACATTATACATATATATGGGAAAAATGGGGCTTACCCCTCGGGGCAGCCAACATGGCTGCCCCCACCTCATTTTTCGCACAATTTTTTTATTTTTTTGGAAAAATATCACCATGTATATTCATCCCTATATCCCTCCTATACGTCATTTGAATTTCGTCAGAAATAGAGACTCCTACGGCCTCCATCAAGATGTCGTTTTTTTAACGGTCGCATGATTTTTTAAATCGACCCTGTCTGGATGGAGGCCGTAGGAGTCTCTGTTTCTAACGAAATTCGAATGACATATAGGAGAGATATAGAATGAATATACATGGCGATATTTTTTCAAAAAAATAAAAAAAAAATACTGAAAAATGAGGAGGGGCAGCCAACGGGGCAGCCCCATCAACCCCTATATGTGTGTGTGTGCTCGCGGCGCGTGTGTGTGCGCGCGCGCGTGTGTGTGTGTTAAAACGGGAGCCTACGCTCGGGGGTGTAGGTAGCCTACACTCGGCTCTTTTTTCATTGTTTTTTTAAAATTTTTAAATGAAACCTTAGGGAATTAAGATCACTATATATCACCATGGTATCTTTCCAAATTCAGAACCTTTATCATCTCCATCAAGACTATCGAATTTTAACGGTCTTAGAGTTGCTGAAATCAACCCCTCCTAGCTGAACGTGTTAGGATTGGTTCTTTTGCATGAAACTTGAAAAACATATTCCCTTCAATATATTAAGGAAAATGCCTCTAATGTTTCCTTCAAAAAATCCAAAAATAATAGAAAAAAAAGGTCGGGTGTAGGTAGTTACCCAAACCATTGGGTGCAAGATCCCAGCTCCCAATATATATATACACACACAAATACACATAAACACATATGTATGGCTTCTTCAAATCAGATGTGATTTTTCTAAGCTTTTAAAAGCTACCATCAATTTAGTAAAAAAATTATAACCATTTTGTAAAGTATCAACTGCTCCTTATAAAAAAATGATGAGCATATTGTCTTATAGAATATTATAATATCAGTATATAACTAACATTTCCATGCAATATAAGTATATTTTTCATAATCCATCTTAGTGTACATGTGACATTAATATTTATTAGTAAATCTATGATATAACAAATTATATAATATATATGAGAAAATGCCTAAATTGAACGTTGACTTTTAATTCTTAACTTTGAAATTTTCATACATTATATTTATAGGAAAAACATCAAATGATGTTGCTCAAAGTAACGGTCCCACCTTCCTTGTAATCTATGTTGATAAACGAGTTGTTATTTCCAGTCGTACGATTGGAGAATCGACTATCCATTATCAGCTTGCGTCTTTTGATTTTCTTCATATCTTAAGAAAGAGTATGGTATTGTATCGATTTTGGTCATTTCTCCAACTGATTTCATAAATCCAATTCTTGTGGCGTATTTCTCTCATGCTTTTAATGTTTGGAAAATAATGATTGAGAGAATTCTTTAGTACTCATTTAGTATGGGTTATGGGTCTTTGGAATGTTAACTTGGTTCCTAAGATGACTCCAATATTTCTTGCTCTTTTTTACTTTATTTTGAACTAAGATTACTTTTAATAGTACTCTTCCTATATAATGTGCTAGCCATGTCTGGTTTGTTTTTATTACAAGGTTTATAAAAAAATTCAAACCTAGTATTTGAATGAATAAAGTAATCCTAGCAATTCATCTAGTCCTTATTTTCCTTTAGTGATCTTGGCTAGATCATCTACAATAGTTATTGTCTTACCTTTTATTTCTTCTATGTTACTTTCTAAATTTTCTATGTTATTCTTAAGTTGACTAATTTCATATTTATGCTAGTAAATGCCGACGTTTTGTTCATCATTGACAGTTATAAACGTCGATAATTGAAAAATACTATTATAAATCTATTTTTGAAAATAGTTGTTACTATACATTGTTGGTTGTTTCTGATCATCGACAACGTCCAATAACTACAGCTAATGGTCGAGGATATTAAAAAATAAAACTTTGAGGGGCTATAGATAGGATTGTGCTCGAACTGTCAAGGAAGTGTATAAACTGCCACAACAAAGTCTAGGGCAATGGTCTTAACAACCATAGGGAAAGCTTACATTCTCTACTGGTGAAAGGGTGTCTGATGGCAGTGTATAAACCGTCGATGATATTCGTAACTATTGTCAATGGTTATATGCATAATCGTCGATAATGGCACGTAGTAAATATAGTCTCTATAGAACCTCCAAGGATTGTTCACCGCTAAAGATCACTTTTGTATATCACTTTTGTAGTGGTCAGTGTTTCCTTGATGACAGGGCACGTGTACTTCAGTCAATGATAACATTCCACACTTCATAGTACATTGGCTCAAGAAATATTTGAATTCCACTTTCTGCACTTTCCAACAACTATAGCTAGCACCATCAAAAGGAGATGGTCTACCTTAGAATGACTTTCGAAGTTGTTATTGTTGTTGTTCATGGAAGACATGTGTAGCATCAAGTTGTGTCATCCACATGAATGAGGTTTGAATACCAAATGTGCATACTTAAAGGATCGAAGTACTATTAGGGGGTGAATAATATTTTATATGAATAATGGTCAAATTGAACAGTGTTTTTATCACTCGCACCCTCAACTTCTACAATATCGATATACCCTCTCTTTTTTGTAATATGAGTTGTGCTCGTGACTTCTTATAAAATTCATAGTTCTGACATTTTGTACTATCAGTTATGCCCTACTTTACCTTAATGGAAGGCCATAACATTGAAATTTTAAGAGGTCATGATCACAACTGATATTACAAAAAGGGAGGGGCATAATGATATTGCGGAAGTTAAGAAGGGCACAAGTGACAAAATATAATAAAATAAGAAATAAAAAAATAACCATAAATGTAAAGATCACAACAGATCGGCAACCACTTGCATGATTATATTAACATGGAAACTCAACTGGATGAAAACCATTGCATAAGTCCTTGTCTCAGGATTACCGAACAGTCGTGATAATCAAGTTTTATACTAGAGTTATTTTTGAGGATAACTCAACCCTCTTACAAGTGTTCTGGATCAAACATCAAAACTCGTTTAACCTTGAGTCATGCACCAAAGTTCCATACAGAAGTACTTTGGATCAAACACGAAAGTCATCAAACGTCAGATCAAAAACTGAAGTTTTGTCAATCTAGATCAAACACCAAAGCCTATAACCTTCTTGAATCAAACACCAAGGTAACTTCCAAACTTGGATTAGACACCAACACTCCAATAAATCTTGGACCGGAAACCATATCTTCTTTATAAATATCTATATTCTATATACCAACCACAGATATCATATGCTATGCATATATAAAATAAAAGTACAATAGAAATAGCAATAAAACTTGGATATCACGTCAATGACGACTAGAATAGATAATAGAACAAATGATCAGTAGTAGGATCGCATGCTAAGAATCTTCTCTAACGAGTCCTAGAGAGATCAAAGATCGAAGGGTGATCGTGGCTGTTACAGAGCTTCATGCTATAGTGGAAGTTGAAGGCCGATCTAAATATATACTCATTGCATAAGAATGCAGAAAATGATCTCGCAAATGAAATAAAATAGAAGTAGAATGGTGAGAGAGAAATATGAAATACTTTCAAATATGGTCTAAAGGTTCTTATATAGTGCTCACATATGTATGAAATATTTCATAACCATCGAACCTCAATTAAGAAGTAATTTGACTTTGAAAAGAAACAAATGTGATTCAAAGTCGATTCATCAATGCAAACATGTTGATCGATCATTAGTTGATCGATCTAATGAATATGAAGGTGGATCGATCAGTGTTAGAGCCTCCAGGGGGTAGCCTCATTTTTGCCTGTTTGTGTGTCTATGTATATAAATGCACACATACATACATTCCATTTTCATATATTCGTAACATTTACATTAACCATTGTTTTATAATGTTATTGATCATTGCCGTATGCATATCCATACATCTATATCAGGTTACGTTCCTTGTCCTTTACATTACTGTGTCGACCCGATATTATCATAATGAATAAGATACAGATACACGCATACATATATACATATCATTCGCATTCTTTATCTATGTTGTCTCTCACTCATACATAGTATCCCCTTCAAATGAACCCCCTCCATCTTGTCAACATTTCCTCGTCTCCATATTACCATATATCCATGAATTAACATTACCATAAAACCCATAGACAATATTTCATTTGAATATTCATTGAGAAAATTATGTGACAATGACGAATCCATAGACCAATCAAATGTTTCGAACAGTTGGATTCGCGAATGAGTAACGATAAAAACATCATACAATGAATTTCAATGTTGATAATTGATTTTTTTAACATATTTATCGTTATTTTTTATATTTATCTAGTAAATAATAAATCTCCATTTAATAGAGGTGGTGCTCCCACAGCTACCAGCCGTGCCGTTACCCATTAACATTGACCGAGTATTCATTATGAACGAGTACTCATTAAACAGGTCGGGAAGATCCATGACCCAATAATAAAAAGATATAATATGTCACAATCAAATGGATAGGGTACCCGATCCATGAACATCTTACTTGTTCTTCCTATATCCTTACACAATCCACAGTAATCTCCTTCGGCTAATGTAATGTAATATTGGAGCACTATTACGAATTTTGTAAGAATAGGAGGGTGCTTTCTGTTTTCTGCACCATTAAAATTAAAAGGTTTTTAACGTGACAATTCCAATGGACATGGGAACCATAAATAGAAGTCAGAATTCAAAAGGAGAATATATATCCTTAGCCATCACGTTTACTGCTTATCCGAGACGTGCAGTTTTGTTCTCCTCGTCTTCTGCCCTGATTGAGCTCGACCGTCGTCTGCCTCCACCAATGAAGCAGAGGTATTATACTATACTATTATTAAAGCCAATGATGCAATTCTTCACTCAGACGTGGGAATTAAATGCATGGCTTCCTCTTCTTCACTCGGACGTGGGAATTAAATGCATGTGCATGGCTGTCACTCAGAATTCATCTCCTCTGAGCTTCCGTCATTAATATCCTCCCGCCTTCCAGAATCAGAGGCATGTCCTATCGCCTTTAAGAGCTAAATGAGGAGAGAATATTTTATAATTGCACGCCTCAAACATCAAGAAACAACTCTCATACTTGGTCTTACCAAAAAAACTCTCATACTTGGATTGTTATTAGAATTAATCTGGCATCTAAAGAGACTTCAAGCTTGAGCATTGGAAATTGAATGAGTCAACTAAATGCATATATTTATATTTGGATGATGAACACATTATAGTATAAATGCAGATTCTCCACGAGGTATTTGTTATATCATGCATTTGATGCATCACACGAGTTTTTAGGAGCTGCATATCCATCTGTATATTCATCGTCTGAATCCACAGACGGGTAAATTGTTTTTATTAGGATACATGCAGTGCCTTTTAAATATGAAAATTCAGAAACTGTCAAGTGAAAATTTGGAGTCAAACTCACGGCCAGATGCCTATAAATAAATAAATATATAATACAATTTAATGAGTTAATAAATGACCAGCATGATAAGAAGACAGCATTTATTACCTGATTACTCAAAAGATGCAAAATTGAGGTATCTGTATGTGGTCTACAGGTGTCCTGTCGGAGGAAAACCTATCAGAGTAATTTTCTACGAAGTTGCTTGATCTTTATCATGTTAAAGAGTGAATAACTGTTAACTGCTTTTCTGAACAAAAAGAACAGACGGTTTAGAAACTGCTTGCAGGGCCAAATGACTAATCTGTATGATAGTAGGATCTTTAATCCAACGACTGAGATTTAGTGCAAGTTGAGTCCCTTCATCCAACTCGGTTAATCGGGCGAGGGGGAGCTCGCTCTTCTCACCTTCCTTCAACCCTTTGAACTGTCTCCAAATACCTTAATGCTTGCCTCTACCTGCACGACATTTCTCCTTCAGCCGACGCTTTCCGCTTTCTCTTCCCCACTTGTAGTAGCTCCTTCCCGTTGCCATCCAAAAGGGATTGGTTCCTCAGTTTATTGTCCGTCTCCCATCAATCTCTATGTAATCACTGACTTCGAGACATGTTTAAAATTGGATTGTTAACTATAAACATGTGCAAGGAATGTACGGAACTGAAACGTTGCTCATTATGTATCGCACTTTTTATGGGTTTTGTATGAGAACTCTTGTATACTTTTGTTTCTAAATCGAAATCTCCTTTTGATTATCTAGGGATTTAGTTTTCCTGCCAATAGAGCTCGTCGTGTGATTGATAGTTTTGTGATTCTGTCCTTTCAATAACTATTGGAGTAATTTCCCTAGTACGGCAATGCATGGGAGAAATGCCTGGTTAGGACATCTAACATTTAAAATTCCTAGTGAGGTCATATGTTGGCAAACGTTTTGCGAATTGGCCAACCATTTGCTGACGTATACCTATTCATAGTAGAGTCTTCTAGATGACAGACCAATCTTCTAATAATTAGTCGGTGGACGAACCATTCGTCGATCGGTGTTCACTCCATTCCTCTCTTTTACTGCCCTTCCTCGTCCATACTCCATTTTACTCCTACTATCCATCATGCCCCCGTTCACTCTCCATTCCATCATCCTTCTTTCATTTATTTACATTAAAATATTTACTTGCATTGCAGCAGATATTCCACCGATGATAAAAAACAGAAATATGATGTAGAAATAAAATGTAAGATTGCATTATTGACTCAAGATTCACAACGAATATTACGTCATCAATGTATACGAAAATTATGAATGCGTCATACAATGTGTCCTACTGAAAAAAAAAATGATAACCTCCCCTTACTACATCCTAATCTTACTAAACCTACTTTCATTATCGACTTATCACTCATACACATTCTCAGGTCGAAGTACTTCTACCTATTCGTGAAGGCGGTGTTAGTA